>CM030359.1:332491667-333691667 GCA_017893485.1 Hemerocallis citrina | reverse complement strand
CGTCACCCATACTCGTCACCCTCTTCGCCACCCTTCCTCTATCGAAGTTTTCCCCCTTCCTCTTTCTTCGCTGACAGGCGACATTAGATCTGAAAAACCTTAACGCCCTCGTTAGATCTGAAAACCTTAACGCTCTCTTTCACCCCTTCTCACCCCGCACGATAGTGTGTCGCTCTTCGGGCCCCTTCTCACCCCGCACGACGCTCGATTCATGGTCTGTGAGACCAGATCTGCTTTTGCAAGAAGGTCTCTTCGACAACGCAGTTCTAAATACAGACGCCGGTCGAGGGAATCTGTCGGAGACAACTTCTTCAGGTTTGAAAACCAGCAATCCAGGGTATGTTTCAAATCTATTCAATTTTTTTGCTTCTGTTATGGTATTCGGTCGTTATTTCCACATTTGCTTCATAAAAATCTCTTTTTTGGTGTTAATTTTATGGACGGACTGACGAATTGAGGGACCAAAATAGTTTTTTTTTCTGAGTTTGCTGTGATTTGGAGATCTTGAGTACTGATTTGTTTATTCCAAATCCGGAAAAAAAAAAATATTTCCTTTTAATACTGGGCCTATACTGAATGGAGACCTATTTTTGTACTGAATTGAATTTCGGAATGAGGGGTTTTCACCCTACGGTCGATGTCACTTTTGTTAGTAGTTGAAATTGGATATTTCAAGTAGACAGGATTAATGGTGGTGGCTGAACTGTAAATGGAGTTTGTTTTTTTTACTTTGATTTCGATTGAAGTGGAGGTGGATAGTACACATCATCTATAATTGTTATAGTGACCTCAAATTAATACTGTTCACTGTTAATGTTTACCAATTGATGATTGTTATTTTATATTGATCGTTAAGGGAAAGGAGATTGAGATGGATAGTGATCTTGGGCTTTGGCCAGCAATTAATGTGCGTACATTTATTGAGATGATGGAGGCCGAGGTTGATCGAAATAGTTTGAAAAGTGCGAAAATTGATGCAAGACAATGGTCTCAATTGATGGCTTCTTTGAACCAACAATGTAATCGTGCATACACGCTTAAACAAATAAAAGAAAAATATGGACAACTTAAGATGCAGTGGAAAGTTTTTCACGATTTGAAGATTCAAAGCGGTATGGGTTGGGATGAAGAGAATCAGACAGTGACTTGCGATCCCGTTGTTTGGCAGGCATATGTCAAGGTTCACATATAAATTTTTTTTTAATGCTACTGTGGGATTATGATCGTAATATACTTATTATTGACTTTTATAGTTGTAAACTAACACCACAATAATTTATAAATAGGCACACCCTAAAGCTTCCGAATTCAAAACGAAGGGTTTGGCCAACTATGATGTGTTGACCAAAATTTTTGCTGATTCTACTGCCGAGGGTTTACTTTCTAGGGCTTCATCTCAAAGGGTGTATGACCTCGATGAGGAACAAAGGGTCAACTTTGAGTTCGCCCACCCCACTCCCCCCAATGCACCACATGTAAATTTGGATGATGATGATGATTACGAACCAATGTTTATGGGATCGGGGTCTCATAAGAGACGCTCTAGTGGGTCTAGTGGTCGAGCAACAAAAAGCTCAAGAATGGATGTTGCTGTTGAGGCCAATGCTGAAAAGTCCATTGCTAAAGCAGAATATTATAAGAAGAAGGCCACCAATCTTGATCGCTCCGTCCCAGACGATCAGTCGTCCATTGACAATGCCATGTTAATACTAAATGGTTTGGATGGGCTTGATGAAGATATGATCGATGTGGCACTGGAGAACATAATTCATGACCCAAATTGGCGTAGAACCTTTGTTCTAATGAATCCGGAGTGGAGAGTAGGGTGGTTACGCAGACTTGCGAAAAAATAATTCTAATTTATTAAATTCGATAAAAATTCATTATGTATTATTTAAATGTAGCAGTTTATTGACATATTTCTGTATTAGTAGTTGGGTGATTATATGTAATGGCACAATGAGTTCGCTTTGCTAATATATCGGTTTTAATTTCAGCTGCACTCGTTTTCCTACATTCTTGCTGTTTGTGACGACTGCTTATGTTTCAATTCTATGGGTTGCTGTTATTATTTATATGACATCCATTATGTTCGTAGAGTATTTAAAATTAGAAGTATTCTTTATGCAAATGTATTCTAACTGTTACAGTGTTCTGTACTATTGCACTTGCTACCATACTGATGGACTCTTCAAGTAACACATCGTCAAGTTCTGATGAATCCGATCTTGAGGACTTGTTCTTTCTTCAAGAGATGGAACAGTTTTATAATAATAAAAGTCCAAATTCCACGTCCAAACTATCAGGTCGTGAATACCTACAAGAAGTCTTAGACGGTCCAGATGCCAAATTCTTTTCGGTGTTTCGCATGAATAAGGACTGTTTTTTGGCTTTGTGTCAATTTATAATAAATGGCAACTACCTTCAGGAAACGCCCGAGCAAATACAAAAAAGGCGTATATCTCATCATGAAAATGTTGCCATTTTTTTGTTCATTGTCGCTCGTAGTAATAGAATGAGGCTTGCCTGTGGTCGGTTTGATCATTCGTTGGAAACAATTCAAAGACATTTCACTGAGGTGTTGAAAGATTTGGTAAGAGCATCAACAGTTCTTATTAAACACCCAGACCTGGAACATGTACATGATAAGATCAGGGGTTCCCCAGATTTCTATCCATGGTTTAAGGTATTTTGTGCATTTCATGTTTAAAACCGTTTATTCTAATGATTCAAATGTGTTCAATAAAGTAGTAGCTTTCTTCCTCAATAATGTAGGGAGCTATTGGTGCTGCCGATAGTACCTTAATACCTGCTACCGTACCCGCTAGCCGACAAAACAGTTGTCGTGGTCGAAAAGGTGATATATGTCAAAATGTGCTGGCAATTTGTGATTTTGACATGATGTTCACTTTTGTTTATGCGGGTTGGGAAGGAAGCGCTAATGACTCTCGCGTAATACATAGTGCATTAACAAAAAGATTGTTGCCAATCCCGTCCGAAGATAAGTACTACTTAGTAGATTGCGGGTACACAAACATGCCAGGGTTTTTAGCTCCCTAC
This sequence comes from Hemerocallis citrina, assembly GCA_017893485.1. NCBI lineage: Eukaryota > Viridiplantae > Streptophyta > Magnoliopsida > Asparagales > Asphodelaceae > Hemerocallis > Hemerocallis citrina. The sequence goes on along the minus strand of CM030359.1, from coordinate 333,688,607 downwards.
CGCGGGGAGCCATATCATTTGCAGGATTTCCAAGGTCCTAACCATGCACCCACCCAATATAAGCAACTTTTCAACAAACAGCATGCTAGGCTATGAAATGTAATAGAACGAATCTTTGGTGTATTCAAAAAAAGGTTTGCCATATTCAAGTCTATGCCCAATTACTTCTACACAAGACAAGTTATGATGGTACCAGCATGTTGTGCAGTTCATAATTTTATACGTAGGTATTCTGCCGATGATTCATTGTTTTCAGACATAGAAGAAGAACAAAATAATCACCTACACAATCAAGAGAATGCTTCCACATTTCAGCCTTTGGATATGTCATCTTCTCAGTTGAATCGTATGAATAATAAAAGAGATTAAATAGCTATGGCAATATGGAATGCTAGACATTGATGTAAGCATTAGCATGTACTTGTTCATGGTTACTTTCTGTTCTTGTAATATATGGTTGTAAGTTCTTTCCTTTCATTTGTAGCCCATCTATTTGATGATCACGTATATTAATGTATTAAGCAGGCGATATATGATGAAATATTTGTATGCATGCAGGTTGGGGGACCATCATGTGTCACTGAGTTTCTGGAAATGATGGATATGGTATATTCTGATCCAGAATTTATTTTAATTTTTTACGTTAGAAGACAACAATCTAATGATCTTATATTCCCATTATATTGACTCAATGAATGATGTATTCAACTATGGGTGATGGATGGGGTGGGCACAAGACATTAGTAGTAGCTGGCGTGGCAATTTTAAAAATTGCAGCTCTACACTAATCATAATGATTTGGTTGAACAATTGTTCTATGACAATATGTTTTGAGGATACGGCCAATTAGGGATGTGATGATGATATATTCTGATCCTATATAATATTATTTGTGAGACTTTTGTGATTGATTACTAGTATTCAAAACATGGATATGATGATGTTATATTCTGATCCTATATAATATAATTTGTGAGACCTTTCTGATTGATTACTAGAATTCAAAATATGGATATGATGAAGATATATTCTGATCCTATATAACATTATTTTTGAGGCTTTTGTGATTGATTACTAGAATTCACAATATGGATATGACGATATTATATTCTGATCCTGCAGTTCTTATTTGGGATAATGACAACCTTGTTGATTCGTTGTTCTGAACCTACACTTGTTATCTTATATTTGGAGTATCTGACAACTTTCAACATCACCATGATTGTTACTAATATATAAACCATCAGTAGGTGATAATCCCCCACCATGATGGGCACCCAATACTCAGCACAGCACTATATTAGATTGTGTACATTATAAACCATCAGTATGTGATAATCTCCCACCATGATTGTTACTAATATATAAACCATCAGTAGGTAATAATCTCCCACCATGATGGGCAGCAATACTCATCACAACATTGTATTGGTTTGTGTACAGTAATGAAAATTAAACCCAGTTAAACTGATACCTTCCTCAAAACCAGAAGAACTCATCACAGATTTGAGGAAGCCATCAGAATATGTTGGAATTTGACAAATAAGGCAAACAATGGATATGATGAATTTTGTAATGGACACTACCCACTTTCAAAATTTGGAAGTGATGATGCTTTATTCTGATCCTTTAATACTCTTTGGAGTAATTATTGTTGTTTGCTTTAAACGAAAGTAAGGCCTGCATTTTATATCAGTTTGTGATGACTTCTTCTGTGATATGAGAAAGCAGCGTGAGTTTAACTGGGTTTAATTTTCATACTGTACACAAACTAATACAATGCTGTGCTGAGTATTGGTGCCCATCATGGTTGGAGATTATCACCTACTGATGGTTTATATATTAGTAACAACATGGTTGGAGATTATCACATACTGATGGTTTATAATTTACACAATCTAATACAGTGCTGTGCTGAGTATTGGTGCCCATCATGGTGGGGGATTATCACCTACTGATGGTTTATATATTAGTAACAATCATGGTGGGAGATTATCACATACTGATGGTTTATAATGTACACAATCTAATACAGTGCTGTGCTGAGTATTGGGTGCCCATCATGGTGGGGGATTATCACATACTGATGGTTTATATATCAGTAACAATCATGGTGGGAGATTATCACATATTGATGGTTTATAATGTACACAATCTAATACAGTGCTGTGCTGAGTATTGGTGCCCATCATGGTGGGGGATTATCACCTACTGATGGTTTATATATTAGTAACAATCATGGTGGGAGATTATCACATACTGATGGTTTATAATGTACACAATCTAATGTTGGGATTCGGGGCACAAACACAGCGATAAAACCATAAAAATCCGAAACCCTAACCCTAGGATCCGTGTACAAGACATGGCTGATTATGGAGAAACGAAATTTTTTTACCTTTTAAGAGCTTTACGAAGGCTGAAAGATGGAGGTCCTGTTATACAATCACCACGCAACCCTTGTAGCAAGATCCGCGTCTCTAAAGCAGTCCACACGAACGTCCGATCGTCCAACGATCAAGGGAGCCGGTACTAGCCGATGATGCTTGCCTCTATCTCTCTCTCTCTCTTGCCTCTCAACAGTTGGAGCGGCTAGGGTTTTCTATGGAAAACGAATTTGCCAAAAGATAAACCCTAAACCAATACATCTCTATGTATTTATAAGAGAGAATGAGGTGGGCTTAACCGTAATCGGTTTTGGCCAAACTGATTTGGTTTAAAGATTTAAATTCGAATTATACTTTAATTAATCAAGTCCAACTCAATTAAATAACTAATTTCGAATTTATAATCATTTAATTTAAATTCCGAATTTAAATTAAAACTCCTTTTAAACGTTCTAAGTGTGTGACCCTTTAGGTTATTATTACGTTGGCAATAATTTTATTATCTAATAATAAAATTATAAACAATGAGCGGCATCTAGTAATACATCATTGCTACCCAAGTAATAATAATAATTGGTGATTCAATTAAACCTTTCGTGACTAATGTCTCCGTGTAATATAATCCTTTTAACCTTGATATTATAGATTAAACTAGAGGCATGGTTCGTGTCATCCTCTTAATAATTTAATCTTTATTTTCTTGATCGATAAGTAGACTATTCAAACAAATCAATATTTGAGCATGGCCATGCATTTCATAGTCTCACTCCAACAAGAGGCCGATAATATCGCTCCTAAAATTAGGAGGGTTAAATTCCATCTAGATCATTCACATTTCTCACACGATTCATAATGAACCCAATACTATCTTTATCATTACCCGATTAAAGATAACTTTTGATAGAATCAAAGTACATTAATTCTCGTGTAGAAATATAATGATTTCAGGTCAGAGGACCATTACATCATTATCACAGTGAGATTACTTATGACACTTATTTATTTATTCCATGGTTGAATCTCACAGTGGGTCTGTCCAGTACAATGTACTCTTACATTTACCTATGTATTGATTTTAGTATCTCTATACTAATGACCCATGAGAGGTGGTCATCAATCAATCAACATACTAGTCTCAATGTATTATTACTGTCCTAATAATAATAATACTCGACTAGGGACATTTAAGATTATTATACTATATATAATCTCATGTTCATATAGTTCGTATTAATAATCTAAGGACATTTATCATGCTAACATTTATAACGCAGTAAATACGAAGCATAATAAATTATTAATATAATCAAATAGAACATAATGTCAATAATACTGATTACATAATATCATTGTATTGCCTCTAGGGCACCTACACTAACAATCTCCCACTTGCACTAGAACCAATCAATCATGTATCGAATACCAATGGAACTAGTGTGACCCTCGTGCTTCTGCTGCGACAAAGCCTTAGTCAGTGGGTCAGCTACGTTATCATTTGTTTGCACTTTACATATATGTATATCTCCTCGTTCATTAATCTCACGAATAAGGTGATATCTTCTAAGTATATGTTTTGCCCTGGAGTGCGATCTTGGTTCCTTTGCTTGTGCTATGGCTCCGCTGTTATCGCAATAAAGATCGATAGGATCTGCGATCGATGGAACCACACCAAGCCCTGTGATGAAATTTCGGATCCAAACTGCCTCCTTAGCTGCTTCGCAAGCAGCAATATACTCAGCCTCCATTGTAGAATCAGCTACTGTTTCTTCCTTTGAACTTTTCCAGCTTACAGCACCTCCGTTGAGACAAAACACGAAACCAGACTGGGATATAGAATCATCCTTGTCTGTTTGGAAGCTAGAATCAGTGTAACCTTTTACCACTAGTCTCTCTTCTCCCCCATATACCAAGAATGAATCTTAGTCCTCTTCAAATACTTAAGAATATTCTTGACAGCTGTCCAGTAACCTTCGCCTGGATTAGACTGGAACCTGCTCGTCATACTCAAAGCATACGACACATCAGGACGAGTACATATCATTGCATACATGATAGATCCAATTGCAGAAGCATATGGAATCTTACTCATGCGGTCCTTTTCATCCAATGTTTTAGGACTATTGTCACTCGAGATCGATATCCCATGAGACATCGGGACAAATCCTTTTTTAGCATCTTGCATCCCAAAACGATGCAGTACTTTGTCAATATATGTACTCTGATTTAGGCCGATCAATCTTCTGGAACTATCTCTATAGATCCTGATCCCTAATATATAGGTCGCCTCGCCTAAATCTTTCATGGAAAAAAAATTTCCAACCAAGTCTTAACAGCCTGTAGAGAAGGTATGTCATTCCCGATAAGTAATATATCATCAACATATAATACTATGAATGCCACGTGGCTCCCACTAACCCTTTTGTAAACACAAGATTCATCTTCGTTTTGAATAAAGCCAAATTCCTTGACTGTCTGGTCAAAACGAATATTCCACCTCCTTGAGGCCTGCTTCAGTCCATAAATGGATCGACGCAACTTACATATCCTTCTAGCATCCCTTGGACTGACAAAACCTTCAGGTTGTGTCATGTACACATCCTCTTCAAGGCTCCCATTAAGGAAGGCTGTTTTGACATCCATCTGCCAGATCTCATAATCATGATAAGCTGCTATTGCAAGCAAAATCCTAATGGATTTGACCATAGCTACAGGTGAAAAAGTTTCATCATAGTCAATACCATGAATTTGTTTGAAACCTTTTGCAACCAACCTAGCTTTATAGGTCTGAACATTTCCTTCCATGTCGATTTTCTTTTTGAAAACCCATTTGCACCCTATAGGTTTTACCCCTTCAGGTGGATCAACCAAAGTCCATACTTGGTTATCATACATGGAATCCATTTCAGATTTCATGGCTTCTAGCCATCTCTCAGAGTCAGGACTGTTCATAGCATCTTGGTAGGTGAGGGGCTCATCTTGATCTATGAGCATCAAATCACCATTTTCTATTAAGAGAAATCCATAATATCTCTCAGGTTTTTGGCGAATCCTACCAGATCTATGAACAATCTGTGTTTCTTGAGCAGTGTCATCTTGAATATTATCTTGAATATCCTGCTCAAGTTCCAATTCAGGTTCAACATTATCTTGTGGGTCTCGAGCTACATCGAGTTCTATTTTCCTCCCACTGTTTCTTTTGGAGACTAGCTCTCGTTCAAGAAATACAGCAGTGCGAGAAATAACTATTTTGTTCTCGGTCGGATTATAGAAGAAGTAACCCTTAGTTTCCTTCGGGTACCCCACAAAATAACACTTGTCTGATTTTGGTCCAAGCTTGTCAGAGATCATACGTTTCACAAACGCTTCACATCCCCATATTTTCATAAATGACATGCTTTGATGTTTCTCAGTCCATATCTCATATGGAGTCTTTTGAACCGCTTTAGTTGGAACTCGGTTTAGTGTATATGCAGCCGTTTCTAGGGCATAACCCCAGAAACTTATTGGAAGATCAGCATGACTCATCATCGATCGTACCATGTCCAACAAGGTACGATTTCTCCTTTCAGAAACCCCATTCCATTGTGGTGTTCCAGGAGGAGTGAGTTGTGATACTATACCACACTCCTTTAAGTAATTCTTAAAATCATGGCTTAAGTATTCACCTCCTCGATCAGATCGAAGAGTTTTAATACTTCCGCCTATTTGCTTTTCTACTTCAGCTTTAAATTCTTTTAACTTTTCAAAGGATTCAGATTTGTGTTTCAAAAGATACACATATCCGAATCTACTGAAATCATCAGTAAATGTTATGAAGTAATAAAAGCCACCTCTTGCCATAGAACGCATTGGACCACATACATCACTATGTATCAGTTCTAATCGTTCGTTGGCCCTTTCACCTTGTTTAGTAAAAGGAGCTTTTGCCATTTTACCAAGTAAACAAGCATCACATTCATCGTATGATTCAAAATCAAACTTATCCAAAAATCCATCTTAATGTAGTTTGGATATGCGATTCTCATTTATATGGCCTAATCGACAATGCCAAAGGTATGTTTGATTTGAGTCATTTGCTTTAAGACGTTTATTCATATTATAGACGGGAGTATAATCAAGATCAAGAACATATAAACCATTAAATAAACGCGCTACACCATAAGTTAAATCATTTAAACCAAAAGAGCAATAATTGTCTTTTATTATAAACGAAAAACCCTTCTTGTCCAAATAAGAAATAGAAATGTTTCTGCAAATCGCAGGCACGTAATAACAGTTCTCAAGTTCTAAAATAAGCCTAGAGGGCAACGATAAATAATAAGTCTCTACGGCCATAGCAGCAACCTTTGCTCCATTGCCAACGCGTAGGTCGATCTCTCCCTTTGCCAAAGATCTACTCCTTTGAAGTCCCTGCACATTAATACAAATGTGAGAACCACATCCAGTATCCAATACCCAAGATGTAGGAGTAGATAAATTGACTTCTATAACATAAATACCTGAATCAGAAATATTCAGAGATTTCACGCTCTTCAGACTTTCCAAATAAGCTGGACAGTTTCTCTTCCAATGACCTGGTTTCTTGCACCAGTGACAATCACCCTTATCAGGTTTAGCAACACCACCTTTAGGCTTGAGAGCCTTCTTGAAAGTGGGCTTGGAAGGAGCAACTGCATTAGATCCAATCTTTTTCTTGCCCTTCCATTTCCCCTTTCCCTTAGCACCTTTATTGCCCACCATCATTATGGGAGCATTCTCAGGTGCCTTTTGCATGTTGACTTCGGTGGTTCTTAACAGTGCCAACAATTCAGTGGGTGTTTTGTCTTGCTCGGTCATGGTGAAAGTCATAATAAACTGGGCATAGTTGTTGTTCAAAGATTGCAAGATAATATCTATTTGAGCCTCTCGAGGAAGCCCGGAGCCCAAACGGTCTAGGTATTCAAAATACCCAATCATCTTCAGAACATGCGGTCCAACCGGGTTATTTCCTTGCTTGCAGTTAAAAAGTGCTTTGTACGTATTGAACCTTTCTTGACGAGTCTGTACTTGAAACATCGTCTGAAGATGCTCAAGCATAGCATAAGCATCCATATGCTCATGCTGCTTCTGAAGCTCAGCACTCATAGTTGCAAGCATGAGACAAGCAACATCCGTCGCATCATCAATATGCTTCTGGTAAGCATTTAGTTGAGCACGAGTTGCACCGTCACCAGGATGGACCGGTGGAGGAATTTCAACAACATGGAGCTTACGCTCCTGCCTGAGGACAATCCTCAAATTCCTAGACCAGTCAAGGAAGTTTGTTCCTGTCAGCTTGTCCTTCTCAAGGACTGATCGCACGGAGAAAGAGTTGTTTGTGTTTTGCGCCATTTAGTATCTACAATGTTTAAAATGCATAAGATAAGTTAGATTGTCAAATAATTAATAATTATGTTCAAGTGATTATGGTACATTCTACTTAATATACCTCCCACTATTTTGTTCAAACTAATAGCCCTTACTATCAATTCGGAAACTAATTTTCTAGTGAGCCAAGATCCATATTTCATTATGCCTTGAGTCAGCGTTGGCCAATTCTCCCAAAACATAACTATTTAGGTAGACAACATTTGTCAATTATATCACATATAATTCTTGGATAGTTTGGTGAACAACTATTGTTCTAATTTATCTAATAAATTCTTCGCCAAACTCTATGCTTCTAAGTTCACTATCCACAATCCTATTGTGACGACTTAGTTAAGTTGGACCCAATGATTAACATGACGAATATCACATTTATTCTTTCGCACCTAACCACGATTAAAAGGAGTGCTCTACTTTGGCAAACCCACCCCTTATGATCTAGGCTTTGATGAGTGTTAATTCATTGGAAAGCATCTAATTAACTTAATATTTTGTTAAGGGGTTTACTTATAAATGATCATGATCCCATCATAAAGAGATTCCCAATTTGTCTTGGAACTAAATATTTCAAATCAAAAATTCGTTGAATGAATGATTTCCAGATCAGAGGTTAACGCACAGACGGCATTATTGGCACCCATTTTCTTACGGATTCGTAATCGGTTGTTGACAAAATCATTCAATCGTTGAATCAATGAAAATTCATATTTAATTGCCGTGTTTCATAAACACGAGAATCTCATGATCGTTTGTTTAATGTTCATCTTAAATCGTTACAGATTTTATCTTGCTTAAGCAGGCATGGCATGGGTGATGTATCTAATACATACATTAATACATTATTAATCTAATTGAAGCATGCATCATAATGTATTCTACACATGCATTCATACATCAATATGTAAAGTGCAGTATGTAAATGTGCTTGGTTATGGCCTTTATTCTACATGATCCTTTCAAGCTAATGAAAGGATCGAGGTCAATCTATGGTGGAAAATATAAATACAATTACATGTCTTCATTCGCCTTGGTTGCTCCACTTCTTGGATCGTCCTTCAATCTTCAAGTACATTACATTGAATAATTGAAAACAACCTATACTAATGTACTTACATAATAAAACTCGAGTTACATTCGAGATTAGACAATTACAAGAATGAAGAAAACGACATGCAAGTCGTATTTATAAAACCAAAACCATAAACCATTAATCTAAGGGTCTTAAGGCCATAACCAGCACCATGCTCAAGTAAACAATTAAGAACACAAAAAAAAACAAAAAAAAAAAATATACAGCAGGGGTCCGGGGGCGGCAGCCCCCGGGCGGGGTCCGGGGGCGGCAGCCCCGGGCTGGGGTCGAGATTATCACATACTGATGGTTTATAATTTACACAATCTAATACAGTGCTGTGCTGAGTATTGGTGCCCATCATGGTGGGGGATTATCACCTACTGATGGTTTATATATTAGTAACAATCATGGTGGGAGATTATCACATACTGATGGTTTATAATGTACACAATCTAATACAGTGCTGTGCTGAGTATTAGGTGCCCATCATGGTGGGGGATTATCACATACTGATGGTTTATATATCAGTAACAATCATGGTGGGAGATTATCACATACTGATGGTTTATAATGTACACAATCTAATACAGTACTGTGCTGAGTATTGGTGCCCATCATGGTGGGGGATTATCACCTACTGATGGTTTATATATTAGTAACAATCATGGTGGGAGATTATCACATACTGATGGTTTATAATGTACACAATCTAATGTTGGGATTCGGGGCACAAACGCAGCGATAAAACCATAAAAATCCGAAACCCTAACCCTAGGATCCGTGTACAAGATATGGCTGATTATGGAGAAACGAAATTTTTTTACCTTTTAAGAGCTTTACGAAGGCTGAAAGATGGAGGTCCTGTTATACAATCACCACGCAACCCTTGTAGCAAGATCCGCGTCTCTAAAGCAGTCCACACGAACGTCCGATCGTCCAACGATCAAGGGAGCCGGTACTAGCCGATGATGCTTGCCTCTATCTCTCTCTCTCTCTTGCCTCTCAACAGTTGGAGCGGCTAGGGTTTTCTATGGAAAACGAATTTGCCAAAAGATAAACCCTAAACCAATACATCTCTATGTATTTATAAGAGAGAATGAGGTGGGCTTAACCGTAATCGGTTTTGGCCAAACTGATTTGGTTTAAAGATTTAAATTCGAATTATACTTTAATTAATCAAGTCCAACTCAATTAAATAACTAATTTCGAATTTATAATCATTTAATTTAAATTCCGAATTTAAATTAAAACTCCTTTTAAACGTTCTAAGTGTGTGACCCTTTAGGTTATTATTACGTTGGCAATAATTTTATTATCTAATAATAAAATTATAAATAATGAGCGGCATCTAGTAATACATCATTGCTACCCAAGTAATAATAATAATTGGTGATTCAATTAAACCTTTCGTGACTAATGTCTCCGTGTAATATAATCCTTTTAACCTTGATATTATAGATTAAACTAGAGGCATGGTTCGTGTCATCCTCTTAATAATTTAATCTTTATTTTCTTGATCGATAAGTAGACTATTCAAACAAATCAATATTTGAGCATGGCCATGCATTTCATAGTCTCACTCCAACAAGAGGCCGATAATATCGCTCCTAAAATTAGGAGGGTTAAATTCCATCTAGATCATTCACATTTCTCACACGATTCATAATGAACCCAATACTATCTTTATCATTACCCGATTAAAGATAACTTTTGATAGAATCAAAGTACATTAATTCTCGTGTAGAAATATAATGATTTCAGGTCAGAGGACCATTACACCATTATCACAGTGAGATTACTTATGACACTTATTTATTTATTCCATGGTTGAATCTCACAGTGGGTCTGTCCAGTACAATGTACTCTTACATTTACCTATGTATTGATTTTAGTATCTCTATACTAATGACCCATGAGAGGTGGTCATCAATCAATCAACATACTAGTCTCAATGTATTATTACTGTCCTAATAATAATAATACTCGACTAGGGACATTTAAGATTATTATACTATATATAATCTCATGTTCATATAGTTCGTATTAATAATCTAAGGACATTTATCATGCTAACATTTATAACGCAGTAAATACGAAGCATAATAAATTATTAATATAATCAAATAGAACATAATGTCAATAATACTGATTACATAATATCATTGTATTGCCTCTAGGGCACCTACACTAACATCTAATACAGTGCTGTGCTGAGTATTGGGTGCCCATCATGGTGGGAGCTTAGCACCTACTGATGGTTTATATATTGGTGCCCATCATGGTGGGAGATTATCACATACTGATGGTTTATAATGTACACAATCTAATACAGTGCTGTGCTGAGAATTGGTGCCCATCATGGTGGGAGCTTATCACCTACTGATGGTTTATATATTAGTAACAACATGGTGGGAGATTATCACATACTGATGGTTTATAATGTACACAATCTAATACAATGCTGTGCTGAGTATGGGTGCCCATCATGGTGGGAGATTATCACCTGCTGATGGTTTATATATTATTAACAACATGGTGGGAGATTATTACATTCGGATGGTTTATACTGTACACAAACTAATACAATGCTGTGATGAGTATTGATGCCCAGCATGGTGCGAGATTATCACCTACTGATAGTTTTGATGCTGCTGATGGTAGCTGGTTGCTTCTGGCTGTTTGTGATGACTGCTTCTGGCTGCATGCTGGTATTGATGGATTCTGATACTTGTGTTGGCTTCTGATACTTGTGAAGGATTTGATGGCTGCTGATGGACTTATGTAATGGCTGCTTTGGGCTTCTTTGTAATTTTTTTGTCAGTTTCAATTTGTACTCTGTCGATACAGTGTACAATTACCTTCCTATGATGAGTTCTGATGCTGCTAAAGGCATATGATGGACACTGATGGATTGGAATTTTTTTTTTTTTGCTTTGTGAGAGGTTTAAGTGTAGAATTCACATTAGATGGCTATCCCAGATTGTGAAATAAATGTAACAAAACACAAATTTGTAATGGATATTTTGTACATTTATTGAAAATTTGCATATTGTGTCAAATTGTTGTATTAGCCGACTCTTACACAATTCAAATAAAATATTACAGAGACGAAGGCTTGCCAATGATGGAAAGATACCAAGAAGAAACCAAAAAAAAATTCTAGCGAAGGAAACTTCCATATTGTAGCACGTTGCTTGTTCGTATATTGGTAGAACTTGGGTCTGTATCTGCGAAAAAATAAAAAAAATCATAAGAAAACTAATGCAAATTCATTAAACATACACCCTGCATAAGCTCCTTTTCAAGAAAACTGGAAAAAAAAAATGTTACCAAACTGGAAAAAAAACGGAAGAAAAAAAGGGATTTCGAAATATATTATTACCAAACAGCATTTTACCGTCTAGTTTTAAGAAAACAGCATTCAGACTATTTTTTTTACTCAAACAGGTTTTACAATCTCATTTTCAGAAAACAGTTTTCAGAAAACTATTCCAGACAGCTTTTACACTCTCATTTTCAGAAAACAGTTTTCACAAAACAATTTCAGAAAACTGTATTCAAAACAACAAACCAAACGCACTCTGAGTTTTCGTCAATTTGCCTACTTAACTTTAATTTTGGCAACTTACCCTACAAGTGAAGTTATTTTTTGCATATTACTTGAAAATGACAAATGCAGTTAAGTTGGGTATATAATGGCCAAAATACCGCATGTTAGAGCATCCACAATCATTTTTCTCATTTGCTATAAAATGGCAGCTACAGTAATAGCAAATACGATCGTTCGCTGCAGTCGTCGTTTGCTATATTGTTTCTCATTTTTTAGAAAAAAGCGAGCGACGGTATATGATATACCGTCTGATCGTTTAAAAAAAATTAAAAAAAACAGAATTACTAATTAACTATTAAACTAAATTAATTAACTAAATTAAATAATATAATAAAACTAAACCTAATTAATATACTACCTTAAACCTAATAACAACTCCTAATTATACCTATTAAACCTAATCAGCATTAAATGGCCTCCCCCTTTCATGGACGGGGTATCATACCCCGTCCGGGGTATGTATCCCCGTCCCACCAATTAATTTTTTTTTTTTTCTAATCGGCCAATCATGGCCGTTCAATCAATTAAAAAAAAAAATTAATCCATTTGCAGACGGGGTATCATACCCCATCCGGGGTATGTATCCCCGTCCGACCTATTTAAAAAAAAAATTAAGAAAATTATTGAGACGGGATATGATCGTCCGTCTGAATCGATTAAAAAATAATTAAATCGGAGAGACGGGGTATCATACCCCGTCCTTTATAATTTGAGAAAGTTCATTTCGTTTCTCATATTTCAGAAATGAGAATAGGAGGTTTGCCAAAAAATGGGAAAATGAGAAACGATTGCAGCGCTCGTTTGCTATTCGTTTGCTATAATATGGAAAAATGGGATATATAGCTAACGACTGTGGATGCTCTTATCTCTTTGATTTTTTCTCTCCTTCCTACCAAATCAAACTCATATCCAAGCCTAAACTTAAACTCAAACTCAAACTCATTCTCACCCTGTTCTCTCTCTCCCTTTCTCCTGTCTCCTCAAACCAATTCCCCTCCTTTCTCACTTCTCTCTCAAATCTCCCAAATTCGAACCCGAACCTGTAACCAGAACTCCCCCAAATTCATAATCTTCCTCCTCTCTTCCTTCTCCTTATCCCCCTTTCTTTGTCCGACCTAAATCCAAACTCGAACTCACTCAAGCTCATTACCATCCCCTCCCCCCCCCCCCCCAAGCTAACCCAGATCCAAGCTCGTACTCCTTTCAAATTCAAACCCTCGAAACACATTATTAAATTAATTTTAATCTTAAAGCTTAATTAAATGAAAGGGTAAATTAGTATTTAAAAAACCTTAATCACATCACGTGATCTCACATGATTATTGAACTAACGGAGTGGGATAAAATACATAACGGAATATAACAATGCTACGGTAAGTTGTCAAAATCAAAGTTAGATATGGAAGCGTGTAAATTGATGAAAACTTGGTAAGTTTTGTGAAATTTAGCCTAACATTTTTTAGCAGTTATGTAAGAAAGCACTAACAATAAGGGACGTTTGGTATAAGTATTTTTTTTTGGTTTCCTAAGAATCTGAACTTGGGAATTTAGTTTTCTATATTTGGTAAGCTAATTTTCAAATTCAAATTCTCAGAAAATCAACATTCCTAGAAATTTTTTTGTCACAATTCCCACAATTTTTTTTTTTATGGAGGAGTGTGATTCTTAGATTCCCAAGTGCTTGGAAAAATATTATTTCTTGAAAATTACAACTTTGTCCCTATAATAAAAAAATCCTAAACCTGATTCTTCATATTTCCGATCAACCCCCCTCTTCTCCGGCACCCCTTCATCCTCCCCATATCATGATCGCAAGCAGTCAATAAAAGATTTTAAAATATACAATTAAATAATAGAAGGAACTGAATAACCTAACAAATGTTGCAACTTTTCAGAACCATCTTTTGTTCCCTGATCCTTCCAGTCAGTTTAAAGATACACTCAGTGAATTGGTGACGCGCACCCCCTCAAAGAGGTGAAGAAATGGAGAGTAATGGTGTTAATCTCAGATGGTAACCTTATTTCTTAAGTATCGGCATTCCTTGTGAAGTCAATGCAAGTTTGGCAGCCACAGTCAGCAAAGCGACAGATCTCACATCCAAAGCAAACACAAGTAGTGCACCCTTTACATGATGGGGCACGGGAACAGCCTCTTAAGACCTTTCGGCTTGCTCTTTCTTCATCGTCCTCACAGGTGATCCTATTCAACAAGGAGAAGGGGAAAGAATGAATACACAAAGACATTTTTTATACGAGATATTTCATCAAATAATTTGTTGTTATTTGAGGATGAGAGGGTATTTTGGATAATAAGATTAAGATTCCCAGAAAATATGTAGTTCAACCAAACATAGGAAATTAAGTTTCCAACTAACATTTCCAGAAAAAAAATCATTGTACCAAAAGCCTCCTAATATATAAGAGAATATGGAAAAAAAATTATATGTCAATTTTCGAAACTATTTGCACTTACAGGACAGTTGCCAAAATATTTACGCTCATGGACTCAACAACTAAACTTGCCGTTGTTTCATCATCGCCGTTGTAACTCAGCGTGTTTAGTGCTAATTTTTAGTTCAAAATTTTCAAAGAAGATTCGACGTTCTCAACGACAAAGGACATTTATATTAGACTCGTTGTTGGGAACAACGAGTTTAGTTCAAAAAATTTAATGAAGACTCGTTGTTCCCAACGGCGAGGACATTTACACTAGACTTGTTGTTGGGAATGACGAGTTTAATTCAAAAAAAAATTATATAGAGTTTTTTTCCGAAAATTCACTAAGTCCAACAAAATATTTCACTCTCTGTAAAATTTCATACATCCTCACCGTTCCCAACAGCGAATCTAGTATAAATGGCCTCGCCGTTGGGAACAAGGAGTCTTCTTTGAAAATTTTGAACTGAACTCGTTGTTTCCTAACAACGAGTTTAGTATAAATGTCATCGCCATTGGGAACGATGAGTCTTCATTGAAAATTTAGAACTAAACTTGCCGTTGGGACGGCGAGTTTCTCAAAAAAATAGCACTAAACTCGCCGTATCTCTAACGGTGAGCATGAAACAACTAAACTCGCCGTTGGGAACGGTGAGATTAGTTGTTAAGTCTATAAGTGCAAATACTTTGGCAACTGTCATCTTTCTACAAATAATTTTGAAAGTGTTATAAAAAAAATCGAGAATATGAGACTCAATCAGTTTTCGCATTTGACATGAAGCATACTCTATCATAAAACATTTCCAATGGCATCTTTGTGCTTGTCACCTCTCTGTTTAAAATTATTTTACACCTTAGAAATGATGGTAACAACTAGAAAATGTGGTTTGCTGAAAGTTAGTTGATCCAATATTCCAAACATTTCATAAGCATAATATACATACAAAAGAATGATGTCATATGAACAATACATCTTCACATGAACCAATCATAGACAAAATTCGAGTGATGGGTTTGTCATACGGGTGATCTAACTTTACTCAAGCATCAGATTGTCATCTATTTTTCTCTTTTTATATAGATTAAAACTTACATTTGTTACACCCACATTTCAATATCAACAGTCAACACACTAGAAAGTGAAAAGAATGTGACAAGCTTGCTACCCAAAGCTAAGAAATCTTCTCTTCCTACTAGCAAAGGCTCAAAGCATATCGATAGTTGTTAATTCTCATGCCATTTCTCACACATGCAATTCACACATGCATACACTTTTCTTCCTCATTGGTGATCATCATCAATTTCCAATGTTTCTTCCAACTAGTACCACAATCAGAGATAAAACAAAGGCCCCCACAATACAAATGTTGGAGCCTCAAACAGATCCCAAGAAAATGCACTTTTCAGTATTATATAGTACTAGATTTGCCGGTGGACACGTGCCGTAGGTCTTCGGAACGATACAGCATATGAAAGTCTTGTAAAGAGTAAAACAATAATTATATAGCTCAAGTTTGAATAGTAAAACAATAAGTAGTTGTAAATAAAATCAATATTTTCATTAATATATGTTGCAAAATAGTTATAAATGGGAATGTAAAATCCAACTTCTTAGAACTTTGAGTGTGGAAAATGATGAAATTTTAAGAGAATAAGAGAGAAATAAATAAATAAATAAGTTGTTTTGGGGGGATTTGAATTTGAGTTTTAGGAGAAAACTTTTGGACGGAAAAATATATTTTGTAATGTTAGATCTGGACCATTGATTTCAACCCTATTGAAGGAGAGCCACTTGATAGCTTTTTTTTGTATTTTATTATATAGATTAGTATGAATATGAACTAATCATGAAGGGGCAAAATGCGGTAAGAGAATGATGGATTTCATTGAAAGATTACATTAAACTGAAAAACAAGTCTCATTTCTCCCAATGGCTAATCGCTTATACGGCTTCAATACACTATTCTTATTATTATTCATCAAGTTACAGATTCTACATCTAAATATGTTGGCAGTGTACAAACATTTAAAACAGGAAAGTGACATTTACACCCAGACAGTGTACTCCCAACAGTGTGGTGGTTCCTACATTTGACTCTGCCATGCGATTAGTGGAAATTTACCTGCAAATCCAAACAAGAGTAAAATACGAGTATAGCGTTTCTCAATATAGTAAGCTAATAGAAACAATCCAAAATACTGAATTTATTAGTAGACTTCTTCTGAAATTTGAGACTTTGAGAGGACACCAAGAAAAAAACAATTAGTGGCGCTCAGGAAAGAAATGCTGTTATACAATAATCTTCCAACATAACATCATGAATGATAGTTAGCTTGTTATACAAGAATCTTCCAACTGAACATCATGAATGATAATTAATACTCAGATCAAGTTAAGTTTTAGGAATATATTTGTAATTGCATTTTACACTGCAATTTGTGCAAAGAGTTTCCATGCCAGTAGATAGTTTATCTACAATCTTTCCAGATCAAACAATAGTGCTTTGGTTCATCAAGACACATCCTGGTACGCGAAGATAAACAATCTTTCTAAACCAAAGTACTCTACTGGGTTCATTAACACCCATTTTGATAGGGCGAACAAAAAGAACAAAAATCACAGTACTGGCAAGATCTGTAAGCTATTCATATGATAAAAGAAGATATACAACAACAACAACAACAACAAAGTCTTTATTATCCGAATTTGGGGTCGGCTACAAAAATCCTTGTTCCCCACTAAACTCTATTGAGCGCCACCTCCTTCGTCAAATTAACACTTTTCAAATATATATTAATAGGATCAACCCAAGTTTGTTTAGGTGTACCCCTACTCCTTTTAGCTCCTCCAACTACCAACCTATCAATTTTTGTAATGGGGCGGTTATCAGCCTTCATCGTATGTGACCAAACCTCAATCAGTTCTCCGCATTTTATCTTCAATCTGAGCAACCTTTACTATCTCAGTATTAATTTACGGATTTGCATTTCTGCAAAATGATATATAGGATATCACTTCTATTATGAACTCATATCCATGTCATACCATATTAGAAACTGGAATATTACAGACACTTGTGATGTGCACTTAATTGTGTAATACCGTTTGGATAGTTATCGTGTGGGCTCTTGTAGTTATTGTTCATATTTCTATCATATTATTGTACAAAAAATGTTTAAATGAAAAGAACATTAATAATCTAGAGCATATATGATATATGAAGAAAATTTAAAAAATAATTTTTCATGTACACAGACAGTACACTATTCTCATGACATAAAACCAACAAACAGTCGATATATTTTTCTTTAATTAGAATATCCAGCTGAATCTTGCAACTGTAATATTTTATGGAAAAGTGATTTGAATAGAGACCACAATAAACTGATAAATAATATAACAAATAATCTTTATGCAATCAAATCTAGTAAAACATTTCATAACAAAATCCCAACCTCCATCAGAGGTCACACAGAGACATTAGAAGATGCACACAGAAAATGGGCATTGGGCACCTTAAAAGGACTAATCAATGATTTCATTTTATTTTGATCTTCAAAAAAGCAAGTGATCGAAGTTCATGAACCCCTAGTTGTAGGATAATCATGCTATCACACGTATTGATAATTTGATTTACAAAATTGACATAACAAATAAAACTTGGCAATGATGAGATGGCACACCATTTTTCTTAAAGGTAAATTCATCAGAAAAGATGTTCTCAGAGAGTAAATTCCTGAATTGGGACCTTACTTTTTAGTACTGATATAGCCTACAGTAATAACGGTTTGATCTCTATTGAGGCAGGATGTAATAAACACACCCTTTATACTTCAAAAAACTATATGGAGGACATGTAAACTGTATTAGCAGGTCCAAAGTATAAACCTTTAAACACCTCAAATTACAAGCATTATGGTTCTCACTTTTGACAAAAATTGACAAATTTGTATACCCAAATATTTAACATTTTTGTTCCCTTTGTGGGCCGAGAACTCTTTGTTTCATCTTTCTGTAATATTAGCTGAGAACAATATATACTTTCCTTTTGCTTAGGGTTTTGTTGGGTGATGGATTGTGGTATGGGGCTTGCTCGATTTCACCTAGACTATCCTTTTGTATTTTGTCTTGTAGTATTGGCTGGGTTTCCCCCCATCGCTATTAATCAAAATTTTCTTAATATATATATATATATGCATGAGTTAAACACAGGGCTTTCATCCAATACTGGCTCCTATAATTATATATTAAATTTTATTGTAGCACCTAAAATCGTTAAAGTTCCATACTACTACTCATGTTTTTCCCCCCCACTGGTAACTACAATCTTTATAGTTCCATATTTTTTTGTAACTGCACAAATGTCTCTCATTATGGTTAATTTATAGAAGGAGAAGGTGTAGAATGGTGTTAATGCTATCCAAATTTGATTATAGCTACAAATGCGCTGGTACTCCATTTCCCTCTTTGAAAATCCTTCCCTCCCCCTCTCCCACCCCCTCCCACTGTGGTCATCCTTTTCGTTTCTCCGAATTGCCCCAACACTCGATCCTCTACTTTCCTTTCCAAAACCCTAACCTCATACTCCCTATTTTTGGTCCTCTTCGAGGTAATACATGTAGTTTCAGTATTTCAAGCATCGGCTAGTATTTCAATTTTCAAGCATCGACTGATACATTAGGTGTTAGAAAATTGGTGACGTTCTTAAATGTGAGTAGTGCAAAATGTAGAGAATGAGTTGGTAGAGACGTAGGCACAAACACAAGAAGAAGATAACATACAAGATTTAACGTGGTTTGGTCAAAATCGACCTATGTCTACGGGCATAGGCAATAAAGATTTCACTATAACAGATTACAAGAGATACACACATTATAATTCACAGACAAAAGACCACTCAAAAGAGAGTCCAATCGTACTCTCTTACACAAGACTAAAGAGAGACGAGTGAGAACTAACACTCTCTGTTTTGTTTCTAACTTCTCTCTTACTCTCTTGCTTGTTCTCGCTTTGCTTGCTTCAATTGGACAGCTCCAAAGCCTCTTATATACACCTCGAGATGAACTCATATATGCATGTGTTGCATGCTTATTACTATGCCAACAAGACCTGCCTTATTCACACATAGCTAGCTTAGGTGTTGACAAAAAAAAGGTTGAGTAAATGGTTTTACATTACAATTCAGCCATCAACCATTGGGTACATACTAGTTCACACTTCCTAGTCAAATAAGGGATCTAATTATGTTAAATGAGTGTATTTCAGTGTCAAAAGGAGTAGTTATTTCAGCTGGACCAAACCATATGTGAACACATGTGAAGATGAGTGTATACAATTCCAGGTTGAATGCTGCCTTTGTTGCATTCGCAATCACTTCTAGCAAATCTCCTGCCTTATTTTCGGATTTAGATTATGCTGGAGATATGGATCGAAGGAGGACATTGACAAGGTACACATTAACTCTTTGTGGTGCGCCAGTTTCGTGGAAAGCCACACTAGAAGATACAATGGCGTTGAGCACTATGAAAGCAGAATTCATGGCAGTTACAACTGTAGTAAAGGAAGCAATATGACTTCACAATCTGGTAAAAAAATCGGGAGTAGTGCAGGAAAGCATCACAGTTTATTGTGATAACCAATCTGCATGTCATCTTTGCCGTGACCATATGCATCACGAGAGAACCAAATACACTGATGCCCGATATTACTTTGCACGGGATGTCACGGACGTGAAAGTGGAGAAAATCGGGACTGCCGATAATCCAGTAGATATGTTGACAAAAGATGTGCCC
Organism: Hemerocallis citrina; assembly: GCA_017893485.1. Taxonomy (NCBI): domain Eukaryota; kingdom Viridiplantae; phylum Streptophyta; class Magnoliopsida; order Asparagales; family Asphodelaceae; genus Hemerocallis; species Hemerocallis citrina. The sequence continues at coordinate 333,667,903 of CM030359.1, read as the reverse complement.
TTGTCAAAGTTTTATCATTGCTTAAAACTTACTCGGTATAAAAGATATTTGAAGTGGCAGAGGTTGAGCTCTTTAGGGCTTACGGCGAAGGCATGGAGGTTTCGGTGGAGGTTTGATTCATTCGAGCCGATGGAGAATATTTGTGCATTCGAAGTCAAGGTGGAGATTTGCTACAAGTGACTACGAATGCAACAAAAGCAGCATTCAACCTGCAATTGTAAACACTCATGTTCACACTTGTCCACATATGGTTTGGTCCAGCTAAAACAACCACTCTTTTTGACACTGAAATACACTCATTTAACATGATTAGATCCCTTGTTCGACTAGGAAGTGTGAACAAATATGAACCCAATGGTTGATGGCTGAATGGTAATGTAAAACCATTTACTCAGCTAATTTTTATTGCCAACACCTAAGCTATGTGTGAATAAGGCAGGTCATGTTGGCATAGTAATAAGCATGCAACACATGTATATATGGGTACATCTGGAGGTCTATATAAGACGCTTTGGAGTTGTCCAGTTGAAGCAAGCAAGGCAAGAAGAAGCAAGAGAGTAAGGGAGAAGTTAAAAACAAAACAGCGAGTGTTAGTTCTCTTTCATTCTCTTTCGCCTCTCTTTAGTCTTGTGTAAGAGAGTACGATTGGACTCTCTTTTGAGTGGTCTTTTATTCGCGAAATATAGTGAGTGTATCTCTTCTAATGTCCACTTTTGTTATAGTGAAATCTTTATTATCTTTGCCCGTGGACACATGTCAATTTTGACCAAACCAGGTTAAATCTTGTATGTTATATTCTTCGTGTGTTTGTGCCTACATCTCTATCAAACTCATTCTCTACATCTAGCAACTACTCTAATTAAAGAATCCTAAACAATTTCATAACATTAGGAAAATCAGTGGAGAAGGGTGTGTGATACATTTACAATTTTAAATCATTAATCTTTTTCGGAGATATTTGACAATATATTAGTAAAACGACATTGGCCCTATATTAAGTTGTGAATATTGCCATACTCATTCATATTTACTAATTGGCTTTTGGCTCTTGAGTTTGGGTTAAAACAAACCAAACCCAAAATGAAACTAGTACTCTATGATAAAAGCAAACAGGGCGTAGAAAATCAAATTTTTACACAGTAAAAAAGTAAATTGATTTGAATATCATTTGATATGGCCAATATATTGGTTTTAGGGTTGGAAGTTACCAATTTGAAGTTTAATACCAGTACAGATTTTTAGCAAATGTTGCCGATATACGAAGCTAAACCTGATATAGGGGTCTTGGCTTTGTTACAGTTCTTCGAGATGTGTCCCGATTGCTTGTAAACATAACAAAACCAATCTTTGTTGCAACTCTGAATCGTATGCCCTTTTTGTGCACATTTGTGACACTGCAGCACATTCTCCGCCTTTGCCGACTCCGAGAACTAAAGCTTGATTTTCTGTCAGTTGTTCTCTCTTCCTCCTCTGTTTCCTCCGGCGTACCAACACCCATTCCCCTTCCTTGTCTTCTTGTTGCATTGTAGCATTGACTTTCGGCAGTGAGTGGCTCCGATGAACTCTATGTTCACCCATGTCTTTGCGGGTCCTCCAAAGAGCTTCTGCATACGACCTTCTTCTATTGTCAGTCGAGTGGGGTTCCTCTCTCGCCGGCTCTGGTGCATCCCTCTGAAATCTCTCTCCTCTAAGCCTCTCTTCACCTCTCATCTACTTTGAGTGACCTTTATGGTTCACTCGAAGTTCTCGAACCGCTACACTTACTCTGTCACCATGGTCTTCCCCGGAGTAGAGCCTTTCGCCATTCCTTTTGCTTGGTTGTCATTCCAGCTACCACTCTTTCCCTCGTTTACTCATAACTCATAACAGGATTTTGAGAGGATGGTTTGGAGGTGGAGTTTCCAAGGGTGGAGGTTTTGGACTTCGACTCAACCCGATATTGACTCCGACTCAAGCCAAATCAGTCCCGTCGGAACAAAGCAAGACTCAAGAGAGTGAGGCAGGGGGGGGAGGAGAGTGATGAAGGCGGTTATTATGCCAACCCTGATAATGGCGGAATTCGAGCGATGCTTTAAGAACTGCGTTATGATCAAAAAGCTCAAACAGGGAACCCTACAACGGAGGACATCACCAACATTCTCGCAACAAACGTTCCGTAATCGGCGACTTGGACATGCGTAGTTCAGCAGTTAAGTTCAAATGGTTTCTTTGTCCATTGTCAAAACGAGGACAAAGTTAAGGAGGTGCTGGATATAGTTGGGCTCGAAGGGGACGAGTTTTATATAACATTCATTCAATGGTCAAGATCAGTGGGCACTTTGAAGATCAATTCGTTGGCAACTGTTTGGATTCAAGTCTTCAATTTCCCCATCCACTATTGGGTTAAATCAGGTTTTCAAGATTTGCTTAGGGGTTTCGGGTATGTCATCGAGAATAATAGGGGAACAATGCTGCAAATGCGTAAAGATTTTGCGCGTCTGCAAGTAGGAGTAGAAAACACAAATCTAATCCCATCAATGATCAAAGCTGAGTTCGAAGAAGAGGAGTATGAGGTTAAAATTATTGTTGAGAAAAAAATTAGAATCGTTCCAAGGTTTGCCGCCGATCATAAATGACGAGGATGAGGTAGGAGACAATCGGGAGGTTGAAGATGAACTTCGACCGTTGGATATTGAGGGGAAAGAGGAGAACCGTAGATCTGGGTTCAAGGCCAAAGAGCATTTGAAGCCGCTAGATGAGAACGAGGTTCATCAGAGCCGTCAAATTCAAATATCACAATCCAATAGTAGTGCGGTCAAAGTGGGTCAGAAGTATAAAGACGTGGCAGGAAAATCATGGAGAGGTAAGAGGGGAAACAACTTTTGAGGTAAGAGAGAGAGGTGAGGAGCAGTTCCCCGTACACTTCGAAGTCGAAATCCCAGAATTCTCAAAGATAGCTGACACAGAGCTTCAAGCAAAGGCAACATCTCATCGACAAGACCTGATGTGTTTAATTTTTATATAATTATTTGTACTCAATTACCCATAAAAATTGCTTGTATTCGTCTATATTGTTTATAATTCATCTTATTTCCATATATTTCAGTTAATTTATTATTTTTGAAGGAATAAGATTTTTGATGCAAAATGTGAATATTTTTGGTAAAAATCAACAAACAAAACAAACAAAATAATTTAGTAATTTTTATTGATTTGTTGAATTTCGAATTTTACAATTTGGTTATCGAAAAAGTCAATAGAAAATATTACTATCAATTTATATAATTTTAAAAGTACAGTACGGATTGATGGATGAGGAAAGAGTTAAAAAAATTAGTTAATTAGATTAATAAATTAATCTTAATCTAAATATTCTAATTAATTAATTAACTAAAGTAAATTACCTAACCTAACCCTATCTACTTTTTCCTATATAATGAACATGTGTGAGAGTTGGTAGGTGACGTGAGGGCCATGAAGAAAAGTTAGGGGGTGTGGCTACAAGAGAAAAAACGTGAAGGGGAGGCCGCTGGAATAGGAGAGAAGAAGAAAAAAAATAAAAAATAAAAAACAAAAAAATAAAACATAAGAGAAGCAGAGAGAGAGAAGGAAAACGTTTGCGGTGACGTGGGCTCTAGGACGGCGCGGTTCTCGAAGCAAGACAGGAGAGAGAGATTGGGGGAACTTTTGTGCAACTTGGCTGCGCATTTTTCGAGGCGTTCGGTTTGCAATTTCTTCTACAAAAACAGCCCCTTTTGTATCTCTTTTATCTCTCTAATTTTTTATTATGCAATCCAAGACTGTGTTTGTTAGTTGCAAATTTATTATGAACTAAATTTTATTTTTCTAGGGTTTTGATGTAGCCTAGTTTTGAGAACACAATTTTAATTCCATATTATTTTTCTATTTTTCCATGGTTATGTGTTTGATTTTTTATCTTAATGCGTACAATTGGTTGATCGACATTTGTATGATTTATTGGATCATGGAGAGACCGAGAGGTAATTTTTGATTTAGAACTATAAATTTAAACACCATTGATTGAGTGAAATTAGAGATAATTTACCGCGATTGATGTGACCACTAAGAAATCCACAGAACTTAATGAGTCTTCAATTAATTAAATTTGTGTATGAACTATGACAAACTGTTAGTTAGAAATATTTTTGGTATTGTTTGAGAGAAAGCATTAAATAATTTGGGAATTTTGGTCTACAACTTAGAAAAATAAATTCTTTATTCATATGGAGTTTTGTGTGTGATAAACTAGATGAAATCAAAAGCCCTAGAATTTATTTTGCAATTAATAAATAACAATTTTTAGATTTCGCTCTCTTAATTAATTTAGTTAGTTCTTTAGATTAATTTAATTTAGTTGCTTTCTTTATTAAATTTCGATTTTCCAAATAGTGATTCATCTAATAAATTCGGTACTCAATAAAATAATTAGTCCTTGTGGGTTCGACATTCTTTTCACTTAACTATACTACTTGTTGCGATTTTGTACACTTGCAAAAATTCACAAGTTTTTGACGTCGTTGCCGAGGAGTAGTTATTCTTTTATTGATATTGAAAATTGCTAGACGGTTACTAGTTTGGATATTATTATTATTATTATTATTATTATTATTATTATTATTTATTATTATTATTATTATTATTATTATTATTATTATTATTATTATTTTACCTCTTTATATTCTTTTGACTTACTTTTATTTTATTTTATTTTTCTTATTTTATTTTTAGTTTTTCTATTTTTTTCAATACTTATATTTCAGAACATACAAGTACATTATCATGGCCAACTATGAGAACAAGGCTTTGAGAGACTATGCTATGTCCTCAATTAATGGAGCAACATCAAAGAGGCCGGTTATTGAAGCTAACGATTTTGAGATTAAACCGGTAATTATTCAAATGATTCAACAGACTGTTCAATTTTGGGGACTATCGCACGAGGATCCTTATATTCATATTGCAAACTTTCTGGAAGTTTGCGACACTTTTAAGCACAATGGAGTATCAGATGATGCAATCAAATTGACTCTTTTCTTTTTCACTACGAGATAAAGCGAAGGCTTGGCTAAATTATCTACCACCCGGTAGTATTACTACTTGAGAGGGACTTGCACAAAAATTTCTAGCTAAGTATTTTCCACCGGCAAAGACAGCGAAGCTAAGAAATGATATTACTACATTCATTCAATTTGAGACTGAGTCTTTGTATAATGCATGGGAGAGGTATAAAGAGTTATTGAGAAAATGTCCTCATCATGAACTACCAAAATGACTGCAAATTCAAATATTCTATAATGGTTTGAGAGTTACAAATCGATTTATGATTGACGCAGCAGTTGAAGGTGCACTTATGAGCAAAACTCATGAAACAGCCTATGAACTTTTAGAACAGATGGCATCTAATAATTATCAGTGGTCTTCAGATAGTACAATACCAAGAAAAGTGGCTGAAGTTTTTGAACTTGATCCTATTTCTACTTTAACTACAAAATTAATATTTTATCTAAACAAATCGGTAATATGAATGTTAATGTTATTCATACTAATATGATTTGTGATCTTTGTGCATGAAATCACTCAAGTACAGATTGCCAAGTGGGGAACCCTTTTGCTCAATCAAATTTCAATCAAGCAAATTACGTGTCCAATTTTCAACATCAAAACAATTCTTATTCGAACACGTATCATCAAGAATGGAGAACCCCCCCCCCCATTTTTTCCTGGAACAAAAATCAAGAAGCAATTAGACCACCTCAAAATTTTTCACAACAAGGAAGCTAACACTTGAAGATATGTTTATGCAATACATGTAGAAGACAGATATGACAATCCAAAATGTTGCAATTTCAACTTCAGCTTCAATTCGCAATCTTGAGGTTCAAATTGGTCAAATTTCAATTATTCTTAACGAAAGAACAGCAGGAAACTTACCCCGCAATACCGTGACCAACCCCACGGAGGATGTCAAATCAATAACACTAAGAAGCGGGAGGATAATTGAGCAACCACAAGATAAAAATGGTGAACAAAATATGGTTGAAAAGGAAGAAGAGTACGAACCAATTGTGGAGGAACAAATGCAGCATGAGCAAGTAACTTTTGATGTCTTTAAATCCATGAAGTTTTCTGCCGAAGGACAGTCGTGTTTTCAAGTAAGTGAAACAGATTTAATTGTGGGCGAGAAACATAAGGCTAAAGTTAAAAAGTTACCAATCGATGTATGTCCAACAAAATTAACAACTCTTGAATCTGAGAAAGAAAAGAATTTGAAATATGTTATGTATTTGGATGTTGCACCATGTATTCATTCATTTTCTCAGCTGACATTCAAGGAGGTGGGGATATCAAAAACTCCATCTTCAAGAAAGAAACGACTGAAATTCGAGCCGCTACCATCAAGCTTGACGGATGCACAGAAAAAAAAACCTAATCCCCACCTGAAAAGAAGTATTGAAAAAGAGGCTCGTATGTTGTTAGATCTTGGCGTTACATGACCATATCAGCCACCATGTATGGCTGAAGACTTAAAACTTAGCGCTTCTTGGAAGGCAACCCATGTTTTCTTTTACTGCATTTAGATTTGATTTTTCTTTTAGTTAATTATAATTATAATTTTTGATTTTATTTTGTCGGATTGCACGAGTTTGAAAGTCGCCGGTAGGAGCTGTTTTCTACACCTACATTGATGGCTATTTTTGAGCAGGATGGAGTCAGAATCTGGAAAAGTGCTTCAAAGAGCAATTGTAGATAATTGTCTTAGCTTTCCAGCAAAAAAAATCAGCCCATTTGGATATCTACAGCTCCAGATATCGCTGAAACACTGAACAAAGCGCGTGCATAATTTTTAAGACGAATCAGGGTAGAAATTCTGAACTTTTTGCATTCTATTTTGTTTTTCTTTTCCTTTCCCATTGAGAACAATATGATATTCAAGTTTGGGGAAAGGATTACAAATTTATTTTTATTTTATACATTTTTTGAAAAGAAAAAACAAAATAAAAAGGGATTTCAATTAGGCTCACCATTACACTTTTGAGTTCTTTATTGTGCTAAGCACTGATTTTTTTTTATAGGATTGACAATTGCTTATAAAGCAAGATTAAGCATACTTATTTACTTTAGGATTATTGAATTTCAAAATTACAGACACAATTATGACAGTCATGTAATTATACATAAAAGAAAAATGTGATGCTTTTTCTTGTGATTATTCCCTTTGATCTAGTCCTAAACAGAGTTTAAGTAAATAGAGTGATGAGTAAATAAATTAGATAAATAAAGTCTATTTATTCCAATGTTTTGAGTTTCTTAGTAACCAGGGATATTCATCACAAATGTTTACTTTTACGACAAACGGCAACTTGAAATATGAGTATGCAAAGCACTCTAAGTTTGTGACTTGTTAAGTAACCGGGTGAATTCATCACAAATGTTTTGCATTCGCGTAAAAAGGCAAGTGAGAACTTAGAGAAGAGACCAAAAAAAAAACCTCTAGTTTGCTACTCGGTTTGTAGTAGTGAGAAGGGGAAATCACAGATGGAGTTGTTACATACGATAATTACATTAATTGCATGACAAATATAATTGATTTGGAATTATGAATAAATAATTGCACCCGAGAAAGTGAGTATGCTTGATTTTACTTTATTTGCTATTGTTTATATTTTTAATTGAAATTTTGATGCTTGCATGATGAGATCTCTTGGTGTGATGAGTTGAGTTTATTATTGATTATATTCCTTTATTCATGGTTCTACTTTTTGCTCGAGGACAAGCAAAATCTTAAGTTCGGGATATTTGATGTGTCTAATTTTTATATAATTATTTGTACTCAATTACCCATAAAAATTGCTTGTATTCGTCTATATTGTTTATAATTCATCTTATTTCCATATATTTCAGTTAATTTATTATTTTTGAAGGAATAAGATTTTTGATGCAAAATGTGAATATTTTTGGTAAAAATTAACAAACAAAACAAACAAAATAATTTAGTAATTTTTATTGATTTGTTGAATTTCGAATTTTATAATTTGGTTCTCGAAAAAGTCAATAGAAAATATTATTATCAATTTATATAATTTTAAAAGTACAGTACGGATTGATGGATGAGGAAAGAGTTAAAAAAATTAGTTAATTAGATTAATAAATTAATCTTAATCTAAATATTCTAATTAATTAATTAACTAAAGTAAATTACCTAACCTAACCCTATCTACTTTTTCCTATATAATGAACATGTGTGAGAGTTGGTAGGTGGTGTGAGAGGCGTGAAGAAAAGTTAGGGGGTGTGGCTACAGGAGAAAAAAACGTGAAGGGGTGGCGGCTGGAATAGGAGAGAAGAAAAAAATAAAAATAAAATAAAAATAAAAAATAAAACAGAAGAGAAGCAGAGAGAGAGAGAAGGAAAACGTTTGTGCTGACGTGGGCTCTAGGACGGCGTGGTTCTCGAAGCAACATAGAGGAGAGAGAGATTGGGGGAATTTTTGTGCAACTTGGCTGCGCACTTTTCGAGGCGTTCGGTTTGCAATTTCTTCTACAAAAACAGTCCCTTTTGTATCTCTTTTCTCTCTCTAATTTTTTTTATGCAATCCAAGACTGTGTTTGTTAGTTGCAAATTTATTATGAACTAAATTTTATTTTTTAAGGGTTTGATGTAGCATAGTTTTGAGAACACAATTTTAAATACATATTATTTTTCTATTTTTCCATGGTTGTGTGTTTGATTTTTGATCTTAATGCGTACAATTGGTTGACCGACGTTTGTATGATTTATTGGATCATGGAGAGACCGAGAGGTAATTAGTGATTTAGAACTATAAAATTAAACACCATTGATTGAGCAAAATTAGAGATGATTTACCGCGATTGATGTGATTGCTAATTAATCCACAGAACTTAATGAGTCTTCAATTAATTAAATTTGTGCATAAACTATAACAAACTGTTAGTTGGAGATATTTTTGGTGTTGTTCGAGAGAAAACATTAAATAATTTGGAGATTTTGGTCTACAACTTGGAAAAATAAATTCTTTATTCATATGGAGTTATAAATTGTGTGTGATAAACTAGGTGAAATCAAAAGCCCTAGAATTTATTTTGCAATTAATAAATAACAATTTTCAGATTTCGCCCTCTTAATTAATTTAGTTAGTTCTTTAGATTAGTTTAATTTAGTTGCTTTCTTTATTAAATTTCGATTTTTCAAATAGTGATTCATCTAGTAAATTCGGTACTCAATAAAATAATTAGTCCTTGTGAGTTCAACACTCTTTTCACTTAACTATACTACTTGTTGCGATTTTGTACACTTACAAAAATTCACATCAAGACCCAATTATTCTCTCTCTATCAGGCGCTGATTTCAATGCAACTATTAGAATAGCCATGCAGGATCTTGTCAATAAAGCTAAGGATAATGGGTTGGGCCTAGATAAAGAGGAGCTTCAAAAGTCCAATGATTTAGAGGAGTTAGAGGAGGGACAGATGGGTTGCGCGGGCTGAATTTCATTCAGCCCATTGGATCAGGGAAGGGGAAGTCAGGAGGCAGCTGCAATCGAGTCATCATGAGGGCCTCGAAAAGGGTGGAGGCAAGCAAATTACACCTAACCAGAAGGTTAGTTCTGCTATATTTTTGGGTAGATCAGAATCTAACAAGGAGATTATCAATGCTAAGGAAGTGGGTGGTGACAGGGAGAGTGAAAGTGAAAAGGAAAGGTTAAACAAAAAAGAGAGCAGAGTATCAGGAGATGTGATGATAGGAGCATTATAGGGTATGGGTGAAGATGATAACGGATCCGAATCACAGAACGCAGTGCAGGTCAATGTTGTTGACGACCTACATGATATAGTCACCGGAATTCAAGCTAGGAAAACCGTGGAGTATCAAAGAAAAAGCAAGATGCAACTGGATAAGTGGGGCTCAGATGGTCCTAGCAAAGAAGATTTAATTAGAGTTGTTGCTATATCAAAAGAGCCAACACCAGTGCGGAGAGGTATTTCTAATAAGCTAGCAATTACTAATTATATTTTTGATAACTTACTGTTGTATTATGCCTGATTATTCGGTTTAGCCATGGGCATGTCTAGAGTTAAACATTTAGAAATAATCAATGTTCTTAGAGGGGAGGCCTGTAGACTTTGTCTATAGACGGGTGTCCGACTCTAGGTAGAGTTAGATGGTAGGAGTCAAATTGTTTTCAATGTTATACATTTTTTGGAATGTGAGGGAGATGAGGCAAAAAACCAGGAGAAGACTTATTAGTGACACTATAGCTAGGCATAGGCCGTCCATTTGCAGGTTTCAAGAAACTAGAATTGAAAATCTAACGATTGGGGATTTCCAATCTCTCAGGATGGTTGGGGTGTATGATTGGCGATTCAAGACGGCTATTGAATTGTCAGGGGTAATTGTTATTGGTGTGGATACTAACTGTTTTGAGATTATTGACGAGTTCATTGGGAGTTTCTCTGCAACTGTCAGATTGAGACGTAGGAGTGACAATTGGGAACACATTGTTTCATCTGTATATGGTCCTTACGATTCAAGACGACGAGGCAAGCTTTGGAATGAATTAAGGTTTATTAGAGTATGGTGGAAGGGTCCGTGGGTTATAGGAAGAGATTTTAACATTACTAGATTCCTTAGTGAACATAGAGAGAGAGGGCTAGTGCTCAAGATAGATCACAGTTTAACTTGCTCATTGATGAATTAGAGCTTATGGAGATTTAAGCGTCTGACATAAAATTCATGTGGACTAATATGCAAACTAACCCAATCTTGGCCAAGCTAGATAGGATTCTGTTGTCTACCAAGTGTGAAGATGAATTCCCGTTGGCGATAGTGAAGCCAGTCGCTAGGTTTACTTCTGACCATATCCCGCTAGCTCTCCATTGTGGTGTTGGGGACAAGTCTAAGGTGCGTCTGTTTAGATTTGAGAAGGCGTGGACGATAAGCTCAAACGTTAGAAAGATTATAGAAGAATCTTGGATCGTAGATACGGACGTGGAAAGGGCCATTGGAAGATGGATAAACAAAACGAGACGGCTAAGGAAATATCTAAAAGAGTGGGCTAAAAAAGAATTTGGTCAGATGAAAAGAAAGATGGAGTTAGGTAATAGAATTCAAGAGCTAGAGAAGATCCAAGAGGATAGCGACCTTTTGGAATTGGAGAATGAGGAACTGATAAATGGGAGGCAACAAATCCAAAGATTTGGAGACATGGAGGAAGAATATTAGAGGCAAAGATCAAGGGTGCAATGGCTTAAAGAGGAAGATGCTAATACCAAATTCTTTCACAAGGTGGCAAACAGTAGGAGGCAAAATCGTATCGAAGGATTATTTGTGGGAGAAAATTAGTGTGAAGATGAGAAGATTAGATTTCACATAGACGGACATTTTAAGGAGTTGTTAGGATGCAAGAAAAGGGAGTTTATTGGCAAATATGTGGAATTCATCGAGAATTGATGGTAGTGAGAGAATTGAGGAGATGTTTACTGAGGAAGAAGTGCTCCAAGCGATTAAATCTCTGGGGCAGGACAAAGGCCCCATCTTCTTTTACAACATGTACTGGAAAATTATCAAGAAGGATCTTTTTGCTATCTTTCAGGAGTTCTATCAAGGAGGTACTGATATTGATAGACTTAATAATGCAAATGTCATTCTTATTTCTAAAAAGAACGAGATTCAAAGGGTCGTAGATCTTCGGCCGATTAGCTTACTGAATAGATCGTTTAAGATTATCACCAAAGTACTTGCACAAAGGTTGTCCCCTCACCTTAATGATATCGTGGCTGACTCACAAAGCAGTTTTATTAGAGGGAGAGATATTATGGACAGTGTTGCCTCAGCCCATGAGATAGTGTTCAGAGTTTCCAAAGATAAGTCTGACGGATTTCAACTTAAGCTAGACTAAAAATCTACCAATCGGGTCCGGTAGTGTGAAATAAATAATTACACTTAGTATTTTGCACCCGATACCCTATGGTTCCAATAATTTTTGCACTTATGTACATGAATAAATATTATATTTACACATATATCTTCAATAATTACTATTTACATGTATATCTCTATAATCCTATTATTCAAATTCCATAATTTTTTGGGGTATTTTTTAACGGAACCGGATCAGGGTCTGGACCGATTCTATTTTGAGCGGACCCGGACCCGTATAGATCGGGTCGGTTCCGGTCCAATGCCGGGTTCGGGTAACGGGTAAATATGATAGTGCTAAATTCCCTCCAATGTGGAGATAACGTGATCAACCAGTCGCTATATTTCACTAATAATCATCACTAAGTGAACCCAAAAACAAATCGTTGAAAACAACTAAAAGTCTAAAATAGACTAATTCTTTCTCTAAAAGGGAAACCACCCCTATTTCAATCAGCAAATAGTTACAGTAAACAAAACGTTAACACAATGAATTTGGGTGGACACTGTGTTGATTTTTAGGTCCAAATCCTCTTCTCCTAAATTGGGTCACACCATATTTCCACAGAAAGACCCACCCAATTTTATCCCAAACCCATCATTCTTCTCTAAATTTTCAGCAATTACCACACCACCACATCATCATTAATCAAATAAAGACCCAAATACATACATAACAATAAATACTAAAATTATCAAAGTACAATAAAAGGGTTTCACCTTTTTTGATTTTCTGGGTCCTAAGAAGCAACCTTGGCGTTCTGGACGAACGCAGCAGAGCAAAGAATAGACGCAACAAAGAAGAAGAATCCCAGCCCCAGCATAAGGGAAACTCCGGCAACTGTAACATCCAATAGCAACTGCAACATCGGAAGAAAACTAACACCCAACATCTCTTTACGCGCGCGCGCTCTCTCTGTTCTATTATTTTCTCATTCGAGTTCAGTGATTTAGAGAGTGATTTTTGGTGGGATCTATAGGGAGAGGTTTTAGAGACGATAGAGCAAACAGATGGCAGGCACGAAACACGATACTTGGCGGCCCCAACAGCCGCGGGGGGTTGCGAGAAAGAGAATGACGGTGGGGGCATTTTGGGAATTGGATGGGATTTTGGATAAAATATTGCCGTCTAAAAACAGAAATTTTTGGACAAGACAAGGACAGCTTTGATCAGGAAAAACAATAATGAAAGGACACCCAAAGTTTATACTAATTTTTATATAGTGTTACCGCTGATTTCGGTGTGGGGCTAAACAGATAGAATTTATGAGTCCGAGAAAAACCTGAACAGTTAACTCAGCCTCCTTGATCCTGCCGCGACCTGCAAGGAAGTGCGAAACACCGGGGTTGATTCCGGCGACGCACCCTCCGACGCTCTTGTCAATAATCAGAAGAGATTAAGAAAGAGCTTAAAAGTGGTGAAGAAGTCATTAACCTGGTCATGGTGGTAGAGGGGTGGTATTTATAGTCGCCAGGGGAGCCGTTTAAGGATCTGATCTCCTGTGTAACAGCCGGGAGCAAAATCCTCAGTCTGTTTTAGGAAATCTTTCCTTAATTCCCGGTGAGAGCAAATCAGGGCCATTGACTTGCCCAAATCATGGATCCTGATTTGTCTCTTGATGGTTTGGGTTCGTATCGGGTCGGAACCCGTACCCAACTGGTGTGGATCCGCTCGTGGGTTATTGGATCTGTGAGAAGGAGATCCAGTACCCGCTTTGGATCTGCTTGTATGTGAAATTACCTTTTTACCCCCGAGCGTCAAGATTCGTGCCCAATCTGGACGGTTCCGATTTAACCCCATTTTTAGCCATATCACGAGCCCCCCACTCCTAAAGACTGAGCGTGATCAGCCTTTGAGGAGTAGTTTGACTGTTTTGGTGGCTAGTGGAGTTGTATCGGAGTCCATGTGGAGGACTTAGGATCTTGAAGGGGGTAGTGAGGTAACTTTTTGATGCCACGTGCTGTTTCCTAGCCATATCGAGTATTTGGCGTCTTTCATCTATTTTTTTGGATTATTTATTTAATTTTGCGATGTGTTTGCTAATCGTTCGGGGGGCCTTAACAGTATATTCTGGACAATAATTGTTCGTTCAGGGGCCCAAAAATGTACCCCCAAATTTTCAATTATTTTCTAGAATTTTTAGTTAAATTTCCCGAATTTTTGGCAATTTTTCGCAATTTTTAAATAAATAAAGCGATTTAAATAAATAAAAAACGATTTTTAATACTGATTTATGACGTGGCACAATCTGGACCTCTGATCATCGTCGGGCGTGATTTTCTGAGAGATCTGACGGCCTCCATCGCTCGGCGTCTCTTTTCTCCGTTTACGAGCTCGGAATGGCACTTGCTCGGTTGCCGACCGGAGGCTAGGGGGGTTCGGCGTTCCGAGCGACGTGGCGCAATCTGAGCCATCGGATGACAGCGCGTCTCCCAAGAAATGCTATCTTGTCGTTTAGCGCACGTGGCACAATCTGGACCGTTCATCATTAGAAGCACGAATTTCTGAGAGATCCAACGGTCGTAGTAGCTCAGTGTCTTTTTTCTCCGTTTACGAGCTCGGAAAGGCACTTGCTCGGCTGCCGACCGAAGACAAGGGGTCTCGGCAGGCCGAGCGACATGGCGCAATCTGAGCCGTCGGATGGCGACGCGCATCTCGAGACGGGCACATTCCCCAAGGAAACACTATCTTGTCGTTTAGTGTCCTCGGCGAGATTTGGGCCGTCTGATCTAGATCAGGCGCGATTTTTGAGGAGAAAGTGAGTTTTCTCCGTTTGCGAGCTCGGAAAGGCACTTGCTCGGCTGCCGATCGGAGGCAGGGGTCGCGGCAAATCCGAGTGACGTGGCGCAGTCTGAGCCATTGGATGACGACCCGCATCTCGAGACGGGCACATTCCCCAAGAAAACACTATCTTGTCGTTTAGTGTCCTCGGCGAGATCTGGGCCGTCTGATCTAGATCAGGCGCGATTTTTGAGGAGAAAGTGTGTTTTCTCCGTTTGCGAGCTCGGAAAGGCACTTGCTCGGAATTCGTCCGGAGACAGGGGGTCTCGGCGGGACGAGCGACGTGGTGCAATCCGTCTCGAGACGATCCTGTTTCCAAGGGCATTAATGGTGCTTCGGGGTTTGCGCGGCGCTCCATTTTCCCAGGTGCATTAAGGATAACCCCCTCAATTAATGCGTGGCGTTTCAAATTCCGAGGGTCATATTGGCTGGACCTTGGAGGGGAGCTTATAAGTACTCCACTCCCTTTGTCATTTCAATCACAACAAGTGTAGAGTTTCAAACCTCGGAGGTATTGGCCTTGGGTAACTTGTCTTTCGAGGTCCGAGGGGGTTGTCGCTCTCTTGCCTTTTTCTTCTCCCGTTCCCGACGGCCCCAAAGTGGATGTCAGGAGCGGAGGGGAACGAGGCAGTAGCGGTGGCGACCATAGTTCGGACCCGAGGGATGAGTAACTTCGGAAGGACGGGTGGTTGCCCTGTTGCCTTGTTCTTCTCCCGTTCCTCACGGTTCCGAAGGGGATGTCAGGAGCGGGAGAGAATGAGGCAGTAGTGGCGACGACCGTAGTCTGGACCCGGGGTGTGAGCTGCTTCGGAGGGACGGGTGGTCGTTCTCCCACCAAGATCTTCTGCCTACTCTGTTTGCTCCGCAGCGGGTGTTAAGGTCGGCAGAGATCAGGGTGGGAGAGGTGATGATCCATGTCCGAATCCGAGGGGTGAGCTTGTTCGGAAGGACGGGTGATCGCTCTTTCACTCCCTGTCTATCGGTGAGATTGAGGGGGGAGAAATAAAGGGCGTTCCGATCTTGTTGTTTGCAACTGTGAAGGCTCTGTTGCCAGAGTCCTCTGCCGGACCGAGCCTTCCAGTTACAATCAACTAGCTCGGAATGGTGCGCTTCTCCCCATCTCTGAGTGTTCATCTACTTTCAACCGGGCCTCGCGGGTCGGCTAAATGTCGACCGAGACGTGGGGCCCGGGGGGCCCGCCGAGGGCGGTGCCTTAAAACTTTGAAACAAAATTTTTTTCTGGCTTCTCTAGGCATTGGTGGGGCATCCAAAAGTTCGATCGTCCGAGTGACGTGGCGCAATCTGAGCCGTTGGATGACGACGCGCATCTCGAGAAGGGCACATTCCCCAAGAAAACACTATCTTGTCGTCTAGTGTTCTCGGCGAGATCTGGGCCGTCTGATCGAGATTGTACGCGAAGTTTGAAGAGAAAGTGAGTTTTCTCCGTTTGCAGGCTCGGGAAGGCACTTGCTCGGAGGCCGACCGGAGTCTGTGCAATCTGGCTCGGATTGCGTGCGGCTCGGATTCAGATCCCATTGCGCCGAGGTGGTTGACTTGGTGAGGAAGGCAGTCGTGTTGGGCCTTCGCGACGTTTCGAGAGCAGCCCAAAAGTCGCACTTATTCGCTTGGAAGTCCAAAGGACGCTCCATTTTTACTATAAATCTTCACCCCCCCTTAGACCAAGTCTCATTTTTCACTTTTACTCTCTCTCTTCAGTTTTTACTTTGCCTTCGAAGTTTTCTGCTCTCTGGTGGCGTTGCTAGCTGTCGCGGTAGCGTTCGTTGTCTCCGGCGAATTTTCCGACCGTACCTATCACTTCAAGGTCAGTCTCTTTCCCTTCTCTTTTAAAAAAAATGGTTAAAATCACGGATGAGACCCCCGCCTCGGAGCAAGTCGTTGGCCGAGGGGATAAAGGGAAGGAGGTAGTGGAGCCGAGCGATCAGAGTATCGTTCGTCCGGACAGAGAGGGAGAAGTGGCCGAGCAGCCTAAAGAGTTCGCGGCGGTGTCCCGGGAGGGGAAGGTTGTGGTCACGATCGTGGAAACGCCGAAGACGGCGGGAGCGTTCGGTCGGCAGCCCATTTCTCTGTCGAGCGTGGGGGGCGTACGGGATTACGCCGAGGACACCTTGGAGAGAGTAACCCAAGGCACGGCGAAGTTGGTGGAGGAGAACGAGTCGAGGGAGCTGTCCGAGGTGGATCATACCATCTCGTCTCTCACCGAGGGTGACCTTCATCTGATCCGAGAGGGCTTCCGGATCCCTGGCGAGTATGGACTGCTTCTCCCCGGGCCGGGTTTCCGAGCCAACACAAAGTCCTCGTCGGACCTGTGCGTCTTTCCGGTCGACTCCCTTATTGCCGGACTCCGCTTTCCCCTCCACCCGTTCGTGGTCGAAGTCCTGACATGGTACGGTCTGAGCCCCGCCCAGCTGATGCCAAATACATGGAGGCACGTCATGGCGTTCGTCCTCCGATGCCAAGAGGTCGACGGTAAGCCGAGTATGTTCCTCTTTCGGAGTCTCTA
This sequence comes from Hemerocallis citrina, assembly GCA_017893485.1. NCBI lineage: Eukaryota > Viridiplantae > Streptophyta > Magnoliopsida > Asparagales > Asphodelaceae > Hemerocallis > Hemerocallis citrina. The sequence continues at coordinate 333,650,665 of CM030359.1, read as the reverse complement.
CAGACCCTGCCAGCCAAGGAGAGACGAACAGAGGTTCTATCTTTCGCCCTGGACGGGCGTGAAGCTGATCGAGAATCCGGACTCGATCAAACATTGGAAGGAGAAGTACTTCCTCATCCGAGCTCCGGCGCCTTGGGTGATACCGACGGTTTGGACAAAGGAGGGTCTGCCCAAGCGGACCAAGAAGAAGGCGGCGCTGAGTGATGAGGAGGCGGAGGTCCAGCGGAGGCTCCTCGCACTGCCAGCGCTAAGCTGGAAAGATATTACCGAGGAGCATCTGTTCCGTGGGGGTCTCAGTCCGATCGACCCTAGTATGCTTCTGGTATTTATACTCTTTGTTTAAAGTTCATGAAAATTTTTCTAAGTTTTTTCATTCGGCTTTTGCAGAGACGATGAAGCTGGATTACAAAGCTCTGGTGGCGAAGGGCCGGTCGGAGCAGGAGGCGAAGAAGAAGAGGCCTTCGGTGGCGCCTCAGGACAGCCGGGCCTCGAAGAAGCCTTCAGTCGAGAAGACTGCCGATCGACCGAAGGTCGCGGTCCTCGAGCAGGGGGAGATCAGCGTTCTCGATCCCCCTACTTCGGAGGTGCCGACCCCGACCCCGAAGGTGGATGCTCCCGGTTCGTCGAGCGGTACATTCGGCGTGAAGGAGGTGCTATCCCTCCCGGTTCCACCCCTTACTGCCGATGCGGAGAAGATCCTGACTGAGCGTCACAAGCAGATCTTCGTGCCCGACTGGCAGGTGATGAACGTCGACGGCTTCTTGGGCAACGGCAACATCTGCATGGAGGCGGTGAGGCACCTGCCGACCCCAAAGGACCGAGCGACCCTGAAGGCCGGGCGAGCAGGGGACGCCGTGATGCAGATCGCTCGGAATACTATGTCGGTAAGTAGGCTGAGCTCTCCCTTATCCAAGTTTTTTCTAAGTCTTTGGGTTCGGATTTTAATCCACCGTTCTTTTTCAGACCCTCTGCCACTTTAATTTCCTGGTCGAGGAGTTTGCGAATAAGGAGCAGGAGAGGGAGCGGGAGAGGGCGGAGCGCGTCAAGGCTACGCAGCTGCTTGATGCCGAGCAGCTTCTCTCGACGAAGAGGGCTGCTGAAGTGAAGGGCCTGGAGCAGCAGCTGGCCAACGCCATTCAGCTGTCGAAGGACGCGGCGGCCAAACTTGAGGCGAAGGAGAAGGAGGCAGCCGAGCTAAAGGGGGAGCTGGCCAACGCTCGGTCGGAAGCGGAGAAGGCTCGGAAGAGGGCCGAGAAGATCCAGGCCAAGCACCAGAAGAAGGTGAAGAAGGTGAAGAAGGCCGTGCAGGACGAGGCCGCGCAGCACATGCTCCAGAACATGGAGGATGCCTACGGTCGATCCCTGCTCCATGTAGCCGCCAAGAACCCGGGCTTCGACACGTCCTCCTACCATTTTTACGACCCCGTGGAAGGGGAGGAGGGGGTTACCGAGGGGCTGCTCGGCCCCGAGGGAGAGACGGAACCCGTCGAAGGCCCAGGGGAGACCGAAGCCGAGGGCGAGGAGGAGGACGACTCCGAGGAGGAGAGTTGGAGCGAAGGCGGAGGCGAGGGCGATGGCGAGGACAAGACCGGGGGGTCGACGGACCCGAGCGGCAAAAAGGTCGACCCCTGACTCGGTTGTCTTTTTTAGTCTTCTTTCTTTTGTAAGCCTAACTGTGGACTGGCCACCGCTTGTGTAAAACCTTCAACTTGATTTTGAATGAAAACATTTTGTTTGGCCAAAATTTATCCAAGTGTTGAGCCTCGGGTTTGTGTGTGACTAGTTGTAGATGTTTCCGTGTATCGTCCCATCGGATTTATCTCCGCTTTTCAGGTGAAGTTCGGTCCGATCACGGAGGTTGTATACCTTCGGAAGGAGCTGGCGAGAACGAAGGGTGAGCTCTCGCACAGCCGGCAGAATCAGTATCTCCTGCTCGGAAGGCTGGAGGAGACAAAGGCAGCCGTGCGGAGGTACTGTTGCCAGCTGTGGCAACTGCGAAAGTACCCCCAAGCTCCTTGTCCTGAAGGGGAAGTCGAGCGGCTCCGTAGAGAGCTTACTATCGCCGAGCAGAAGAACGACGACCTTTTGGCTGAGGTTCAACACTTGGAATTAGCGGAGAAAGAGCGCTCGGCGGAGGAGGAGAAGCTGAGATCCGAGCTGGAGAAGGCGTCAGCTGAGCGTAAGAGGTTATCAGCCGAAGTCGACAGGCTCCGAAGGATCAGGATAGATAGGGGAATCGAGGTCACCCACTTCCGCCGGCTCGCGGCCGATGGTGCCAATGCCTCTGGCTCGTCAAGGCCTTCTCGTCCGAAGAAGTCGGCGAAGGACGACGCTCTGAGAGACAGAATCATTGAACTGGAGGAAGAGATCGCGTCGCTCAAGCCCGTGCCGGAGAGGGCTAATGTTCGCAGCACGTCGTGCACTCGCGAAGAGAGCGAGAGGGGGATTACATTTTACGAACTTGAGACATGCTCGCCTATGACCAGGCGGAGTCCAGCCGATGCTCAGAGCAGTGCGACCGTCTCGTCGAGCGGGGCCTCGGCCGGCGTCGCAGTTAGAGCCAGCAGCGAAGGGGGGTCGCGCTTTGTTGGTTTAGGATCGAGCTCGGAGGGCAGGCCTCGTCGTCCTCGCGTTTCCCTAAACCGAAGCATTCTCCTTCCGAAGAGGCCCTGATCATGTCGTTTTTCATCCCTTCTGACTTGTTGTAAAATGTTGTAGTAGAGTCGGTCCTGATGTATGCGAAGCCACCATATATATATATGAATGCAAATCTGAAAGTTTCTTCAGAAAATTTCCAAGTGTTGGACTTCGGCAGTGCATTGAAATTTTGCTATTTGTTTTTCCCTTTTTTCAGCTCGAGGCGGCCGACCCATATGCTGATCTCCACGGCTCGGATGGTGACTCTGAATCCGAGGCCACTTCTGGGACGGCGGCTCTGAGTCCTAGGAGTGTCGAGCTGGAGTTACGCCGAGCTGAGAGTGAGCGGGCCCACCTCTCGTCCGTCCTCGACCTACGGGAAACCGAGATCCAACGCCTGGAGAACAGGATCGCCGAGTTGACCCCTGCAGAAGGGGACGAAGATTCGCAAACCGCCTTCAGCAACGCTCTTCGGGTCAAGTGTATTCGGCACAACCAGTCGAAGATTATAGCCGAGCGGGACGATTTGCTCTCGGAGATTCGACACTTGCAGACTGTGGTAGCGAAGCTCCGGGGCGATGCGGGGGAGCTACCAGCCGAGGAAGACGGACAGTCGGCCGAACAGTCTAGTGAAGATATTTCCATATGAGGGCCAAGTATAGTGGGTCGGCGTCGTGTATTTTGTTTGCCAACACTTTGTAATCATGAAAGAGATGTGCTTTGTATTTTAGCCTGGCTGTTCAATAAAATATCTTTCATTGCCCTGCATTTTGTCTTGTTTATAACTGTGTTGGCCGCGCCGAGGTCTTTGAGCCGAGCGTATTAGTTCCGTCGGCGAGAGCGTTGAACCGAATGGGTTACTATACGTACGGTATTTTGTCGTTTAGTGACTCTGACGAGGTACGGCGCGAGTTCCTAGGCGGCCCTGTCCCCGAGAAAGCGCTATCTTGTCGTTTAGCGCAGGTGGCAAGATCTGAGCCGTTGAACGTAGGCGCGAATCTCGAGGCGGCTCAGTTCCCTGTTGTTGGTTTCTAGCTACCTAAATAAATAGACTAACTAGACACAAATTATAAAACCTCGCAAGTGCACGAATCGTTTATAGAATCGTAGTAATAGCAAGGGTCGATCCCACAGAGATTGTAGACTTCAACTTACTAATCAATAAAACCAATAATAAAAATGAATAAAAGTTGTTGTAATATTCTAAAAGAACTAAAAGATTAAAACTAAGATGAGAGGTATTGAATCACAAATATCTCTTGAATAGTTGGGTTGTTGATCTCCACCAATAGTTAGTAATGCTAAGTTGCCTTCTGAATTTACTTCTAATTACTCATGTTTGTTCACTTCAAGGGCATGGTATCTACTCCTTAAAGTATTGTTTCCCTAAGCCAAGAATTAGGCATGGTATCTACTCTAATTCGTTTCTTCCCCTAAGTATTTTAGCATGGCATCTACTAAGTTATACTTAACAAAAGCATAAGAACAGTGGAAACGAACAAACACTTAAAGTTCTAGAAATTGGTATCAGATCTAGATCCTTTAAGTTGATTGAACCAAGAATCCTAAAGATTCCCTTGTTACAAGTTACGAGCACGAGATACGGATCGTCTCAATATGCTCATATAACAGATTCAGATTTCTAACTCACAAACTTGATAATATCAGATTCTGTATGGCAGTCGACTGGCTCTCACCTTCAGTCGACTGTACTTATAACTCCTGAACAAGTTTGACTGTTATCAATCTATATCAATTCAATTAGATTCAATCAATAAGTAAAATAGAAGGATTCAAAAGAACATAGCACTACATAACTACGGCTTCGATCTACCCAACTATGAAATTAGTTCCACATAATAATACTTTTATTGCTTAACAAGTTCAAATACATGATCAACATCACAGAATAAAGAGAGAAGAAATAAACTAATGGATTCTGGCAATAGAGTCGACTGGCTGTCACACAGTCGACTGCCTTCGAGTACTGGTTCTCCTCTTCCCCTTCTTCGATGATGATGGAATGAAGCACTGGTTGATGACTTGATGGTTGGGAATTTTGAGATTAAGTTGCGTCCAAGAGATAGATGCCTCCTGCTATAGATGATCTTTTCTGATATTTATAGAGTACCGCTGAGAATTAGGGTTTCCCCTTTTTTAGGGAAAAATCTTCTTGATTTGATGATTTATGTCTTTCTCTTTTCTTCTTTCCTTCCTTATTTGTTCACCACGTGCTTTTGCCAATTTCCAGTCTCTAGATTTGATTCGTTGCATAAGATCTGGATTTAAATAGATTTGAAATTAGATTTGGGTGAATCTTCGAATATCTTATCTGTTTACTCCGCCGCAGACCAGTCGACTTATCTTCGAACCAGTCGACTGAGTCGAGACTCCTGAAGATTTCATAATTGTTCAGACCAGTCGACTGTCTTTTGGGAGTGAGTCGACTGTGTCGAGAGTTGTGGAAAATCAGCTTCTCTTGTCCAGTCGCCTGTGTTGGGGAACCAGTCGACTGATCCTCTGCAGTTTGCTGTGTATTATCCTTGAAGTCCTAAATCTGCTTCGTTTTTTTCTGTTACAAGCTGTTTCCTATGGAAAAGAGAAAATAGGAGTTAAATACCACATATAGAGCTTTTAAATGTCTAATTATAACACGATTATTGCTCTAGAAAGTGAATAATATTGTGTTCATCAAATACCCCCAAACTTAGATTTTGCTTGTCCTCAAGCAAACTAAAATTATGAATAGGGAGAATAATAATCACAATAGACTCAACCACCAAGATTTCTTATTATGTGGACATCAGCATAGAAAGGTATAAACAATTTCAGACAAAGTAAAATTAAACATACCCACTTTCTCTAGTGCAATTGTTCAGTCATAATCCCCAAACTTAATCATATTTGTCATGCGATTAATGTAGTTATGGTATGCAACTACTCAGTCTGTGATTATCCCTTTTCTCTACTACAAACCGAGTAGCAAACTAGAGGTTTTTTTTTTTTTTTTTTTTTTTTTTTTTTTTTTTTTTTTTTTTTGTTATCCTCTTCTCTAAAGATGTCACTTGCCTTTTGACGCGAATGCGAAACATTTGTGATGTATCCACCCGGTTACTCAACAAGTCACAAACTCTAAAGTGCTTTGCATACTCATATTTTGAGTTGCCGTTTGACGTAAAGGTAAACATTGGTGATGAATACCCCTAGTTACTAAGCACTCAAAACATTGGAGTAGATTGACTTTATTCACATATATATATATATTTTTTTTATCACTCTATTTACTTAAACTCAATTTAGGACTAGATCTAAAGGGAATAATCATCAGAAAAAGCATCACATTTGTTTATTATGTATAATCGCATGGCTTCTGTAACTTCGTAGGGAATTATGAAACTCAACAATCCTAAAGTAAATGAGTATCCTTCTTCTTACTTTATAAGAAATTATTTATTCTAAAAAATTAAAATATAAATAACCCTAATACCCCCAAACTTAGATGGAACATTGTCCTCAATGTTCGAATATAAAAATAGGCATGTGTCACCATCTAGTAAGGAGATACTGAAAATAAAAAGAACTAAAAGAAAAATAATGAATAACTGAAAGCAAATAAAGGAAAGTGTAAATACTCCCCTGAAAAATTGGGTTGCCTCCCAATAAGCGATGTGTTTTCTGTCTTCAGCTAGACATGATGAGTTCATGCGATGTATGGAATGGTTTGAAGATTCACATCTTCCTCTTGCAGTTCTAGACTCATCTCTATGTATGGCTTCGCTCTATGCCCATTCACCTTGAATGTTTGATTTTTTTCTTCGCTGTGAACTTCCAATGCTCCATGTGGAAAGACTTTTGTGACAATATATGGTCCATACCATCGTGACTTAAGCTTGCCTGGAAAGAGTCTTAATCTTGAGTTGTAGATCAATACCTTTTGTCCTTCATAAAACTCCTTCCTTGCTAATTGTTTATCATGGTATAACTTAGTCCTTTCCTTGTACAGCTTGGCATTTTCATATGCATCGTGCCTCAATTCTTCAAGCTCATTTAGTTGCAATCTCCTTTTGTCACCTGCCTGTTTCATATCAAAATTGAACTTTTTGATAGCCCAATAAGCTTTGTGTTCTAATTCTACCGGCAGATGACATGCTTTTCCAAAGACCAAACGGTATGGTGACATGCCAATGGGTGTCTTGAAAGCGGTTCTGTAGGCCCATAAGGCATCGTTCAAGCGTAGTGACCAATCCCTTCTGCTTGTATTGACTGTCTTTTCCAAGATGCTCTTGATCTCTCTATTGCTAAGCTCCACCTGTCCACTGGTTTGAGGATGATAAGGGGTCCCTACTCTATGTGTAATACCATACTTCTTCATTAAAGAAGCAAATGGAAAGTTGTTGAAATGGCTCCCTCCATCACTAATTATCGCTCGTGGTGTACCAAACCTAGTGAAAATGTTCTCCTGCAAGAACTTGACAACAACTTTGTGATCATTAGTTTTTGAGGGGACAGCCTCGACCCATTTAGACACATAATCTACACCAACAAGAATATATAAATAACCAAATGAGTTAGGAAAAGGATCCATGAAGTCGATTCCCCAAACATCAAAAAGCTCGATTACTTGTATGTTGTGCAGTGGCATTTGATTTCTAGAAGAGATGTTGCCTGTCCTTTGGCATTTGTCGCAAGTCCTGCAAAAAGAAAAAGCATCTTTGAATACATTAGGCCAATAAAAACCAGATTGCAATACCTTTAGTGCTGTTCTTTTTGGTCCAAAATGTCCTCCACAGGCATATTGGTGGCAGTGTTGTAGAATACTCATTTGTTCTTCGTCTGCCACACATCTTCGTATAATTTGATCAGGGTAGAATTTGAATAGATAAGGGTCATCCCAATAAAAGTGTTTGCACAGAGCCACCAATCTTTTCCTTTCTTGATGTGTCATACCTGGAGGGAAAACATGAGCAGTTAGAAAATTGACAATATCAGCAAACCATGGGAGCTGTTCGGAGAGACAAGTCGACTGGTTTAAGGACCAGTCGACTGCCCCGAGAGATTGCGCATTGATTTCAAATAGTTGTTCATCTGGGAAATTTTCATTCAGCGGGGGCACATTTCTCTCTTCCTCGTGCAGTAATCTGGACATGTGATCTGCCACAACATTGTCACTTCCTTTCTTGTCTCTAATCTCAAGATCGAATTCTTGAAGCAACAGCACCCATCTGATTAACCTAGGCTTAGCATCCTTTTTAGCAAACAAATATCTCAAGGCAGCATGGTCAGTAAAAACAATAACTTTAGACCCAATTAAGTATGATCTAAACTTCTCTACAGCAAAAATAACAGCTAACATTTCTTTTTCAGTAGTGGAATAATTTAGCTGTGCATCGTTTAAAGTTCGAGAAGCATAGTAGATAACATGAGGTTTCTTATTGATTCATTGACCTAAAACAGCCCCTAAAGCATAATCACTTGCATCACACATAAGCTCGAAAGGATGGCTCCAATCTGGTGCCATGACTATAGGTGCAGAAATGAGAAGATTTTTCAATGTATTAAAAGCATTTGTACATTCTTTTGTCCATACAAACTCAACATCCTTAGCCAACAAGTCACAAAGGGGTTTGGAGATTTTTGAAAAATCTTTTATGAATCTTCTATAAAACCCCGCATGTCCTAGAAAACTCCTAACACCCTTAACTGTAGTGGGAGGGGGTAGTTTCGATATTATATCGATTTTTGCTTTGTCTACCTCTATTCCTCTTTTGGACACCATATGTCCCAACACAATACCTTGTTGTACCATAAAATGGCATTTTTCCCAATTCAGCACTAAATTGCATTCTTCACATCTTTTAAGCACAAGCTGCAAATGGTTAAGGCATTCATCAAAACAAGATCCAAAAACACTAAAATCATCCATAAATACCTCGATGAACCTTTCCACCATGTCTGAAAATATGCTCATCATGCATCTTTGAAATGTTGCTGGTGCGTTGCACAATCCAAACGGCATCCTCCTGTAAGCAAAAGTACCAAAAGGGCATGTAAAAGTGGTCTTTTCTTGATCTTCTGGAGCAATAGCAATTTGATTATAGCCACTATAACCATCTAGAAAACAATAATGACTATACCCTGCTAATCTTTCTAACATTTGATCAATAAAAGGAAGAGGGAAGTGATCTTTCCTGGTTTCATTATTCAACTTCCTATAGTCAATGCATACCCTCCATCCTGTGGTTACTCTTGTTGGGATAAGTTCATTCTCTTCATTTGTTACCACTGTAACTCCACTTTTCTTAGGAACTACATGTATAGGACTTACCCATTTGCTATCTGAGATAGGATAGATGATGCCAACATCTAGTAGCTTCAAAATTTCTGCTCTTACCACTTCCTTCATGTTGGGGTTGAGCCTTCTCTGTGCCTCTCTGCTAGGTTTTGCATCGTTCTCAAGGAGTATTCTATGCATGCACTTGGATGGACTTATTCCCTTGATGTCTGCAATGGTCCATCCTATTGCACTCTTGTGTTCTCGTAATACCTTCAGCAACTTATATTCTTCCTGTGCACTCAAGTTCGCAGCAATTATTACTGGTAGCGTCTGGTTCTCGCCTAAAAATGCATGCTTCAAATGGTCGGGCAACTGCTTAAGTTCTATGTCTGGAAGTTTCTGTACAGTCGACTGGGCCATGTCAGCAGTCGACTTGTTCTGGGTGTCTTGATTCGGTCGACTGGTTAGAATACCAGTCGACTTACTCTGTTCATCAGTCGCTTGATCTGTAGAAGAACAATTTTTATCAGACACCAATTTTTCAAATAAAGGTGCAGGCTTACCTGAATATGACTGTGGAGTTTCAAGGTGATGTACTGTCTCTGCAATCCTCCAGTCATCGTATTCCTGTTCAATATGAGATAAAGTTAGAGATTGAGTGATTGTGGCTTGAAGTGGTTCAACGCTATGTACCTGAAATGTTTGATCAACAATTTCCTGCACCACATCAATATTATAGCATTCATGATCATCTTGTGGTAATTTTAGTGTATCAAACATTTTAAATTCCACTTTTTCTCCGTTTATCTTCATACTTATAATGCCCTTTTTAACACAAATTTTTATATCAGCTGTACTCATAAAGGGCCTACCTAATATGATCGGTAGAGATGATGACATTGAAGATTCCTCCATGTCCAACACAACAAAATCAGCAGGCAAAATAAAATCATTTACCTGAACTAGGACGTCTTCTAAAATACCTCTAGGTCTTTTTATGCTGCGATCAGCCAATTGCAAAGTGATGGATGTTGGCTTGAGTTCCCCCAATTCAAGCTTTTCGTAGACAGAATAAGGAAGAAGGTTGATGCTTGCCCCCAAGTCTAGCAGTGCCTTTTCAAAGAAGTGCTCACCAACCTTGCAAGGAATGGTAAAACTACCTGGATCTTTCAGTTTAGGTGGTAATTTTCTTAATAATACCGCACTCACTTCTTCTGTCAAAGCCACATCCTCCTTAACCTGAAATGTTCTTTTGTGAGTACAACAGTCTTTCAAAAATTTGGCATAAGAAGGAATTTGTTTAATAGCATCGAGTAGGGGAATATTAATTTCTACCTTTTTGAGAGTTTCAAAGACGTCAAATAAATGTTGTTCTTTCTTTTTATTGACTAACCTTTGAGGGAATGGTGGTGGAACTGTCCCTACTTTTTCACTTACCTTACTTGAACCCAAAGCTTTTGATGGTTGTGTATCTGGTTTGTCTGTATGTGTTCCAACCATGTTGTCAATTATCTTACCATTTCTTAGGGTTGTGACTGCTTGGAGCTGTTCTTGACCTCCAGGGTTTGGTATGGTTTGTGAAGGGAGTTCTCCTGCCTTTCGTTCGCTTAACTCTTTTGCAATCTGACCAATTTGTGTTTCTAACTTCTGAATTGCTTGTCCTTGTTGGTTGCTTGTTTGATGTTGTTGTTGGAGCAATTGAAGAACGGTGGACTCAAAATCCAACTTCTTCTGTTCTGGGGCTGGTCGATCAAACCCACTTCCCATCTGAAAGTTTCGTGCATGTCCTTGTGCGATTTGATGCCCTTGATTATTTTGATTATTGCTCCATGAGAAGTTTGGATGATTCCTCCATCCTGGGTTATATGTGTTCGAGTATGGATTGTTCTTTGGTGGAAACACTCCTCGACCCACATAGTTCGCATGCTCCTGATCTGTGAAAGTAGACATGGGACATGTATCAGTTGTGTGATCTAAATGAGAACAAATTGCACACATTTCATTTGTTTGATTTTTAACTCCACCCATCGTCGACATTGCATTAACAAGCATATCAATTTTCTTATTCATGTTTGCCATTTCTAATTGAATGTTATTACTATTAGAGATTTCGTAAACTCCCTGTTTTTTCGAAGGGCCCCTTCTTGTTGAGAATTGTTGGGAGTTCTCGCTGAGTTCTTCAAAAAGTTCAATGGCTTCTTCTCCACTTTTCCTCATCAAGATCCCGTTGCAAGCTGAATCCACAATTGCCTTATTAGTATCATTTAAACCTTCATAAAAAGCTTGTACCTGATCATCTTTAGGCATGTTGTGTGTTGGACACTTGAGAAGTTTGTTCTTGAAATCTTTCCATGCTTCGAAAAATAGGTCTCCATCCTTTTGTTGGAAGAGTTGAATCTCCCTTTTCAGCTGTTTGGTCTTTTGGGCTGGAAAGAATTCTTTTAAGAACTTTGTCGCCAATTGCTCCCATGAGTTTATTGATCCTGGTTCCAAAGAATTATACCATAGTTTAGCATTAAGTTTTAAGGAAAAAGGAAACAAAATTAACCTGATTTGTTCAGGGGTAAGCCCTTGGACGCTTTGTGTCCTGCAAAGATCGAAAAAATCTTGTAAATGGAGATGAGGCTCTTCATCAGGTCTGCCACTAAAATGTGGAACCATACTAAGTAACTGAGGAGATAGATGCATGTTCCCTGTGACATTGGGTTGATATGCAATGCAGGAGGGTTGTTCAATGTTCTTAGGCATAAATTTATCCTGCATTGGTACGCGATTGGGTATTTCTTCTGCCATTGCTGTATGTGTACTAGGTCTCTGGTCAGTCGACTGGATCGTGTGGGCAGTCGACTGGTGTGCTGCAAATAACTTACCTAGTCTGTGCAAAGTGCGTTCTGTTTCTGCGTCAATAGGTAGTAGCTCTGGACGAAGTGATCTCCTTCCGTGCATCCACCAAAAATCCTGTAACCTAAAAGAAAAATATATTAATAAAACTAAAAGAAAGAAAATAAAAACTTCCTACTGATCTGTAAGTTAAAATACTAAACAATCCCCGGCAGCGGCGCCAAAAACTTGTTGTTGGTTTCTAGCTACCTAAATAAATAGACTAACTAGACACAAATTATAAAACCTCGCAAGTGCACGAATCGTTTATAGAATCGTAGTAATAGCAAGGGTCGATCCCACAGAGATTGTAGACTTCAACTTACTAATCAATAAAACCAATAATAAAAATGAATAAAAGTTGTTGTAATATTCTAAAAGAACTAAAAGATTAAAACTAAGATGAGAGGTATTGAATCACAAATATCTCTTGAATAGTTGGGTTGTTGATCTCCACCAATAGTTAGTAATGCTAAGTTGCCTTCTGAATTTACTTCTAATTACTCATGTTTGTTCACTTCAAGGGCATGGTATCTACTCCTTAAAGTATTGTTTCCCTAAGCCAAGAATTAGGCATGGTATCTACTCTAATTCGTTTCTTCCCCTAAGTATTTTAGCATGGCATCTACTAAGTTATACTTAACAAAAGCATAAGAACAGTGGAAATGAACAAACACTTAAAGTTCTAGAAATTGGTATCAGATCTAGATCCTTTAAGTTGATTGAACCAAGAATCCTAAAGATTCCCTTGTTACAAGTTACGAGCACGAGATACGGATCGTCTCAATATGCTCATATAACAGATTCAGATTTCTAACTCACAAACTTGATAATATCAGATTCTGTATGGCAGTCGACTGGCTCTCACCTTCAGTCGACTGTACTTATAACTCCTGAACAAGTTTGACTGTTATCAATCTATATCAATTCAATTAGATTCAATCAATAAGTAAAATAGAAGGATTCAAAAGAACATAGCACTACATAACTACGGCTTCGATCTACCCAACTATGAAATTAGTTCCACATAATAATACTTTTATTGCTTAACAAGTTCAAATACATGATCAACATCACAGAATAAAGAGAGAAGAAATAAACTAATGGATTCTGGCAATAGAGTCGACTGGCTGTCACACAGTCGACTGCCTTCGAGTACTGGTTCTCCTCTTCCCCTTCTTCGATGATGATGGAATGAAGCACTGGTTGATGACTTGATGGTTGGGAATTTTGAGATTAAGTTGCGTCCAAGAGATAGATGCCTCCTGCTATAGATGATCTTTTCTGATATTTATAGAGTACCGCTGAGAATTAGGGTTTCCCCTTTTTTAGGGAAAAATCTTCTTGATTTGATGATTTATGTCTTTCTCTTTTCTTCTTTCCTTCCTTATCTGTTCACCACGTGCTTTTGCCAATTTCCAGTCTCTAGATTTGATTCGTTGCATAAGATCTGGATTTAAATAGATTTGAAATTAGATTTGGGTGAATCTTCGAATATCTTATCTGTTTACTCCGCCGCAGACCAGTCGACTTATCTTCGAACCAGTCGACTGAGTCGAGACTCCTGAAGATTTCATAATTGTTCAGACCAGTCGACTGTCTTTTGGGAGTGAGTCGACTGTGTCGAGAGTTGTGGAAAATCAGCTTCTCTTGTCCAGTCGCCTGTGTTGGGGAACCAGTCGACTGATCCTCTGCAGTTTGCTGTGTATTATCCTTGAAGTCCTAAATCTGCTTCGTTTTTTCTGTTACAAGCTGTTTCCTATGGAAAAGAGAAAATAGGAGTTAAATACCACATATAGAGCTTTTAAATGTCTAATTATAACAAGATTATTGCTCTAGAAAGTGAATAATATTGTGTTCATCATTCCCAAGAAAACGTTATCTTGTCGTTTAGCGCAGGTGGCAAGATCTGAGCCGTCTGATCGAGATCAGGCGCGAAAGTTGAGGAGAAAGTGACTTTTCTCCGTTTGCAAGCTCAGGAAGGCACTTGCTCGGTAGCCGACCGGAGGCGTGGGGCTTCGGGCTTTGGCTATTAGGTAGGAGAGCTCGGATTATGTGGCCGAACGTGGGTTTTGTGTCCCTCCGCTGTCGGAGCGGATGGGCGGACCATTCCCGGTTTGCCGCGAAGCAAGCTTGGGTGGACTGGGAGCTAAGTGTTGGACTCCGGGTCCGTCGTTGTAGTCCAACGGTTGTGGGAGCATTTCCGAATGGCGATCTACCCCTGGCTCGCTCGGAGGCGAGCCGAGCAGGTAAAGTCGAGCCGAGTGTTGGACTCCGAACCATCGGTGTAGTTCAACGGTTGTGGGAGCAATTCCGAACAGCGATCTACTCCTGGCTCGCTCGGAGGTGAGCCGAGCAGGTAAAGTCGAGCCAAGTGTTGGACTCCGAACCATCGGTGTAGTTCAACGGTTGTGGGAGCAATTCCGAACGGCGATCTACCCCTGGCTCGCTCGGAGGCGAGCCGAGGAGGTAAAGTCGAGCCGAGTGTTGGACTCCGAACCATCGGTGTAGTTCAACGGTTGTGGGAGCAATTCCGAACGGCGATCTACCCCTGGCTCGCTCGGAGGCGAGCCGAGCAGGTAAAGTCGAGCCGAGTGTTGGACTCCGAACCATCGGTGTAGTTCAACGGTTGTGGGAGCAATTCCGAACGGCGATCTACCCCTGGCTCACTCGGAGGCGAGCCGAGCAGGTAAAGTCCAGCCGAGTGTTAGACTCCGAACCATCGGTGTAGTTCAACGGTTGTGGGAGCAATTCCGAACGACGGTCTACCCCTGGTTCGTCCGGGGACGAGCCGAGGAGGTGAGGTCGAGCCGAACGTAGACTCCGAACCATTGGTTGAAATCATTTATTTAAAAAGCAGGTGACAAGAGGGGTGAGAAACAGACGAATTCAGAAACATGCAAGAGCCTTCTTTATTAATAATTGATGGCGAACCGTTTTACATAGTACAATTTTTGAAAATAGGTTACAAGTCGGAGGACTGGAATGGCTCGATATCCTGTGATACTTAGAGCGGCGCCGGAGCGCTTTCTTGGTATTTTAGGAGGTGGTCGGCATTCCAGGTCCTCGGAAGCTCTCTGCCCTCTAGGTCTTCAAGATGATATGCTCCGGGCCGAACAACCCTTGTGACCCTGTACGGCCCTTCCCAGTTCGGAGCCAGCTTGCCCTTCTGACTGGGGAAAGATATGGATAGCTTCCTCAAGACCAAATCTCCCTGCTTAAGGTTGGCGGGTCGGACCTTTTTATTGTACGCTAGTTCAACCCTTCTTCGGTAGGTCTGCTGCCGAATCGACGCCCTTTCCCTCAGCTCGTCTATCAAGTCCAAGTCTGCTCTGAGATCCCTGGCATTCTGTGCTTCGTCATAGGCTGTGAGCCGAGGGGAGGGTATTCCGACCTCGAGAGGTATCACGGCCTCGGACCCATAGGTGAGGTTGAAAGGGGACTCGCCTGTGGGGGTCCGCTTGCTCGTGCGGTAGTTCCATAGGACGTTGGGGAGTTGGTCGACCCATAAGCCCTTGGAACTTTTGTCTAGCCTTTTCTTGATGCCCGCGAGGATCTGCCGGTTAGCATTTTCTGCCTGTCCGTTCGACTGAGGGTGGGAGACGGACGAGAAGCGCTGCTGAATGGCCAGGTCGTCGCATAGAGCTCGGAACGCTGCGCCAGTGAACTGAGTCCCGTTGTCCGTTACGAGGACACGGGGGACGCCGAACCTGCATATGATGCTCTTCCAGAAGAACTGTACCACTTTGTTCTCGGTTATAGTGGTGAGGGGCTCGGCCTCGACCCACTTCGAGAAGTAGTCGATGGCCACGACCAGGAACCTGAACTGACCCGGAGCCGGAGGAAAGGGCCCTAGTAGGTCCATGCCCCACATTGCGAAGGAGATGGGACTTGATAGGGAGGCGAGGTTGGCCTGAAGGAGGCGTCAGATGCTGGAGTGTCTCTGATAGGAGCTGCATTGCCGAACGTGTCACTCGGCGTCTTGAAGGAGGGTCGGCCAGAAGTACCCATAATTCAAAGCTTTTCGGGCCAAGGACCTAAATCCCGAGTGCGCCCCTCCGATGCCTTCGTGGAGCTCTTGTAGGGCATATTCGGCCTAATCCGGAGAGAGGCACCTTAGGTACGGTCGGCCGTCTATTTGAGAGAAAGAGCGTTTGTATAGGATGCCCTCGATCAGGACATACCGCTCGGCCCGGGTTCGGAGTCGACGAGCCTCTTTGGGGTCTTCGGGTAGGAGTCCGTCCCTTAAGAACTCCACTAAAGGCTTCATCCAATTATCTTGTAACATGACCGGCAACGATTCCGCCGAGGCCGGGGTCTCGTCTTCGATGCTCGGCTTGGAGAGGACTTCGATCAGTACGGTCTGTTCGAGACCCTGCAGTGAGGACGAGGCCAATTTGGAGAGGGCATCGGCCTGTGAGTTCTCTTCACGGGGGACCCGCTGGATGAGCGCCTCCTCGAACCGGCCCATGAGGTCCCGAACCCGAGCGAGGTACTTTGCCATCCGCTCATCCCGAGCCTTGTGCTCGCCCAAGACTTGGTTCACGACGAGCTGGGAATCGCTGTGGATTCGGAGGCGCTGCGCCCCGGCACTTCGTGCGAGTTCGAGACCAGCGATGAGTGCTTCGTACTCCGCCTCGTTGTTCGAGGCCTTGAAGTTCATGCGGATCGCGTACTAGAGGACGAAGTCATCGGGGCCGTTCAGAATGATGCCGGCGCCGCTTCCTTCATTACATGAGGATCCGTCCACGAAGACTGTCCAAATGGGGGGGTCCATTCGGGACGTGGCCGACCTCAGGAATAGTGGACTCTACGATGAAGTCGGCGAGCGCCTGCGCCTTAATTGCTGTCCGAGGCTGGTAAGAGATGTCATGCTGGCTCAGCTCTATGGACCACTTCATCAGCCGGCTCGAGGTCTCAGGCTTGTAGAGAATCTGCTTTAGGGGTTGGTCGGTGAGGACGACGATCGAGTGGGACTGAAAGTATGGCCGAAGCTTCCTCGCCGCCGTGACTAGGGCGTAGGCCATCTTCTCTATCTTCGGATAGCGGAGCTCGGCGTCCCGAAGTACTTTGCTTACGTAGTAGATCGGCCTTTGGGTTTGGTCCTCTTCTCTTACCAGGACAGCGCTCAAGGTCTGCTCGGAAGCAGCCAAGTAGACGAAGAGAGTTTCGCCTGGGATCGGTTTGCTGAGCAGAAGGGGGTTCACTAAGTAGGCCTTCAGCTGGACGAACGACTCCTGTTGTGGCTGGCCCCATTCAAAACCCTTAGCCCCCCTGAGCGCTTTGAAGAAGGGGAGGCACTTTTCCCCCGACTTCGAGAGGAACCGACCGATAGCAGCGAGCCGACCGGTGAGCTTCTGCACCTCCTTGATGTTCCGAGGCGGGGCCATGTCTAATATGGCCTTAATCTTCTCGGGGTTAGCTTCGATTCCTCGTTGGCTTACCATGAAGCCGAGGAATTTTCCCGAGGAGACCCCGAACGCACACTTGTTCGGGTTCAGCCGCATGCTGTGCCTTCTCAACACGCCGAAGGCCTCCTGGAGGTCGGCTACATGATCGGTGCCCCGGACGCTTTTGACAAGCATGTCGTCAACGTACACCTCCATGTTTCGGCCGATCTGGCTCTGGAAGACCTTGTTGACGAGGCGCTAGTAGGTGGCTCCTGCGTTCTTCAAGCCGAACGGCATAACTCGATAGCAGTAGAGGCCTTGGTCGGTGATGAAGGACGTCTTCGGAATGTCCGGAGGGAACATTCGGATCTGATTGTACCCCGAGAAGGCGTCCATGAAGCTGAGGAGCTCATGGCCCGAGGTGGCGTCGATAAGGGTGTCGATGTTCGGGAGAGGGAATGGATCCTTCGGACACTCTTTGTTCAGGTCGGTGAAGTCAATGCATATCCTCCACGAGCCATTGGACTTCTTGACCATTACAACATTCGACAGCCACTCGGGGTAATTTACCTCCTGTATGAACTTGGCCTTCAGAAGTTTATCAACCTCCTCCTTGATGGCCTGTTGTCGCTCGGGAGCGAACTTTCGCCTCTTCTGCTGAACCGGTTTGCACCCCGGTTCGACACTTAGGCGATGGACGAGCAGCTCCTCGGAAATGCCGGGCATGTCCGCGGCCGACCAAGCGAACAAGTCGCGGTTATCCCGGATGCATTGAATCAGATCCGAGCACAGTGCTGTCGGCAAGGACTTGCTGATGAGGAACTTCCGGCTCGGGTCCTCGTCCGAGAAGAGTACTTCTTCTAACTCGTCCGCCGGCTCGGACGTCGGCCGAGCTTTCGGCTCGGGGATTTCTAGTGTCTCGAGCGAGAGCACTGGTCCCCCGGTGGAAGTCATGTAGCACTTCCGGGCTGTTTCTTGGCTTCCCCTGACTTTCCCTACTCCCAACCGAGTGGGGAACTTCATTTTCAAATGATACGCCGAGGGGACAGCCTCCAGGGCGGCTAGGCCGGGACGGCCTAGAATGACATTATACGCTGCCGGGATGTCGACGACCATGAAGTCCATCGGCTCGGTCCGGGTAGTAGGGGTGCTTCCCGCAGTAACGTCTAGGGTTATCACCCCCTCGACGGTTACCGGGACCCCTGTGAACCCGTGGAGTGTGTAACCGGCCGGCTTAAGACGGTCTCGGGACAGCTGCAGGCCTCGGAAGGCCGAGAGGAAGAGGATATTGACCGAACTCCCATTGTCTACTAAAATCCTCTGCACCTTGAAGTTGGTCATGCGGAGGTCGATGACGAGGGCATCACAGTGTGGGGTTCGGACCCCTTCGAGGTCGGCATCGGAGAAAGACACAGGGACGCCGAGACCTTTTGGGGGAGGGGCACTGTGGACCGAGTTGACCTCTCGGACGAAGGCCTTCCGGGAGGAATTAGAGGAGCCCCCCATGGGGCCTCCGTGGATCAGGTGAAGAATCCGTTCCTCCTCGAACTCGGGCATTTCCTCGCGCCGCTCGGAGCGCTTGTTAGCCCCCCGAGGCGGAGGAGAGTTGCGATCCGTCCGGTCGTTAGCCTTCACGAACTTGGCCAACTGCCCCCTCCGGATGAGGGCTTCAATCTCATCTCTCAAAGCCCGGCAGTCATTCGTGTCGTGGCCGTGGTCTCGGTGGTAACGACACCACTTGTCTTTGTTCCTCCTCTTCGCCGGGGTGTGCATCCTCGGAGCTAGAGGGATGACCCCCTCCTTCTCTACTTCCATTAGGATAGTAGAGACGTTAGTGGTGAGGGGAGTGAACTTCTCGAACCTGGGGGGAGGGCGACGCTGACCGCCATTGTCCTTCTGAGCTTTCTTGGACCCCTCTTCCCCCGTCGCCTTCCTCTTCGACCCTGCGGAGGGCCCTCCGAAGCTCGGAAGGGCTTCAGCCTCCTCTGCTTGGATGTACTTCTCGCACCTCAGGAGGTGGTCGGCGAAGTCATGCGGTGGTTTCTTAGCTAGGGACGATCGGAGGTTGGCGTTGAGGACGTTCGACTGGAACGCCACGGTCGCCACCGACTGGTCTAAGGAGGCGATAGACCTTACCTCTGCGGTGAATCTTTTTACATAGTCCCGCAGCTTCTCTTCCCTTTCCTGCCGCAGGTTCAGCAGGGAGAGACTTGTCTTCTCGGCTCGCCTGCTACTCACGAAGTGAGTAATGAACAGTGTTTCAAACTGCTCGAACGAGAAGATGGAGGAGGGGGCGAGCCTGGAATACCATTCCCGAGCCGACCCCCTGAGGGTGGCAGGGAAGGTCCTGCAGAGCACAGCATCGGAAGCTTGATGGATCAGCATCAAGGTCTTGAAGCTTTCGACGTGATCGACCGAGTCGGATTCCCCTGAGTATGTTTCAAACTGTGGCGGTTTGAAACTCCTCGGTATGTGGGCCTCCATGATCGACCGTGAGAAGGGGGGTCGGCTGGGACGGAAGGTTCCTGCTCGGGACTCCTCCTCCCTGTCCATGCGGCCGATACGGCTTTCCACCTCGTGGATACGGCGGATGAGGGCGTCGTCCCTTCGCTGGTAATCGTATGACCCCCCGGACTCCTCTTCATAGGAGGGGGAGCGCGGACTCTGGCGCCGGTAGTCCTGGGATCGGCGAGGGCTGTATTGCTGCCGCTGGCGGCTGGGAGCCGGGGAAGGACTTCGAGTTCGGCGGCGAGGACTGGGGTCCCTCGGGGGCATCTGAGCCCTCTGAGCATTTTGGACGTTCTGCCGAAGGTTGAGAGCCTGCAGAACGGTGTCCTGAAATTGCAGGAACTCGGCACGAGTGATCGGTGCGTCATTGTTCCTCCGAGGATGCCGATCCGCGGGGGAATGCGGCCTCCTCCTCCTGCGTTCGGGAGATGCTGCTCGACCTCTGCGGTCCGCAACACTCTCCTGAACCGCCAGAAGGACGACGACCTCCGCACCCACCTTGACGAGAGGCGGGCCCGAGAGGGAGCCTCCTGCCAGCGTCAGGGTGAGCGGTCGCCCGCTGATTTCGGTGTGGGGGTAAACAGATAGAATTTGTGAGTCCGAGAAAAACCTGAACAGTTGACTCAGCCTCCTTGATCCTGCCGCGACCTGCAAGGAAGTGCGAAACACCGGGGTTGATTCTGGTGACGCACCCTCCGACGCTCTTGTCAATAATCAGAAGAGATTAAGAAAGAGCTTAAAAGTGGTGAAGAAGTCATTAACCCGGTCATGGTGGTAGAGGGGTGGTATTTATAGTCGCCATGGGGAGCCGTTTAAGGATCTGATCTCCTGTGTAACAGCCGGGAGCAAAATCCTCAGTCTGTTTTAGGAAATCTTTCCTTGATTCCCGGTGAGAGCAAATCAGGGCCATTGACTTGCCCAAATCATGGATCCTGATTTGTCTCTTGATGGTTTGGGTTCGTATCGGGTCGGAACCCGTACCCAACTGGTGTGGATCCGCTCGTGGGTTATTGGATCTGTGAGAAGGAGATCCAGTACCTGCTTTGGATCCGCTTGTATGTGAAATTACCTTTTTACCCCCGAGCTTCAAGATTCGTGCCCAATCTGGACGGTTCCGATTTAACCCCATTTTTAGCCATATCATATAGTATCCAAAATTTTTAAAATATCTAAATAACATCCGAAGTTTTTAAATATGAATGAAAAAATACATACCGTTACGTTTTCCGTTAAGTTAATAAAATACACCTCTTAATAGGTTTAAACATGTTAAGAAGAGTATGAAATGTTGAAATTGCCCTCATCTCTTAATGAGTTTAAAGTTCAAACTCATCACCCATACCAACCACCATCTCTACCGCCGGCCATCACCGACCACCATCTCCACCACTGCTGAAAAAATTGAACTGAAAGAAGAAAAAAAAAGAGTGCGGGTATTTTTGTAATTTTATGGCATTTCTGCTAAAGAATTAACGACAGATGTTTTTTTTATTAATATTAAAAAACTTCGGATGTTATTTGAATATTATAAAATTTTTGGATACTATTTGAAAATTAAGATAAAGTTTGGGTGCGTCCTTCCCCTTTTTGATTAAATGATGTTAAACTTAAAATTTTGGAAGGTAGGGTGAGTGATGCATGTATATAAGTAAGATGACTAATTCGTGTACTGCAGGTCTTTTCTCTTCCTATGAGTCCATTTAGCGAGTAGAATTTCTAGATGCTGGAGAAAAGACTTTGGAGAGGTTTCACAACAATTCAAATGCAACCATAAGTCCATAACCCCTAATATAAAATTCGAGAAGTGTAATAAACTAGAGAGGGTATTGTGTTAAACACTTAGATAGGATAACACCTTGTTAAAGCTGTAGCGGCTACTATGTGAAGACTATAGCTAGACCGAAACGACTCATATTTTAGAAATATTAATCACAGATTTAATTCTTCAATGAATAACATTTTCCTTCTAATTCATGACTGGGCAGGTAGCGTGAAGAATGCAAAGAAGATTAGGAGGTCCGAAGAGGAGTAGAAAGCAAGCAACTAGAGTGGAGATCGCACGTACAGTGCGGGAGCAGTGGTTTATCGTTATGTATTTGGTCGTATTTTGATTGTTATTTGTACTTTCATTTTGCCAGTCTGCGACTAATTAGTTGCTAGTTAGTTTGACTGTTAGTGACTTGTTGATTTGGATGGCCTTCGGGGCTTTATGTAATTTGTCCTACTATGTTTCTTTAATCCTCATTAATGAAACGATGACAGAGGTCATCTAATTATCAAAAAAAAACACCTTGTTAAAGCTTTCATTTCAACCAAAAAGATGACAAAAGACTATTTGGTTTTATTAATCTCTAATGTCTAATCTCTAATCTCTAATATCTACTAGTAATCTCTAATATCTATAATATCTACTAATGGGAGAGTTTGTCACTTTGAGTTTGTAACCAAACAAACAAATTTTTAATATTTTTTTATCACAAATGAAATACATACGTTGCACGTGTAACTCTAACTCTATTTATTAACACGTGCATCACGCATGTAAATCAAAGTTTTTTCCTTCACCAAACAAATATTTTTTTAATTTTTTTGTCACAAAGCAAATATGTACATAGCACGGGCAACTCCAAATATATTTCGTAACACATCACCGTACGTACAATTCAAGGTTTTTCCTTCAAAAAATTTTAAAAATTGCGTACAGTCCGTTCAACTTTTTTTTTAAAGTTTAAGGCATTCATCACAAGTGCTGATTACTACCGACTTACATGTATCACACGTTCAACTCCAACTTTTTATCAAAACGTGCATCGCACGTGAAAATTACTAGTTATAATGGGAGAAGGCCTTAGTGTCATTTGTCATTTTGTCATTCTACCAACATGTGCAATACACGTACATAACTAATAAAAATGAGATTTCCAGTTCAAATCCTCCCTAAGTCAGAGTTTTTTTTTGTTTGTTTGAAATTATTAAAACGTGCATTGCACGTGTAAATTACTAGTGAAAAATAACAAAACAAGAGTTTAAAACATATAATTGAGAACCAGTGTAAGAAAATAATCAAATAAATAAAATTTTATGTTGCCTCATACTTCATGGTGAATTTCCGTGAGTTGAATTTCTCAGTGCTTATCAAAAATGTAATCTGCAACTAACTAGTACCAAGCGAACAACAGTCAGAATTCAAGTAAACAGAAAAGGCAAATACTGGCATGTACAAGCAAGTCTTCACAGTTCCAAAAAGAACCAGCACCAATGTAAAGTGGCAAGACAAAAGGCCTGTCATTAGGCTTCTTGATTCATACGATTAACAGACTCATAAAAAAATTGAGTTCGGAAAATTATATATGCTACTATCAACAATTCTTTTATACATTTACTACTTGTACAAAATAGGTTTCTTTCCAGCATATCGTACTACAAGGACAACTCGATACAACCTCAGTCAATGTCGTGTTTACAAAACTCACGATTTCTGCTGGTCATTTCATCTTCCAGTTACATCATGTGTTTGTCAACAAACTTGGAGATCGCTGCAACTAGATGCATTAACTGGCAAATTCTTGCTGTGCCAGTTTAATACGACTACTATTTAAATTCATCTTTAAGCTCCAATGAGTTTAACTAGCTCCTTGTATGCAAGTAGGCTAAAAAGGAATAGCTGGAAACAACAAACAATACGAGGAGTTTCAAGAGTTAATAGAGTTATTCTAATTATAGGAGACAAGGAACCTTTCGATGAAAATGACTAGATTATTGTGTGAAGAAAGTTCACCTGATCTTGGCTTGAACTTAGAATTCGGCGCTGGTATAAAATTAGAAGTTCGCATTGGTGTTCGGTAAGGCCTTGGCAGATCTTCATTTGCATCGACAACAACCACATCAGATGTGATAAAGGTTTTTGCAACAGAAGCAGCATTCTCTATGCAACATCTGACTACCTACTCCACCGAACATAGGTTGACAAATAGAAGTTAAAAATAATAATAATAATAATAATAATGTAAACATCAATGAGTGCTAATATCTGTAGGTTCCTCGATTTGTTAAGTTAATTCAAATAGATAGGTTCCTCTAGTTAATTAACCATGAATTGGCCCAAGCTCTGTTCAAGTTCATAGAATTTGATGAAATAAGGGACATCCTTTGAGAAATATCGTTAAATTGAATCCTAATAGATGACGACATTTTAGAGAACTTGATAGGAAACACTTGTAAATTGACGAGATAACATGGAAATGCCCCTAAATGAAATTAAACAAATTGTTGTTAGCCTAATTCTATGGATACCTTTGTTGGGTCTAAAATTCCAGCTGCCATCAGGTCCTCATAATGATCGGTAGCTGCATTATAACCATATCTCACATCATCTATGGACAAAACCTGAAAAATATAAAAATAGATCAAAACTAGGCTAGATCAATTATCAACTAACTATTACCTTAATATAAAAATATCAACTAAACTACTGGCTTGTATTCCAAATATAAAATCTGTCATAGAGACCTTTAAAAAAAACACCGAACCTTTTCAATGACCAAACTTCCATTGACTCCAGCATTTTTTGCAATCAACTTTGAAGGATAAGTTAAAGCTCTTTTAAAAATGTCTGCACCAATCTGCAGAATAACAGAAGGTATGTAAGACAACGGTTTACTAAAGTGAATATACTGCACCTATATGATGAATTAACTGAACAGAAGAGCAAAATAGGATAAATGTATATTCATGTATTTTGTTCACGCTAGGTCATTGGTTGAAGTAAAGTGGAAACCCAAGCATACCTCAAACCGATTAGGATAACACAAAAAACTCCTGAGCAATAAAGTTATCCTACTTACTGTGTACATTATTATTTACATAGATTACTTATTCTTCACAATGATGTAAAATCACACGATAAAAACAGCAGAATGCAAGGATTATACATGCATACTGTAAATTAAAGTTAATAAACAACACAGTGAGAATAAAATATAGAATAAACACTTAGAAGGACAATTTTACATGGTTCAGTCAACAACCACCCACGAAGATCTCTCCACTGCCAATGAAGGTCTACAAATAAGTGATAATCTGTTGCTCCCTACAGCCTATCCTAAACAGCCCTGGTAAACCATAATTATAGATATGCCCCTATATATACCTCAAAAGATTTGTGTTTGTGTGTGGGTGGGTGGATGTCATTTTTTTGGGCTTGAGATCAGACTCCGCCATCCAACATATACTTGTGCACTAATGAACACACTGGTAGTAATTGAAGAGAACATAACATTACCTTTTGTTCTTCATTATCTAATGATTCTTTGATTTTGTCTACCTTAGTAGAGAGTCTTAGTAGGCAACATCCACCACCAATGACAACACCTTCCTCAATTGCTGCCTACAACTTCAATCAAAAAGTTTGTAGCATGTTCAAGAGTACAAATCATAAAAGATTGAAGATAAACTCACCCTGGTTGCATTAAGAGCATCTTCAATTCTCAGTTTCTTGTCCTTCAATTCAACTTGTGTCTGTGCACCTACCTGTTGTTTGGTTTCATAAATAGCGTCTGCTGAACTTAGCAAATCATCTCTCGAAAAGTATCATATAAATTTATAAGGCTTGATGCCTGATAGTTGATACAAATGTCTAACCTGAAGTATTGCAATCCCACCGGCTAACCTTGCTATTCTCTCGTTCACAATTTTCTTGTCAAACTTTTCCTCATGATTCTGATACATCAGTAAGAATTGTCATTATAAGATGTCATGAGCTCTAAAGAATTTCGTATCTAGATACAAGCTCTGAAAAGATAATGCTTCAGTCCATATAAGTTACAACAAGCATGGTTTTAAAGATCGGCCAATCCAGATCGTATTTCAAGGGGCCGCTTCGATGCAACTCCTAAATATTGAGATCGACCGAGTCAGCAATTGAATCGGATGGATCGGCTTGATCCCAACCCGAAACCACCGATCCTATGATTAAAATTTTTGAATATTTGAATTTTCTATTCACGTGTCATCTTATCCAAGCAATGAAGATGCAGTTGTGTAATGAACATCATTTCATGTCTAGCTTATATTTGTTTTTTTTCTCCTTATATGTTAAGTCTATCTATTTATATTGTTCTAGTTTTATTCTACTTTAACAATTCTCTGAAGCTAACTAAAATGTTCAAGTCTGTAATTGAAAATATTAAATCGGTAAAAGAAATCATTTTTTACAAAATGTTCCATTTCTCTGAAGCTAACTAAAATGTTCCATCAATTCATTTTTTACAAATTAATTATTATTTTTTTAAAAAATAATATAATTATAGAAACATAATGGATATATATATTTTAATTTTTAAAAATGCACAATCAAAAAAACTCGATACACCAATCTGATACTACCGATCCGGCCAATACCGGTGTTGATCAAAATATTTGGAAAACCCCGATCCCGTTGTTGATCCTGAGTTTAAAGACCTTGATAATAAGAATCTAGGAAGCTGCATTTCTGCTGCAATGAGCATGTGAAGGTTATATCAAACTCGAATATGATCTACTTCGGTGAGTAGAACATCCTATATTAGTCAATCCAACATTTATTTTGAGGATGGTTATCATGTGGTAATTAGTATAAGGGCAATTTATTTAAATAAAAAGTATTTTAATAAATAATTAAGAAAACCAACCTAGTTAAAAAATATTTACAAAATGGGACTCCATTTTGCCACATCAGCACCTTTGCTAATTAAAAAGATTATTAATTTAATAAAATACTAAGCAGTTGGTTTAAAATATAACCTCAACCAAATACCGGAATATATCTCTAGAGTTATATGACTACTGTAATCCTAAACCGAAAAACCTGTGCCTAATGTTTTTGAAGTTTTTAGTGATTGTTAGTTTATGTTCCAATTATGCCACTTTTAGTGGCGTTTTTTTTTCTTCTTTCTTCTTGAATACATTGTTTGTAATTTTCTACTTTCCATTTATCAAGGAGTAATTATTAAACTCAACTAGGATTGGATTTTATGTTTCAAAAGATTGATATATTTCAATATTATGCAAGCCCACACATTATTCCGAGTTGATTATAGTACATGACATTTGGTTGTATGCATCTATAGAAGAATTGCTGCAAATCATCTTTTAGTACCAAAATCATATAGTCAAGTTCTGTATCCCTCTTCATCCCTCTTCTTCTTCTTCTTCTTCAGTTTAATACCAAAAATAGTTGGGGTACCAATTGTGTAGGCATTGATTATGTGGCTTCATATACAAAATGCACTTTGTTTTCATCTCTATGTATCATACTCATTGGAGATTGATGACTGATATGGCTAAAAATAGGATTAAATCGGGACCGTTCACATCGGACACGAATCTTAAAGCTCAGGGGTAAAACGGTAATTTCACCTACTAGCGGGTCTGAAATGGGAACTGGGTCCTTCTTCAAGACCCAATAACCCACGAACGGATCCACCTCAACTGGGTATGGGTCCCAACCCGAAATGAACCCAGTCCAGCAGGATAGAATTAGGGTTTCTGATTAATCCTAATCAACGGCCCTGTTTCATATCTATCCTTTCACTGGGAATTAAGGATTACATTCCTAATCTGATCACATGGATTACATTCCTTATCTGATCACAGGAATTACATTCCTTATCTGATCACAGGGATTACATTCCTAATCTGATCCCTAAGGCGACTATAAATACCCCCCATCCACCACTATTAAGAGGTAATCAATACTTTGCCAATTTACGCTCTTTCATAATCTTCCTGATTACTGACTTGAGCGTCGGAGGGTGCGTCGCCGGGATCAACCCCGGTGTTTCGCACTTTTTGCAGGTGAACGGCGGGAGTCAGCGGTCAAACTCCGACGGAACAGGTTCAGGTTTGCTATTCAAGTTTTCCAAGAATCCACAAATACTGTCTGTTTACCCCCACACCAGATTTAGCGATAACAGATTGGCGCCGTCTGTGGGAAACACCACGAATAGCAGCCTTCCTCTTCCCGTAGGTCAGACCTTCCCCCGTCATGCCTCCAAGGAAACTCAGATCCAAGGGGTCCAACTGTGGGCCTACCCCTCCTCAACCACAACAGGAGGTCCCCCTCCAACCAGTTCAGCAGCAGGGGCAACTTCCTCCTCAGGCAGAGGACCCCCTGCGGCGGGACCAACTCCCTCCTCAGAATCTTCAACCCCCCCGGGATCCAACCGGGCCTCAGAATGCCGGCACGGGGGGCTCGCGTCCCAATCCTCAGAAGCAACCTCTCCAACAGGACCGCATCCCAATACACAACCCCTCTTCCGACTCTATGGCATCCCATAATTTCCGAGCTTCCGACCTTCGAAATACCATCCTCAATCGGCAGAAGGAAGAGGATCTTCGCCGCCGTTTGGATGAAAGGCGGGCCCGAGAGGGAGCCTCCCGCCAATAACGTCCAAATGAGCGATCTCCTCATCGCCGAAACTACAGAAGGTCCCCTACTCGAAGAGGGCGAAGGGAGTCCCCTCAGCGTCATTGGCGGAGAACTCATTCTCCAGTAAGCCGAGCCACACATAGGGACTGCCAAGCTGGAGGGGCACCAGTCACAAGGGCAGATCTTCAAGACTTCCAAGCGACAGTCTTACGGGCCGTCAATATCACCCTAAAGAACGACCAGAGGCCACCTACTCATGAGCCAACTAGGAGCCATCGCCCTCACACTCTCAGTCCTCGTCCATCTCTAAGCTACCATCGTCGCAGCCCCAGTCCACCCTCGTACGAAGATGAGTCCCGGGGCTCGGCAAGGTATGATCAAAGAGAAGACTCGGTCTACCGCCGTCTCCACGAGATGGAGAGGCGCCTCGGCCGAATTGACAGGGAAGAAGAGCAACGAGCGATAAACCTCCGCCCGAGCAGACCTCCATTCTCCCGCACCATCATGGAGGCCCCCATCTCAGAGAACTTCAAGTTGCCTCACTTCGAGTCGTATACCGGAGAGTCAGACCCCGCGGATCACATAGAGAGTTTTAAAACTCTCATGATGATCCACCATGCTTCAGACGCCCTCCTCTGTAAGATCTTTCCTGCCACTTTGAAGGGGCCTGCAAGAGAATGATACTCTCGACTCGCCCCGGCCTCCATCTTTTCATTCGATCAGTTCGAAGGGCTCTTCCTTACTCATTTCGTGGGTAGCCGTCGGGCCGAGAAAACAAGTGTATCTCTGGTGACCCTCAACCAAGAAAAGGGTGAACGCCTAAGGGATTACCTTCGACGCTTCACCGCCGAAGCCCGGTCCATTCCCTCCCTCAACCAATCAGTAGCCTCTGCAGCGTTCGAGCGCAACGTCACTAATGCCAACCTCAGAGCGTCCCTTGCCAAGAAGCCTCCTCCGGACTTCTCAGAACTCCTACTTAGGGTGGAGAAGTACATACGAGCGGAAGAGGCTCTCAATCCCCTTACTCTTGAGGAGACATCTTCCGGGAACAAACGGAAGAACACAAGCAAAGAGGGATCCCAAAAATCCCAGAAGGACGGCAATGGCCAGCGCCGCCCGACTCCTCGCTTTGAAAAGTTCACCCCCCTCATTGCCAATATATCATAAGTTCTTATGGAGGTGGACAAGGAAGGGCTACTCCGTGCTCCCCCTAGAATGAATACACCTGGCAAGAAGAGGTACAAGGATAAGTGGTGCCGCTTTCACAGGGACCACGGCCACGACACGGATGATTGTCGGGCTCTCAAGGAGGAGATCGAAGAACTCATACAGCGGAGACACCTGACCAAGTTCGTCCAAAAAGATGGGGCCTAGCTTCCCCCTTGAGGAGCCAACAAACGAACAGAAAGGCTCGCCGAACTTCAAGACTCAGAACCTCCCAGCTCCTCCCAAAAGGTCTTCACCTTATCGTAGAAGTAGGATTTTGATTTTCAATAAGGCCGATGCTTGTAACCCGGCCAATAGCATGTAATAATGGCTCGCTCTGTTGAAGCGGCCACTTAGTTTATCTCAATAAAACCTTACATTTTTTCATTGAAAATTATTGCTCTTGCTTCTCTATCTTTCCAAGTCGCGACTCGTTAAATGGTAAGTTCGGAGTCCAGCTTCTCTTACATGGCTGCCCCCACAACTTACTAAGCTCTAACAACGAGGTCGGAGTCCAACACTTGGCTCGATTCCGCTTCAAATTACTCGCTCATAAGCGGGTAAGAAGTGGTTCGTCATTCGGAATTGCTCCTACACCTCATTAACCCCCCTTAAACGACGAGTTCGGAATCCAACACTTGGCTCGATTCTGCTTCGGATAACTTGCTCTTAAGTGAGTTTGAAGTGGTTCGCCATTCGGAATTGCTCCCACAACCGTTGAATCCCTCTAACGACGAGTTCGGAGTCCAACACTTGGCTCGATTCTGCTTCGGATAACTTGCTCTTAAGCGAGTTAGAAGTGGTTCGCCATTCGGAATTGCTCCCACAACCGTTGAATCCCTCTAACGACGAGTACGGAGTCCAACACTTGGCTCGATTCTGCTTCGGATAACTTGCTCTTAAGCGAGTTAGAAGTGGATCGCCATTCGGAACTGCTCCTACAACCGTTGATTCTCTCACTTAAATAGCAAGTTCGGAGCTCACAACTCTCTCCTAGAGTTGCTCCTCAAACTCATCTTCCAAATGGCTCTCCCCCAGAGCCGAGCTCTTCGCTCCACTCACCTTCAAGGCGGACCTCTTCTCAACGAGTTCGAAGCTCACAACTCCCTCCTAGAGTTGCTCCTCAAACTCTTCTTCCGGATGGCTCTCTCTTAGAGCCGAGCTCGTCGCTCCGCTCGCCTCCAAAGCGGACCTCTTTCTCGACAAGTTCGGAGCACAACTCTCTCCTAGAGTTCCTCCTCACAAATGGCTCTCTCCTAGAGCCGAGCTCTTCACTCCGCTTACCTCCAAGGCGGGACCTCTTCTCAGCGAGTTCGAAGCTAAAACTCTCTCCTAGAGTTGCCCCTCAAACTCGTCTTCCAGATGGTTCTCTCCTAGAGCTGAGCTCTTCACTCCGCTCACCTCCAAGGCGGTCCTCTTCTCAACGAGTTCGGAGCTCACGACTCTCTTCTAGAGTTGCTCCTCAAACTCGTCTTCCAGATGGCTCTCTCCTAGAGCCAAGCTCTTCACTCCGCTCCCCTCCAAGGCGGACCTCTTCTCAATGAGTTCGGAGCTCACAACTCTCTTCTGGAATCGCTCCTCAAACTCGTATCACAAATGGCTCTCTCCTAGGGTCAAGCACTTCGCTCCGCTCGCCTCCAAAGCGGACCTCTTCTCGACGAGTTCGGAGCTCACAACTCTCACCTAGAGTTGCTCCTCACACTCGTCTCCCAAATGGCTCTCTCGTAGAGCCAAGCTCTTCGCTCCGCTCGCCTCCAAAGCGGACCTCTTCTCAACGAGTTCGAAGCATGACTCTCCCCTAGAGTTCCTCCTCAAACTCGTCTCACAAATGGCTCTCTCCCAAAGCCGAGCTCTTCACTCCGCTCACCTCGAAAGCGGACCTCTTCTCAACGAGTTCGGAGCTCACAACTCTCTCCTAGAGTTGCTCCTCAAACTCGTCTCCCAAATGACTCTCCACGTCCCTCGAAACCAAAACCCGAGCGACAGGCGATCTGAGCCTGATCACACAAGCAAGCTGCTCTGTAACTCCCTATTCCAATTGTACGTATTTTATTACGTGAATTTTTGTACTTCAATTTTCAGATAAGTTTTATTTTTCTCTTTGGACTCTTTATCTAAAGCCAGAATATTTTTCTGATCAATTCCATAATTTTGTGATTTTTCGATCGGAGTTTAGATACAAACTTTAACCCTGATTAATACTAATCCTAATCCTAAACCTAATCAACAGCTAACCTAATTCCTACACCTTATTTTCTTCCTCCCTACACCTTATTTTCTCCCTCCCTACTTCTCCATTTCTGCATACGCCAACCCCCCCTCATTTTTCTCATTCTACGCCTAACTCCTCATTTTTCCACACATATGCCTAATTTTTCTACACCCGTCTCTTTCTCCCTTTATTTTATACACACACCATGCATGCATACACCTTGCATGCACCATGCTGTCCATCTCCTTTCCTTTCTATATATACACACACAAGCATGCAGACCACCTCATTCCCTTCTTCTCTTCCTTTGCCTTCTTCACACCCGGGAGCACTTCTCCTTCTCTTCCTCTGCCTTCTTCACACCCGAGAGCTCAAGCAACACCCGAGCTTCACTTTACCCTCTACCTTCAAGCCAACGACTCCGTTTCTACGATCCCGTGAACCCCGAAAAACAACCCGACGCCGCGCCACCTTGTTGTTGTCGTCGCTCACCGTTGCTACCATTGCTCGCTAGCTACCGTCTTGCCGCCATTCTTACCGCCGTTGTGCCGCCGTCCGTTGCCGACGCCGCTTCTTCTTTCCGTGGTTAACACCACCACCGAAATCGTCACGTTATAAGGCAAGTACCTTGTACACTCTTTTTGTTCTCGTACAAGCATTTTCCTTGGACTCGTGGCCAATAGTCTAGTTATCATGTTTTATTGTCAAACTCCGTTCGAATCACTGGTTTCATGATATATCAACTCAAGAGTGAACCGTTAACACATTTCAAATCGTGTTATCGAATATCGAATATTCAACCTTACTATCTCTAAATTTCTTGACCTTGCACTAAGAATTCGACCATGTTTCCGATACTGGATTAAAGATTTTCTACGTGGAAATCGTAGCCCATCGAGTCCCGAATCCAGAACATCTTACGGTTTCTCAATCGGATGTATAGATTGTGAGATATCGCGATTTTAGTACTGACATATCATGAATTTCTGAACCTGCACGGGATTACTAACCGGTATCTCGTACTGAGAATTTGACCATGTTCCCGACACTGGATCGAAAAACTTTCTACATGAAAATCGTAGCCCTTCGAGTCTAGATATCCGAAACATCCTACAGTTTCTCAATCGGATGTATAGATTGTGAGATATCGCAATTCTAGTATTGTGACTCTGAATTTTCAGAATGCGCGCGAAACATCGAAACCAGCGAAGAATGAATTTGTACGCATAGCTACTGTCTTTAGAATGTATCGTGTGAATATGCGTTGGAACCGGAAGAGAGTCTACTTTCTAGAATCTCTGACGGAATTGGATTTGCTTTTCTGTAACAACGGGAAAGTGAATTTGAATGCAGATATGTCAAGTTGTCTAAAAATTCATCTCTACGTTTTTGCATATAAACCCATTACTTTTCATATTTAATGAACTAAGTGCATTATTGTTCTTGTAATAATAATTGCATAGATATAATAGGTTGATAGAATGCATTTCATACCTCTTGATAATTCTATAATAACTGCTCTCAATACATGTCCTCGTTTTACGTCTCATGTCCATAATTACTGTCCTTGATATTTTTCTTGACTAAACTATTTGATTACACCGTTCCACTAGTCGTGCCGACTGCATGTTCATAATTAATTATAAAAGAATAACAAGCCGGGGTTATAAGGGTACGACTTAATAGTGGACAATATAGGGGAGTATACTAGGAAGGAGGTCCGTGTTTCCCGAAATAGTGATTCTTGATTCTTGATTACATAATTCTCGATTATATGATTCATGATTACATGTCTTGATACTATCACTGAAAGATCCGAGTACATAATCCTATAGAATTCACTACTTAAGTCTAAACGTCACATGATTGATATGCACCGAACTTGTGGTATGGGATATAGGATTGCGTGCATTAGATAAGTTAATAAAACAGATAAACTTGAGATCTTCACTAAGCATGATTCTTGATTACATGACTCGCGATTACATGACTCGCGATCCTTGATTACATGATTATCGATTAACTGAGTCTAGGTTATCAATTGCTTATATCTTGAAGTCTAGAATACACTAGTTACAGTTATTACTTACATGATCATATTGTCCCAGTTCCTTGCTTACTTCCATATTGTATTTGTACTTCTACTTCTTGTTTCTTCCATGTTATATCTTGTTATATTATCCCCTTTACTGCTTGTTGCTACTTGCTGCCCGAAACTTGCTCTAACGGGAACTTTTCTATTTTTCTTCGAGTTAATAATTATACAGGTACTGATGGACCCGACGAGCACTCTCTAGACGATCGTTGCTGCTTCCTTACTACTTTATGTTGTTTTTTTTCTTTCAGTCGCTATTTTATCTAGTTGTTATAGCGAACTGCTTATCATATTATTTTAATTCTGTCACCTTGTACTCCCGGGCATCTTGACCCGATGTTGATGTATTATCCAAATGATGGTTATTCTATTTTCAGCTCATGTGATTATTATATTTGCCTGCGTGAATGTGTTATAAAGATCTTGTTGAGCTTATAATTGTACAGCTTATGGATGATGTATATCATTCGCTGGGCCTCAGTTGCGTGCCTGTATTTCCGTATAGTGAGAAGAGGGGCGTGACACGCTCGGAATCCGAGCAAGTGCCAATCCGAGCTGCGAATTGGAGAAAAACGACTTTCTCCCCAAAATTCGTGTAAGATCTCGATCGAACGGCTCAGATCGCTCCAGCGCCACTAAACGACAAGATAGTGTTTTCTCGAGAACCGAGCCTGTATCGAGATCCGCATCGAGATCCAACGGTTCAGATCGAGCTCACAACTCTCTCCTAGAATTGCTCCTCAAACTCCTCTCCCAAATGGCTCTCTTCCAGAGTCAAGCTCTTCGCTCCGCTCACCTCCAAGGCGGACCTCTTCTTAATGAGTTCGGAGCTCACAACTCTCTCCTAGAGTTGCTCCTCAAACTCGTCTCCCAAATGGCTCTCTTCCAGAGTCAAGCCCTTCGCTCGGAGCTCACAACTCTCTCCTAGAGTTGCTCCTCAAACTCGTCTCCCAAATGGCTCTCTTCCAGAGTCAAGCCCTTCGCTCCGCTCACCTCCAAGGCGGACCTCTTGTCAACGAGTCCGGAGCTCACAACTCTCTCCTAGAGTTGCTCCTCAAACTTGTCTCCCAGATGGCTCTCTCATAGAGCCGAGCTCTTCACTCCGCTCACCTCAAAGCGGACCTCTTCTCAATGAGTTCGAAGCACGACTCTCCCCTAGAGTTCCTCCTCAAACTCATCTCACAATTGGCTCTCTCCCAGAGCCGAGCTCTTCACTCCGCTCACCTCAAAGCGGACCTCTTCTCAACGAGTTCGAAGCACGACTCTCCCCTAGAGTTCCTCCTCAAACTCGTCTCACAAATGGCTCTTTCCCAGAGCCGAGCTATTCGCCCCGCTCACCTCCAAGGCGGACCTCTTCTAAACGAGTTCGGAGCTCACAACTCTCTCCTAGAGTTGCTCATCAAATTCGTCTCCCAAATGGCTCCCCCTAGGGCCAGGCTCCTCGCTCTGCTCACCTCCAAGGCGGACCTCTTCTCAACGAGTTCGGAGCTCACAACTCTCTCCTAGAGTTGCTCCTCAAATTCGTCTCCCAAATGGCTCCCCCCTAGGGCCAGGCTCCTCGCTCCGCTCGTCTCCAAAGCGGACCTCTTCTAAGCGAGTCTGGAGCTCAAAACTCTCCTACAGAGTTGCTCCTTGCACTCTCCTCAAAGAATGGGTCTTGCGAGGGTCTTCCTAGCACACCTTCTCCGCCCGTAGGAGTGGAGCTCCTCTTCAAAAATCCCCAAGACCAAAACACTCCTCAACTTTATGAAGACAAGGATGTTGCGGGGCTATTTTGACAATGAAGGAGGGTGAATCTTCATCCCACTCCTAAAGAGAAGTTGTAGATCTCCGTGTTAGCTTCGAAACGAGAGGTCGCACGCCCCGATCGGACCTCCGTAGCACCAGAAAAGTGGATCACAATACAGCTGCGCCGAGCAAGAAAGTGGCAAAAACTGTTGCCTCGGGATTCGCGCCATGATCGTGATCAACCGTCTAGATCCCCCCACGTAGCTCGGATCTACAAATCCGAGCAACTAGCCATCCGAGCTGCGAATTGGAGAAAAACAACTTTCTCCCCAAAATTCGTGCAAGATCTCAACCAGACGGTTCAGATCGTGCCACGCCCACAAAACGACAAGATAACGTTTTCTCGAAATTTGAGCCTCTTGTCTCGTGATTCGCGCCACGATCGTGATCAACCGTCCAGATCGAGCCACGTAGCTCAAATCTACAATCCGAGCTACTGTCCTACCGAGCTGCAAAATGGCCAAAATATTTGCCTCAAAATCCGTGCTCGGATTGCCAAAAAAAAAAAAACAGGGTCGGGTTCGGACCCGTTAAGGGATCCAAACCCGAACACCCATCTCCTTCCTCATCTAAGGCCGGTTTGGCGCCAAAAACCAAACAAAGAACAAAACCGAAACAAGAAGAACTCCATCGAACCCCTCGAGCGACCTCTTCGTCAATCTCACCGAGCTCCTCAAAGGTCGAACAGCGAGCTTTCCCCCTACGCGAGTTCCATCACCATCGAACCCATCGAGCGACCTCTTCGTCACCTTCATCCGAAAGCCGAGCGCCACCTCCACTCCTCACCGAGCTCAAGCAGGCTCAGGCGAGCGCTTTGGCGTCGAGCCCCTCTGGCGACGTCGAGCTCGAACCATCGCCATGCTCGCGACGTTCGTAGCAAACGATCGCCGAGCTCCTCTCCTTCGCCGAGCCTCCAACGACGTCAAGCTCCTCTCCTCTCCGAGCTCCCTGGGCCGTCGAGCTCCGCTCTCCACCTCGCCGAGCTCCATGGACGAGCTCCGCCCTCAACTGTCGAGGCCCTCCATCGGCGAGCTCCATCAACGAACTCGCCAACCTCCACTAAGCTCTCCGCCGAACTCCTTCCTCGACGAAGCTGCTCGACGAGTCCACTGTCGAGATCCCCTTCACGAGCTCCGGTGCCCATCTTCGCCGAACGATCCCTCCTCGCGAAGCTTTGTCGAGCCCTCCCTCGCCAAACGCCGTCGCCTCCAAGCTCCATTCGCCGCCGAGCTCCTCGCCTGCCATTGTCGCCGAAGCTCCATTCAGTCGAAGCCTAGACGAACGAACAGCCACGCTCCGTCATCGAGCTCACCTCAAAGCTCCACGAACGAGCTCCGAGGTCTTCTTCACTGAGCTTCAAGCTCCGAGCTTCTCTCCTCCGAACTCCACAAAACTCTCGCCATTGCCGTACTCCTCGCCGAGCTCCAATGGCGCTCTCAGGGACGGAGACGGAGTCGGGGTCGGGGGCATGTTTGGGTCGAAGGCTGGGTCGAGGGGAAAGAAGAAGACAGACGAAGAAGAAACAACAGCAGGGGCGAAGAAGAAGAGAGAAAAGAAGAAAAAAAAATATTTTATATGCCACGTGGCGATGCCACGTGGCTTCACCTCCTTGGTCGGATGCCGAGCTGCGCGAAAACTGGGCGAAGTTGCTCGGATTCCGAGCAACATGCAATCCGAGCTTAAAATTGGAGAAAAATGTTGCCGACCTACACGCACCGTCAGATCGTTTCAAAAATCGCGTCACGACACGATCGACGCTCAGAAACGCACCACATGTCTAGAACGTGATCTGCTTTACGATGCGCGCACATCTGATCGTGATCGACGCTCAGAAACGCGCCACATGTCCAGGTAATATTAAATTTATTTATTTATTTGTTTTAATTATTTAAAAAATCAGAAAAAATATTTAAAAAATCGAAAAAAATTAATTAAAAATTCTAAAAATAATTATTAATTCAAAAAAATTATTTTAAATTCTGAAAAAAATAATTATTAAATTAGAATAATTAATTAATATTTTCGATAATTAATTATTTAATTCGGAAAATGAATAAAAAATTCAAAAAAATGAGAAAAAATTCAGAAAAATCTGGAAAAATCACCAAAAATCCAGAAAATTCCGAGGATATTTTTGGACATTTTACAAGCCCAGAATAACACCGTTACACCCCGAGCAAGATCCAAGCTCCCTTAAGAACACCGATAAAATCCCGTACGCCATTAGAACAACAGAACTACTCCTCGAAGACTGTAAAACTCAGTCTCCAGGAGTGGGGGGCTCGTGATATGGCTAAAAATAGGATTAAATCGGGACCGTTCACATCGGACACGAATCTTAAAGCTCAGGGGTAAAACGGTAATTTCACCTACTAGCGGGTCTGAAATGGAAACTGAGTCTTTCTTCAAGACCCAATAACCCACGAACGGATCCACCTCAACTGGGTACGGGTCCCAATCCGAAATGAACCCAGTCCAGCAGGATAGAATTAGGGTTTCTGATTAATCCTAATCAACGGCCCTGTTTCATATCTATCCTTTCACTGGGAATTAGGGATTACATTCCTAATCTGATCACAGGGATTACATTCCTTATCTGATCACAGGGATTACATTCCTAATCTGATCCCTAAGGCGACTATAAATACCCCCCATCCACCACTATTAAGAGGTAATCAATACTTTGCCAATTTACGCTCTTTCATAATCTTCCTGATTACTGATTTGAGCGTCGGAGGGTGCATCGCCGGGATCAACCCCGGTGTCTCGCACTTTTTGCAGGTGAACGGCGGGAGTCAGCGGTCAAACTCCGGCGGAACAGGTTCAGGTTTGCTATTCAAGTTTTCCAAGAATCCACAAATATTGTCTGTTTACCCCCACACCAGATTTAGCGGTAACAATGACAATTGCCATGAATAAAATAGACAAGTTGCAAGCGCTCCAAAAATCTAGTGGTAAGCTTCCTCGATAATAAGCAAGAGGTAGGAGGGTTGGTGACCTTGCTTGCAGCAATCTCTTAATATGGAATGTGAGTGTGTGCGGGGGAGAAAGGGTGGGTGTAGCTATAACCTTGTTGAAAATGAATAAATAAATAATAGATGAGTTAAGAGGAAAATGATGTAAACTTATCTCTAGGTAGAGAATTTTCCAAGACTATTAAGATTAAGTTTACCAACAAGTAATGTCGATTAAGTTAGAAATCAAAACCAGTGGTTGATATAATGGATTTTCAAGAAATTAAATATGTTAACATTCCCAATTAAAGATTCAAGCCTATCAATCAATAATTATACCTAAGCGTTCTCAGCAAGTAAAATATTCAATAGTGATTCGTACGCTATTAGGCATGTAGAAGCACACACACAGATGGACAGTTAGAAATGGCTAATCGTCGATGTCACCAGCGTTGTACTCCTCCGCAAATCCTTCTCTTGATATGAAGATTGGGGTTAGGACTTGAATTGGAAATTTGGAAATTAGGGTTTAGGATTTGAATTGGATTTGGGGATTAGGGTTTCGGATTTGGAATTGGATTGGGGATTAGGGTTTCATATTTGAAGTGGATTGGAGAATAGTGTTTAAGATTTGAGGGGATTTGGAGTGATTAGGGTTTCGGATTGGATGGTGGAGGCGAGAAGGGTGGTCGGCTAGTGGTGGATGGCATCCATGGGGGATTTCGGGGGTGTAGAAGGATGGATCTGGCGTCGGGTTGGTCAGGAGGAGAGAGAGAGAGAGAGCAGGGAGGGTTGCGGGGCGTCGGGGGGAAGGGGAATGGGTGACATTCGGAGTTGATGTGCGGTCGATGGAGGGTTTAGGTGAGGCAAGGCACTGGTCGAGGATGGTGAGTGCAGATGTGGTCAGGGTTGTGGAGTGGCAGCAGGGGGGATAAGGTATAAACTAGAATTTCTCACAAACCCTAATGTGTTCTCAAGGTCTCACACACAAGAGAATAATAATTTTTTATGGTCTCACACACACAAGAAAAGAATGCAGAGCAAAACTCAACACAATATTTTTTAATTAATCAAAGCATGATTTTCCATTAATCAAGAAGCCTATATATAGGCTCAAAAGACAAATCTCCAAAATATCCTAATGCAGAAAGTAAAGGGTGCAAATCGCAAAAATACCACTTATGGCTAAAATGCCAAAAAACAAATATAAATACTAAAATAAAAATACCAGGCTAATAAAATAGTCATCACAAACAATGTATGCACTGATAGAAGCGCCCAAAATATTTCGAACTGATGTCCTCGTCTGAAAATATGTGCATCAAATGTGCTAATGTTCTTGCATTTATTAGTTTGAAAGCCGTTTGACTTACTTGAGCTTTGTTTTGCATGTTTGTTTAATGTTTTTCTAATGATAACTATCCAGACACTATCCTAGTTGAGGGTAAAGAGATATTGGGAAGAAGAAGGATTCATGAGCTTAATTTTTTATTAGAAGTTCAGGAGGTTAATTGGATGATGATTTTGTTGCTAACAACAATTTGGCCATGGGTTTCTCGGTTTTTAAGCAACATATGAGCACCTTAATTAGAAAAAGTGCTTACGTGGCAAAATGGAGTCCTATTGAATAAATATTTTTAAACCAAGTCGATTTGCTTAATTATTTATTAAATTAATATTATTTAAAGAATTTTCCCTTAGTATAATATTGAATCTCTAAGAATGATCTAGAGCATATTTTCATCAACACACACACACACACACACGTGTGTGTGTGAATCTTCTGTTGCAAACGCTTGTAGCGTGCAAACGCCTATCCAGGGCCGGCCCCCATCTTGAGGCAGGTGAGGCGGGCCTCAGGCTCCCGATTTTTTTGCAATTTTAGGGGCCCCCAAATTTGTATTCTCCTTGTAAATATAGGCACGTATTTTGTGCGTAAAAAAATTATATTGTAATTAAGGACCCCCAAAAAATAATTATTTGGGTCTTTCGCCTCGGACCCCCCGGAACTCAGGGCCGGCCCTACCCCTATCTTCAGTGGTTTGCACGCTATAGTGCGTTTGCAACGGAAGATCCCCCATATCTATATAATAAAACACAAAGAAAGCTATCAAGTGGCTCCCCTTCATTGGAAATCAAATCAACGGCTCAGATTCACCATTCCAAAACATATTTTCCCTCCAAAAAGTTTTTCCTCCAAAATCAAAATTTCCCCCCAAAAAACTAAAAAAATTCATTGCTTTATTACTATATCTCTCATCTCTCATCACTTTTTCATATTTCTCTCTCTCTCTCCCTCTCTCTCATTCTCTCTCTATTTAATTAGAAATTTAAGATTTTCAGATTTTAGGTTTGTAAATTTTCAGATTTTTAATGTGTTTTTTATTGCTCATGTTATATTGAAAATATCAAAAATCTCCTCAACAGTTAAATTTAATCATTTTCCACCCTCAAAATTATAAGAAGTTGGATTTTACACCCCCATTTATAATTATTTTTCAACATATACTAATGGAAACATGGACTTTTATTTACAACTAATTATTGTCATACTATTCAAACTTGAGCTACATAATTGTTGTTTTACTGTTTACAAGACTTTAAGTATGTTGTATCGTTCCGAAGACGTGTCGTAGGCACGTGCCCACGGGCAAATCTAGTATATATATATATATAAGTGAGCCTCATATTTGTATGAGAAATTTTTTCCCATACAAAATGATTATACTCACTTGGTTGGGCCCTGATGGAAGATCTATTCCGTCCATCCATATGACGCTCACTTCTCTTTCTATCTCTCTCTCTCTCTCTCTCTCTCTCTCTCTATATATATATATATATATATATATATATATGAGAAATGCTTCATTGAAAATGGGTCTATTTTCACAGACCCGTGAAAACAGCGATTCTGGCCGTTGAATCGCTTTTAATCGTGATCAACGGATCAGATCGAGCTCGCCCATCACCCATCTCACTTAAGTGGCGGAAAGGTAATTTGGGAATTTCGTCCCAAATAACTCTTTGCCTCATTTGCTTTAAAAAATTGAATGAACCTAGGCTGTTGTTTGAAACAACGGTCTAGGTTATAAAAAATTGAATGAACCTAGGCCGTTTTTTGGAATAATGGCCTTTTATAACCTAGGTCGTTGTTCCCAACAACGACCTAGGCTATAAAATTTCGTTGTTTCAAACAAACTAGGCTATAAAATTTTATAGCTTAGGCCGTTGTTGGGAACAACGACCTAGTTATAGTTATAGCTATAGTTATAGTTATTTTTTATAATGACATGATGGATGGACAAATAAATTTTAAATGAATTGATTTGACATATTTAGACTTATTTAATCATTCCAAATTATGTGAACTGTTCGGATCATCCATGTAATGGCTATGTATGGAGTTCAAATGAAACTTATCATGAGAACTAGTTCTCACATGATCACTCCCCTATATATATAGGGCTATGATCATGTGAGAACTCCTTCGGTGAGAATCATGTGTAAACTAAAAATTCGAACTGTTCATTTTGATCAACACGCTAAGTTAGTTGAATATCGTTTTTTTATAATGACATGGTGGATGGATAAATAAATTTCAAATGACTTAATTTTACATATTTAGACTGATTTAGTCATTATAGACAATGTGAACTGGCTATGTAAGGAGTTCACATGAAACTTATCGTGAGAACTAGTTCCCACATGATCACTCCCCTATATATATATATATATATAGGGGTAAGTGTATGGCTACGGTCTTGTTTGAAAAAAGAAAAAGAAAAAAAGAACAATACATTTTAAAGTTTTATTATTCTTGCTTGAATATATTCTTTTAGAAATTCAACTACAATTATTTATATAAAAAGATTTTGAAGCCGCTTGAATATTATACCCTATTTTTGTTCCATAAAATACCCTTAACAACTCAAACATGTGAGTCCTCAAAATCCAATCCCCCTCATTATTCTATATATACAAAGGAAGAGTAGTAAATTTTCGAGTGATCTATATTTCAAATTAAAAACAAAAGGTGTAAAATATTATTTTCTTCCATTTTGTTGGGAAGAAAATAATCTCCTGAACAAGTCGTTTATCCTACTAATAATTCAGTGGTAAAGCAAGACCTAAATGCTAAAACAAGTTATTCTTCAAAGAGTGGAATATATTCAATGTTATCAAAGCTTAAATCCCACATGATAGTATCGACATGCATGAAATAAAACTGTAGGCACCTCAACAAGGCCTCTTAATTGAGCAACCCTCTGTTCCACTGCATTTTGGGTGCTCCCATCAGTAACGATTAGTGTTGAATCCTTTGTGATAACCACTTTAATTGCAGAACCTAAAACTTCCTTTCCACACTTTTCAATAGTCATACCCAACTCATCTC
The DNA here is from genome assembly GCA_017893485.1 of Hemerocallis citrina. Taxonomy (NCBI): domain Eukaryota; kingdom Viridiplantae; phylum Streptophyta; class Magnoliopsida; order Asparagales; family Asphodelaceae; genus Hemerocallis; species Hemerocallis citrina. Next base: position 333,607,921 of record CM030359.1, on the reverse strand, counting down.
GGACAACCTTACCTGCAGAGCAAATGGTTACAATATTTTGATAATAAAAATTTCAAAAACCGCCAAAATAAGGGAGAAGGTAAAAAGAAAATAAAGTAAGATGAGATGAGATTACGCAGTCATTGTTATGGTTAATAATTTCATCTCTGAGACTCTTACCTCCAGTCAAAATGGCAATATCATCTAAGTAATCACTCTTGCGTTCTCCAAATGCAGGAGCTTTAATAGCGGCTGCCTTCAGCACTCCTTTGAGTTTGTTTCTAACTATTGGAGTTAAAGCATCCTCCTCAATGCCCTCTGCAATTATCAGAAGTGGGTAGTCCTCTTGGACTGCATCATCCAACATTTTATACAACTCCTTTGGGTTTGTGATTTTTTTATCAACCAGAAGTACCTGTTTTGGATGATTTAAGCTACTGAATTACCTTGCAGGTTATCTACAAATGATAAAGAAAACAACACGCACTACTAACCTTGCAGTTGTTTAGTTCGACTGACCTATTTCTGCGGTCAGTAACAAAATAAGGTGAAAGATAGCCACGTTCAAATTGCATTCCTTCTACAACTTCCAGAGTGTTCTCCGTACATTTTCCACTCTCTACTCTAACAACTCCTTTTTTGCCTACTTTTTTAAGTGCATCTGCAATCATATTTCCTACAGCACAGTCATTTCCAGCACTAACTGTTGCAACATCAGCTATTTCATTGTCTTCAATCTACAAGATGGACATATTAGTTATCAAATAGATTAAGAATACAAAAAGAATTTCACAAGGAGGACATGAACAAGGTTAATGTGACAGAAAGAGCAACGATGGGGTGTAAAATACTAAGTAAAATTTGACACCGAAAGCTACAATAGTAGCTTAAGGTCCTGGTTGATATTGCTGTTGCTAAAAATCTCAACGCAAAAGTATAGGAATGGCAAGGAGTGTTGGATTAAGATAAAATATATTAAATAGGGTGTAACACCCGGTACTTAAGCGGATATATATATAATATTATATAGAAATATATAATATAATATATATATATAATATAAGAGACGAGATGGTTGGTATTAGGTGGTGGCCTATAAAAGATCCTATGGGTTATGATCAAGGGATTGATGAAGGAAAGCCTATGGAATTTAGTATGGGGCATAAGGCATTAATGTGCATGTGGATTAAATGAAAGAATTCATGCATGCATGCTTGACCGTGAGTTGGCATGGGAATGAAGATCCCATATCGGAAAATGAGTGGAGAAGTGGGTGTGTTTATATAGGAAAAACCAAATGATAAAGGCACCTAACGGGTTAACACACCTTTTGATGGTGCCTGTGATAGGCGTGGCTAGAGTTTTGTATCCGTTCTTTCGCATGTGCGCACGCGTAGCCGTGTGCGCAGCTGAGCCGGGCTCGGGGCGTTACAGAAATGGTATCAGAGCCGACTTTCGACACCGAGTGTGCAAGATGTATGCCTGAGAAGGAGCGAGGTTGGGACAGGTCGCCCGGGTATGGGACCGTACAACTAGCAGAATCAAGGTAATCCTCTCCACATCAGCTAGAAAGGGATCCTGGATCAAGTTGCAAGTCTCGGGCTCAGCGAGGACGCTGAGTTCTTAAGGAGGGGTGTGTGTAATACCCGGTACTTAAGCGGATATATATAATATTATATATATATATATATATATATATATATATATATATATATATATATATATATAAGAGATGAGATGGTTGGTATTAGGTGGTGGCCTATAGAAGATCCTGTTATGATCAAGGGATTGATGAAGGAAAGCCTATGGGATTTAGTATGGGGCATAAGGCATTAATGTGCATGTGGATTAAATGAAAGAATTCATGCATGCATGCTTGACCGTGAGTTGGCATGGGAATGAAGATCCCATATCGGAAAATGAGTGGAGAAGTGGGTGTGTTTATATAGGAAAAACCAAATGATAAAGGCACCTAACGGGTTAACCCACCTTGTGATGGTGCCTGTGGTGGGCGTGGCTAGAGTTTTGTGTCCGTTCTTTCGCGTGTGCGCAGCTGAGCCGGGCTCGGGGCGTTACATAGGGGGCAAGAACATTTCACAACAAAGCACATAGCACCTCTTGTCGTGTGTGTGTTTGGGGGGGGGTAAAGGTGTTTGGAGAAGAGGAAACACCCAGTTCAGGGAAGTGCTCTGTTCCTAACAGTTTTACTTTAGGTTTACCAAACACCTAAATTAAGCCTAAAGGCGCTAGGTTCCAAATTTTGTTTTTGGGCTCTCCCAAAAAAAAAAAAAAAAAACCCTATACCATGAAAATATTAGGCATACTAGAAACAGAAGGTTAGCAGGCTTGTTAGCAACACAAAATAAAATTAATTTAACAAAATGAATGAAATCTTTCGATAAATAAAATACAGCATTCTATATATTAAAAAAAGGGATAAATAAAATCCAGCAGATGGTACCTGCCTTGACATTAACTTAAGTTCAGAAACAAGAGCAATTGCAGTTTTCTCAATTCCACGAGCAATTTGAACAGGATTCATCCCAGCAGCAAGCAGCTGCATTTGGAGTTGATAATTATAGATACATATACAGTCTCTAGGAAAGCTGTTAAAGTTAATGGTAAATGCCAAAAGCTTTAGATTATTGGAGAAACTATCTTGCATAATAGTCTAGCAGAAAATACAATTTCCATGATTTAGAATATTCATAACATTCTTTAAAATGATGAAACAAAGATTGCTGCAAAAGGGGGGGAAGAAAACAAAAATAAAAAATAAAAAATGAGAAGTGATTCAATTTTTGAAAGAACCTGTTCTAGTCACTGGCCATTAACCAAAAGCAGACAGACCGAAACTAGAAAAGAGTGATGACTAAGAACATAAGAAGGAAGAAAACCACCATGTTGAATGTATACCTTCACGCCTTCAGATATGAGGCCTTGAGCAAGAACGATAGAAGTTGTGCTACCATCACCTGCAAGATCATTTGTTTTAGCAGCAGCCTGTCTAACCAGCTTAACACCGACATTCTCCAGTGGGTCCTCCAACTCTACCTTAAGAATACCATGTAAAGAACATTATTGTTTGTGTTAGTCTGAGAGAATCATTCAAGAGTTTCCTAAAAGCTCTTTCTTATCCCTAGCAAAATTGTCCTCTCAAAGATGCCTTTGTACTAATTTTCTAACTTTTAGGGGAACTATGTTATAGTGACAGAAATTGATCATGGTTATGGTTGTTGAATAGTGCCTCACATAATGGACAGTCGAGTGGAGGTAAGCGGAATATAACAGAACAGGTTTGGCAGTGATCAGATAGCAACATTGCCCTGGACAACTGGATGTAATGCAGACTATGCAGTTGGTTAGGAACCCCTTCTGCTCAGTGCAATTACTGGTGACCATACGACTCTCTATAGCATATCGTCTGGTTGAAGCTGATTCAGCCAATTGGATCAGATTTTTTATGGGATTTGGTGTCATTGTGTGGGGGTATAAATTTTATATGTTGGGTATTGAGACCAACAGTTTTCTCTTACAAGAGAGAGAGAGAGACACAGCTAGGATCTCTAGAGGGACAGCAAGAGAAATCAAGAAAATTTACTTGGTCATAAGAAGGTGAATTCTCAAAGGTGTGCATTTTGCTATTGTCTCCAAGATTAATTAATAGAAGTCTCATTCTCTCTTTACCATAAGTTCTCTTTTATCCTCTGCAATGTTCTTTGATTGTTTTCTTGGTTTGGGAGCCTTGGATGGTTTTACTCAATCAATGTAAGTGATATTCGCATCCAAAAAACAAAATTGATTTCTTTCTGAATAAAAAAATATAATCGATGCTCGCTCTCTAACATTATCAAATTATTGGTATAGGGGGAGAATGGTTTTGATAAAAGTACCGAAATAAACAGCAATGCAGCAACTAACTATGTCCCAACAAGTCTCAGTACATGACTCACTTATATATGTAACAAAAATGTCTTACAAATTCATAATTTAAGAAAGAGAATAGAGATTCGTGGGATATTACAGTAGCTGCAACTATGTGGGGATTGTGGCTTGATCGTAATGAATTTTTCTTTAAGAAGATTAATCATAGATTATCATTTTTTATGCATAAAATTTTATCCATTTCTCACGATTGGAATGTCATCACAGGTGGAAAGAAGAGACTTTGTATGAGAGACGAAGAGTAGACGGTGGCAGCTTCCCAAGATTCGATAAGGGACGGATCTATAAGTCTATCTTATTTTGTTGCTTTTCGCCGTTATTTTGAGTACTGGATTACGTAATTTGTAATATTTTGAGTAGTGGGATGTACTGTGTTTCGTTAATTGATCGTTAATGAAGCGATACATTAATAATCTTTTATCAAAAAAAAAAAAAAAGTTCATAACTTAACAAAATGGGACCAATTAAAATACCTCTTTGAGGACAGTTTCCCCGTCATTAACAATCTTAGGTGGCCCATACTTGTTCTCCAACACCACATTCCTTCCCTTTGGACCCAATGTCACACCCAACAAGTTTGCTACCAAATCCACCCCTGCCTGCACTCGACTCACCCAATTTCAACAATTCAAAAAATACCCATTAATTTCAATTAAGAAAAACCAGACCCATTAAATGAAATGAAGCAATGCATGAAATGGGTTTGAGAAGGGGACCTGGAGCTTCTTGGTTGCAGAGAAGTCATGGTTGAAGTGCAGCTCTTTGGAGTAGGCTTTTGGAGAGAAAGCAACTCTCTTGGTTTTGAATATTGAAATAGGGAGTCTTGAAATGGTGAGAGAGGTTGAAGAAGATGAGAGCATTATAGTGAATTTTGAGGGAGGGGATAAGAAGAAAGAGGGGGTTTGAAAGATGAGAAGCAGAGGGACATGATATGGTATCTCTGGCAAAAAGGTTTGGGATCCTCTGTTTTGACCCAATTTTAATTGGACCCTTTGACCCTTTTGTTTTATAAAAAATTTATTTTAATTGGATTTTTTGGATCTTTGTTGGGAACCGGATGTCGTCTATTTCCGTGCTACTTTACTCTGTATGAACACCTGTTTTTTTTTATTGCTGGAGTTCATTAGAACTCTATCCGTTATACCAACCACAAAAAATTGGGAGGGAGATTTCGCCATGAAAAAGCTTCTTTGCTGTGGAAAGGGGTCGCGAAGGTGGGGAAAATTTTTCATACAAATATGACGTGCAGGATTACTAAAGGGACGAAATCTAGATTTTGGAAAGATAAATGGTGCAGTAAAAATACTCTCATTAGCCTGTTCCCGGGAGTGGCAACAGTTACATTAAATACGGATACGCTGGTGGCAGATGTATGGAGGAATGGTACCCTCAGGATCGAGGTGGAGGACGTTATTGATCTAGAAAGTTCCAACCAATTACAAAATTTGAACAATTATATTAGATCGGAAGGAAGGCTATCCAACGGGACAGAGGACGAGAGAAATTGGACCTTAGACCCATCAAAGATCTTTACGGTGAGGTCGATGTATAAGATGCTCAATGATGGGGGTCTAAGATGCGGGGACGCTGGCACAATTTGGAATGCCAAAGCTCCATTGAAAGTGAGAGTTTTTCTATGGTTGGTTAAGAACGATGCGATTCTATCTAAGATTAATCTGCAAAAGCGTGGCATGCAGATTGATGCTGCCTGTTCAAGATGTAATAATGTAGACGAGGATAGTAACCACATTTTATTTGATTGTCCAAAAGCGAGATTAGCTTGGGGAGTGATTTGCTTAGGGTTCGGGTCCCCCATTTGTCCTAAGTGGTTAACGGAGGTCTTTGACCACGGGAGGGTAATTAGAGTCAAAAAGGAGGATAGGGTAGCTTGGGACATCTCTGTAGCTGCTACGTTATGGGGTCTATGGCTAGATCGTAACGACGTTTGTTTCCATGATGTAAACAATAGATTTCCTGTGATGATGCATAACATCTTTTCTTATATCATTACTTGGGCAGGGCAAGCAGGGGCAAGGAAGAAGCTATGCATGAAAGAAAGGGAGTAAAGAGGATAGCATTAGATGGAGGTGGAGGTTTTGGTTTACAGCATGTCAGGGCCTTTTGTGTCGAGTTGGGTTGAGGGCCCGAAACTCTCGTATCTTTTATCTGCTTTGTAGAGGTTATCTTATCATGTTGTCTTGTATTAGAGATGGTTATGTGGACATTTGTATTTAGTACTACTTTGTTTCCTTAATTTCGCATTAATGAAACGATGACGAGGTCATCTTTATTATAAAAAATGACAAATGTTTTTTTTTTACAATTTTTTTGCCATCCCTATTGAATTTTATGTATACGATGTTTCTTAGGGGGGGGGGTGTTCATGTTAGTAATTTGGTGCAGTTAGTAATTTGGTGCAGCGGAGTTGGAGCTTTAGTAGTAAGAAGCATAAATCAATTTGATGACAACGAAATAAATATATCAAAGCACACAAAGATTTCGTCCCTATTCGTACGAACCTAATCCAGGATAAAATAAGGGAGATATTATTCAACTACATAAGATTACAAGAGTTCCAAATACTCTTACCAAGAACATATCTATCTCTCGAGTCTCACTAGAAGATAATCTGTTGATTGCAACGGAGAATTCTCAAAGAAGTATTTCCTCTTTCAATGGAGCTATTATAATATATAGAGATCTAGAGAAACCTTAAATTTAGTCTTGATATAATAACCGTTCGATATATGCTGAATAAAGAGACACGCGATAGGAGCCGTACTATCTGACTTGGAGGAGAAGTTGGGCTCGAAAGATTCACAAATAATAAGCCCATTATGTTTCCAGCCGCTCGTGGTGGTTGACCATGCAATGGGACAGTCGACTGCAATTAGCTCATCCCCAAACAAAGAGCTGGGACGATCGACTGCCATCTTGTGCATTCGTCCGTCAACTTTTGGCTGTTGTTGTTGTTGCTTCTTCTTCTTCTTCTCTCTATCGACACCTCATCTCCTTCGCTTCATTGTATTCTCTTCATATCAAACCCAAGTATGCAAGACATACACTCAACAATCTCCACATTGGATTGCATACGCATGCTATCAACATTGTGTGATTAATCACCTCTAGACTCTTTCATTCTCCACCTATAAATGAACTCGGTTCAATGGTTTCTTCAGCTAGTTGAATCAATCTTCCACCTTATCTCATCAATCAGTATGTCCCCTTAAGGGCACAACCAGTAGGAATTAACATGGAGGTGCCACCCTCCACACGAACATCACCTACCCCGAGGCACTCTCCACCTCTCAATGGTATTTGAACTTCGTAGGCTCGCTTCGATGATTCTAGTGGTGGCAGACCAGATGACGCTTCAGGAATAACGGGCATAGAATTACTTGTGCAAGATTTCTGATCCCCACAAAGCTTGTAGAGGTTGTGTTGACTTGGTCTAACACCCTTCTTTATGAACATCACCTTACGACGACATTCCCAAACAGATAGAACTCCACCTTGAGCTGTGTACATGCAGCTGCGTGTTTCCAGAGTTCACATGGATATCAGATTTTGTTTCAGTACAGAAATATCCATGACTTCCAATAGAGTGTATTTGTTTCCATGTGGCATCTACAACTCAACTGTTCCCTCACCAGCTACTTTACAAATCTCACAAGTTCTCATTTTCACACAACTCCCTATTGTAAATTTGTAAGAAGAAAACTTCTCCCTCTCGGAGCAAATATGAGTAGAACTACCCGAATCAAGAAACCAATAAGAATCCACATTTAAGGAATTTGAAATAAGAAGAAAATTTAAATTTTCACCTGACTCATAAGCACTAACAATGTTGGCGTTCTTTTGATTCAAAAATTTGCAACAGTCCTTCTTGTAATGCCCAACATTTTTGCAATATCGGCAACAGATCACACCTTTATGCGCACTTTCCATTTCAATTGAAGGATCTTCCACTGCTAAACAATTCTTGGAGGTAGACTCTGATTTATGAGTTTCCTTCCTAAATTGATATTCCTTCAAGCCTTTGATCACCTTAGCCACCGAAAGATTCTCCTTGACAGACTTTCCATGCAGCATGGTAGTTATCAAACGCTCGTACGAATTGATAGTGAATATATCAAGTTAAAAATTTTATCCTCTTCGCTTAGATCATCTGCGTTTATCACTATCAGTTCAGATAACACCTGAATGAACTTTGTAATATAATGTTGAAGAGAAGTACCTTCTTTGATTGAGAAACGAAACAATTTTCTCTTCCAGTATATCTGATTCAATAACGATGATCCTGAGTAGTCTGTTTTGAATCTTGCCCGCAGACTAGCTGTGCTTTCCTCATCAAGAAAGTTGCATTTGACATTTCCCGCTAGTGACAATTAGATTAAACTTAGGGCTCTTAGACAAATCTCATCCTACTCCTCCTTCTTCATGTCAGATGACTTTCCTTTATCTCCCTTCTGGGCTAGGTGTAAATGTCTTGAACCAGTATGTCATACATGTCCACCTTCTAGAGATTAAAGTTGATATTTCCATTGAAATTCTTGATCTTCACTTATCTCTGACCAGTCATATTCACTGAGAAACTCGTCAACCGAAGCTCTGATACATGTTGTTAAGAATTTGGCACAACGGAGTTGCATCTTTAGTAGCGAGAAGCGATAACCGATTTGATGAACAACCAAACATGTAGAACAAAGCACACAAAGCATACAAAGTATTGTTTCGGTTCGGGCGAACCTAATCCAGGGGAAAATAAAAGGAGATATTATTCAACTAGAGAAGATTACAAAAGTTACAAATACTAGCCTCGCTAGAAGATAATCTGTTGATTACAATGGAGAATTCTCAGTGAAGTACTTCATCTCTTAATGAAGGCTATTACAATATATAGAGATCTAGAAAAACCTTAAGTTTAGTGATGAACACAATATTATTCACATTTTAGAGCAATAACTTTAGTGCAATTAGACATTTAAATGCTCTATATATGGTATTTTACTCTCCTTTTCTCTTTTCCACAGGAAACAGCATAGAAGTGCAAAACGAAGCAGATTCAGGATTTTAAGGATGATGCATAAGAAACTGAAGAGATCAGTCGACTGATTATGCTAACAGGCGACTGAACAGAGAAGCTGAAGCTGCTCGGCACAGTCGACTCCTCCAACAACAGTCGACTGGGCTGATGAATCATGAAACTACTGAAGTCTCGACACAGTCGACTTATATCAAACACCAGTCGACTGATCGGCGGCAGAGTCAACAGATAAGATAATTAAAGATTCATCCAAATCCAAATACAAATCAAAGCAGATACGGAAAGAAAGAAGAAAAGAGAAAGATATATATATCGCCAATCAGATAAGGAAAGAAATAAATAAAAGAAGAGGGCGTTTATGCAAAAGAGTAAAAAACCATAAATCTCTAGCCGTGTCTATAAATACCAACCAAGATGCAGGGGATGCGCTATGCTCGGAATATCTAAAGACGGCTGGACCAACCAAGAAAGGCCATCAACAGCTAGCATCAAAGAAGGAAGACGATTGTTGATTGGGCTCAAGATCAATATCATACAAATCAGTGTTCTTCTATTCTTCTCTTTATTTTCATTGTAGTCATGAACTCTATTATATTAATCAATAAAGGTTGTATTATGTGCAACTAATTTAATAGTTGGGTAGATTGAAACCGTAGTCATGTGATGCTTATATTTTTCTAAATGCTACGTTATTGCTTATTGATTAAACCTGAGAGTATTGGAATAGATTTATAGTAATCAAACTAGTTCAGAAACCTAGGGCAGTCGACTGAAGTGACAGCCAGTAGACTGCAGTCGACTGACGTGACAGCCAGTCGACTGATCCGAACCTAGGATTATAAGTTTGTGTATTGTAGATCTGAATCTGTTATGTGAGCATATTGAGACGACCCGTATCTCGTGTTCATAACTTGTAAAAAGAGAATCTTTAGGGGTTCTTGGTTCAATCAACTTAAGGGATCTAGATCTGATACCAATTTCTAGAACCTTGAGTGTTTGTTCGTTTTCACTGATCGTATGTTTTCTTTAAGCACAACTTAGTAGATACCATGCTAAACACTTAATGAAAGAAACGAATTAGAGTAGATACCATGCCTAATTCTTGGCTTAGGGAAACAGTACTTTAAGGAGTAGATACCATGCCCTTGAAGGGAACAAACATGAGTAATAAGAAGAAGTTCAGAAGGTGACTTAGCATTACTGACTATTGGTGTAAATCTAAACCCAACTACTTCATAAATATCTGTGATTCAACTCTTCTTAACTTAGTTTTGATCTTTTCATTTCTTTTAGGCTTTTAAACCAACCCTTTATGATTTTTAGTCTTTTTATTGATTAGTAAGTTAAAGTCTACAATCTCTGTGGGATCGACCCTTGCTTGCCGCTACGCTTCTTCAAACGATTCGTGCACTTGCGAGGTTTTTAATTTGTGTCTAGTTTTATCTCTTTATTTAGGTAACTAGATTGCACAACATTTAGTCTTGATACAATAATCATTCGATATATGATGAATAAAGAGACACACAATAGGAGTCGTACGATCTGACTTGGAGGAGAAGTTAGGCCCGAAAGATTCACAAATAATAAGCCTATTATGCTTCCATCCATGCATGACGGTCGACTGCGCAAAGGTACAGTCAACCGCAATTAGTGCATCCCCAAACATAGAGCTCGGACGGTCGACTGCCATCTTGCGCAGTCGACCGTCAATTGATTTTGCCTGCTGCTGCTGTTGTTGCTTCTTCTTCTCTCTATCGACACTTCGAGCTCCTTCACTTTATCATCTTCTCTTCATATTGAACACAAGTATGCGACATACACTCAACATTTCAAGATTTTAGCTCTCTTATTCGTTCAACAGTGTTTCTAATGGTTATTGATGTTACTTGACACAATCTAGTTATTGCATCCTTTTTTTCTTTTTTATATTAAGGTATGTAATAACCAGACCACTTTAGATTGTTTAGGTTTATTAGATGATCGGGGTGTTTGGGTTTATGTCTTGCATACTAATTCGATCCGAAGAGAAGATTGTGATGCGAGAAAAGGTCCGAAGCATCGATGGTGGAGGAAGAAACAACAACAGCCAGAAGTAGCAGCAATTGACAGTCGACTGCCATAATTCTCTGGATTGGTCGGGGTTCATTGCACGCAACCTACAGAAATCAGTGTTGTGCAAATCTAGATACCTAAATAAATAGACTAAATAGACACAAATTATAAAACCTCGCAAGTGCACGAATCGAATCGTAGTAATAGCAAGGGTCGATCCCACAGAGATTGTAGACTTCAACTTACTAATCAATAAAACTAATAATAAGAATGAATAAGGGTTGTTGTAATATTCTAAAAGAACTAAAAGATTAAAACTAAGATGAGAGGTGTTGAATCACAAATATCTCTTGAATAGTTGGGTTGTTGATCTCCACCAATAGTTAGTAATGCTAAGTTGCCTTCTGAATTTACTTCTAATTACTCATGTTTGTTCACTTCAAGGGCATGGTATCTACTCCTTAAAGTATTGTTTCCCTAAGCCAAGAATTAGGCATGGTATCTACTCTAATTCGTTTCTTCCCTAAGTATTTTAGCATGGTATCTACTAAGTTATACTTAACAAAAGCATAAGCACAGTGGAAACGAACAAACACTTAAAGTTCTAGAAATTAGTATCAGATCTAGATCCTTTAAGTTGATTGAACCAAGAATCCTAAAGATTCCCTTGTTACAAATTACGAGCACGAGATACGGGTCGTCTCAATATGCTCATATAACAGATTCAGATTTCTAACTCACAAACTTGATAATATCAGATTCTGTATGGCAGTCGACTGGCTCTCACCTTCAGTCGACTGTACTTATAACTCCTGAACAAGTTTGACTGTTATCAATCTATATCAATTCAATTAGATTCAATCAATAAGTAAAATAGAAGGATTCAAAAGAACATAGCACTACATAACTACGGCTTCGATCTACCCAACTATGAAATTAGTTCCACATAATAATGCTTTTATTGCTTAACAAGTTCAAATACATGATCAACATGAAAGAATAAAGAGAGAAGAAATAAACTAATGGATTCCGGCACTATGGTCGACTGGCTGTCACACAGTCGACTGCCTTCTGGTACTGGTTCTCCTCTTCCCTGTCTTCGATGATGATGGAATGAAGCACTGGTTGCTTGTTCAGGAACTTGGTGATTTAGTTGCTTCCCAGAGATAGATTGCTCTCCGAATAATGCTTCGTTTCTGATATTTATAGAACACGGCTGAGAATTAGGGTTTCCCCTTTTTTAGGGAAAAATCTTCTCTATTTTATTTGGCGATTTATGTCTTTCTCTTTTCTTCTTCCTTTCCTTATCTGTTCACCACGTGCTCTTGCCAATTCCCAGTCTCTAGATTTGATTCGTTGCATAAGATCTGGTTTCAAATAGATTCGGAATTAGATTTGGGTGAATCTTCGAATATCTTATCTGTTTACTCCGCCGCAGACCAGTCGACTTATCTTCGAACCAGTCGACTGAGTCGAGACTCCTGAAGATTTCATAATTGTTCAGACCAGTCGACTGTCTTTTGGGAGTGAGTCGACTGTGTCGAGAGTTGTGGAAAATCAGCTTCTCTTGTCCAGTCGCCTGTGTTGGGGAACCAGTCGACTGATCCTCTGCAGTTTGCTGTGTATTATCCTTGAAGTCCTAAATCTGCTTCGTTTTTCTGTTATAAGCTGTTTCCTATGGAAAAGAGAAAATAGGAGTTAAATACCACATATAGAGCTTTTAAATGTCTAGTTATAACAAAATTATTGCTCTAGAAAGTGAATAATATTGTGTTCATCAAATACCCCCAAACTTAGATTTTTGCTTGTCCTCAAGCAAACTAGAATTATGAATAGGGAGAATAATAATCACAATAGACTCAACCACCAAGATTTCTTATTATGTGGACATCAGCATAGAAAGGTATAAACAATTTCAGACAAAGTAAAATTAAACATACCCACTTTCTCTAGTGCAATTGTTTATTCATAACTCCAAACTCAGCCATACTTGTCATGCAACTAATTATAGTTATAGTATGTAATTACTTAATCTGTGATTATCCCCTTTTCTCTACTACAAACCGAGTAGCAAACTAGAGTTTTTTTTTTTTTTTTTTTTTTTTTTTTTTTTTTTTTTTTTAATCACTTCTCTAAAGTTGTCACTTGCCTTTTTACGCGAGTGCGAAACATTTGTGATGGATCCACCCGGTTACTCAGCGAGTCACAAACTTTAAGTGCTTTGCATACTCATATTTCAAGTTGTCGTTTGACGTAAAGGTAAACATTGGTGATGAATACCCCTAGTTACTAAGCACTCAAAACATTGGAGTAGATTGACTTTATATATATTTTTTTTTATTTATTTATTTATTTATTTTTTTATTACTCTATTTACTTAAACTCAATTTAGGACTAGGTCTAAAGGGAATAATTACCAGAAAAAGCATCACATTTTGTTTATTATGTATAATTGCATGACTCATATAATTTTGTATGGAAGTTATGAAACTCAACAATCCTAAAGTAAATAAGTATCCTTCTTCTTACTTTATAAGAAATTGTTTATCAAAAAAAAAAAAAATTCAAAAAGATGATAAATATAAATAACCCTAATACCCTAATACCCCCAAACTTAGATGGAACATTGTCCTCAATGTTCGAAAGAAAATGTAAAAATAGGCATATGTCACATCTAGTTAGGAGAGAAAAAATAAAAATAACTCAAAGAAAAAAGAATAATGAATAACTAAAAAAAAACTGAAGGGAAAGTGTAAATACTCCCCTAAAAAATTGGGTTGCCTCCCAATAAGCGCTGTATTTTCTGTCTTCAGCTAGACTTGATGAGGTCATGCCATGTATTGTACGGTTTGAAGATTTACATCCTCCTCTTGCGGTTCAATGCTCATCTCTATGTATGGTTTCGCTCTATGCCCGTTCACCTTAAATGTTTGATTCTTTTCCTTGCTATGAACCTCCAAAGCGCCATGTGGAAAGACTTTTGTGACAATATATGGTCCATACCATCGTGACTTAAGCTTGCCTGGAAAGAGTCTTAATCTTGAGTTGTAGATCAATACCTTTTGTCCTTCGTAAAACTCCTTCCTTGCTAGCTGTTTGTCATGGTACAATTTGGTTCTTTCCTTGTACAATTTTGCATTTTCATAAGCGTCGTGCCTCAACTCTTCAAGCTCATTTAGTTGTAGTCTTCTTTTATCACCTGCTTGTTTCATGTCAAAATTGAACCTTTTGATGGCCCAATATGCTTTGTGTTCCAACTCAACTGGCAAGTGACAGGCTTTTCCAAAGACCATCCGGTATGGTGACATGCCAATGGGTGTTTTGAAAACGGTTCTGTAGGCCCATAAGGCATCGTTCAAGCGTAGTGACCAATCCCTTCTGCTTGTATTGACTGTCTTTTCCAAGATGCTCTTGATCTCTCTATTGCTAAGCTCCACCTGTCCACTGGTTTGAGGATGATAAGGGGTCCCCACTCTATGTGTAATACCGTACTTCTTCATCAAAGAAGCAAATGGAAAGTTGTTGAAATGGCTCCCTCCATCACTAATTATCGCTCGTGGTGTACCAAACCTAGTGAAGATGTTCTCCTGCAAAAACTTGACAACAACTTTGTGATCATTGGTTTTTGAGGGGACGGCCTCGACCCATTTAGACACATAATCTACACCAACAAGAATATATAAATAACCAAATGAGTTAGGAAATGGACCCATGAAGTCGATTCCCCAAACATCAAAAAGCTCGATTACTTGTATGTTGTGCAGTGGCATTTGATTTCTAGAAGAGATGTTGCCTGTCCTTTGGCATTTGTCGCAAGTCCTGCAAAAAGAAAAAGCATCTTTGAATACATTAGGCCAATAAAAACCAGATTGCAATACCTTTAGTGCTGTTCTTTTTGGTCCAAAATGTCCTCCACAGGCATATTGGTGGCAGTGTTGTAGAATACTCATTTGTTCTTCGTCTGCCACACATCTTCGTATAATTTGATCAGGGCAGAATTTGAATAGATAAGGGTCATCCCAATAAAAGTGTTTGCACAGAGCCACCAATCTTTTTCTTTCTTGATGTGTCATACCTGGAGGGAAAACATGAGCAGTTAGAAAGTTTACAATGTCAGCGAACCATGGAAAATTCGAGCAGTGAGATACCAGTCGACTGGGCCTGGTACCAGTCGACTGTCCCGAGGTTAAGTTTATTTCAAAGAGATGTTCATCTGGGAAATTTTCGTCAAGTGGGGGCACAATTCTTTCTTCCTCCTGCAGTAGTCTGGACATGTGATCTGCAACAACATTGTCGCTTCCTTTCTTGTCTCTAATCTCGAGATCGAATTCTTGAAGCAACAGCACCCATCTGATCAACCTAGGCTTAGCATCCTTTTTAGCAAGCAAATATCTCAAAGCAGCATGGTCAGTGAAAACAATAACTTTAGAACCAATTAAATATGATCTAAACTTCTCTACAGCAAAAATAACAGCTAACATCTCTTTTTCAGTAGTGGAATAATTTAGCTGTGCATCATTTAGAGTTCGAGAAGCATAGTAAATAACATGGGGTTTCTTATTGATTCGTTGACCTAAAACAGCCCCTAAAGCATAATCACTTGCATCACACATGAGCTCGAAAGGATGGCTCCAATCTGGTGCCATGACTATAGGTACAGAAATGAGAAGATTTTTCAATGTATTAAAAGCATTTGTACATTCTTCTGTCCATACAAACTCAACATCCTTAGCCAACAAGTCACAAAGGGGTTTGGAGATTTTTGAAAAATCTTTTATGAATCTTCTATAGAACCCTGCATGTCCTAGAAAACTCCTAACACCCTTAACTGTAGTGGGAGGGGGTAGTTTTGATATTATATCAATTTTTGCCTTGTCTACCTCTATTCCCCTTTTTGACACTACATGTCCCAACACAATACCTTGTTGTACCATGAAATGGCACTTTTCCCAATTCAGCACTAAATTGCATTCCTCACATCTTTTTAGTACAAGCTGCAAATGGTTAAGACATTCATCGAAACAAGATCCAAAAACACTAAAATCATCCATAAATACCTCAATGAATCTTTCCACCATGTCTGAAAATATGCTCATCATGCATCTTTGAAATGTTGCTGGTGCGTTGCACAATCCAAACGGCATCCTCCTGTAAGCAAAAGTACCAAAAGGGCATGTAAAAGTGGTCTTTTCTTGATCTTCTGGAGCAATAGCAATTTGATTATAGCCACTATAACCATCTAGAAAACAATAATGACTATACCCTGCTAATCTTTCTAACATTTGATCAATAAAAGGGAGAGGGAAGTGATCTTTCCTGGTTTCATTGTTCAGTTTCCTATAATCAATGCATACCCTCCATCCTGTGGTTACTCTTGTTGGGATAAGTTCATTCTCTTCATTTGTTACCACTGTAACTCCACTTTTCTTAGGAACTACATGTATAGGACTTACCCATTTGCTATCTGAGATAGGATAGATGATGCCAACATCTAGTAGCTTCAAAATTTCTGCTCTTACCACTTCCTTCATGTTGGGGTTGAGCCTTCTCTGTGCCTCTCTGCTAGGTTTTACATCGTTCTCAAGGAGTATTCTATGCATGCACTTGGATGGACTTATTCCCTTGATGTCTGCAATGGTCCATCCTATTGCACTCTTGTGTTCTCGTAATACCTTCAGCAACTTATATTCTTCCTGTGCACTCAAGTTCGCAGCAATTATTACTGGTAGCGTCTGGTTCTTGCCTAAAAATGCATGCTTCAAATGGTCGGGCAACTGCTTAAGTTCTATGTCTGGAAGTTTCTGTACAGTCGACTGGGCCATGTCAGCAGTCGACTTGTTCTGGGTGTCATGATTCGGTCGACTGGTTAGAATACCAGTCGACTTACTCCTGTCATCAGTCGCTTGATCTGTAGAAGAACAATTTTTATCAGACACCAATTTTTCAAATAAAGGTGCAGACTTACCTGAATATGACTGTGGAGTTTCAAGGTGATGTACTGTCTCTGCAATCCTCCAGTCATCGTATTCCTGTTCAACATGAGATAAAGTTAGAGATTGAGTGATTGTGGCTTGAAGTGGTTCAACGCTATGTACCTGAAATGTTTGATCAACAATCTCCTGCACCACATCAATATTATAGCATTCATGATCATCTTGTGGTAATTTTAGTGTATCAAACATCTTAAATTCCACTTTTTCTCCGTTTATCTTCATACTTATAATGCCCTTTTTAACACAAATTTTTATATCAGCTGTACTCATAAAGGGCCTACCTAATATGATCGGTAGAGATGATGACATTGAAGATTCCTCCATATCTAACACAACAAAATCAGCAGGCAAAATAAAATCATTTACCTGAACTAGGACATCTTCTAATATACCTCTAGGTCTTTTTATACTGCGATCAGCCAATTGCAAAGTGATGGATGTTGGCTTGAGTTCCCCCAATCCAAGCTTTTCGTAAACAGAATAAGGAAGAAGGTTGATGCTTGCCCCCAAGTCTAGCAGTGCTTTTTCAAAGAAGTGCTCACCAACTTTGCAAGGAATGGTGAAACTACCTGGATCTTTTAGTTTAGGTGGTAGTTTTCTTAATAATACAGCGCTCACTTCTTCTGTCAAAGCCACATCCTCCTTAACCTGAAATGTTCTTTTGTGAGTACAACAGTCTTTCAAAAATTTGGCATAAGAAGGAATTTGTTTAATAGCATCAAGTAGGGGAATATTAATTTCTACCTTTTTGAGAGTTTCAAAGACGTCAAATAAATGTTGTTCTTTCTTTTTATTGACTAACCTTTGAGGGAATGGTGGTGGTACTGTCCCTACTTTTTCACTTACCTTATTTGAACCCAAAGCTTTTGATGGTTGTGTATCTGGTTTGTCTGTATGTGTTCCAATCATGTTGTCAATTATCTTACCATTTCTTAGGGTTGTTACTGCTTGGAGCTGTTCTTGACCTCCAGGGTTTGGTATGGTTTGTGAAGGGAGTTCTCCTGCCTTTCGTTCGCTTAACTCTTTTGCAATCTGACCAATTTGTGTTTCTAACTTCTGAATTGCTTGTCCTTGTTGGTTGCTTGTTTGATGTTGTTGTTGGAGCAATTGAAGAATGGTGGACTCAAAATCCAACTTCTTCTGTTCTGGGGCTGGTCGATCAAACCCACTTCCCATCTGAAAGTTTCGTGCATGTCCTTGTGCGATTTGATGCCCTTGATTATTTTGATTATTGCTCCATGAGAAGTTTGGATGATTTCTCCATCCTGGGTTATATGTGTTCGAGTATGGATTGTTCTTTGGTGGAAACACTCCTCGACCCACATAATTCGCATGCTCCTGATCTGTGAAAGTAGACATGGGACATGTATCAGTTGTGTGATCTAAATGAGAACAAATTGCACACATTTCATTTGTTTGATTTTTAACTCCACCCATCGTCGACATTGCATTAACAAGCATATCAATTTTCTTATTCATGTTTGCCATTTCTAATTGAATGTTATTACTATTAGAGATTTCGTAAACTCCCTGTTTTTTCGTAGGTCCCCTTCTTGTTGAGAATTGTTGGGAGTTCTCGCTGAGTTCTTCAAAAAGTTCAATGGCTTCTTCTCCACTTTTCCTCATCAAAATTCCATTGCAAGCTGCATCAACAATTGCTTTGTTAGTGTCATTTAAACCTTCATAAAAAGCTTGTACCTGATCATCCTTAGGCAGATTGTGAGTAGGACACTTGAGAAGCTTGCTCTTGAAATCCTTCCATGCTTCGAAAAATAAATCTCCATCCTTTTGTTGGAAGAGTTGAATCTCCCTTTTCAGCTGTTTGGTCTTTTGGGCTGGAAAGAATTCTTTCAAAAATTTCGTTGCCAATTGCTCCCATGAATTAATTGATCCTGGTTCCAAAGAATTATACCACAACTTAGCATTAAGTTTTAAAGAAAAAGGAAACAAGATTAACCTGATTTGTTCAGCGGTAAGCCCTTGGACGCTTTGTGTCCTGCAAAGATCGAAAAAGTCTTGCAAGTGAAGATGAGGCTCTTCATCTGGTTTGCCACTAAAGTGGGGAACCATACTAAGTAAATGAGGAGATAGGTGCATGTTCCCTATAGCATTAGGTTGAAAAGCAATGCAGGAAGGTTGCTCAATATTCTTAGGAGTGAATTTGTCCTGCATTGGCACTCGATTTTGTATTTCTTCAGCCATTCTTTCCTGTGAAATTTGTCTCTGTGCAGTCGACTGGGTCCGTACAGCAGTCGACTGGTTGGCTGAACACAGCTTACCTAGTCTGTGCAAAGTTCGTTCTGTTTCTGCGTCAATAGGTAGTAGCTCTGGACGAAGTGATCGTCTACCGTGCATTCACCGAAGTCCTGTAACCTAAAAGAAAAATTATTAATAAAAGAAAAGAAAAACTAATAAAAATTCTACTGACTTGTAAGTTAAAATACTAAACAATCCCCGGCAACGGCGCCAAAAACTTGTTGTGCAAATCTAGATACCTAAATAAATAGACTAACTAGACACAAATTATAAAACCTCGCAAGTGCACGAATCGAATCGTAGTAATAGCAAGGGTCGATCCCACAGAGATTGTAGACTTCAACTTACTAATCAATAAAACTAATAATAAGAATGAATAAGGGTTGTTGTAATATTCTAAAAGAACTAAAAGATTAAAACTAAGATGAGAGGTGTTGAATCACAAATATCTCTTGAATAGTTGGGTTGTTGATCTCCACCAATAGTTAGTAATGCTAAGTTGCCTTCTGAATTTACTTCTAATTACTCATGTTTGTTCACTTCAAGGGCATGGTATCTACTCCTTAAAGTATTGTTTCCCTAAGCCAAGAATTAGGCATGGTATCTACTCTAATTTGTTTCTTCCCTAAGTATTTTAGCATGGTATCTACTAAGTTATACTTAACAAAAGCATAAGCACAGTGGAAACGAACAAACACTTAAAGTTCTAGAAATTAGTATCAGATCTAGATCCTTTAAGTTGATTGAACCAAGAATCCTAAAGATTCCCTTGTTACAAATTACGAGCACGAGATACGGGTCGTCTCAATATGCTCATATAACAGATTCAGATTTCTAACTCACAAACTTGATAATATCAGATTCTGTATGGCAGTCGACTGGCTCTCACCTTCAGTCGACTGTACTTATAACTCCTGAACAAGTTTGACTGTTATCAATCTATATCAATTCAATTAGATTCAATCAATAAGTAAAATAGAAGGATTCAAAAGAACATAGCACTACATAACTACGGCTTCGATCTACCCAACTATGAAATTAGTTCCACATAATAATGCTTTTATTGCTTAACAAGTTCAAATACATGATCAACATGAAAGAATAAAGAGAGAAGAAATAAACTAATGGATTCCGGCACTATGGTCGACTGGCTGTCACACAGTCGACTGCCTTCTGGTACTGGTTCTCCTCTTCCCTGTCTTCGATGATGATGGAATGAAGCACTGGTTGCTTGTTCAGGAACTTGGTGATTTAGTTGCTTCCCAGAGATAGATTGCTCTCCGAATAATGCTTCGTTTCTGATATTTATAGAACACGGCTGAGAATTAGGGTTTCCCCTTTTTTAGGGAAAAATCTTCTCTATTTTATTTGGCGATTTATGTCTTTCTCTTTTCTTCTTCCTTTCCTTATCTGTTCACCACGTGCTCTTGCCAATTCCCAGTCTCTAGATTTGATTCGTTGCATAAGATCTGGTTTCAAATAGATTCGGAATTAGATTTGGGTGAATCTTCGAATATCTTATCTGTTTACTCCGCCGCAGACCAGTCGACTTATCTTCGAACCAGTCGACTGAGTCGAGACTCCTGAAGATTTCATAATTGTTCAGACCAGTCGACTGTCTTTTGGGAGTGAGTCGACTGTGTCGAGAGTTGTGGAAAATCAGCTTCTCTTGTCCAGTCGCCTGTGTTGGGGAACCAGTCGACTGATCCTCTGCAGTTTGCTGTGTATTATCCTTGAAGTCCTAAATCTGCTTCGTTTTTCTGTTATAAGCTGTTTCCTATGGAAAAAAGAAAATAGGAGTTAAATACCACATATAGAGCTTTTAAATGTCTAGTTATAACAAAATTATTGCTCTAGAAAGTGAATAATATTGTGTTCATCAATCAGCAAATTGGGTCGGGTCTTGGTGATCAATTTGAAACCCAATTCCTTTCCGACTTAATCTCTACATATACATTGTAACAGCCTCCTTTGAGAGGTAAAAAAGAGTACTTCATTGTAGAAAATTTGAGAGTTTTTATTGTAAACCGTAAGTATTTTTTAGTGAGACTTGAGAGATAGATAGGTTCTTGGTGAGAGTAGTTGTAACTCTTGTATCTTCTCTAGTTGAATATTATCTAGGTTATTTCTCCCTGGATTAGGGTTTGCCCAAATCGGAACAAAATTGTGTGCTTTGTATGTTTGGTTTGATCTTCAATTTGCTTGGTGGTTTGTTTATAATGATTGTGTTGTAAAACTCGGCAGAAATTTCTAACAATTGGTATCAAAGTGTCATGTTGCACAAAGGGGTTGCTCGAAGTCTATGGACTCATATGGATCTTTGTTCCCATTTTACCCTTATTTTGGGAATCATAATAGGGGTACTAGTAATTTTGTGGTTAGAAAGAGAAATATCTGCAGCAATACAACAACGTATTGGGCCTGAATATGCCAGCCTGTTGGGAATTCTTTAAGCTCTGGCATTTGGGACCTTGGAAATGATAGATAAGTTCACGAAGATCAAGAGATTCGATGGTAAGATCAACATTGATCTCGGGAAGGTGGACATGCACGAATCATCGATTCAACAGAGCTTGGATCTAGCCCTAGAAGGAGATAACAATCGGCATAAAACAGAAGAATTGGGAAGAGATTTGTTCAGAAGCCTTGAGTATAATCTGGCTGTTATTGATGAGTGAAGTCAGGTGCAAGAGAAGCACGATGAGTCTATGGGCGAGACTCAGAATTGACTACTTGGAATTGTCGTTACATGATCAGATGTACTGGAAAAGAAAACTATGATTTTTCTTAATGAAGGAAGGCACCACTCTTCAAGATCATGTAGAGGATTTCAATACGAAGTTATCTGAACTGAGGGTGATGCACTCAGTTGATCTTAAAGTTTCTGACTTGATACATTCACAACCGAATTTATCCAACTTGATAACCACCATGCTAGATGAAAATCTGACAATGAGAAGTTTTCGGTAGCTGGTGTGCTCAAGGAAGTAGAGGAGAATGCAAGGAAAGTTAGAAATCAACATCTACGTCTATGAGTTGCTTGGCGGTGGATGGTACTTCAATTGGAACGAAAAGTGAACTTAAGGGTGGGATCTGTTGCCACCGTTGCAGAGGAATTGGGCATTACAAGAGAGACTGTTGCAAGTGATTGAATCAGAAGATGCCAACATGGTCAGCGGCGCTAAATCATATGATAACTTAGACTGTCTTCTAGTTTCAACTTCTTTAGATGTGGATTACGGCTGGGATTTTGATTCAAATAGTTCTTGTCATATTTGCTCAGAGGGGAAGGTGATTTCTACTTACAAGTCTAAATTAGGTTGTTGTGTGAGAACGAGGATTGATGAGATCTGTGAAGTAATGTGAACAGCTGAGTTGGAGATGTCAGACGGAAAGTGATACACACTAGAGAAAGTCATGCATATTTTTTGATGAAATGGAGCCTGGAGCCAGATATTTAAGAGAAATCTGGTAGCACGGAGTTGCAGGTACACAACTCGAGGTGAAGTTCTTTCAGTTTGTAAAAGTTGTTGTAAGGTGATGAAAGGTAAGAGGGGGACTAGACAGAGTCAACCCAACCTCTACCAGCATTGGGGAAACATGAAAACTCAGCCGAGTATTTGGAAGCACATTGTTCATAAAACACTATCTAGTTTACCATCACTAGAATTACCAAAGCGAGACTACAACGTTCGAATATCGTCAGGAGGTGGAGAGTGCATCGGGGTAGGTGGAGTTCGTGTGGAGAGTGGCACCTTCGTGTTGACGCTTAATGGGGTGTGCCCTTGAAGGGGTATATTGTTGGAGAAATAACAGGCGGAGGTAGGTTCAGTTGGCAGAAAAACCCACTTAACCGGGTTGTTTGCAAGAGAAAATGGAAAGAGTTTAGAAGAGTTTAATCATACATGTGCGAAAGCATGGGTATGCAATCCAAGGTTGAGATCATTGAGTTTATGCCTTGCATACTAGTTTGATGTGAAGAGAAGATAGTGAGGCGAGAAGGGTTTCGAAGCAACGATGGTGGAGGAAGAAACAACAGCAATAGCAATCGACTGTCATACTAGGTAGTCAACTACCATAACTCTCTGGATTGGTCGAGTTTCATTGCAGTTGACTGCCTTTTGGTGCAGTCGACTGCCCTCGACCACAACCTACTGGAAGCAACAAATTGGGTTGGGTCTTAGTGATTAGTTTGATGCCCAACTTCCTCTCCAAGTTAGATTGTACAGCTCTTAACAATGATTATCTCTTCCGGAACATCAGATGGTTATTGTATCAAATCTACAATCTAGGGAATCTCTCTAGATCACTCTATATATATTGTAATGACATCCTTTGAGACGTAAGAAATAGTACTTTATTGCAGAGAGTTTGAGAATTTTCATTGTAAACAACAAATATCTTCCTGTGAGGTTTGAGGGATAGATAAATTTTTGGTGAGAGTGGTTGTCTCTCTTGTATCTTCTCTAGTTGAATATCATCTCAGTGTTTGGGACAAAATTGTGTGCTTTGTGTGTTTGGTTTGATCTTCAATTTGCTTGGGTTTTTTCGTAGTGATCGTATTGCAAAACTTGGTAGGAATTCCTAAAACGGGGCTTTTATTATATTTGGATATTTTTTAAACTCTAAACTCTCACATCTATATATGAATATGAATAAAATGAAGTTTTTATTGATACACTACCATATGGAAACTATAACGATATGGAAACTTGTAGTTTCCGTGACACAAACCTGGAACTCCTCCAACGTAAATCTCTCGTTAGTCATAAGTAGCTCAGCTTCAGGCAAGGATGGAGTAAGTATAATTTTATCGAGTGTTTTATCTATTGATATTTTCTTAATAACTATTTTACTTTGTTGCATATATCAACGCATAAAAAGTATTGATTTCAAGAACTTGATGTAATAAAAAATCCTATCCGGAATTCATGGAGCTTCTTTCTCCTCTTTCAAAAAATTCTAGCCAAACCTTCAACCACCCCACCACCTCCTACTCCACCACAGCATAACCAATTCCCGCCATCCAGACCCTGCTCCTTCATCGTCCACCAGTCATACAAGCCTTTATCTTCTTTTCATACATCTTCCCCTCGTTCTACAGAGAGGGAGTCTGTAGCGCCCCGAATTTTCAATATGATATCTTAGAAATACGTGGCACAATTCCCAACATCAACTTCAATTGCAATATTAAACACAGTCCAAAAACACAGATAATTTTTATTCCAAACTTTTTATTACAATAATTATTTACATAACACAGCGGAATACAAAACACCTTCAATTACAAACTAATTCTTTTACAACACTTTCTATTACATTTTACACAAGCTCTATTATCTCAATCTATCTCAAGCATCCAAACCCCAAGCTCTAAGCAATAACCTGTAAAATATGAGGCTAGAGATGATCCCTAACCCCCAAAACTAAAGGGGTCAGCCATAACGGTGTGAGTGACATAAAAACAAAGCAACATAATTAAATCGTAAAACATAGAGTCATCCACAACATGTATCATCAGCAAGAATAAAGGAATGAGAAATAACAAATAAGTAAAGCATGAAAATATCAAGGAATATAAGATAGTAGATAGTAATATATGAAAACATCAAGTGAATCTAGACTAAGTGTCAAGTATAGAAAAACAGTAAAACACAAGCATAAAACCAAGTCAAGAAAACACATTTCTATATGCTGACTCTCTAATGCATACTTGTCGGATTCTATGCATTCCATAGTACATAGGTCCGGTGCAAGCTCTTAACGATATCCACTTTATAGGGATAACCCCTCGTTATGCAACTAATCCTACTACGGTGATGGAAAACAAGATCCAGAATACTTCGCGAATAGGCACCACAGCCCTCAACGTGCAAGCATCATGTAAGATAGCTCAAAAACAACTGGAGATTCCTTTCCCAAACCCGTGTACCCCACGAATAGGCTTGCAAGGCCCTCGACGTGCAGATACACCAGGTACATTCCGTGAATAGGCCTACCGACTCTCGACACGCGAATGCACCCTGCATGCTCCGTGAATAGGCCTGCAGACCCTCGACACGCGAACATACAATTGTCCTCTCGGGACATAACAAAAAACAGTCCTGAAACGCATCCGTTAGACTAACAAAACCATAAGCCTATACTTACGTTTCCCAAGTTCCATTACATCCCCACTAGTGAATGTCCTTAAGTTGGTTATTATTAAAACACAAAATCCCCATCTCTAGAGTTAGTGTATCCTGCCGGACTTAAATACTCAACAACAACCAAACCAAGACCCCCAGGTCTAACTCAACAAATCTCAACTGCCAGTTCCAGGACTCCCACTCAACTCCTAGAGATATCAACAAGACCAAAACTCACTAATCCATCGTCAAAACGATCAAAGGGAGAAACCTCTCCAATCAACAAAATCCAAATCTTTATAAAATTTCAGAATCCAAATCCAATAATAAAATATTTTGAAAACATATGTTATGTAGAAAGAATAATATTTAGAATAGTAAGTTATAAATCCAAAAACTTTTAAAGAATCGATCATTTAAAGAATATCTGGAAAACTCAAGAAACATCAGTAACAGTCGACTGCAAACCAGAGTCGGTCGACTGTCCAGAATGAAAATCCAACATTTTTATTCTAAGTGTTGACGGTCGACTGTAAAAGTCACCAGTCGACTGTCCAGAGCAAAAATCCAACACCTCGAGAAAATATCAAAAACAGAGCAGAGACAGTCGACTGGAGAAATGGTTCAGTCGACTGTTCCGCACGAGATTTCAAGAAACGAGAAAAAAACACAGCAGCCAGGTAGCGACGGTCGACTGTCGAAACATACTAGTCGACTATCACACCTACAGACTGCAGTTTGGGTTGTGTATATTTTAACCGATACGAAGATTTACTTTACAAAAACGAAATCTATAAAAAAGCATATTTCTGGTATGATCAAACACAGCTTATAGGATATACAAAGATCTATAAAAATCAATCAAAAACCACTTGAATTGATAAAATAGCTTTTTGATGAACTTCTTCAAAATAAAAACATGAATGTGTGCATATATCAAAATTAGAGTTTTTAAGAATCAATTATACATCGAAATAACTCTGTTTTATATTCCAAAACATATCAATATCAAAATAAGTTGAGATATAGTTAAATTCTTCGAAAACGCATAAAACTCAATTTTTTCCAAAACAACAAAATACAATACTCATGAAAAACGTTTGTGCATGTTTGTGCACCAAAAGAACTTCACAAATCAATAATTTAAAAATAACGAAATATTCAGATTAAAACTTAGTATTTGAGTAAATCCAAATGCAAGTAAAATCTTTCACAAAATTGCGAATCCCCAAATTTAGTCAAAAGGTATCAAACTCAAATCTAGTCATCACAACTCAAATCCTCAAGACATGGTCTTTTAATCCATTACTCATTATCAAAATTCCTCAAACTCAATCTCAACTATTCTCAATAGTTGACTCATAAACAAATTTATCATTAACATGGCCAAGTTGCTTTCATCCAACTCACCAATAGTCCAAAAAATCTCATCTTAAATCATAACTTTCACCATACTCAATCGAATCAGTAAATACCCAAAAGAAATAGTCTACTCACAATTTTTATTAGGTTATCCTACAATCTAAAATCATCCACATGCAACTCTACTCACAAATGACTAGGGTTCTTCTCAAAAGATCCAATTTTAACTTATTCATCCATTAAATCCACTATATGTATTCATATCAAAACCCTAGCATGCTTTCTACTAGATGAAACACCACATAAAACATTCCAAGTACAAAACAAAACAACTTACAACATGCACAAAACAAAATAAAATAAAACAAGTCACTCACCTTGTCGAAGAGATCAAACGAATATAACAAAGCAAGACGAAAAATCCCTCCTTTGCAAAGAATCTAAGATCTCCTCTTTGAATGTCCAAGAAATAATAATAATAATAATAAAACCTTGTGCTGTACAGCAAAAGACGGCTGCACTCCACCTTTTAAATAGGCCAGAATTAGAAGAATTAGGGTTTTGAACACATTTGCAAAATAATCTTTTTAAAATATATCTTTGCATAAATAGATCCCTATACTTGGAAACTTGATAAAACCAATTTAATTGGGATTTAAAAACAAAATGAACAATTTATTTCCAGCCGGCACTGTTTGAAAAGTCCAGAAAAATAGTTTTGCACTTTCATCCCTCAAAATGACAATTTTGCAAAAAGATCCTTCTTTTTTAATTATTTGCAACTCAGTTCAATAAATATCAGAAAAATCATAATAATCTCAAATAATAAATAATGATTTTCCACAAAATAATTTTGGCCTTTTGAACTTTTCAAGAAAATATTTGCACGTGTTTTGCACGTGTAAAAAGATAAATTTTCAAAAAAATATTTATTAAATCTCCAAAAATCATTTTAAGTTATTTTCAGATCTCAAAAATAGTATTTAAAAAGACGGGGTACTACAGAGTCATGAGAGAAGCACAAGCCAGGGATAGAGGGAGGGTGCGGGCTTGGGTGCTGCGCAAACACAATAGCGACGACGAAAGGCATAACCCACATAGCAGGCATGTGAAAGATGATAGACGAGGGGGCGAACACAGGGATGGGTTCTAAGAGAGGTCTTCGACAAGGCCAAACGAAGTAAGATTGGAGGCGGGGAGGTCTTCACCATTGGCGACCACCGTAACATCCCCTTTTCAGGGGAGAGGAGGCAGTGGTCACCAGCATCAGAGATCAAGATCACCGGCTAAGATGGCTATGCCTGCAGCAAAGCCAATATTATCGCCACGACAACACACTCATCTGAGAAGCACACCAAACAATCACCATCCGAGAAGCTCACCAAATACTCAGTTCCAACGCAACCTTCAACAAAGGCACTCCCTTATCACCTCACCCCCATATCAGCGTCACAACCAGGATGCTAGGTCTCCAGCCATGGCGAGTTCGTCGTCCATGTTCTCTGAGGAACAACTTTTGGCTGTGTTAGAGGAACTGCGACGTAAGGGAAAGGAGGTAGTTGATAAGGAGGAGGAGGGCGGGGAGCCATGGCATGTGTATCACTCCAAATCTTCCAAGAAGCACCAACTTCTGAGGGGCAGGAGCTCGATTGTGTCCTGCTCATTGTGCGGCGACCAGCATCGCAAAGAGGACTACCCCATCGGGGTATTCGTGTGCTTTGAGTGTAACGAACCAGGTCATCATGTGCTTGACTACACCGTCAGAGGAGGAAAGCGGAGAACACAATGTGCGACGGAGTGTAACCAGCAGTCCGCGAGGAAGCGTGACTCTGTTCACGCCATTGTAGCAGTTACTGGCAAAATGAGGGCAGCGAAGGAAAGATTGAAGACAGTATTGGGGGTGATTAGGGCAGTACATGGCT
Source organism: Hemerocallis citrina (assembly GCA_017893485.1). Lineage (NCBI taxonomy): Eukaryota > Viridiplantae > Streptophyta > Magnoliopsida > Asparagales > Asphodelaceae > Hemerocallis > Hemerocallis citrina. Next base: position 333,579,237 of record CM030359.1, on the reverse strand, counting down.
GGCCATCGGCTGCGGAGGTGGTGACGGGACTGCGATGCCTCTCAGATTCATTCAATAGAAGAAAGTGGGAGTTAAATAGGGTTAAGGATTTTTGGGGGGCTGAGTTTCCGACTAGCGACGGGGTGGCCGCTTTGGCTTGTAGGGATGTTATTAAGATCAACAGTGGTAGATATGGGATCTCCATCAAGCAATGGACGGGAAGCGAAGGTGCATGTGAACAGGAAATGGAGACGAAGGCATGGATTAGGCTGTTTGGTTTCCCACTACATTGTTGGGAGCTAGGGGATTCCAAGACATCATTAGAAAGTTCGGGGTGGTCTTGGAGGTGGACGAACTGACGGAGAAGCATAAACGGGGCTACGCAAGAGTGCGGATTGGATGCAACAGTGATCAACACATTCCGAAGTCTATTAAGGCAATGGTGGATAACTTCTGCTATCTAGTAGAGGTGAGCGTCGAGGAAGATGAGTCACAACAGACTATGGTGGTGGATGGGGAACAAAAAGCAGGTGGCTAAACAGTTGTTCGCTGATGTGCTGGCCAAGGCACCAGAGTTACCAACGGGGAAGACAAGAGTTAATGGGGAAGACGATAATCGGTTTGATGGGGGTGAACTGGGTCTACGTATTGAACCGATTCAAGGAAACAATATCCAACCATTCATTTGCTGGGGTTTCGAAAGGGAAGGAGATCCTACGGGGGAGGAATTTTCTTTCGGGAAAACAACGACCCTAATGCACAGTAGAGTGGGTCCCACTATACTGCCACCTAAGCGAGCTAGTACAGTAGGCATTGTGCATTTTCAAAACTTAAGCGACTATGCGGTCACTTCCCATCACGCGACAGAGCACGGTCGAGCTACTCCCATCCCCGGTTGTAAGGAGGGGCCCACGAAACAAGTACAAGGGGTGCCGAAGAGCTGTAGGTTGGGGCTCGAGGGTGAAGGGATGGTTCAGGGGTTTGGGCCATGCTACTTTGGGCTTCGATACTGGGCCTAATTCATTTGAAAGTGTGGCACTTGGGAGTAATGAAGTTCTGCAATGCTTAAATCCAACCGTGGGCCTCCTTAATGTTGGGGTGGGTCACAAAAATTGTATCAATGTTGGTGCGGAGGCAGGAAAGGGGGGAGTTTCGCTGGTGAATATTGATAGCTAGCAAAGTATAGAAGAGGAAGCAGAAGAAGTGGAAGGGGCAAAGATTTAAGCACTGCTCAAACAAGAGGTGGAAAAGAGAGTTCAAAAAGAGGTTAAGAAGAGGGTGAAGTCAATCTTGGGGCATTGGGCTACGGAGAAAAGATGTATGTCAGACAGGTCCTCTGGATCGGACAGTGATTCGTTGGGTTTTGAGGTGCCAGAGTCAGGGGAAGAGGCAAGAAATGAGAGTGCGTTTGAGGAGACACCAACGGTCGCAACGATTACAAAAAAGGGGGAAAAAGGGAAAAACTTTGGAGGGTTTCAGACGAAGTGATAGACAGCGTAGCAAGGATGACAAACCGATGACGGTTAAAGAAATTTACCCAAGGGTTGGCAAACGAAAGAGCTACGAAAACTTAGTAGGTACACACTCACCCAAATCTATTTTCGGTTCTATTCCCGATTTCATGTTAATTCAGTTAGCACATGCCTACGGGATTAATTTGCATGACTGTCATGATGCTCACACGAACATTATTGAGGTAATTCGGGGTAGGAAAGTGGACAATATTATTAAAGTCCAGAGGGTGATAACGGGTAACTCGGATGAGGATTGCGTTTCCCAAAACTTGATTGAACTGGGGGCAACTCATCAGGGGGAAGGGGAGGGGACAACCACTGTTAATGTTTAACATAATTTTTTGGAACGTTAGAGGGTTTGGCAAGGCGGCCAAGCGTAGGATGGTGGGGGAAGTAATTAGAAATAACGATATTGATGTGGTCTGCCTGGAAGAGATAAAATTGTCTCAACCAACAGACAGGTTCCTCGGGGGTTTAAAGCTAAACCACATTAGAGAGTGGATGGTCAGGGATGCCATTGGAGCGTCAGGGTGGATTATGGTTGGGGTCAATACCAGTTATTTCGACTTACTGGATGACTGGGTGGGTAACTTTTCTGTATCAATTGTGATACGGAGAAGGAGGGACGGGTGGCAACAGATAATCACGGCTGTGTATGGGCCTAATGTTAGAAGCCAGAGATAAAAACTCTGGGATGAACTACTTTTCATCAGGGGGAAGTGGAGCTTGCCATGGATGCTTGGAGGTGGCTTTAATTTAGTCAGGTACTCACAGGAAAGAAGCGAAGGGATGGGTAATGGCCACGACAGTATCAGGTTCAACCAAGTAATTTCCAACTTAATGCTAATGGAAATTCCGGTCAATGATAGATGATTTACATGGTCTAACCGGAGAAGGGATCCTATCCTGGTAAAACTCGACCGGATTCTGGTTTCTACGGACTGGGAGACGAAATTTCCTTGGGCGATGGCCAGATCTTGCACTCGCAATACCTCAGACCATGTACCAATCGTCCTTGGCACTGGAGAGGAGGGGAGGCGACATTCTAAGATCTTCTGTTTTGAAAAAAAGTGGTTGACTAATAAGGATTGCCATGAGTTGGTAAAAAATAGTTGGGAAGCAGCTATTACACAGGTTGACCCAACAACGAGGCTCGCAAGGAAACTAGCTAGACTCGGAAGAAGGCTTAAAAAGTGGAATTGAGATACGTTTGGGAATGTGCTCCGGAGGAAGGAATCCACGCTGAAAGAGATTGATGATCTGGAAAAGGAGGAAACTGATGGTCTGAATAACGACCAATTTGAGAGATTGTCGGTATGTAGGCAGGAGGTCTTGGAGATCTATAATAAGGAAGAAATCATGTGGCACCAAAGGTCAAGGGTAAGATGGTTATCAAAAGGGGATGCTAACACAAAATTCTTTCATAAGACTGCTAGCATGCATCGCAGGAACAACTTCATCCACTCCTTGATTTGTGACGGAAACACGGTATCTGAGGAACGTCAAATTGAAAGACATGTTCATGAGACGTTCAGGGATCTATTTAGGAACAACAGGGAGACCAGGTGCGAGTCGGCTGAAAATCTTTGGGAACCATTGACGAATGACGTTCAGGGGCGTGTAATTGCACTGCATGATCCATTCACCGTGGAGGAAGTTAAGATGGCTATTTGAGGTATGGGACAGGATAAGGCTCCAGGTCCAGATGGGTTTCCGGTATTCTTTTACAAGCAATTCTAGGACATTCTTAAGAAGGATATCATGGAAATCATGAATTCTTTCTACGAGGGAACGTTGGATTTGGGCAGGTTGAATTATGCCAACGTCTGCTTAATCCTTAAGAAAAAGGAGGCTACAACAATTGGGGATTTTAGACCGATCAGCTTGGTTAACTGCTCGGTTAAGATTATCACAAAGACCATAGATAATAGACTTAGAAGCCTTATCGGGGAGATAGTCGAGGACTATCAGACAGGGTTTATTGCGGAAAGGGATATTCTAGATGGGGTGGCACTGGTTCAGGAAGTTATCCAAGACTGTAAGCGATGTAACAAGCCGGGGTTTATCCTTAAACTAGACTTCGAGAAAGCCTACGACAAAGTAGAATGGAAATTTTTACTAGAGATTCTCAGTAGGCGAGGGTTTGGGGACAGGTGGATCGGTTGGATCGAGACCTGGCTCACAACGGCAGAGGTTATAGTTTTGGTCAATAGGAAACCAGGTAAGGAAATTAGGTGTAGGCAGGGTCTTAGGCAAGGTGATCCACTTTCCCCGCTACTCTTCACCGTGGTGGCAGATGGACTCCATAAGATGCTTCAGTCATATAGAAAACAAGGCCTGATTAATGGGTTGGGTATGAGGAGAGGGGTGTCCACGGTGATGAACATTCAGTATGCAGACGACACTTTGATCTTCGGAGAGTGTGACATTGCTCAGGCTACACTTCTGAAGTGGGGATTATATCTTTTTGAAGATTGGTCCGGGCTTAAGGTTAACTTCCATAAAAGCTCTATCGCTTTATTGGGAGAGACGGGTGAGTCAGAAGCTACAATTGCAAGCATTCTCAATTTCCCGATTCAATCGCTACCGATTAAACACTTGGGTTTACCAATTGGTGCTGGCAAACTTAGAAGGGTGGATTGGAACGACCTTATTGAGAAGATAGCGAATAGACTGGATGGATGGAAGGGTAAGATGCTGTCATTCGGTGGAAGACTGGTGATGCTAAACTCAGTCATTAGCGCCATTCCTTTATACTTTCTATCGTTCTTCGAGATACCGGTGTAATACCCCGGTTAATGCAATACTTTTGTATACGTATATTGTCTGTATATATATATATATATATATATATATATATATATATATATATATATATATATATATATATATATATATAGGGCCTTCTTTGGTTGCAAACGCCTTAACCCGTCATTGGGGATGACAGGTTAAGGCAAAACACATAACCCGTCATCCCACATAACCCGTCATTGGGGATGACGGGTTATGTGTTTTGCCTTAACCCGTCATCTCCAATGACGGGTTAAGGCGTTTGCACGCGTTTGCACGACATTTGCGTTTGCAACGGAAGATGGCTTATATATATATATATATATATATATATATATATATATATATATATATATATATATATATATATATATATATAGCGTTAATCGAGTGCGAACTGGTTCGCACTCAATCAGCAGCGAACTCAATCAGCAGCCGTTCGATCTCTTGATCTATCAAATAGGGCATCGGATGGTGAAAATTACCCCCTGCTCAAGCAGGGGTATTTGAGTACTTTCCTTACAAAATGAGAACCCCATTCAGCCCCCTCTTTCTTCTTCTTATCTTCTCATTTTTTTTCTTCTTCTCATCTTACTTTGTGCGATCAAACCCTTCCTCCCTCTCCGCCTTCGAATCTCCCCCGATCAAGAAATCCCCCAAAAATAACCCCCTCCATCCAGCCTCTTCGCCTTCAAAATCCCCTCGACGCCTCTCTCTCTCCTACTCCCCCAACCATCGTAACCCTAACTCTAGATCTCCATCTCCTTGCTCCTGAGCTCCACCTTTCGATGCCCGGCGCCCCCGACACTCCTTTGTCTTGATGAAATTTTGCTGAGATTGGTGAAAATGGTTGATGAAATGCTGTGATCTTATCAAAGTTTTTTTTAACAATTGATCAATTATCGATGTACATTTATAAATTTTCTCCAAATGTTGGAAGTTATTTTTGCCGTCTTGTTAACAATTTTAGCAGTCATGTTAACAAATGATGGAAGTCATGTTAACAATTGATCAGTCATGTTGGAAGTCATTAGTTTGAATACAGTGAAATGTTGTAAGTCATTTTGGTGTAAATTTTGCAGGTTGAGAGGTTTGCTTGTTTGTACACCAACAAAGTGACTAACTTGATGTTTTATTCTCCTGAGAAATACTACAGGCCATGTGAAGATTTCATGCCCCATGAGTTTGATATTTTCGCAAATGAGCAATCTATTTGCGCAAATCGTTAGTTATCCTGTGAATGCAGGAATGGGGTTTGTTGTGTCTCTAATTGAAAATAAGTGTCGAAAAGGAATTCAGGTTCAAGTCTTACCAGCATGTAAACTGCAAAAGTTCAACGATTACTGTAGAGAATGAGGACGAAATAATACAATAGAAGCATTGTGTAACTGAACCTTAAATATTTTGTTTCACTTAGTTTTTGGATTATATCACTGGGAAAATGTTTGTTTTCCTTGTGAACCATTGGGTCAATATGATGTGGCAAGCATATATGAAAGACAACGCACATGAGTTGTCAATTTTTTGGTGCTGATTAGTGGTGCATGAGATGTTTCTAAGTGAAGTTGTTAATTTGCTCAGGATGCTGCTCCGGACTTTCTATATTATCCAAGTGGTCTTCAAATTGCATGTACGCACAAAGAAACTCCAGATAGCTACTGATTTCATCATCATCAGTCTGGATTGTAGCAACAGCAGAGACTCCTAAAGTATAGCCAGTAGCTGTAGTGGAGCCATTGTTATGCACATTTGAAGTCAGACCATTCATAGCCATTGCTCTGCTGCTAATATTTTTAGTTGTGTACTATGCTTTTCCTAGTTTTGTTTGGCTTGTAATTCATTTTCTTTTGTCAATGTATTTTTTCATGTTGATGTCTTTATCTTTTGTCGATGTATGGATGTTGGAATCTATGTATCAAGGTGTGGTTCTGAATTTCTCAAAAAAAATTTAGGATCAGAATATGAATAACAACGAACAACATACACAACAAAAATTTGTAGCAAAATCATGATATGCAATTCCATTCATTTCAGGATTTTCCATTCAAAATGTATACAACTAAGGCGAGATAACATGATTGTTAAACATAGAGCTCACATCTACTTTCTACTTTACAAAATTAGTTGTTCATAAGTTACATCAACACTCAAAAAATTCATCACAACACTGGATTAACAAATTCCTCGTCATCAAACCCAGTTAATCCTACAGCATTACCATCATCTTCTTCTAATCTCCCTAATTCGACTTCCTCCACAACATCCTTGTCGCCAAAGAATGCGGCATCAAAGCACATACCACCTGCAAATAAGCAAAGCAACAAGTTCCAATAGAAAACAAAAGCCAATAAACTGAAATAGCAATAAAATATATATTTCTGCTTATCAACAATCAAAAAACAACTTGAAATGCTATATTTGAAACTTATTTGTACACCACATTATAAGAAAACCTTGAAATCTCAAAGTAGAATGTTATCATCAAATTCCATTCTTCTAAAAAAACTATAACTAAAGTGCCAAGTCTGAAATATGGTAACAACGATGGCAATTAATGCAAGTAGACAAATTATATATAGAAGATTTGAATAAGTTCTTCATATATTGATTCCTGAAGCTCCCTCAAGATATAATAGCTACATATCGTTAGGTTCAAATTATATTTTGACAGCCTTTGAAGATAACTTACAGATTTATAACATTGTAACTAATATATTGCACTCACCTCCAGTGCAAGAAGTTCTGAACATAACTTTCGATTTCCATTGTCATCAAGATCTTTGATATGGGTTAGGAACGATGTGGCCCATCCTGGGCCACAGGATCCCCTTAGGATGCGCGCACCTCCTGATCCTCCAGATCCGCCACGTCAGCATCGGAAAACCGCCCGGACCACTGCCACGTCAGCCCGAAAACCGCCCGGGCATCTGCCACGTCAGCCCTAAACTGCCCGGGTTTCCACCGCTTCAGCCACACGGGCAACTGGGTCCATACCCGGCCCCAAACGGGTCCAGACCCGGTTGGCATCTTCCATAAATACCAGACCCCTACTCCTTCTCCAGGTAATCAATTTTCCCCCACTCAAACCCTAGTTACTGTTACTCTCTCTTAGTGACTGACTAGATCGTCGGAGGGTCTGCCACAGGGACCAACCCCGTTGTTTCGAGACTGTCTGTAGGTACACGAGACCCTCAGATCCGAGCCTCAAAGATCTGAGCCGAGCATCAGCCTCCACCTCAATACCGCCTACCTCAGTACCGTTCGTCGAGCCAAGGGTCGTCTGCATAGGTGTCTCCTCCTTCAATACAAATTGAGTAAGAACTAACGCCTGGTGCATCCACACGTTCCCCAAAAAACAAACCGCATCAGGATGGCGCCGTCTGTGGGAAACTGCCTATCGTAGACGCCAATCCGAGCCCCGCTTCCAACGATACCCTGATAGACGTCGACCCGAGCTCCGCCCCTGTTGGCATTCCCGTCGACTCGAGCTCACATGGTGCCCAAAGCCGCAAAAGTTGTTACCTCCGCACGCCGAGATGACGTGCCTCCACAAGGCATTGAAGCCAATTCTCAGGGACCAAACAACAAAAGGGTCAACCACGGGCCCCAGCCGAACGCCTCCCGCCCGGTCCAGAGCAACCTACGGGGGGTAATCTCGAACCGCCAGGCCAGCCGTGGCAGGGGAGGAGCCGCTTCCAACTCGGCTTCGAACCATCCCAGACCCCCATCCCAAGGGGCTCCGAACCATCCAAGACCCCCCTCCCAAGGGCGGGAGCCTGCGCTCAGCCGGGTCGGTCGGCAACAGACTGCCCAACTGAACCGGGCCGAAGGGGCCCCGGTTACCCACCAGGAATTCCAGGACTTCCGAAGGGAAATCTTGGGTGCACTCCGAGGAGTCCCCGTCAACGATAACGCCCACCGTTCCCACACACGGTCATAGGCCGAGGCTACCGTGTCTCGCCACTCGACAATTCCCCCAGAGTATGATGGCGACATTTTGAAGCGCCTCCAAGAAATGGAGGAGCGCCTCGACCATGTTGGTAACGGCGACCCAAAAGCAACTCAGGGGTTCTGGCCGGTTCGACCTCCTTTCTCTGCCCTCATCCTGCAGGCGGAGATACCCCGCAATTTCCGCCCGCCTCAGTTCGAGACATACGACGGTGAGGGCGATCCTGCTGATCACATGGAGGGCTTCAAAACCCTCATGATGATTCACAGCGCATCGGATTCCCTCCTGTGCCGAGCCTTCCCCGCAACACTCCGGGGTCCAGCTCGGGAATAGTTCTCCAAGCTCGCCCCTGGCTCCATCTATTCCTTCGACCAGCTAGTGGGCAGCTTCCTCGCCCACTTCGTAACCAGCCGAAAGAACGAGTGCATCCCTGCTCGGACTCCGGCAACAGGAAGGGGAGCCCCTCCGGGTGTTTGTCCGAAGGTTCACCACCGAGGCGAGGTCAATCTCATCCCTCGACCCCGGCATTGCCTCGGCAGCCTTCCGCCACAACGTCCGACATGGACATCTGAAGGCCTCCCTGGCAAAGAAGCCGCCGATAGACTTCCCCGACCTCCTCAACCGGGTCGAAAAATATATCCGAGCAGAGGAGGCCCTCAATCCCGAGGACCAGAAGGAAGCTCCCGGGAAGGGGAAGCGCAAGGCCGACGAGATTGAGCCGGCGAAAAAAGCTCCAAGAGACGGGGGCTCCGCAAAGAAGGTTCCGCAGATCCCCCGCTTCGAGAGGTACACCCCGCTGACGCAGAACGTGTCGACAATCCTCTTAGCGATTGAAGACAGCGACCTCGTCCAGTACCCCCCTCGACCGTCCAACAACACCAGCAAGAAGAGGGATCAGCAGTTCCATTGTCGTTTTCACCGGGACAACGGGCACGACACGAATCATTGTCGTGCCCTGAATGATGAAATTGAGGCCCTCATCCAACGAGGGTACCTCCGAGAGTTCAGACAAGAAGGCGCCCGGGAACCGAGGGACAACAGAAACAGGAGGGATTCCCCTCCTCCTCGAGGGCACCGACAGCGTCCCAAGCGGGATCCGAATCCAGAGGAGCCAGAGGATCGTGCAATCCTGCATTGCGTCCACAGAGGGCCTATGGGAGGCGAATCCAACACTTCCCGCAAGGCCTTCATCCGGGATGTCAATACCGTCCAGGGCAACTCCCCGTCTCCTTCTCAGGGGAGGATCTAGAGGGGGTTCGGCTCCCTCACTGTGACGCCCTCGTCATCAACCTCGGCATGGCGAACTTCGACGCCCGGAGAATCCTCGTAGACAACGGGAGCTCAGTAAACATTCTGTTCCTCGAAGCATTCGAGAACCTGAAGCTCTCCCGTGAGAAACTAAAGCCAGCTGGGTATACCCTGCACGGATTCTCCGGCGTCCCCGTGACTATAGACGGGATCGTCACCCTGGACGTCACGGCGGACACATAGCCCAACAGAAGGACTGAGTCTATGGACTTCATGGTTGTGAATGTAAAGGAAGCTTACAATGCCATCCTCGGCCGCCCGGGGCTCTGCTCCCTCCAGATGGTTCCCTCGGCTTACCACCAGAAGATGAAATTCCCTACCAGCACTGGCGTCAGAGTTGTCCGCGGGAATCAGGAAGCAGCATGTTCGTGCTACATGACGGCGATCGGAAGTGGTGTGTTCCCCCTCGATGCCGTCGAGCTGGAGCCCTAAAGGACCCAGCCAGAGCCAGAGCCGGGGATGCGTCGAAGCACTTTCGTATAAGCTGCTCCCTTGCCCCCGACCTCAAGTCTGCCCTAATCGCCTGCATTCGGCACAATGTCGACCTCTTTGCCTGGAAGCCCTCCGACATGCCCGGTATCTCCGAAGATCTCATCATGCACAAACTCAGCATGATTCCCGGGTCGAAGCCAGTCGTCCAAAAGCGGCGCAAGTTCGCTCCTGAGCGACAACAGGCGATAAACGTAGAAGTGGACAAGCTCTTGTCCGCGCGTTTTGTGCAAGAGGTCAGCTACCCAGAGTGGCTGGCGAACGTCGTCATGGTGAAGAAGGCGAGCAGGAGTTGGAGGATCTGCATAGACTATACCGACCTCAACAAAGCATGCCCCAAGGATCTGTTCCCTCTCCCCAGCATTGATGCCCTGATCGATGCTACCTCGGGTCACGAGCTCCTCTCCTTCATGGATGCCTTCTCAGGCTATAACCAAATCCGGATGTTTCCTCCGGACATCGCCAAGACGTCCTTCATCACAGACCAAGGACTGTATTGCTACCGGGTCATACCCTTCGGGCTGAAGAACGCCGGTGCCACCTACCAGAGGCTCGTCAACTGTTGTGCAATCTAGTTACCTAAATAAATAGATAAAACTAGACACAAATTAAAACCTCGCAAGTGCACAAATCGTTTATAAAAGCGTAGCAATAGCAAGGGTCGATCCCACAGAGATTGTAGAAATTAACTTACTAATCAATAAAACCTAAGAAAATACCAATCATAGAGTTTTGTTCTAAAAGTCTAAAAGAAATGAAAAGATTAAAACTAAATTAAGAAGTGTCACGATTTGAGTCACGAATATCTAGTTAAGTAGTTGGGCATTGATTTCCACCTATAGTCAGTAATGCGAAGTTATCCACTACTCTTATTACTCATGTTTGTTCCCTTCATGGGCATGGTATCTACTCCTTAAAGTACTGTTTCCCTAAGCCAAGAATTAGGCATGGTATCTACTCTAATTCGTTTCTTTCATCAAGTGTTTAGCATGGTATCTACTAAGTTGTACTTGAAGAAAACATAAGATCAGTGGAAACGAACAAACACTCAAGGTTCTAGAAATTGGTATCAGATCTAGATCCCTTAAGTTGATTAAACCAAGAACCCCTAGAGATTCCCTTGTTACAAGTTATGAACACGATATACGGGTCGTCTCAATATGCTCACATAACAGATTCAGATCTATAATACACAAACTTATAATCCCAGGTTCGGATCAGTCGACTGGCTGTCACTTCAGTCGACTGCAGTCTACTGGCTGTCACTTCAATCGACTGCCCTAGGTTTCTGAACTAGTTTGATTACTATAAATCTATTCCAATACTCTCAGATTTAATCAATAAGCAATAAAGTAGCACTTAGAAAAATATAAGCATCACATGACTATGGTTTCAATCTACCCAACTATTAAATTAGTTGCACATAATACAACCTTTATTGATTAATATAATAGAGTTCATGACTACAATGAAAATAAAGAGAAGAATAGAAGAACACTGATTTGTATGATATTGATCTTGAGCCCAATCAGCAATCGTCTTCCTTCTTTGATGCTAGCTATTGATGGCCTTTCTTGGTCGGTCCAGCCGTCTTGAGATATTCCGAGCATCCCCCTATCCCCTGCATCTTGGTTGGTATTTATAGAACACGGCTAGAGATTTAGGGTTTTTACTCTTTTGCATAAACGCCCTCTTCTTTTATTTATTTCTTTCCTTATCTGATTGGCGATATATATATCTTTCTCTTTTCTTCTTTCTTTCCGTATCTGCTTTAATTTGTATTTGGATTTGGATGAATCTTTAATTATCTTATCTGTTGACTCTGCTGCCTATCAGTCGACTGGTGTTGGAGATAAGTCAACTGTGTCGAGACTTTAGTAGTTTCATGATTCATCAGCGCAGTCGACTGTTGTTGGAGGAGTCGACTGTGCCGAGCAGCTTCAGCTTCTCTGTCCAGTCGCCTGTTAGCATAATCAGTCGACTGATCTCTTCAATTCCTTATGTGTCATCCTTGAAATCCTGAATTTGCTTCGTTTCATACTTTTATGCTGTTTCCTGTGGAAAAGAGAAAATGAGAGTAAAATACCATATATAGAGCATTTAAATGTCTAATTGCACTAAAGTTATTGCTCTAAAATGTGAATAATATTGTGTTCATCAAATACCCCCAAACTTAGATTTTGCTTGTCCTCAAGCAAAGAGTGAATTTATGAACAAGGGAATAGTAATAATAGACTCAACTATCTGACCAAGAATTCTCATGAGCATCAAAGTAAAAAGTATAAACAATTTCAGATGAAGTAAAACTAAGCATACCCACTTTCTCCAGTGCAATTGTTTAGTCATAATCCCCAGACTCAATCATATTTGTCATGCAATTAATGTAAGTATAATATGCGATTACTCAATCTGTGATTATCCCTTTCCTCTACTACAAACCGAGTAGCAAACTAGAGGTTTTTTTTTTTTTTGTAGTCTCTTCTCTAAAGTGGTCACTTGCCTTTTGTCGCGAATGCAAAACATTTGTGATGAATCCACCCGGTTACTCCACAAGTCACAAACTTTAAAGTGCTTCGCATACTCATATTTCAAGTTGCCGTTTGACGTAAAGGTAAACATTGGTGATGAATACCCCTAGTTACTAAGCACTCAAAACATTGGAGTAGATTGACTTTATTCAAATATATATATTTATATATATATTTTTTTATCACTCTATTTACTTAAACTCAATTTAGGACTAGATCTAAAGGGAATAATCACCAGAAAAAGCATCACATTGTTTATTATATATAATTGCATGACTCATACAATTTTGTAAGGAATTATGAAACTCAACAATCCTAAAGTAAATAAGTATCCTTATTCTTACTTTATAGGAAATTGTTTATCTAAAAAAAAAATCAAAAGCCTCCATATAACTAAATACCCCTAATACCCCCAAACTTAGATGGAACATTGTCCTCAATGTTCGCACAAAAATTTAAAATAAATAAATAGGCATGTGTTACCATCTAGTAAGGAGAGTAAAAATAACTAAAGGAAAATAATAATGATTAACTGAAAGAAAATAAAGGGAAAGTGTAAATACTCCCCTGAAAAATTGGGTTGCCTCCCAATAAGCGCTGTGTTTCTTGTCTTCAGCTAGACTTGATGAGTTTGTGCAATGTATTGAATGGTTCAAGGCTCACAACTCATCGACTTATAAGGTCTCCCCCTCTGCCCATTCACCTTGAACGTTTGATTTTTTGCCAACGCTCCATGTGGGGGAAACCTTTGTAACATGTTATGGACCGTACCATCTTGACATCAGTTTATCAGCAATGGTCCATCTTAATGCACCATTGTGGTCTTGCAAGACTCCCTGCAGCCTTGCTTCTTCGTTCATCTTGAAAATTGCAGCAACTGTCACAGGTACTGTCTGGTTGTTCCCCAAATATTCATGTAATGGTTTCAGCTCCACATCTGATGACCTTGTAGCAGTCGACTTATTCCATTCACCAGTCGACTTGTTATATTCACCAGTCGACTTATCCTGTTCATCAGTCGGCTGGTCTGGGAAAACACAAATGTTATCAGACACAAAATTTTTAAATGCAGGTGCAAGCTTACCTGAATATGATGTTGGAGGTTCAAGGTGATGTACTGTCTCTGCAATCATCCAGTCATCGTATTCCATTTCAGCTTGCGATAGTAGTGGAGGGTGTGCAATTGTTGCTGGTAATGGATCAACACTATGTTCCTGAAATGTTTGGTTACAAATTTCCTGAACCACATCAACATTATAACATTCATGATCATCGTGTGGAATTTGTGGTGCATCAAACACTTTAAACTCAATCGCTTCCTCTAGTGTTGTCCTTAATTGGAGCTGTTCTTGTCCTCTAGGGTTGGGTATGGTTTGTGAAGGAAGTTCCCCTGCCTTTCTTTCACTTAACTCCGTAGCAATTTGACCAATTTGAAATTCCAATTTTTGAATGGCCTGTCTTTGTTGATTGCTTGTTTGCTGTTGCTGTTGGAGTAGTTGAAGAATGGTGGATTCGAAATCCAACTTCTCCTGTTCTTGTACTGGCTCATCATACCCATTCCCACCCTGGAATTGCTGCGTATCCCCTGGTGCAAATTGATTGTCTTGATGGTTTTGCCACCCTGGGTTATACGTGTTTGAAAAAAAATTGTTCTGGGGCGGGTACATTCCCTGTTCTTCGTAGTTTGTGTGCTCCTGATCTGTGAAAGAAAACATGGGACATGAATTAGTTGTATGATTAGAATGAAAACAATTTGCACAAATTTCTGTTGATTGGCTTTTTATGCCACCCAACGTTGAATTCACAAGCATATCAATCTTTTTGTTCATGGTTTCCATTTCTAATTGCATGTTATTATTATGAGAAATTTCGTGTACTCCCTGTTTTCTTGAGATGTACCTCCTTGTTGAGAATTGTTGTGAGTTCTCGCTGAGTTCTTCAAATAGGTCTATGGCCTCCTCAGCACTCTTCCTCATCAACATTCCATTGCATGCTGAATCAACAATTGCTTTGTTAGTGTAGTTTAAACCCTCATAAAATGATTGTACCTGGTCATCCTTAGGTATGTTATGCGTAGGACACTTGAGAAGCTTATTTTTGAAGTCCTTCCATGCCTCGAAAAACAAATCGTCATCCTTTTGTTGAAAGAGTAGAATCTCCCTTTTTAGTTGTCTGGTTTTCTGGGCTGGAAAGAACTCTTTCAAGAATTTACTTGCCAATTGCTCCCATGAATTAATTGATCCTGGTTCCAAAGAATTATACCACAACTTAGCATTAAGTTTTAAAGAAAAAGGAAACAAGATTAACCTGATTTGTTCAGAGGTAAGCCCTTGGATGCTTTGTGTCCTGCAAAGATCAAATAAATCTTGTAAATGTAGATGCGGATCTTCGTCTGTTCTACCAAAGAAGTGGGGCACCGTGCTGAGTAATTGAGGTGATAGATGCATATTCCCTGTGACTTTGGGTTGAAAGGCTATGCAAGAAGGGTTCTCAATATTCTTAGGGAGGAATTTGTCTTGCATTGGTACTCGGTTTAAAAAATTTTCACCCATTGTTGCTTTTTGGAAAAATCCTCTGGACAGTCGACTGATCCTTGGGACAGTCGACTGGTCTGCCTGTGCAGAATGTAACCTGAAAGAAAATGTTATAAAAGAAGAAGAAGAAATAAAATAAAATAAAAAGAAAAAGATTTTACTGATTTGTAAGTTAAAATACTAAACAATCCCCGGCAACGGCGCCAAAAACTTGTTGTGCAATCTAGTTACCTAAATAAATAGATAAAACTAGACACAAATTAAAACCTCGCAAGTGCACGAATCGTTTATAAAAGCGTAGCAATAGCAAGGGTCGATCCCACAGAGATTGTAGAAATTAACTTACTAATCAATAAAACCTAAGAAAATACCAATCATAGAGTTTTGTTCTAAAAGTCTAAAAGATATGAAAAGATTAAAACTAAATTAAGAAGTGTCACGATTTGAGTCACGAATATCTAGTTAAGTAGTTGGGCATTGATTTCCACCTATAGTCAGTAATGCGAAGTTATCCACTACTCTTATTACTCATGTTTGTTCCCTTCAAGGGCATAGTATCTACTCCTTAAAGTACTGTTTCCCTAAGCCAAGAATTAGGCATGGTATCTACTCTAATTCGTTTCTTTCATCAAGTGTTTAGCATGGTATCTACTAAGTTGTACTTGAAGAAAACATAAGATCAGTGGAAACGAACAAACACTCAAGGTTCTAGAAATTGGTATCAGATCTAGATCCCTTAAGTTGATTAAACCAAGAACCCCTAGAGATTCCCTTGTTACAAGTTATGAACACGAGATACGGGTCGTCTCAATATGCTCACATAACAGATTCAGATCTATAATACACAAACTTATAATCCCAGGTTCGGATCAGTCGACTGGCTGTCACTTCAGTCGACTGCAGTCTACTGGCTGTCACTTCAATCGACTGCCCTAGGTTTCTGAACTAGTTTGATTACTATAAATCTATTCCAATACTCTCAGATTTAATCAATAAGCAATAAAGTAGCACTTAGAAAAATATAAGCATCACATGACTATGGTTTCAATCTACCCAACTATTAAATTAGTTGCACATAATACAACCTTTATTGATTAATATAATAGAGTTCATGACTACAATGAAAATAAAGAGAAGAATAGAAGAACACTGATTTGTATGATATTGATCTTGAGCCCAATCAGCAATCGTCTTCCTTCTTTGATGCTAGCTATTGATGGCCTTTCTTGGTCGGTCCAGCCGTCTTGAGATATTCCGAGCATCCCCCTATCCCCTGCATCTTGGTTGGTATTTATAGAACACGGCTAGAGATTTAGGGTTTTTACTCTTTTGCATAAACGCCCTCTTCTTTTATTTATTTCTTTCCTTATCTGATTGGAGATATATATATCTTTCTCTTTTCTTCTTTCTTTCCGTATCTGCTTTGATTTGTATTTGGATTTGGATGAATCTTTAATTATCTTATCTGTTGACTCTGCTGCCTATCAGTCGACTGGTGTTGGAGATAAGTCGACTGTGTCGAGACTTTAGTAGTTTCATGATTCATCAGCGCAGTCGACTGTTGTTGGAGGAGTTGACTGTGCCGAGCAGCTTCAGCTTCTCTGTCCAGTCGCCTGTTAGCATAATCAGTCGACTGATCTCTTCAATTCCTTATGTGTCATCCTTGAAATCCTGAATTTGCTTCGTTTCATACTTTTATGTTGTTTCCTGTGGAAAAGAGAAAATGAGAGTAAAATACCATATATAGAGCATTTAAATGTCTAATTGCACTAAAGTTATTGCTCTAAAATATGAATAATATTGTGTTCATCATTAACCGAGTCTTTAAAGATCAAATCGGGCGTAACATGGAGGTATACGTCGATGACATGCTCGTCAAAAGCCAACAAGGACAGCACCACATCGCCGACCTGGAAGAAGCCTTTGGGGTCCTTCGAACCCACAACATGAGGCTCAACCCGGCGAAGTGCGCCTTTGGCGTCTCCTTGGGAAAGTTCTTGGGGTTCATCGTCAGCCAGCGCGGCATCAATGCGAACCCCAAAAAAATTCAGGCCATAATAGACATGGCCCCTCCGAGGAACGTCAAAGAAGTCCAGAGGCTAACGGGACGACTGGCAGCCATCGGCCATTTTCTCTCCAAATCCGGAGAGAAGTCACTCCTGTTCTTCAAAGCACTGCGCGGCACTGGAAATTTCGAGTGGGGTACTCAACAGCAAGAGGCCTTCACACAGTTGAAGGAGTACCTCGCCAACCCTCCTCTCCTCAGCAAGCCCAAACCAGGGAAGCCACTCTGGCTCTACCTATCCGCTTCGGAAAACGTGCTTAGCGTCTTCCTCGTCCGAGAAGAGGAAGGGGTCCAAAAGCCCCTCTATTATGTGAGCAAGGTCCTGCTCGACGCCGAGACCCGGTATTCCAGAATGGAGAAAGTGGCGTACGCCTTGATCATAGCCGCGCGGAAGCTTCGTCCTTACTTCCAGGCGCATTCGATCTAGGTACTCACGGATCAACCCTTGAAGGCCGTGCTCTACAAACCCGAGAGGTCCGGTCGACTAGTGAAATGGTCGATCGAACTTAGCCAATACGACATCGGCTATCAACCGAGAACATCCATCAAGGGGCAGGCCCTCACCGAATTCATTACAGAATGCACCATCTCCGAGCAACCCGTGAACAAAGAAGCTGACCAGACGTGGGAAGTTTACGTCGACGGCTCCTCTTGCGAAACGGGGAGTGGTGCGGGCATCATTCTTCGAGGTCCAAATGGTTTTCTCCTCTAGTATTGTCTCCGCCTCAACTTTCCGGCCTCCAACAACGAGGCTGAATACGAGGTGATGATCGCCGGGCTTAACCTGGCTCATCAAGCCAGTGCCAAACAGATCCAGGCCTTTAGCGACTCTCAGCTAGTGGTCAGCCAGATCACCGGGGACTACGAAGCCCGTGACGATCGGATGATCAAGTAGCGGGCGATCGTCCAACGCCTATTATCGTCCTTCAACGAATCGGCTGTCATAAGAATCCCCCGGGAGCTGAACGCCTAGGCCGATGCCCTGTCAAAATTGGCTTCATCATCCTTCGAAGGCCTCGACCGCACGGTCCTGATTGAAGTCCTGTTGAAGCCAAGTACAGACACCCCGGAGGTTCTGTGCGTCGAAGACGAAGCTCCTCCAGACGACTGGACCACTCTTATCAAAAATTTTCTAGTCAAGGGAGAGCTCCGTGAAGACCGAGCTGAAGCAAGGCGGATCAGGGTCCGATCTGAAAGGTTTGCGATCATCAATGCCACCCTCTTCAAAAGATCCTATACAACAACAGATGGCAAACCCTACCTCCGTTGCCTAAGCCCAGACGAAGCCAAGTACGCCCTTAAGGAGCTGCACGAGGGGATCGGCAGGTGTCACATGGGAAGCCATTCACTAGCACGGAAGGCGTTAAATCACGGGTACTACTGGCCCACTATGCTGCAAGACGCCCTCGCCCTAGTGAAGAAGTGCGGCCCCTGCCAACGGTTCTCCCCAGTGAAGAGGGCTCCTCAGGAGAACCTCCGGTCCATGGCCAGTCCGACCCCCTTTGCAATGTGGGGGATGGATTTGGTAGGCCCACTTTCGAAAGCAACGGGCCAGCGAAAGTTTCTCATTGTGGCGAGTGACTATTTCACCAAGTGGATCGAGGCCGAGCCATTAGCAACGATCATCGAGCGACAGACTCAGCAGTTCTTCTGGAAACACATCGTCTGTCGGTTCGGAATTCTGCAGGTGCTCATCACGGATAATGGGACTCAATTCGTGGGTAAGAATTTCTGCAAGTTCTGCAAAGATCTCGGGATCCAGCAGCGCTTCTCATCAGTATGCCATCCCCAGTCTAACGGCCAGGCCGAGAACGCGAACCGCCGAATCCTTGACGACCTCAAGAAGCGACTTGATAACTCTTCCAAGGGGTTATGGGTCGACGAATTACCAAGCGTTCTCTGGGCCCACCGAACGACAAAGAGAATCCCCACAGGAGAATCCCCTTTCAATTTAACATACGGCGCTGAGGCAATCATTCCCTTGGAGATCGGGATTCCTTCACCCCGAATCATGGCTTTCGACGAAGCTGCCAACTCCTAACAGCTGCGGGCCGACCTGGACCTCATAGACGAGGTCAGGGAAAAGTCCGCCCTTAGAAGAAGCATCTACCAGCAAAGAATTGAGAAGTTCTACAACAAGAAGGTGCACCTAACGGACATCAAACTCGGAGATCTTGTCCTCCGAAAGCTGGCGGTAACCAATTCCGGCCAGAAGAGAAAGTTGGCACCAAATTGGGAGGGCCCTATAAAGTATCTGAAGTCATGCGCCCAGGTACGTATCGACTGACCAGTGCCGAAGGCAAGCCCATCAAGAGGCCCTGGAACGCGGAACACTTAATTAAGTTCTTAGGAGGAGAGTAGCCTCCATGTAAATTATCATGATTGTAATCGGCACGTCGTGCCTAGTCTTTTGTAAGGTTCAAATATATTGTACATATGCCAGCTTTCTTAAAACAAGCCCACGACTTCATATTTTGTAACAAATAAAGAACATATCTCAAGCTCGGCGTTCGGATAACAGCACGAGCCCAAACAGCTTCTCTTACAAGCTTGGGGCTCGGCATTCGGATAACAGCGCGAGCCCAAATAGCTTCTTTTACAAGCTTGGGGTTCGGCGCTCGGATAACAGCGTGTGCCCAAAAAGCTTCTCTTACAAGCTTCGGGTTCGGCGCTCGGATAACAACGCGAGCCCAAAAAGCTTCTCTTACAAGCTTGGGGCTCGACGCTCGGATAACATCGCGGACCCCAAAAAACTTCTCATACAAGTTTGGGGCCCGATGCTCGGGCGGCTCGGCCTGGTTGATTTTTTTGTAACGTGCATCCAATGAAACAACTCTGCTTACTCCACGCCCGCACCGTCTCTCCCTGAGAACATGTGCAGGAGCTCGGCGTCGACCCCGAGCAAGGCGGGTGCCTTCTACAAGGCACTGCGACCTTGACGCTCGGAGGCGACCCTCTGCTACGCCCGCAGTTGTCTTTCTCACCGGTATGGGGGCTCGGCATCCGTCCTTCGCTCGGTTTGGGCTTCTTGAAGCTCATCAACCTATGTACGAGGCGACATCCGCCAGCCACGCCCGCACCGCCTCTCCCTGAGAACATGTGCAGGAGCTCGGTGTCGACCCCGAGCAAGGCGGGTGCCTTCTACAAGGCATCGCGACCTTGACGCTCGGCAGCGACCCTCTGCTACGCCTGTAATTATCTTTCTCACCGGTATGGGGGCTCGGCATCCGTCCCTCGCTCGGTTACAGCTTCTTCAAGCTCATCAACCTATGTACGAGGCGACATCCGCCAGCCACGCCCGCACCGTCTCTCCCTGAGAACATGTGCAGGAGCTCGGCATTGACACCGAGCAAGGCGGGTGCCTTCTTCAAGGCACTGCGACCTTGACGCTCGGCGGCGACCCTCTGCTGCGCCCGCAGTTGTCTTTCTCACCGGTATGGGGGCTCGGCATCCGTCCCTCGCTTGGGTTGGGCTTCTTCAAGCTCATCAACCTATGTACCAGGTGATATCCGCCAGCCACGCCCGCACCGTCTCTCCCTGATTACATGTGCTGGGGCTCGGCGTCAGCCCCGAGCAAGGCGGGTGCCTTCTTCAAGGCACCGAGACCTTGACGCTCGGCGGTGACCTCGACACTCTTGCAACTGGTTATCTCACAAACGTGGGGGCTCGAAGAACCGAAGCAAGGCCGCGGCTTTCTTCAAAGCCGCTCGACCACCACGCTCAGTTACGCCCCACAGCTATGTGTTGACAAAATTTTATTAAGGTTTAGAGCGTCCGCCTTCGGCAGACGCCCTGAGCCTCGAGTCGAATTATTGACCACCCTCTCACCCGCGAACAACTCGGGGTCTACGGCTTTTATAAGCCTAAACCCCGAATTGTTCGAGGATGGCAGGGGGGCCATTGACCCGCTGCTCTCTCCGTCCCTGAACTAACGCTCCGAGCCTTCGAGCTGTTCAACTGACCCTCCTCTCGCCCCCGAACAACTCGGGGTTTACGGCTCCTACGAGCCCAAAACCCCGAATTGTTTGAGGACGGCAGAAGAGCCACCACGCTTTGGCTCCCTCCGAACCCCCGAACCGATCGGTCGGCCTACCGCTCACCCACGAACAACCCGGGGTCTCATGGCTCTAACAGCCTGAACCCCGAATAGTCCGAGGGTGATCGGTGTGCCTCCGATCCGGAGTACTCGAAAATATTATATTCTCTGGGCGCCCGCCTTTGGCAGGCACCCGAGTCAGACTGCTTACTGCCTGACAACCAACGATGGGAGTGGGGGATTATATAGCCCCCTGAGGCCCTCATTTATTGCATCTGGGAATGCGAAATGACGGAAGGCAAAACGTCACCATAAATGCTCCTGGGAATGTGAAACGTCGCCAGTTATTGCTTATCGAGAAACTAAACGCCGCGTCCTTCGTGCCATTGCAACAAGTCACCTCGGAGCCGACCCTGCGCAACCAGCTCGGCAACCGTCCCTAACAACCAAGGTGATCAGAGCGTGGAAAATCAAATGTTCTTATTCATTAATCATTGCTTACAACTCAATGAACGTCGGTAGAAATACAAGGAAAAAAGCTCACAACTCACTCACACTCGGCTGGGAACTCGAATTCGGGGCTCCTATCACGCTCGGCCGGACCGGCCCGGGAAGACACTCCCGCCACCGAGCTTCCTGCATCTTCGGGCTGCGCCCCATCCGGTAGAAATATCGGAGACCGTCCCGGGGTCGCGTTACTGGCCCCTTCTATCAGACCAGCGCCGAGCACCAGCTTCAGTCTGTAGATCTCCAACTCCTTTTCGACTATGGCCTCACGAAGAAAAGACTCCGAAGCCGTCCCCCCGCTCGAAGCATCCGAGAGGGACTAGCCCGTCTCGATTACCCACCAGTCCCGGTCGGCTACGGCCTTCTTCAGGCGCGCCAACTCCAAGCCGAGCTTCCTGGACCCGTTCAGAAAATAGTTAACTGCGGCAGCTCGGTCCCGAGCTTGCTTCTGTTGACGAAGCAAAGCTGCCTCCGTGGCCTCCTCCCCGGCTCGATCCAGAGGTACCTCGGCAACAACGGGGAGGGCGACACAGGTCCCGTGTGTCTATCAAAAGACGAGAACAAACATCACAAAAAACACCAGTCTGGAAGGATCGGCCCAAAAAATAAATTTCCTTTCTTTCAAAAATGTTGATACAAAAGCCGCGGTGGCCAGTCCGCCCAAGGCATTTACATCAAAAAAAGAAAAAAAAAGAAAAAAAGATCTATTCTTGAGGGGGGTTTGGCACCTCTTCATCGACCTGATTGCCCCCCGCATCGTCGCCCCACGGGGTGGGAGGAAGGTTCGGCGTCTATCCGAAATGGAGATGGTCCACGTGCTGCTCGGGGTAGATCTGTTTAAAATGGGACTTGGCTTGTTCGTACGCTTCGTCCTGCGCCACCATGATGGTCTCCCCCAAGACCGACTCCATCTCCTGCAGTGCCTTCTTCCCCCTCGCCGCCTCGACCGCGATCTTCGCTTCAAGGTCCTCCCGGTCCTGCTTGTAGATCTTGCAGAGCGATTCTATTTGGGCCTCGTGGACGGCCACCATCGCCCGGGCTTCTTTCAGATCATCCGTAGCCTTGTTCAGCTCACAGAGGTACTTCTCCGCGTTCCGCCTCTCGATGTATATCTTCTTCTCCAAGCACTTGTGGAAGTGCTGACCATGGAGCATCGCCTGTCCGAAGAGAGAGAGATCAGAAAAACTTCAAGTCATTGAGTAAAACAGAGCCAAGCCAACTTACCGAGAGGGTTGCCTGAGACCACCGCATGTAGGCTTGGTTCGCCGTCTGCACCGCCAGGGCCATCTGATCGCGCTCGGTGGCGCACTTCTAGACGAACTCGACCGCAACAGGCCCATCGAGCAGAGATTCGCCCCGCACGATCGACCAATCAAGGGCAAATGGCAGCATGCCATGCTTGCTCACCATCTCCTCGGCGGTCGGCCGGAGAGGGGGGAGCCCTTTTTCCGGGGCATCTACGGTCTTGCCCGAACCACCAGCCACGTCCCGAGCCCCCCTCGACGAATAGGAGGACTGGGAGTGTGGCCTCTTAGTCCTCTTCGCCGGGGAAGGCTCCTCGGCCGCCGGTGCTGGCACCTGGGAGGACGCCCCGGCCTGCACGGCAAGCTTCTGCTTTTCGGCCGCTATCCTCTCCTGCTCGGCCTTCTTCTTCTTCTCTACCCTCGCCTTCTCGGCGACAGTGAGCAGCAACTTCTTTGCGTCCACCAGTTGGGTTGTCATCCCTACAATAACACAGAAGAAAAGCTAACGTTAACACGAAGGCAGGAAATGAACATATTCGGAAAGAGACATACTAGGGTCGACAGGACTCAGTCCGGCCCGGGCGAGGTGTATCTGGTCACTCGAGGCCACGCTATACTGTGCCCCCCGGTGATCTTCTCCACCCTCTTCCACTCCTTGGCGTTCAAGTCGCTCTTCCTCGGAGGCTTGTGCTTCGGCTTGACGAAGTTCCACCTAGTCGGGATTCCCCAAGACCCCTCAGTCCGAACTACAAAATACTTTTCTTTCCACGCCTTTATAGAGTCCGGATGACCGTGCATAACCTTCTTATGCGGCCTCGGCGAAAAGTAAAATATCCCCTCCTGATCTCCGAGCGAACCAATCCCAAAAATAGCTCGGAAATACGTCAGCCTCGGCTTCACTCCCTTCTCTTGACACTTCAGTATGTAGCAGACTAAATGTTTCCAGGAGTTCGGACCGTACTGCATGGGGCACAGCTTCGCCCAGTTCAGAAACCTCTTCACGAAAGGATGTAGGGGTAGCCTCAGCCCTGAGAGGAAGGCGTCCTCAGGAAACATACAATACCCCAGTGCCAGAGCCGTGGTGGGCCGAATACCTGGGCTCGGAAGGAAGATCTCAAACTCCCACAGAATATAGTAGGTAGCCCTGATAATGTTGAGGTACTCCACCTTCAGAATGCTGGGGATGCTATCTGCGCAGATCTTCACCTGAGTGTCTTCGCCCGGCACTGGAGGGATCGGTTCGATGTCCTTAATGTCGTCGGGATACATCCGAATAGACCCTAGATTCCTGAAGGTGACTGGGGGAAACTCGAGACCCGGTCTCGGTGCGTACTCATCGGGTGAGGAAGGACTGTGTGGGATGGTCATGACATTCTTCTTCCGACGAGGGCGAGCCTTACGCTCGGGGGACGGCGTCGACAAAGGGGGAAGTGGTGGAAGATCTTCTCCGACCCCAGTCGGCCCTCCAGCCGTGCTTTGGCCAGCATCCTGTCCGTCGGCCTCATCCTCCTCGTCTTCCTCGTCACCCTCGGCAACCTGCTCATCTTCGTCCCCCTCCTCTTCATCACCATCCCACTCCTGATCCTGCTCCTCCTCATCCTCACCGTCCCCCTCACCCTCTTCCTCCTCGTCACCCTCATCCATGGGCTCCTTCCCCGGTCTTCTGGACCTCAACGGGGACACCACAAAGACAACATCATCCCCATCGTCTGACCCAGGGTCGGTAAGAACCTCCTCCTTCACCTTATACTTGCTCAAAGACGACGACGTTTCTAGCTCGGATTCCTCTGCGGAACGACCTGACGAGCTAGTCTCGGATCCGGACTGAGTTCACGACATTACTAAAAAGAAAAATACTAACCTGGAGCGTAGAAAGTTACGGTCACCAGAAAATCTGCCGATGGCAAGTAAGATTCCCGCTCTTGTTAAAAATTTGGAAAGTGAGTCAAATAAAGTGAAGATGAAGAAATGAGGGAGGGGGATGGGGTTTTAAAGAGGAAAAGCGACTCCTCGATTTTCGCAAAAAAGATCTGGTCGTTAGATCTTAACTGACAAGATCCAGCAGCCACCAAGATCTGGAAACACTTTGATCTTTGCGCCCATGACGTTAGCAATAGACATGAAATTACCCCACTACCCCTCCACATTTTCTCTCCAAAAAGGCTTTTTTGACAAGTCAGAAAGGTCGACGCTCGGATAGTATCGCGAGCCAATAAATCCCCTTCTATTCTCACAGAAGGGTCGACTCTCGGATAGTATCGCGAGCCAATAAATCCCCTTTTATTCTCACAGAAGGGTCGACGCTCGGATAGTATCGCGAGCTAATAAATCCACTTCTATTCTCACAGAAGGGTCGACGCTCAGATAGTATCGCGAGCCAATAAATCCCCTTCTATTCTCACAGAAGGGTCGACGCTCGGATAGTATCGGGAGCCAATAAATCCTCTTTTATTCTCACAGAAGGGTCGACGCTCGGATAGTATCACGAGCCAATAATTCCCCTTCTATTCACGGAAGGGTCGACACTCGGATAGTATCGCGAGCCAATATTTCCCCTTCTATTCTCACAGAAGGGTCGACGCTCGGATAGTATCACGAGCCAATAATTCCCCTTCTATTCTCACAGAAGGGTCGACGCTCGGATAGGAGCGCGAGCCAATAATTCCCCTTCTATTCTCATAGAACGGTCGACACTCGGATAGTATCGCGAGCCAATAAATCCCCTTCTATTCTCACAGAAGGGTCGATGCTCGGATAGTATCGCGAGCCAATAAATCCCCTTCTATTCTCACAGAAGGGTCGACGCTCGGATAGTATCGCGAGCCAATAAATCCCTTCTATTCTCACAGAAGGGTCGACGCTCGGATAGTATCGCAAGCCAATAATTCCTCTTCTATTCACAGAAGGGTCAACACTCGGATAGTATCGCGAGCCAAAAATTTTCCTCCTATTTCACAGAAGGGTCGACGCTCGTATAGCACTGCGAGCTCCAACAGCCTTCCTTTGATTCAAGAGGGGCTCGGAGCTCGGATGGCACCGCGAGCCCCAAGCTAGCCCCTTTTACTTCGGAGGGGCTCGGCGCTCGGATAGGACCGCGAGCCCCAAACTGCCTTCCTTCGATTCAGAGGGGCTCGGAGCTCGGATAGCACCGCGAGCCCCAGCTAGCCCCCTTTACTTCGGAGGGGCTCGGCGCTCGGATAGCACCGCGATCCCCAACTGCCCTCCTTTGTTCAGAAGGGCTCGGAGCTCGGATAGCACCGTGAGCCCCAGCTAGCCCCCTTTTTACTTTGGAGGGGCTCGGAGCTCGGATAGCACCGCGAGCTCCAAAATATCCTCCGTTGTTCAGAAAGGCTCGAATCTCGGATAGCACCGCGAGCCCCATGAGCCCTCCTCTTGTCACGATGGGCTCGTCTGCCAACCCCTAGTGCTCGACAAACCGAGCCCAAGAAGAAGACCTCGCCTCCCCTCGCTCGTCCAACTAGCGAGGAGATCGTCTACCGACCCTTGTAGCTCATCTACCAAACCTTGGAGCTCGTCCGCCGATCCAAGGAGCTCGTCTGCCGACCCCCAAGCACCTTAAACCGATCTCCTACAAAATCGACCTCAACGTCCCCTCGCTCTTCCAACTAGCGAGGGGACCGTCTACCGACCCCAGGAGCTCGTCCACCGACCCCTAATGCTCGGCAAATCAAGCCCCAATGGAAGGCCTCGACATCCCCTCGCTCTTCCAACTAGAGAGGTGGTCGTTTGCCGACCCTCGAGGCTCGTCTGCCGACCCCAGGGGCTCGTCTGCCGACCCCCAGGCCTCGGCAAGCGCGCTCTGGCTCTCCCACTCCTCTACACAGCCTCCCGCGCAAACTCCAATAAGGGATCCATTCCTACTACTCCTTGGCATCTTCAGAAGATAGCAGATCCTACTTTCTCACCCCAACATCCACCCTGCTCTTCCTACGGAGGCGAAGAATCACTCCTACAGGGCTGGTTCACCCAGCCCTACAGGAGTGTGGGGCTTGTGATATGGGTTAGGAACGACGTGGCCCATCCTGGGCCACAGGATCCCCTTAGGATGCGCGCACCTCCTGATCCTCTAGATCCGCTACGTCAGCGTCGGAAAACCGCCCGGACCACTGCCACGTCAGCCCGAAAACCGCCCGAGCATCTACCACGTCAGCCCTAAACCGCTCGGGTTTCCACCGCTTCAGCCACACGGGCAACCGGGTCCATACCCGGCCCCAAACGGGTCCAGACCCGGTTGGCATCTTCTATAAATACCAGACCCTTACTCCTTCTCCAGGTAATCAATTTTCCCCCACTCAAACCCTAGTTACTGTTACTCTCTCTTAGTGACTGACTAGATTGTCGGAGGGTCTGCCACCGGGACCAACCCCAGTGTTTCGAGACCGTCTGCAGGTACACGAGACCCTCGGATCCGAGCCGAGCATCAGCCTCCACCTCAATACCGCCTACCTCAGTACCGTTCGTCCAGCCAAGGGTCGTCTGCATAGGTGTCTCCTCCTTCAATACAAATTGAGTAAGAACTCATGCCTGGTGCATCCACACGTTCCCCAAAAACAAACCGCATCAATCTTCAAACCAGGAATTTTGAGAGATTCCCTACAAGTACAAGTATTTTACCTTCTAATTAAAAAATCTTTAATTCAACTGATTCTTCCACAACTTTGATGAGCACAAAACACAACCATCTAAAGCTCATCAAATCATGCTCACCAACACGAAATCATTCGAATCTCAAGATTCTAAAAAAGATTCAAAACAACAAACAATAATTCACAAAATTATGATCAAGCATTTGTCCTTCTGAAGTGCAGCACAAAATTAATTTAATCAACCCTAAATTACCTGCTATTTAATTAAGCCAAAACCGAGTCGTGAGAAAGTGGCGTCAGGGGCATCGGGGGAGAGGGGCGTCGGGCAGTAGTCGGGGGCACCGGGCATCGAAAGATGGAGCTCGGGAGCAAAGAGATGGAGATCTAGGGTTAGGGTTTCGATGGTTGGGGGAGTTGGAGAGAGAGAGGCATCGAGGGGATTTTGAAGGCGAAGGGAGGAAGGGTTTGATCGCACAAAGTAAGATGAGAAGAAGAAACAAAGAATGAGAAGATAAGAAGAAGAAAGAAGGGGCTGAATGGGGTTCCCATTTTGTAGGGAAAGTACTCAAATACCCCCGCTTGAGCAGGGGGTAATTTTCACCATCTGATGCCCAATTCGATAGATCAAGAGATCGAACGGTTGTTGATTGAGTGCGAACCGGTTCGTACTCGATCAACGCGCGCATGCGCGCTCTCTCTCTCTCTCTTTATATATATATATATATATATATATATATATATATATATATATATATATATATATATATATGGAAAG
Organism: Hemerocallis citrina; assembly: GCA_017893485.1. Taxonomy (NCBI): domain Eukaryota; kingdom Viridiplantae; phylum Streptophyta; class Magnoliopsida; order Asparagales; family Asphodelaceae; genus Hemerocallis; species Hemerocallis citrina. The sequence continues at coordinate 333,550,912 of CM030359.1, read as the reverse complement.
CTTCAGTTGTGCACTACCTCTAGTGCACACGGCGTGTGCACTAGGCCTTCCCGCCTTCATATCAGCGATCCGAATCGCCTTCATATCAGCGATCCGAATCGTTCACATTGATCTACACATCTAAATTAGTCTAATAATGTAAAATCAAATTATTTGAAATTCATTTGCCCATCCATTGAAGTTTTACAAAATTGTATGGCTGAAAAACATTGTTTTTTATAGTGGCATGATGGATGGGCAAATGAATTTCAAATAATTTGATTTTACATATTGAGACTAATTTAGATGTGTAGATCAATGTGAACGGTTCGGATCGTCGATATGAAGGCGGGAAGGCCTAGTGCACACGCCGTGTGCACTAGAGGAGTGCACAACGTGTGCACTAGAGGAGTGTACAACCGAAGCTTTCTATATATATATATATATATATATTGCAGTGTTTTGTTTGATTATATGATGATGGGGTGGGTCTTGGTTTGCAAGGCGCTTCATGAGGGGGGTTACATTCTTGACATTGCGCGAGAATGAGACGGATCGATACTAGTATATGCACTAGTTTTGAGTGCGGTACGTATGCAAATATGAAATTTTATGAAGTTACAATGGGTATACTTTGCATACACTCAAACCTAACCTCTCATCTCTCATCTAGAACTCAATTAAGAGCTCAAAATTTCAGCCAAACAATATACCCCAAGAAACCATGAGCTAGACATGGTTTTTCTTGCAAAACCACTTGCCACCTCACCTAGTCTAACCCCCTACTACCCCAAATCCGGTCCACCCCCTTTCCTCACTCCTTTCTCATTAAAAACCCTCATTCTCCTCTCCCAAGTTCTGAAATTTCAGAACACTAAAAGAAAAAGGGAAGGAAAGGAGCATTTTGGAGATGAATTGTCAATTCTTGGAACTAGGATTCTTGGAGGAAGACTACCACCATCTCTCAAGCCAAATTAGGGTGGGGAGTTCTCTAATCTCATTCTTGTTCATTCTTGTTGATTTCCTTGCATGCATGAGTAGTGGTAGCCTTATAATGGTTGTGTAAGAGTAGATTGTTGGTAATCTGAAACTAGAACAGAAAATCTTGATCTCCATGTCATTTTTTAGATTTTTCCGAGAACAAACTACTTGGAATTTGATGATGAAACTTTCACAGATTGATCTTATACATGTATGGATGATTCATGAATTATTTTGGAATTTTCTAATGATGTTAAGTATTTTAATAAAATCCATTTTTTGGACAGAGCCATAAGGCAGAAGCAGGATCTGCTTACTATGATACCTGAGACTGAGGGGATTCTTATAATTAATTGGCACATGATATTATTCTGAAAATTTTACAATATTTTCCTACATGTATCTAGACTCTATGGAAAAATCATAAAATTAATTGGATGAACTTACATGCATGTTCAAAATTAATCTATCAACAGTAGTTAAGACTGTAACTGAAGAACAGTATGATCGTTATGCATGTTTGAAACAGATAGAACTCGGTGAATACTTAGGATTTGGATGTGAATCTTTTTGTATGTTTTTCATAATGATGTCTAGTTTCTGTAATGCAAATTTGGTGGTCATTTGACGATTATATGATTTATGATGAATTTTTTAGCATGAACTGTGCTTAATTCTATCAGTATGGACACTTTTGAAGCTCTGTAAGAGCAGATTTTGAGGAAGTGTACTCTTAGAGAATTATAGTAGACAACTAGAGATTTCCAACAAGACTTATTTGAGGTGATTCCTGTGAGTAGATGATTTAATATGATTTTTGTAAGACTGGACAGAGAGCAGGATTTGTGCTGAGAGCTCTGTTTGAGTAAGACTTAGTGTGATTCTGTACACCTGAGAGTAATGTCTGTTTTAGGGTGATCAAATGACACAATTGGGTCTGGTGATCAACTAGGAAGTTGTAGGGGACATCCATACCTTTCTATAGAACTTGGGTTTGTATCATTCTGATGAGTGGACCAAGTTTTATGCTATCGGTAAGGTGCAGCCAGTGTACAAGGAGTATACAGGCTGAGGCTTGTTAGGCCAATTTGAGGATCGAGATGACTGAATCTGAGGTTATGATGAACTAGGAAGTTGTAGCCTAGGTCTTTATCTTTCTAGATTGGGCTGGAACACCCCAATCGGGCTTGTATCAAGGGAGTTATGATCTTTTTAAGTTTCGGGCAGAAACACCGTAGTTGCTTAATCTTGGTTTTTGACTAAGTGTTGAGAGAACCTTTCCCCTTGTGTACCCTAAGAGTTGATAACTCATTATTGGGGATGTTTTGGGGACTATTGCTGGTCTTGTTGACTCCCATGGTGGATTTAGTGACTCGGGTTAGTCACTAGGGTAGGGTGATGCCATACATCTGTCGACCCAAAAAATCGTAACCTTCCACCAAGGCATGGGATGTCCAAGCTGGTCCGTCAATTAAATTCATACCCGGTTGAGGCTGAACTTAGACCATGGTGCTGGACAATTCCAAGCCAGGGAAAGTGGCATGCCGGACTGTGACGCCAGGGTCAGAGGTCGATAGGCAGAATTTTGGTGGCAATTATATTTTTACCCAAGTGATTAGAGTAAGACTGGGATTAGAGTGATACATTAGGGGTATGTAACTTGCATTAGTACTGGCAGACTATAGTCGGGTGTTGTACTTTCCTGTCGTAAGGATACAGACTCGGTTCGTCAGGTTTGGTTCACGGGTCCAGTATCTCGATATGTTAATTCCCAAGGATGCCGTGGAAGGGATAGGGAAAGCACTCCTGTCGGGTAGGGGGATTTGACCCTCGAGTACGGTGGGTCCCTATGCGCGTGGTTTATTTTATATATTATGACACCATTTTGTTACCGGGGAGGTACATGGTCTTGTTACCGGAAATTGTCATGGCTTTCCGAGGGAAGTCCGTTCGCGGGTTCTAAGTGGAAAATACAACCACCACTTAGGAACTGCAGTGGCGGTACTAGACTGATCAACTACAACCTCATAGGACACGAAAAATCTATTGGGAATAGGTTGAGTACAAGGGTAGGATGCATGACGAGGGATTGAACCCTACAATCAGGAGATGCGAACTCTTTGGAAAGTATGTAGTATGGGATGCATACGTTTCCATCGAAGTTGATTTTGGGAAAGTATGTACTATGGGATGTATATGTTCCCAAATGAATTGCATTAGAGTAAGTGCATCATGTACATTCTTATTTTGTGCATTAGATTGGGCCATGCTTGGGTCTGGAACGCATGTAGTATGGGATGCGTGCGGATCCAAAGTCCCAAAGTCTTGTTTGCTTTAGAATAGGCATGTGATTGGTGCATTTAGTCGTAGGATCATGGCATACATGAGCACTAGGGAATTAGGATGCACGTTTCTTTTTCTATTCAAGATGGTTTGTGATTTCCAGTTTGGAGATCGCTATTATTTTCAGCATTGCGTCAGTCGAAGTACTGACGTTTTCCACCTTTTAGGTACTTGTCCTACCTTTCGAGCAGGTGCAGAGATATCAGAGTCGTGCAGCAGAAGACTCAAGCCGAGGAGCAAGCCCCAGGGAAGCAGATTGACCATTCAGCGGAGTTTGGCAGTGATCCGTCGACTGCCATTCCGGAAGACAACTGTTAACTTTATATGAGGAGTTTGTATATATTTTGTAATAAGATGTAATGAGTTAATTTAATTTGTATTCTTGTTCAAGAACATGACATTGGTTGTAATCAATGATGTAATGACTTTATTTGATAATAAAAAGTTTTTAAATTTCTATGTTATTACTGTGTTGAGAAGCATTTGAAGGCAAAGATTCTGGTTGCGTCATGGATGTCCGGTAACAGGGATTCGGGTCGTTACAATTGGTATAGGTAGTCAAAAAATCTGACAGACTGAGAAGACGCTTTGTTTGGCACGGTTCGGGTGCTGAGGAAAAATGATACTCGTTAATAAATGGGGGGTTGTTTGTAGACGAAAAGAATTCGGTGGGTTGGGGGTGTTAAACCTACGACAAATGAACCAGGCACTCCTTTGTAAATGGTGGTGGAAGCTCAAAAGTAAAGGGAAAAGCAAATTGGGCAACGATAATAGAGAAAACCTACACCAGAAAGGGTTGTAAGCACAGGAAACTGAAAAATCTGCCAGGTATGTCCGGGTTCTGGCAAGGGGTGATGCGAACCCAGGACATCTTCTTGGCTAGGGCAACCTTCTCTATTGGAAAGGGGAATACTATCTGTTTCTGGAAAGACAAATGGTGCAGACCTATTAATCTTAAGAGAAGATTTCCAGATATTTATAAAATGGCGACGGATAAAAATGACTGGGTAGCAGGAATTGGAGAAACGGAGAATGGAGGCCAAGAATAACGGGCCGGCTGACCACGGAGGCTGGAAGACAAAAGGAGGAACTAATCCTTTTCCTACAGGATTGGAAGCCGATGGAGGAGGAAACTGAAGACAAGGTGTCCTGGGCGGGAGGGAATGGGGTTGGATTCTCTGTCAAATAAACCTACAAATGGTTAAACGATGGGGGTGTCCAGACACATGAGCCGATATGGAGGGTTAATGTTCCATTAAAGGTTAGAATCTTCAACTGGCTGGCCAACAGAAAAGTGATTCTAACTCGGGAGAACTTGGCCAAGCGAAAGTGGCAGGGCCCTGGGATCTGTGTTATGTGTCTCCTGGATTGCGAGACGGTGGATCATCGATCTACTGGTTCAGTGCCGGTATGCTAGGCAAATTTGGGGGGACCTTTTAGTCAAATTGCGCATTGGCGGGCCACCTCCAGGAACGATTAACGACGTCGGGGGGGGGGGGGTGGAGGGACACAAATGTACGTAAAGACCAATTAGTGGTATGGAAAATCGGGGTGGGTAGCAGCCATTTGCTGGGAAATTTGGTTAGAAAGGAACAATAGAATCTTCAGGCCAACACACAAACATATCATACATCAACAACTTTTATTCATTATTATCCCTAATATCAAATTCTGGTCTCAAACGGCAGGTACGGAAGCAACAAACAAGGTTAAAGATTTGTATGCAGATATCAGTACATCTACCTATGAAGCAGTCTGAGGAGGAAGGGGGACGCTAGTGGGGGAGTGATCCGCAGACGGGGTGGAGGAGTTTACACTTTTTTGGGAAGTTCCGGTTACGGAATCTTCGTTTCATCTGTAATTATTTCATTCTTTGGGAGGGGACTTCTCTGTAAGGGATGAGTGTTATTTTTTTGTTGGGGAATGAGTATCATGGCCCCTTGTCGGGACACATGAATATTATCTCTCCTGATTGGTTGTTATGTTTGGTTAAAATTTCGTTAATAAAGCTAAACCGCGGGGGCTACTGCCCACCATTTTCAATTTTAAAAAAAGTACTGATTTAAATCTTCCGACATTAAGTTTGCGATGCACGCTACGTTAGGTGCTTTTTTCCCCAGTTTCAGCGCTCATTTCTATACCGGTTTGTTTCCTTCATCGGATCATATAATGTCTTCTTGTTCTAATAAGCTCCCCACGTCGATTTCTCACACAAATTGCCTCTCCTCCTTGGCCGATGCTACTGTCCTTCCCTCGACAGTCGGGGTTTCGACCTATGCTCAAGCTAAGGAAATCGATTCTTCGGTTTCTAAATCCAACCCCCGTCTGATCCGATCGAGTGCTCGTTTACGAGCTAAATTAGAAGCATCAGCCTCTCGGCCTCTTTCGGTATCTAGCCCTTCCGACTCTTTCGCTGAACCTGTGAAATCGCCCCTAGGATCTATTTTTCATCTTCAATTTGATCAATGCTCGGATAGTGAGCTCATTTCCATTTCTTCGGAATTAGGTTTTTTGACTGTAGCTTCCCCCTCGTCGGTGGCTTTCGCCATCAGAAAAAAAGAACGATCAAGAGTTAAGGAGTTCAAAGGTGTTTAATGATTACTGTATCTTGGAACATTAGGGGACTAAATTGTTCCGATAAGCAAAGATCAGTCTATCATATGATTTCTTCTTCGCACTGCGATCTCATTTCCATCCAAGAATCTAAACTTGAGGTTCCCTCTCCCTCGGTTCTTAGATCGATCGGAGGAACCATCATATCGAAATGGATTTCTCTAGATGCGATAGGTTCAAGGGGAGGTATCCTCGTCGGTTTTAAAGAGGCTATATTCTCTATAGTCTCGATTCAACATCTCAATTTCTTCCTCATTGTTCAACTACATTGGATGCCTCTTAACACTAATCTCACGGTTATTTCTGTTTATGGCCCATCTTCATCTAAAGGTCGGCCATTGTTTTGGAACGAATTCATTTCTCTGCTGCCCCATTCAAACGGGTTGTGCATCTTTTGTGGCGACTTTAATGTCACAAGATTCGCCAACGAAAGATCTAATCAATCGTCGCTTGGCAATCGTCGTTTCAACGAATGCATCCAAGCATTACAACTAACCGATATTCCATTATCGGGCAGATCCTTTACTTGGTCGAACCTCTGCCATCTTCCATCGATGGTGAAGCTCGATCGTTTCTTGGTTTCCAATGATTGGATTAACCGATTTCACAACTCTTATGCTCTTGCTTTACCTAATCCCTCCTCTGACCACGTGCCAATTGCGTTGCACTCTGACTTTCATTTCCCTCGTCACCATCAATTCAGATTCGAAAAATTTTGGCTGCAAGACCAAGTTTTTGTTAACCTCGTTTCTGAATGCCTATTGGCGATCTCAGGATCGTCTGGATTAGGATCCATTCTCCTCAAACTTCACGCGATTAAATTCGGTTGTAAAATTTGGCACAATGAAAGGCAATTTAACACCAACTTCCTTAAAAAGTTTTACCCCTCCTCCATTGAATCAATAGATAGTGGAGGAGCAAGGGCCGATCTCGGTTGAATTGTTCAACGAGCGGAAATCGTGCAAACAAGAATGTTCGGATATTCTTCATCAAGAACATGTGAAATGGGCCCAGAGAGCCAAATTTCGGTGGCTCAAAGAGGGTGATTGCAATACAGCTTTTTTTCATAACTTCGCCTCCCACAGACAAAGATGTAATCACATTTCCTCTATCATTCACGAGGGGATTGAACATTCTTCTACCGAAGATATTCACCAATCTTTCCTCCGATTCTATAAAAATCTCATTGGATCTTCCAAACCGAGGGACCTGAGCCTGGATTGGACTCATCTGTACGGCAAGATTCCTAACGATCTCTCTGCTCTTGAAGCATCGTTCTCATTGGAAGAAATCAAAGCGGCTGTATTCGCCTTAAAAAGCGATGCAGCGCCGGGCCCAGACGGCTTTCCCGCCTTCTTCTTTCAAAAGTTCTGGAATTGTTTGAAAGATGACCTTTATCGTATGTTCACTGAGCTTCATCTAGGTTCTTTTTCTTTCGACCGCATCAACTACGCACATATTGTTTTGATTCCTAAGATGTTAGGAGCGAACACAGTGGCAAGTTTTAGGCCAATTAGTCTTATCAATTCCACTTTCAAAATTATCATGAAGGTTCTGTCGACTAGACTTGGAAATGTGATTTCTCCTCTTATCGATCCGGCTCAATCGGGCTTTATTAAGGATTGATTTATTCTTGATAGCGTGGCTTTGGCCCAGGAAATCATTTCCTCTTGTCACAATTCCAAATCTGAGGGGATTCTCCTCAAACTTGATTTTCAAAAAGCTTACGATAACGTTTCTTGGGAGTTCCTCTTCGACATCCTTATCAATAGGGGTTTTGGCCCCAAATGGATTGCGTGGATTAAATCCAGCCTATTTGTGGGTTCCTCCTCCATCCTCATTAATGGATCGGAGGGCCACAAATTTAAAATCAAATGCGGTCTCAGGCAAGGTGACCCGCTGTCTTCCCTGTTATTCTCGCTAGTAGCAGACGTGTTCAGTAAACTCCTCCGCAATGCTTGGGATGCCCAGGTCATCGAAGGACTGGGGGAGTCTCGCTCCTTCAATGGCGTATTGAACCTTCAGTACACCGACGACACCATCATCCTGGCCAAACCTAATTCTCATACTCTCAGAAACCTGAAACTGCTTCTCTATTGCTTTGAGCTAGCGTCTGGTCTTTCTATCAACTTTCAGAAATCCTCTGTTGTTTGGTTGGGAGGATCACCTAATAGGCAGGATGAAATCTCCGCTTTCTTTAACTGTCCGGTCGCTTCTTTTCCTATTACGTACTTAGGAATTCCCTTGAGGTGGGGCAAACTTCATAGATCGGATTGGTCTCCGATGATTGGCAAGGTTGAATCCAGACTTTTGGTGTGGTCTGGAAAACAGCTATCTCGAGGCGGTAGATTAATTCTGCTCAATTCAGTTCTTTCCTCTATTCCCCTATACATGATGTCGTTCTACTTCATTCCGTCTTGGGTTATCAAAAGAATCGACCGTATCAGAAGTAATTTCCTTTGGTTGGGTTCTTCTAATTACAATCCCGGTTCGCATCTTTGTAACTGGAAACTCATCTGCACATCGAAAATGGCTGGGGGTTTAGGGGTTTTAGACCTTAGACACCAAAACCTTGCCTTGCTAGGCAAATGGATTTGGAGATTTCTCAAAAGGGAGGACCTCCCTTGGATTAGATGCATCAAAGCTAATAACTTTGTGGCCAATGAATGGTGGAGTTTCTCGGATACTCCTCATTGGAAGGCCTCCCCCTTTTGGAAAGGTATTTGGAAAGCGGCAGCGGCTTTCCATTGTGGTTTAAGCCATGGTTGTGTGGATGGATCCATGACCAAATTCTGGTCTGATATCTGGATCGGTAATTCCTCTTTAGCTACCGCTTTTCCTGCTATTTTCCGACTCGCTGCCAATCCTCTGGCTTTGGTATCAGATTACCTTAGCATCAATGAAGATCAAAGGGAATGGTCGATTCCCCTCTTGTCCAATTTTCCATCCCACTTATCTCCTGTTCTTGATAACCTACTCGAAGTTATTAACAACGCGGACTGGCATGATAAAGAGGATTTCTTCTGGCGATGGAACTCGTCTAAGAACTTCACAGTCCGTTCTTTCTATCTCTTCCTCAATTTTAGAGGGATTAGATCGCCATTCTACGACTTGGTTTGGAAATCTTGTGCACCGTTGAAGGTGAAGATCCTTGTGTGGTTAGCACTCAACAATAAACTCCTTACCGTTGAATTACTCAATAAGAGAAATCTAGCATGGGGACAATTGTGTCCCCTGTGCGACTTGGTTTCCGAGGATGTGAACCACTTGTTCGTAGGATGCGTTTACACACTAACTCTCTGGAAAATTACTGTTCTGGCTTGGGAAATGTCTGACATTCCGGTCAGTCTGGTCGACTGCTGGACTAAGCATCCCCCTAACCGTGCTTTCCACAAATCGTGGATCCTCTCGTTCCAGATTATTCTATGGTTAATTTGGAGAGAAAGGAATCACAGAATTTTCCGGCAAATTTACACCTCTTCTCGATCATTATCTAATGAGTTATTATTCTTATTCAATTTTTGGTCTTCTTCTTTAAAATCGGAAGCTAGAGATAATATAAAGTTTGATAGGTTGGAGAAAGCTTACCGTTGTCTTATTAATCTCAATGCTATTTAATATCTAGCATCAGTAGCTCTATTATTTCTTTTGGTTGTAGCTCTCTCTATCTTCTTATTTGGGCTCTGTTTTCAGTTTAGCAGTGAGGCTTTACGTTTTTCCCTTGGATGTTTTTGTTTGCAGGCTTAAAGGGTAGTGTTGCTTACCCTTATAATGCTTTTGGCAGATATTTTGACTTCTTTTTTGGGCAGTTCTGGATCGGGAATGTGTAGTTTTTGAAGCGCAGGTTCATCTTTGGGAATGAAACCGTTCTCCCCTTTATCCCGATGGCTGACTGATACTGGTGATTATGTTGTTCTTTTGCGTTGGTTCAGCTCGTTCTGTTGTTTCCTCTTACTGAGCTCAATGTTTAGAGCTCTTTGCTTAGTTTAGTCTCAATGCTTTTCTCCTCCGTTAAAATTGGTTTTGATGTATTTTCTGCTGTTTAGCAGTATGGACTGGTAGCAGTTATTTTAATGTTCTATTTTGGTTTGGGGGAGCGCTGTGAACCGTGTTCTGTGCTGTGGTATTCAATCTGTTTCACTCATATGTGTCGTTCTCGTGGTTGGATGTGTTTTTTTTCTTCTTCTCTCGATCTGAATTGAAACTGATTGTATCAGTTTTCTATGGCCCATTATATTGGTGATGTTTTCTCTGCCTGTTGGTATCGTGTTGGACTGGTTACTGTGTTGCCTTCGATAGCGATAGCAGCAGGTGAGGGGGTGATCCACTTCATGGCGTTGGAGCTGAGTTACGGTTTCTCTCAGCTTACTGGTGATCGGAGGCGCGACGCTGTTCTTCATTGTCAGAGAGTTAGGTGCGGTGGCCCCGTCGTCAGCTCTCTTTCTATCGTTCCGATCAGCCTCATGAGCGGCTCTTGTTTCTAGAGTTTGTTTGCTTGTATTGTCAGCAATTGTTTAGCTTGTGTGAGTTGTTCTTGGAACATCATTTTGTGCTTCTGAGTCTGAATAGACTCGTTGGGTCTGTATTTAGGTAGTTGGTAGCCGTGTTATTTGTTTTACGCCTTGTAAGACCTTGCTATAGCTATTTTTATGATTATTAATATATGGCTGGAGTCTTTTGACTCTATCCGTTTCATAAAAAAAAAGTACTGATTTCAGGCCCGAATGGGTATTGATAATTGCTTAAATTACTTTGTTGCAAATGCAATACACCTGAAATTAGTATGCGACTGTGACAAAATACTCAAGTCATAACCTCATAAAGAATGCACCAAATTGTAATGACTGGATCACGTGCTTGCTCGAATCCTATAAGAGCTTATTGGGGAGCAGGAGAAACGTTTTTTTGCTGGGAAGTATGGACTCTAAAATTCTTATGAATAACCATTAGGAAATGTCGCTCAGAAATCGACCACTTCAGACTAATGTTCTTATGTTTATTTCTGTTCTAACCTTGTTATCCGATTGAGTAATTTTTTTGTCAAATTTTGTTTGATGGCTAGCACAAATAGTCTTAGATCGATCGGCTTTTATTGTATTGTTCAGGTCTTTATGAATAAATTGGAGCTCTATCTTTGACGAGAAAGAGAAAAAAAAATGCATGATTCGATATTGTCGAACTTATTTTCCTAAATTTTTGTTAATTGAGGAAGGATGAAGGTATCAGTTGCTGAAATATTTTTCTTTTAGAATCTGATCTAGCTATTATGGTTACATGAAAGACCTTGACCTCTATTATGTGTGTATCATATATATATATCTGTAGAAAATTTCTCATGATTGCCCATGAGCTCAACAACTTAGCTGGCTACGCCATGTTATGTTATGATCTGTCTCTTAGAATCTGCATATTCTCAACAGCTAGCTTGGTTCAGATTCTTGCTGTTTTCGCAAGAAAAGGAAGGTTGCGCGCTCTAGTTAATTCAGTTGTCAAATCTTTTTTTCTTTCTTAATTTATGTTTTTGAATGGTCCTTTTAGTTTTATTAATTAGTTGCTAAACTCGGATGGAGTTACATATAGTTTGACGCTCTGTTGATAACTCAAGCTATTTGTCACTTTTTCTACACTATATATTGTTCTTGGTTTGTTTGAAGATGATTTGAACTTTGAGAAATCATAACTTGTTGGGAGAAACATATACTGTTCTTTCCCTCCCATTATCAAATCTTGCTAATATGTTGTTGGTTTCTGCGTCTGAAATGAAAACTACTGCTTCATCCACTACAAATTTTACTACCATTCTCTTCACTATCTTATGTGGCATGCTCCTACTAGAAAGTTTCCCCACCTACTCTATTTTTCCCTGCCTATTGGAGTGTGCCATCTAAAATAGTGAAGAGAAATGTAGTAAAATTGGTAGTAGATTTAGCATTAGAAAATTACTACTATTATGTAACAACTTCATGATTAACTCAGACAATCTTCTCATTTCATACTTACCAGACAAACAATACCAAAATATCCACCAAATAAACCTTTCAAAAACAGAAATTATTTTTTTAAAATTAAAAAAAAAAAAAAGGAAAATAAGAGACGTAAGTTTTTGACAGATAAATCAGACAGACTTTAAAAGTAAAAACATTCTGAGATAATTAAATTACTACATCCTTAATTCCCCAATTAAATAAATATATATCAGGGGAAATAAGTTTTTACAGCATACTGTAAACTAGAAGATCTAAATCCTAAAAGCAAAGATGTAACATTAATCTCCTACCTTCATTTCTTACTCTTATCCTTTTCACTCTTGGAACCCTTAGATACCCTGTTACGTGAAGGTGCACCTTTCTCCACCTCAGTCTTCTTCACCAGTTTCTTCTTGTCATCCTTCTTCTTATGCTTCCCCCCTGCAGGCCCACTTGATGCATCAGAAGTCAGGGAATCATCGGTATCGTCGTCATCACCTTCTTTCCCTTTTCTTTTCTTAGCAATTCCCTTTCCCTTAACATTCCTGGCATTATGAGGCTCACCACCATCATCACCATCACTATCACCATCACCATCACCATCCTGGCCGGGGGGATAAAAGTACTTTGTCCATGCAGACTCACAGCTGCCAACCTCTTCTTCCTTATTGGCCATATTGGATAGAAACTGAAGATCAAAATAAGAATGATAAATGAAAATTATAATTAAATAAATAAATTTTAAAAAAATAAAAAAAAGAGAGAGAGAGAGAAAAATGCCACATTGAAGAAATGGGCACCTGAGAAGAGTTTCTGAGAATGGTGTTAAATTTTGTGGACAGGTCATGACTGAAGGCAGAGGAGGAATAAAAGAAGGTAAGATCGATTGATGAGAATGGAACATCCCATCTTCTTTAATCCCCCCCTCCCTCCCTCTTCATCTTTACTTATGATGATGAAGCATTAAGGGGGAGTAGGAAAGACAGCCAATGCTTACAAGTTCAACACCCCAGGGAATTTAACTCTCTGTCTTTTGTCATGATGCCTAAAGCCTAAGGGGAAGTGCATTTAAAAAAAATTATGTCTCATATCAGAATTGAGGGTGTAGCTGTCCTGCACCTTCCTTATTCTCCTCTTTATTTTTATTTTAGTATTATTTGAATGATCATTTATCTCTATTTTTGCTAATAATCATATTTCAAAATTGAACCACAACTTTTTAATATGAAAAATTCAAAACAAAAAAGAAAAAAGAAAAATCATCTTGGATGGATGACATGACCAGTGTAGTATATCCAAATTAGGACCTCTAGTAGGTCAACTCTAAGGGACTGTATGCAGTGTTTTTCCACATGGGTGATCAATAAAAACAATGGAGCTACTTGGAACCAGGTAATATTGTTGTATTTATTAAGACTGCAACAATTTGGTGGTTGTCAATGTATGTATACATATCAGTGGTTAATTAATGTGTCTCATTTAAGATAGCTGCACTGCACTGCACTGTGCCAAATCTATCAGATGAGATGTCTCTGTATACCCAATCAGAATATATCATTGCAGTATGCCTTGATGGAAGTGCATATCTTCACTTCAATTAATAGTGAGGTCTGTGTGTGCGATACTAGTAATTTACATTTTTGATGCACATTATTTACATACAAATATGCATAGAATAAAGTACTGCTTGCATGATATGTTCTGCAATTTGCATGTTTAATCTACATCTGCAACTTTGCGGTTAATATAGTAGACACATGTTTATACCTCTCTATCTATCATTTACAATATTGCCCTTAGCCATTATAAAAAAGTTATATATGATTCATATCGTGCGCTCTCTAATAAGTAATAAGTGATAGTATGTAGGAGTTCATAAGGCGAAGCTGCCAAGATGTTAGGAAACAGGTAAGAAAAATGTGGACATAAAATAAGATAAATATACTTTTTAAGATATCAACAAATAGATATACCTTTTGTGATTTATAGACGAAGCAACTCACTGATGTTCTTATTCTTGGTCCTTGCTTTGGTACCCAAATCTAGAAATTAGAGAGAGAGACAGAGAGAGATATGTTTTCAAGAGATAAGGATTTAGGTACACTTAATTTGCTATATGTATTTATTGCCATATATTTTGAGTAAATCTCACTCAACTAGATTTTTTCCTACTAAATCAAAACCAAATCAATTTTTAAATGTCAATTATGTCCAGATTCAAATTTCCCACGTCTATCATTGATTAATATTTAATGATCAGCGAGAAATTAAATGTGATTGAGATTTAACTAGATTTTTCCCCAAAATGACCCATTTTTGAAAGTATTTACCAAACTGACCCACTTTCGAAATTATTTACCAAAACGACCTACTCACTAACTCGGATAGTGAGCTTAGTCAAACGATCTTTGCTATCTGAGATAGCGAGTGTAGGCTTATTGCTTTCAGATCAACTTGGTAAGAAAACTCGGAGAAAAAAAAACATGCGAAGACTCGCTGTCTCAGACAGCGAGTGTATTTGTACCACACTCATTGTTTGAGACAACGAGTATCATTTGGTTTTTTTTAATACCAGACTCGCTGTCTCATTCTCCTTTTCACTACTCTTGCTCTCTCCATCCACTCTCCCAACTCCGAAACCCAAAACCCTAGCTCCCAAATTCGACATCTCACCCATAAAATCCCTCCAAAATCTCTTTTGATCCACCACATCTCTCATAACCCTCTATACTCTCACTCTAAAAATCCTAAACCCATCATCGAAGATCCTGAATTTTGTTGAATTCGGGAATGTTTAAAGAGGTCATCTCCACGCTCATAATTGCTCAATCTTCCTGATCATTGATTTGAAGATATGATTTGTATAACATTTTATCATGTACACTTGGGTAGGTTTGTTTGTGATTAGATAATGACTCTTATTTTTGTATAAATATGTATAGGTATGGATTACGATATTCCTATTTGGTTTTATTTTTATGGTGAAATTATATGTGACTCAAAGCTAGGTTATTGTTATAGTGCGTTGATCCTGAAATAATTTTGGCACCTCGTACAATTACAATGGTAGAACTAGTCGATAATATTTATGTGGTTACTAATTGGGATAGAGATCAATGGAATGTTAAAATTTTAGCTCGTTCTGCAACGAAAAAATGTGAAGGTCAATATTTTATGACTGTGCTCGTAGCAAATGATAACGCTCTAAAATCCATGATTGCTAGGACACTTAATTCGAATTATAGTTGGTCTGCATTGGAGTTATATATTCAAAAAATACAAATTATTAATGCTCAGCCACATGCTAATCCTAGTTCAAGCTTCGTACGAGAAGTACCGACACATGAGATGAGTTCTAACCCAGTTCAAACATCACATGCAATCCCACGTCCCCACAAAAAGACACGTTCTCAAATACAACATGCCCAGATCCTACAGAATTTGAGTTGCCACATTAACCTAGTTTGGTTCATGATTATGTTCCAAATGACAATGTATTTGAAATATTTGAAAATGCTACCGTGAACAACGAATTATAAAAAGATGAAGAAGAAGAGGAAGAAATAGACGATGAAGTTGATGAGAGTTTAGAAAATGATGACGAAGTGGAAGGAGATGAATATGCAAATGTTAATATAAATGAGGAGAACGATAATGATGTGAACGTTAATGATGGCTATGATAATGTTAATGTTCATGTTATCGAGGAGATGACACAAAGTGCGAGAGTAAATCAATATTCCACAAGAGTCGTCCGGTTCATCTAATGTAGATGAATTGTACACTGGACAGGAGTTTCAAAGTAAAGAATCGATCTAGCAGGTAGTGAAGCTATACTCCATCACAAAATGTCGGGAATTTGTCACATTGAAATCCACACTGACCCTATATATCGTGAAATATAAATTGACACCTAGGAAATGTACCCTTGAGGAGATGGTACAAATCCCCCAGTCGTAAGTGAGGGTGGTTGCCCGTGGAGATTACATGTAGTCGTTCCAAAATGTGGGACAAATTTCGTAGTGAAGAAAATAGTAGGGCCACATACATGTCTGAATCCTACGTTGAATCAGTCACCGTAAAGTTGACGCTAAACTTGTATGCAATTTGATTGTGAATGTTGTGAGGGCTGAGATAAGAATAACACCGTGGGCCATTATTGAGATAATCAAACTACAATTCAATTAATAGATTTCGTATAGGAGGCTTGGATTGCAAAAAAAAAGCTATTGAAAGGTTGTCCGGTTCCTTTGAAGAAGCATATACTAAGTTGCCTTATCTTCTATCAGTAATACAAACAACAAATCCAGGAACTGTTGTCCATTGGGATAAATATGAGTCCGGTCCCGTCGAGGAAACATTCAAAGGCATATTTTGGGCATTTGATGCCTCAATTGAAGGGTCCAAGTCATGCAGACCTATTATTAGTGTTGATGGACCACACTTGTATGGAAAATAAAAGGGTTGTTTGTTAATTGTCATTTCACTTGATGCGAACGATAGCTTATTTTCATTTGTCTTTGCAATAGTTGATGGAAAGAGTGTATATACTTGGACATAGTTCATCAGCTGCATTCGTTTTTTTTTCACTGACCGGTTTGGGTTATGTGTTATCTCTGATCTGTTGGTGTATGCCCTAGAGTCCAGTAGTGTATTGACATTACTAGTTTACATTGTATCATGATATTTATTTTATATATGAGGCATTTCATTTATTGTATTGTTTATTGTGATTAAATAAACATAATAAAGTCCTTATAATAGTAGGTTCAATACCATGAGATATCAAGTGCATGACTTGATTGTGAGATTCCATTGGTTGTAATCTTAACATTATTCTTAAATGTCCCTAATCAAGTATTATTGTGAATTATGACAACAATAATACATAGAGACTAGTCGACAACGAAAATGCATTTTTTTAAGTTTGAGCGGCAGTGATAAAGTGAAAAAGATTGGTGTGCGTAGACTGATGACCATATCTCACGGGTCATGGATATGAGATATCAAGTCTTCACATTAGAACATATTAGAGTAATAATGTACTGGACTGACCCACCATGAGAATGTTGCATGGATTGTTACGTGAGTGTCATAAGCGGTTCTCACAGTGACCATGGTGTACGCAGTCCTTTGACTTGAAGTTACTACGGTTCCCTATATGAGAAGTTATATGTTTTAATGTCGTCAAACGTTGTCTGTAATAAGGTGATTATAAAGTCGACTATTGGATATACTACAAATCATACAGAAGGATTTGAGTAACTTAGATAGGATTTATCCCTCTTACATAACAGGAGCGATATCTATGGATCCCTTGATTGAGTGAGACTGCAAAATGCATCGTCGTGCTCAAATGAGTCAATATGAGATATTGAGCTCATTTATTTTAGTAAGTCTACTCAGACATTAGGAAACCAAAGATTGAACTATACAAGGGTGATACGCTCTATGCCTTATGGTCAATTAGATATCTGGACAAAATGACTAGACTACATGGTAACTTTGGTCACAGATATGTTATGTCAAATCACTGGCATTTCCGTTACTTGAATAGTAGTGATGTATTGCTAGATACTGCTCACTGTTTGTAACACCAGAATATGATTTTAGTATTATTGTCAACGTAATGGGAACCTACATGGTCACACACTTAGAATGGATCGAAATTGAATTTAAATTTATGAGATGAATTTAATTGGAAATCCTAGTAAGACTCGGACTCCTAACATGGTTGGGTAATTAATTAAATTAAATGGGTAAACTAAAATTCAAAGACACACATACAAATCTGACCCAGGTTAGATTGTGAGCCCAACGGCTTCATTATTCTCTTAGGGTTAATTTTCTGCGTCTATATATATGATATGTATCTGTAAAAAAGAAAAGGTTAAGAAAACCCCTAGCCGTCACAGAACTCTCCTGTCGTAAGAAAGCGTTCTTAGTTCAGTTCGGTAGAACGTGGGTCTCCAAAACCCGATGTCGTAGGTTCAAATCCTACAGAGCGTGATTCTGTTCTTGTAAGAGGGAGAGATCGTGAGGAACATTCCCTTTTCGTAGCTAGCACCGCGACGTGAGGGAAAGCTTAATTTGATCCGTTCGTGTGGATACCGTAGAGGCACCACAATATTGCAGTGCTGTGATCGGCATACTGTGCAAACAACAGATCCATCTTTAAGGTATAACTTCTAAACACGATTTATGGTTTTCGCATGGATCCATGGTTAGGTTTCGATAATTTTTCCGCTGTGTATTTAATCTAAGATTACCTCGAAACTTAACACGATCGTCATGCAGGTATTTTGGCCGCCATGGAATCGCAAAACGGAGCATGGAACGAACCAAATGCATATCATTGTTGTGGAGGTAACATGTGTGGGTCACCGGGAACATGCAACCACTTTGATGATTGCCTACTGATACAGGGTCTACCAACATGTATGCGTTCCCAACTCCATACTTGTAGCAAAAGCATCGGCCCATTCATCTAAATCGCGCCAAGAGCGTAGTTGCACAAACTCTTATATAGTGTAGCCAATGCCGCATTACCCCAACTGTACGTCCCAACTTTTTAAAGATATGCGATTAGAGGCAAGTACATTAGCGGCACAGAGGTACCAGTTGAGTTCGGGAACATGAATCCTCCAAACAATGACATTATGTATGCCCTGTAATAGCACTCGACTTCGAAGTCGTTGGAATTAACATTCAATGGTGAAAATATCCTTCAACCATTTCAATCGAAGCGACTTCCCAATAACTTCCGTAGGGTCTTTTTCAATGCCGAGATATTCTGGGATTAAAAACTCTGGATTGAAGTCTATCGTCCCAGTGACAACCTGTCTATTGATGGGAAGACCTGTGCTCACTCCAACATCCTGTAGTGTCACAGACATCTCCCCTACTGGTAAGTAAAAACTGTGCATTTCCGGACACCATTTCTTGAGAAGGGCAGTTAGAAGAGGACGATCGGTCTTAATTGAACTCATTAAATCGATGTTGTATAACCCGCAATTCTGTAACAATTCGTGAATACGTGGATGCATGAGCAAGGTGGCATATCCCCGAAAAGTACACTCCTTTGATTGTCCGTCTCACATGGATTTTGAACGATGTTGTGATTGCAATGTAAATAGCCTTGGGTCGAGAGGACCGGGACCCACCGGTGGAACATAAGATGATAAAGATGGGTCCGGCTCATTTGCTGAAGAAGACGGGTCCGGCTCAATTGGCGAAGAAGACGGATTAGGTAAGACCTACACAACAAGAAACAATAAACATCAATTTAGCAATATATTATTTTATTGTAGCAAAATCAAAATAATCAAATAAAGAAAACATCATCTTACATTTGTATGTTTTTGTCCACCACCACGACCCCTACTAACCGGAGGTCGTCCGTAACAAGTTCGTGGCCCCCTACCTCGGTTACTTGGAGGTCTACTACTCGTTCCTTCTTCAAGATTACCCTGCATTCGTGTCATATGTAATAGCGAAGAGTACATTACATGTATAACAATTCCTTATCATGTATAATATAATTCAATACTTCAAAAACGTAATATAACAATTCCTTATCAACACATAATTTATCAATGAAGAATTCAACAATGATATTGACCAATACATAACAATCCTATTTATATCAGATTTAAAAGACTAAAATAAAATACATATTTTATAGTGGGCTAATATATATTTAACTCTTACTATTAAGCAAAAATGTTTCTTTTATATAAAACTACAATTCAAACTAAAGTAGGAATGTAATCAATGGATGTACGTGCAATATGTGATATGATATTTTTGCAGATATGAAGAATTGGATGCTAGCATATGTTCTCTATTTTCCTTTCTCATTTTCACATTGTACGATACGACAATATATATTCAAGTTTCTCATTATGCTTCCTTCCTCTTTGCTCTTTCATTTACTTTCATTTACTTTCATAATATTGTCAATTAAGATTACAGCAGACCTTTCTAGGATTGCAATAGGTTGTGGAGTTGTATTTGTACGAAACATATGACCATTAACTAAACATACAAGGTAATGTATTGATTTTTCCATAAAACAGATAGTCTCAAAGTTTCACCTCATAGCATTTCTCTTTTAACTAAACATGCACAAATAAATTCCAAATTCCACTTTTAACTAATCTTCCCACAAATCATGAGCTCTCAACATTACGTTCTAACAAACCCACAATCAAAATTAACCCATATAATCTAATTGCATATGTATGAAGATTTACCGTGCATTAGATGAGTGCGTTGAAAGGTAGAGATTGAGGATGAGATGAATGAACCCGCTTCCGTTGAAGTCCTCTTTACCCTTCCCAAAATCAACAAAATTTGATATCTTCGATGATGGGTTTAGGGTTTTGAGAGTGAGAGTATAGAGGGTTGTGAGGGATGAAGTGGACCCCTTGAGATTTTGGAGGATTTTTGTGGGCGAGAGCACGAATTTGGGAGCTAGTGTTTCGAAGTTGGGAGAGAGAATGGAGAGAGAGAAGTGAAGAGGTTATGAGACATCGAGTATGATATAAAAAAACCCAACTGACACTCACTGTCTCAAATAGTGAGTGTGGTACAACCACGCTAGTTGTCTGAGATAGCGAGTCTTGGTTTGGTATTTCTTCGAGTTTTTTCTCCATGTGGTGGAGATTCACCCAAGCCTACACTCGCTATCTCAGATAGCAATGATCGTTTGACCAAGCTCGCTATCTCAATTAGCGAGTATGTCATTTTGGTAAATAGTTTCAAAAGTGGGCCAGTTTGGTAAATACTTTCAAAAATTGGTCATTTTGCCAAAAAAAATCATTTAACTATTGGTAATTAATAAGTGGATGGTAAAAGCGTGTGTAGCATTGGTATCGGGTCGGGTCAGGTCGGGTCCGGTTCTTCACTACCTGGATTCGGATCCGGACCCGATCTTCTACGAGTCCAAAAATTGGACCCGGACCCAGACCCGTGAGGACCGGGTCCGGGCGGGTCTGGGTCCGGGTCCTATTAAAATATTCCTACCCGTTCGGGTAGGAGCGGGAGTGTGAGCGCGTGTTTATAAGTATAATATGAGTTGTACGTGCAACATATGTGTATGTTTAGTGTTTAAAACATATTATAAAATTATTTTGCACGTGCGTTGCACGTTTTAAATAAGTGGATTTTTTTTATTTGTTTGTTTTTGTTGTAATTAATGGGAGAGTTGGAGTTGTACGTGCAACGCACGGGTTTGTATGTTGACAAATGACAACCCCAACTCTCTCATTATAATATTAGAGAGTTGGAGTTGTCATTTGTAGACAACCTGTGATTTGTAGACAACCAACCATCTAATCTCAACCATTTACTTTTTAAGTGAGAGTTATATTAACCATTCATTTACTCAATTGTTGTTAATTACCATAATATCCTCAAAGTTCAAATTTATTTACGACATAATTATTTATAAAAGTGTCACTCATATAAAATAAAAGTGAATGCCACTAGAGATAATTTGTAAAGAATATGTGATGAGTAAATGGAGATTTCAGGTTCGAGACAAGATTATGTTTTTACTTAAAAAGATAAAAATTATTTGGACGTGCATCGCACTTGTAAATGACTAGTTATTATTTAATGCTATAATTAAAATGATATAATTTTTTTTTTTTCAAAAAACGCAAGTACGTCACCCTGTTTTATTAATGGATAAGTTACTCCTTTAATTTTTTTAAACACTTCTTTAAACATTTTAAGCAATAAGAAATTTCAAATATATATGTTTTTTTTTTTTCATATTCACATATCACATTTTTACTATTTCCATATTCATATCCTACTTTTTTATATTTTCATATTTTCACCTTAAATCTTTAAAGTGATTCCATCCATCAAACATTAGTGTTTTCATTAATTGTGAAGAATACAACAACAACAACAACAACAACAACAACAAAAACTTTTTCCCAACTAGTTGGGGCCGGCTATATGAATCCTGATTTTCTATTCTGCTCGGTTTAGAGCAATATCTTATGTAAGGTCACATGCTATCATAACTTTTTTTACCGTTTCCTCCCAAGTTAGTTTAGGTCTTCCTCTACACCTAACTCTACCCTCAATACTTATTAAATCACTCTTTCTAATGAAGGCACTATTAGGTCTACGTGTGACATGTCCAATGCACCTAAGACGATTATCTCTTAACTTATCTTGGGTTGGAGCTACCTTTAGCATGTTCCGTATATGCTCGATTCTAGTTCTATCCTTCCTTGTTTTACCACATCCATCTTAACATCCTCATCTCATCTCCGCTACACTCATTTTTTAGACATGTTTCTTTGTTGCCCAACACTCTGCTCTAGACATCATTGTTGATCTAACAACTGTCCTATAAAATTTTTCCTTCAACTTCAAAGGTATACGTTTGTCACACAAAACACCATTGACACTTCTTCACTTAAGCCACCCTGCTTGGATCCTATGTATAATATCTTCACAAATCTTCCCATCTCTTTGTATAATCGAGTCTAAATATCGGAAACAGTCTCTCTTAGGTATCTCATGACCATCAAGCTTCACTACTTCCTCAGTTGTGTTCTGAATATCACTAAAATTACACTCCATATATTTTGTTTTAGTTCTGCTTATTCTAAAGCCTCTAGTTTCCAAAGTTTCTCTTCACAATTCTAATTTAGCATTAACTTCTGCTCTTCTCGTCCACTAAGGTGATGTCATGGGCAAAAAACATACACCAAGGTCAGGGCCGGCCCTAGGATTTTAGGGGCCTGAAGCAAACTTTCAAAAAGGTGCCCCACATATACCCAAAAAAAACGATTCATGTATTAGAAAAAAATTAACAAGTATACATGAGAAATTATGAATTTTAGGGGCCTGAAGCTAATATAAAACTTTTTAGGGGAGCAAACTCTCAAAAAGGGGCCCTACATATACCAAAAAAAAAACGATTCATGTATTAGAAAGAAAAAAAAAAGTATACATGAGAAATCATGGATTTTAGGGGCCTGAAGCTAATATAAAATTTTTTAGGGGCCTGAAGCTAATATAAAATCATGAAAAAAATAAAACGATTCATGGATTTTAGGGGCCTGAAGCTAATATAATTTTTTTTCTTTCTGAAAACGGGGGCCCTCAAGCTAATATAAATTTTTTTTTCTTTTCTGAAAACGACCCCCCCCCCCCCCCCCCCCCCCCCCCCCCCCCCCCCCCCCCCTTTTTGATGATTTTGGGGGCCTGATGCAAGTGCATCACTTGCATCAATGGAGGGTCGGGCCTGACCAAGGTACCTCATCTTGTATTCCTCGCATCAATTCATTTGATTGTGAAGAATATACTTTGAATATTCTTTTTATTTGGTACAAACTCAATAAAAATATTTTTTAATTTCCAAACTACCCCCATCCTTCTTTTTCATTTAAAACCTTTCTCTTCTCTTATTTCATTTTCTTCAATTCTTCCATTAATGTCCCGTATTTCTACAAGAAATCCTAACTCAACTCATGATGTAAAAAAATAAAAACAAAGAAAAAAAATCATCATCCTAACCTCCACTTCGATGTGTGTTCTCCCTCTCTTTTAATAAATACCATAACCTAACTTCTAATCCTCAAATTTTCATAACCACAAAACAATTGAAGAAAATAAAGAATATAACATTTTTATTGGGGATAATTTAAAGAAATTTAAGTTTGATGGTTACATGAGTGTGTTTTTGAAAGAGTTTTGAAGGAAATTGAAAAAGGGTTGCTCAGATTTTCTTTGATTTGATGATGAAATATGCCTCGCTTGGCATTGTTGTGGGTCAATTGTGCTGTGAACCAAAAGTGCAGTTGACCAAAAGTTCGCTGAACAAAAATCGTTTTTTGGAATCAGAATTGTTTGGCAACAACAATTTTAAAACTGATGTCTGAATGACAAATTTTTTTTTTTTATAAATAATTGTTTGGTAACTTTTTTTAGAGAATTGCAGAGAATTGCAGTGAAGTTATAAAAATTATCTAATCATATAAAAAAACCTCTTGTAAAAGAATTAAAATGTTAAAGAACTTAAAATTCCTTAAGTACTTGTTTTTTAAATTTAACTATTTTAAATTAATTGCAAAAATTTAAACATTAGGTGTGTTATCGAAATCAAAGGATTTGAAGAGGAGATATGAAAATATGAAGAATTCGGGTAGGAATATGAAAATAGCAAAAAATTGAAATGTGGATATAAAAAAAATCATTCCAAATTTTGTGGCCTTTTTGCCACTAGAAATTTTCTTGGCCCTAAAATCAGCCCAGACCATCTCTCCAACAGAAACAATAAAGAAATAAAAAATATATGCTTCACCCACTACCAATCTCACTATCATTTTCTTCACTTCTTTAGGTGGCACATTCCTATTGGAGATTTCTCCAACCTACTCTCTCTTCCCCCACCTATTAGAGCGTGTCACCTAAGGTAGTAAAAAAATGTAATAAAAATGGTAGTGGGTGTAACATTACTCAATCAAGAAAATGTCAACAAGTTCAAGGAACCCAAAAAAAAAAAAACCCAAAAAAGAAAAAGAAAAAAAAAACTAATTAATTAAGTATGATCTTTTTTTTATAATTTAAAAAGCACTTAATACATATCAGGATTTTTTTTCCTTTCCAAAATGCCCCCACTTTTCAAAAATAAATACCAAACTGACCCACTTTGAAAACTAATTACCAAACTGACCAACTCACTGTTTGAAACAGCGAGTTTAATTAGGAAATTCTCAAACACTTGGAAAAATATCGCCAAGTCTCAAAATACTAAAACTAAATTCATTATTTCGAACAACAACCCTAATTAAGCTAGATTCGCTATGGTTGCTGTTTGAAACATCGAGTTTAATTATAGGAAATTCTCCAACACTTGAAAAAATCTCATAAAGTCTTAAAACATTAAAGTTAAACTTGTGGTTTCAAATAACACCCTTAATTGAACTACACTCACTATTTGAAACAGTCGAGTAGATCAGTTTGTTAATTAGTTTATAAAGTGGGCAATTTTTGTATTTATTTTCAAAAGTAGGTCATTTTGGGAAAAAATTCTAACTGTCATTGCTGTACTTTTCTTCCGATTTCATGTGAGAGAGAACCACAGAATTCGGTGGCAACGACCTGTCTTTGTAATCTCCAAGTCTTCCTTTCAAATTCAACTTCAAACTATTCTTCTCTCTTCTTCTTGTATTGTATACATCTAGATATCTCTCTTCTTCATTTGGGTCTTTCATTCCAACTCAAATGGATCGACTCTCAACAAGAATCATGAATTCCATATCATCCATCAACTGGGAGGAGGAATCTTACCCAGTTTACGAAGACTTTGTAGTTCTTCCCTTCTTGGTCCTCTTCTTCCCCACTGTCAGATTCTTTCTTGATATATTCTTTGAGGTAACAATCTTTTTTGTATTGGGTATTTTTATTTATTTTTTAATAGCATATTTGATCTGTTTGTTATGTTTTGAAGTTGTTTGGAGGGGACCCATATCCATATGGTGGGTTTGAGAGAATGTGAGGTATATCTCTAATATTATAATGGGAGAAACCCTTTTTGCCATTTGTCAATCTATCGACGCATGTAATGCACGTGCATAACTATTATAAAAGAGGTTTTAGGTTTAAACCTGACTACTTCTAAATTTTTACTTTAAAAAACTATATTTATTAAGACGTGCATAACACGTGTAAATCTCTAATCTCTAATTATTCTAATGGGAGAAGGCCTTAGTGTCATTTGTAAATCTATCAACGCGTACAACACACGTGCATAACTATTATAAATGAGGTCTTATGTTCAAACTCATACTACGTCTGAATTTTTACTTTAAAAAAATATATTTATTAAGACGTGCATCGCACGTCTAAATTATTAGTAGCGATGGTTGGATGTTTGGTTTATGGTTAAAATAGCATTGGGTTTGTTGGTTATATTTAGTATAGATGGTTTGGTGAAGTGGTAGTGTAGATGACCAAATTCAACTGCGCTCTGGGTTGTTGGAATCAGAATATATATAAATTAGTTGAATCTTACTATAACTTTGGAGGTTTGTAGTTGCGGGGTTAGTTCATACGGTGATATGGGTTAAAATAGAACAAAATTAGGATAGTTCAAATCGGACACAAATATTAAAGCTCTCACGAGTAAAACGGTAAATTCCACCAGAAATGGGTCTGTAAAAGGGAGTTGGGCCTCTTTCAAGTCCAGCTACTCAAAACGGATTTGTCAAACTGGGTTGTCATAATAGCCCAACATGAAGGAATTCATGATTATCTAATATATCATTTTAAACTCATAATTATCCATATGAGATGGTTTGAAAATCATATCTCTTTACAAGAGAAGAGTTCTAACTCCATCTATACAACTGCTTCTATCTCTTCATGAAGAAGAAAGTCAATTAACCATATCTCTTTATAAAGAGAAGGGTAACTGACCCTATCTCTTCATGAAGAAGAGAATAACCAACTCTATCAAAATACAAGAAAGTAGAGATAAATCAATATCTTGAAACAGTCCCCAAAGCAACTATAAATACCCCATGACCTCCACAGGAACCAAGTAATCAGTATTTTACCACTAAGTTACTCTCATATATTTCGGAGTTCTGACTTGAGCGTCAGAGGGTCTGTTACCAGGGCCAACCACGATGTTTCAGACTTTTATAGGTCAATCAGAGTGATTGTCACTGCGCAGATCAAATCCAATGGTTCAAACGAGTCATATTTGAGAATCGAGATCAGCTTGAAATAGTCAATATCGGTGAAAACTAAAAGCTTTGTTCTTTTTTATTGTTTCCAAAAAGAATTTACAATATTTGTTTGCTCCCACACAGAAATTAGCAACAACATACGGTATGAACAACCCAAGTTCAGTTTTTATGGGCGTGTAAGTTTGTAAGTAAAAATTGAATTTTAAAAAGGTACATTGAACACGACCTGCAAAATATGTGCTTACCTGTATGGGGCAATAGAATCTATATAATAAAACACAAAGAAAGCTATCAAGTGGCTCACCTTCAATCCCTCCAAAATTAAAGGCTCAGATCTAACCTTACAAAACATATTTTCTCTTCCAAAATTTTAAACCCCAAAACAAAAAATTTTCCCAAAAAACTAAAAAATTCATTACTTTATTACTATCTCTCTCTTCTATCTTCACTTTTTCATATTTCTCCCTATCTCTCTCTCCCTATCTCCCTCCCATTCTTTCTTTATTTACTAAGAAATTTAGATTTTAAGATTTAAGGTTTGTAAATTTTCAGAATTTTTATGGTTTTTTATTGCACATGTTATATTGAAAATAACAAATATCTATTCAACAGTTAAATTTCATCATTTTCCACACTTAAAGTTCTAAGAAGTTAGATTTTACACCCCCATTTATAATTATTTTTCAACATATACTAATGGAAACATGGACTTTTATTTACAATTAATTATTGTCATACTATTCAAACTTGAGCTATATAATTGTTGTTTTACTGTTTACAGGGCTTTTCGTGTTTTGTATCGTTCCGAAGACGTGTCGTAGGCACGTGCCCACGGAAAAATCTAGTTTAAATATAAATCTTGTAAGGTTCCAACTATGGTACCAAATTGCAATCGATAACGACATGCATTGGCCTAGTTAGATTTGTAACGCCTCCCAAACCAATATCAATCATTGCCATAACATAATAATTATACAATCTCATGATAATAAATTCCACCAATAAAGAGTAGCTCAAATGCCCCCCCCCCCCCCCCCCCCCCCCCCCAACCAAAAAAAAAAACTCAAATGGCTAACAAAAATATATAATTCATTACAGAAAATGACTAAACATTTACGGCAAGAAGTCTCATTACAACTCTATTACAAAAAAAAAAAAAAAACTTTGAAACAAGATTCGAAATCCAATTTTTTTTACTTAACACTCTCTACGATAATTTATTCTCAAAAGGTATAAGCTTCCAGCTCCTTTATTCCCTATAATTACCCAGTCTTGATGCACTAATCTGAAAAGATTTATTAACAACAAAATGAGTTGATGCCCAAAAGTAATTGCATAAATATAACAAGTAGTCAGTAATTTATAAAATACCGCATTAACAATTAAATATGTTAATGCACAATCATATAACAATGCAAGTATTGGAACAAGAATATCTACATTATAACTAAAGCTCTTATTACATATAGAGAAATGCTAGACTTACATGAGATTCTACCCTAAACTTACATGGGGCTTGTCTTTTAGTAATTGTTGGGTCATATCCATTTGTCTTTTAATGATTAATGGACACACCAACCACTAAAAGACAAGCCCCATGTATGTTTGGGGTATTTCATGTATGTCTAGCATTTCTCCACAAGCAAATAATACAAGATGCTTAGTGCGGTACTTGTCTAATAATTTACGCATCTCATACTACGTAAATAATCAGATAAAAGTTCTAGAATGCAAGATAATTTAGGTATGCTCATATCTCAATGCGGTCAACGCTTATAGTCCGGTTGATAAGGTACACACTGCTACAGTCCGTGGTAGGAACAAATAAATTGCACAATTAAAATACTACTACGGTCCATAGTTGGGATAAATAACACATACAATTTGATCAACACTTATAGTCCGATTGATAAGATAAACGGCACTACAGTCTGTGGTAAGAACAAACAACACTCAAAGAGTGGACACATTGAGAGCCAAATGGGTTACTTAGATTTCCGACTCGTATACGGTATACAATCATAGATGCTTACACATGAGTAACACTACTATAATTATGATAATAACTTAAAATAATAATCTCAATATTCACAACATCATAAGGCCACTTAGTGCATACATCCTTACTCAAACTACGCAAAATAATGCAGAACGATATAGTTTAAATAAAATCCACAAATATTTCTAACAACAATATAAACCAAATATGGATGACAACACCCACATATCACAATTACATATTCATGCAAACACACCAATCAATACATTAATCTCAATTCAATAGTCGCATATCATCGCAGCACATCACATAAAATAACCGTAGAAATACTCATAATATAACAACACTACAAAACAACAAGCATTTTATAAAATTACATTCTACAGAGTATATAGATATCCAATTACTTACGGTGGTCGGTGCAATAACAATCAGCTATGAGTCCTCCAAAAGACTCCTAAATTTCAGTCCGCTCCTATTAGAAGATAATCATGACATCATTAACGATATCAACCGATTCGTCAAAACACAAAGTACGTACATGCATACACACTTAACTACTCTTTACTCACTAATCCTAAACAAATGCAATAGGTTCTTGATTGGGTTGTTAAATTAGATGAAGCATTTCTAATATATATATATATATATATATATATATGTAGGCAAATGCTCCATTGAAAATGGGTTTGTTTTCACGGGTTGGAAAACAGCGATCTGAGCCATTGGATCACTCTTGATCGTGATCAGCAGCTCAGATCGCCTCCGTCCATCACCCAGTATCACTTAAGTGGCGGAGGGTTATTTTGGGAATTTCGTCCAAATAACTCTTCGCCTGATTCGCTCTGAAAAATTGATATAACCTAGAACAACGGCGTAGGTTATAAAAATTTGAATCATAGGCTGTTGTTGGGAACAACGGCCTAGGTTATAAAAATTTGTATCATAGGCCGTTGTTTGGAACAACGACCTTGTTCTCAATTTTTATAACCTAGGCCGTTGTTCCCAACAACGGCCCCGTTGTTGCAAACAACGGCCTATGATTCATTTTATTATAACCTAGGCCGTTGTTCCCAAGAACAGCCTAGGTTATATTCATTTTTTTAGAATCTGTGAGGCGAAGAGTTATTTGGGACGAAATTTCCAAAATAATCCTCCACCACTTAGTGAGAACGAGTGATGGGCGGCTCAGATTTGAGCCGTTGATCACGATCAAGAGCGGTCCAATGACTCAGATCGCTGTTTTCTAACCCGTGAAAACTAGACCCGTTTTCAATGGAGCATTTGCCATATATATATATACAACCCTAGCTTTCTTAATTAAAAGGGAATTGCAACAATTAATCGACAAGCAAAAGATTCATATTTAATCCTCCAATTAACTATAATCACCAATTCATTTGATGGAGAAAGTAGGATTAAAACTGAACAGTGCACCCCTAAAATTATATTGATTTTGGGTTTCACAATAAAATCAACCTAGTCAGTTTCTAGGGTCTAATAAGAAACTAATAAAATAATTAGATACATTACCTTTGACTTTCTCTTTCTATCTTCTCCTTCTCCTTCTCCCCACTGTTTTTTTATTTTTATTTTTATTTTTATTTTTTTTAACAGTGGCAGCGGCGGTCCTGAGGAAAGAAAAAGAAAGAGAGAAAGGGGTCACGAAAAAGAGAGTGGAGAAAATAAAAGTCTCTTTTATAAAAAAACCCCTTTTGGCACTTTTACAAAATAGCATTTAATAATTGTCTTTTGCATAAAAATCATATGTAATATAAGTAGATCTTATTTCTTTCTATATAACAATATTACATAATGAATATTTTGGGGCATTACAAAATTATAAATTTGCCTACCGATGCTTGTGACATGTCCGATATAACTATGAATGGCAGCTGATACCTAATACCATTACCAAGATTTGAAATCATAGGTCCAATTATTTTGGCCCATTACTCGAGTGTGTCCTACCTGCACCCTACAATTTAGATGAATTTAGCTATAAGCATAGCAACACGTAATAGCTGGAGAAGGAGTAACGAACACTTACTATATGTATGCTATCAAGGTGGTTATCATATGGCTCACAACAATATCTACTAGGGCTTAAGACCAGTGATGAACCTCACGTCAACTAAGACTCATTGTGTGATTGTTATTTTTTTTTTAGAGATAAGAGTCATTAGCAAGTGGGTGTTAGGAAGTGTGACCTCAAATACACGTAGGCACGAAGTTTTAGTTGTAGCAGAAGAAGAGAAGACACGAAGTAGTGAGAAGAAGGCAGCCAGCAGCTGCAGGCAGAAGTTGCGGTCGACTGTCCAAGGTTGTGGTTGATCACACACCCGATCGCACGCCCAACCATCTGTACAGGGTTCCAACAATGAGTGGGACAGTCGCCATCCAGTGTTTGGGTCTTGGCGAGACTAGTTGCAGTCGACCACAACTGGATGCGGTCGACCGACAGCGGTGTTGTATGTTATTTTGGCTGACGGATTTTGGGTCCAATAAGTTGTATTTGTGTATATCTTTTAGGGTTTATTTAAGGGCTATATAAGTGGATGTAGGCTCTAGAGTTTGTATTAATCTTAAGAGAAGATTAGAGAGAATTGGTGAGCCATTATCATTGTACAACTTCAAGAGAGGTGAGTGCCGAGTGCTTCAAAGGTGAGAGGGAGATTGAGAGTTGTGATCTCTTTGTAATCTTTAGAATTCTTGGGGAATAAGAAATATTGGTTATCTCTGCATATTATTGTGTTCGTGTACTTGTGAGATCTTGCAATTATTGTGGTGACTTGTTCTTTGTGCATCTAGTTCTTGGGCGTTTCTATTTCTTGTGGTGTGTGTTCCGCAATTAGCATTACTAGTGATATCAGAGCAAATGTTTCGCGATGGCCAACAACAAGTCAAAATTTAAGAGATTCGATGGGGGTGACCTCGCGATGTGGAAGATTCATATGATAACATATCTTTGTTAGAAAGTTTTAGAAGTTCCGTTGTTTGATGAGAAGCCAGAAGGTGCAGACAAGGATGCGAAGATCTTGGCAGATTGGAATCCTTTGGATCAGAAGGCGCTAGGGCAGATTCAGTTGGGACTGAGCATGCTGGCGTTGTTTCATATCTCAAAGGCAGAGACCACAAAGGAGGCTATGAAGATTCTCACAGATATATATGAGAAACCGTCGACGTCTAATCAAAATTTTCATCTAAAAAAATGGTTAATATGAAGTTGAGGGAAAGGAATTCAATAGCAGAACATTTGAACAATTACTGTATGGTTTACAACCAGATGGAAGCTACATGATTGAAGTTTTTAGAGAGGGAATAATCATTGTTACTTCTATCTACTTTGCCCGATAGTTATGGTATGGTAGAACAGACTATTACATGCACTATGACAGATTCGATGACTCTACAAGATGTGGTGAGGAGCATTTTGAACGAGGAGGTGAGAAGGGTGAGAAACGGAGGATTTCCATCATCATCTTCTAAGGATTCCGCAATGTCAGTTGAAAAGAGACGTGGGGGATCTTAAGAGCAGTCGAAAAAGAAAGGATCAGAGTAGTTCGTCTGAGAGTGAGTCTGACGATAACGACGGGGGACATGGACCTCAGTGTTGGTATTGTCACAAGATGGATCATAAGATGCACGGTTGTAAGGCCTATATGAAGAAGAAAAAAGAAAAACCGAAGGAAGCTAAACCAAAGGAAGTCAATGTGGTGTCTATTGAAAACGGTAAGTCATGCTTATCAGTTACGAAGGAGTTGGACATGCAAGATTGATATTGATTCAGGAGCTTCTTTTCATTGTACTTCGATAAGGGAGGTGTTTGATGACTACAGCAAGGGTTCTTTTGGAGATGTGTTCGTGGGAAACAGTCAGTGCTGTCATGTGAGTGGGGTTGGTATTGTTCGTGTGAAAGCCAATGATGATTAGAGTATTGTCTTGCGGGAGACAAGATATGTTCCAGACTTGAAGGAAAATCTTATCTCGATAGGAAGACTAGACAAAGAGGTTATGTCTACTACAGTTGGTAGTGGAGAGTGGTGTATAGCTGCAGTTCAAGGGTGATAGCAAGAGGGAAGCATGAGGGAATACTGTATTTTCTTAGAGACATGAGAGATGTTTCTCCTGTAGTTGACTTTTAGCCAGAATCGTGTAGTAGGTTGTGTGAGGTACAACCGAGTTCTTTCAGTTGTGGGGTGGAGGAGGTTGCCAATTTAGTGGGAGTTGCTAGCCATGAGAGGGATCTTAGAGAGCAAGACATTACTGCGGTGAGGGTTCTTTGTGATATGGCAGAAGAAGCATCAAGTCACTCTTGTAAGGTAAAAAGTATTGTTATCAATATATGGGGTGATATCGATAAATGCAATCGAAATGGAGCTGTAGTGGTTGAACAATCTGCAGATTTTGTGGAGGTATCATCCACGGAGACTTCTAGTGCAGATGGTGCATTAAGAGGTTTTGAACCATGTCTGGAGTTAATAAAGATTCTGCAAATTGGAAAGTCTTGTGACACAGAATTCGACAAAAGCGGTTGTTTCTCTGTTATTCGTGCCCTATGCGATTGGTGGGACACATTCTTCATGAGCTTATGAGGGGTGGTTGGTGCACTTCATGTGGTAGAGTGGCGGAGGTGCTCTTCATGAGTGTGATGAGTACTTAGGTCTTTCATAGTTGTGGGAGATTGGCAGAAATAATGTGAGGTAAAGATACAATAACTTTGAAGGATTTGTATTTGGTCCAAGGGGGAGATTGTTTGGAAGTGTGGCCTCAAATACACGTAGGTACGGAGTTGGAGGTGTAGAAGAAGAAGAGAAGACTCGAAGCAGCGAGAAGAAGGCAGCCAACCGTTGCAGACAGAAGTTGCGGTCGACCGCACACCCGACCGACTGTACAGGGTTCCAACAGAGAGTGGGATAGTCGAACACACAGTCGACAGTCCAGTGCTCGGATCTTGGCGAGACTAGTTGCAGTCGATCGCAACCGAGTGCGGTCGACCAACAACGGTGTTGTATGTTATTTTGACGGATTTCGGATCCAATAAGCTGTATTTGTGTATACCTTTTAGGGTTTAATTGAGGGTTATATAAGTGGATGTAGACTCTAGGGTTTGTATCAATCTCAAGAGAAGATCAGAGAGAATTGGTGAGCCATTATCATTGTACAACTTCAAGAAAGGTGAGTGCCAAGTATTTCAAAGGTGAGAGAGAGAGAGAGAGAGATTGAGAGTTGTGATTTCTTTGTAATCTTTGTATTTCTTGGGGAATAAGAAATATTGATTATCTCTGCATATTATTGTGTTCATGTACTTGTGAGATCTTGCGATTATTGTGGTGGCTTGTTCTTGGTGCATCTAGTTTTTGGAAGTTTCTGTTTCTTATGGTGTGTGTTCCGTAATTAGCACTACAAGTGGTATCAGATTATCTACAATGGGGATTTTTGCGTTTCACGAAAGGTTTTATTGTAACCCATTAATGTATCAAAACTAATTACACCTTCATGCGGATACATATTAAACATGAACTCGTCCTTGAAACGTATTAGGCACTTCCATTCCATGTCCAGGTTGCTTAGCCGAACAGTCCAATGCACCCCCGAATTATGGAAAGTGCCAAATGTTGGGAACTACCTGGCATGGAGTTAGGAGCAAGTACAGGGAGATGGGAGAACCACCTTAAGTAAGAGCATATACCAATGGGAATTGTATTTCATCCTTTGTTCTGCATAGTAAATGGGGATTGAAATGCACCAAATTTTGGTGACTTATTAAGGGAAAGATGAAGTAAGGGCATGATATTGGAGACATTGCAACTTGCAACATATGTCGGGGAGGCCTCCGTTGATTGTGTACGAACAAATTACAAGTCAAAAGGTAGGGTAAGAATGGGTTTAGCTAATTAGGAATTTGACTCTTCCGGGAACTAGTAACGCGTAAACCATGTCAAACCAAGACCGATCAATATCTGAACGGAACAGATTCAAACTTCCTAGAATAGTTTCCGGTGCGAAATGAAATTCAATGAGTAATTCAAAGCCCAAAAAAAAAAAATCTTTGGTAGGATTTATTTTGTAAGGCTAAGGTCAAGCAGAAATGATGGAAAAGGAAGGATAACAAACACTTTGTTCCTAGCCCTTTCGGACTAGCACTCCTAGCTGCCCTACCTTTGAAATCGATTTCTCAGCATACCCGAGTAATGGTCCCAGATGGTTGGATCCATGGTTTCAAATCTCAGTATCAGTATCGGCTGCCATTCATAGGTAATATCAGACATGTCACCAACATCGGTAGCAAATTTTCAATCTGACTAGGCCAATGCACATCGTTAGCGGTCAAGATTGGATACCAAAATTTGAACCTTACAAGATAACAATAAGGGAAGACATCACCCAATCAGCTTCCACAGTTGTTGGCGAGGTTGTGAAGCATCTTTCGTGATTATATTATAGAGGTGATAGGTTGGTGGTGGCCAAGGTGTGAGAGAGAGGAGCAAGTGAGGGCATCAATTCTTTATTGAGTTAGAATTTCTGAATATTTAATCTACTGGTCACAAATTAATTACAAAATTGTGGTCATTGGAAATTTGGAATATCCAATTTCCTTACTTTATCACTACCTTATGAACTATGTTGCGATTGAAAGAAACCTATTCATATATTCCATGGTTTGGGATTGATAATATTTTGCTCAGTAGTATTCATTTCACTAACCCAAGTGACCCTTAACATTGGTATACTTCTTCAAAAGACAAAAGAAGCTCATTTTCCTTCACTTTTATTCAATTAGTTTCTATCTCAAATTTTTGTTTTTAGATCCAAAATCCGAGCGCCATTTAGTGATGAAAGATATTGCAAAGTTATTGTTTTTTTTTTTCCTTCTTTTTTCTGGGGCTTATGTTCTCATTCATTTTTCACTTTGTTCATACTACTGTTTTTGTAGAAAGTGGCACGGAGGTGTATTCTTGGGAGAGGACATAAAAAAATAAACTGTGAAGTTGAAGGAAGGAGAAAGAAAATTAATAAATTTAAGGAATCAGCTTGGAAGTGTATTTATTTCCTTTCAGCGGAGATTTTGTCTCAAGCTGTTACATATAATGAACCATGGTTCACAAACACCAAGTACTTTTGGGTGGGACCTGGAGATCAAGTCTGGCCAGATCAGAAGATAAAGTAAACATTGTCTGAAATTCTTGCACACTTAGCATTTCCTCTTATTATAATCTGTATAAATATCTTTTTAATCAAGTATTCTCTCTTTTTCAGGTTGAAACTTAAAGCTGTTTACATGTATGCTGCTGGATTCTATACACAATCCATTTTTGCATTGCTTTTCTGGGAAACACGGCGGTCAGACTTTGGAGTG
Source organism: Hemerocallis citrina (assembly GCA_017893485.1). Taxonomy (NCBI): domain Eukaryota; kingdom Viridiplantae; phylum Streptophyta; class Magnoliopsida; order Asparagales; family Asphodelaceae; genus Hemerocallis; species Hemerocallis citrina. Next base: position 333,514,945 of record CM030359.1, on the reverse strand, counting down.
TCCATGTTCCATCACGTAGCAACTGCTATTGTTATATTGATGTCATATATATTCAGGTTAGTCTCTGACGCAGCTGGAAATTATCAGACTTATGTTCTCACAAATTACAATTAGCAACCATTTTCTACTTATAGTACTGTTAAACATCATCGAGTTGTAAATTTGACAGAATCAAATTTGCATTTCCTTTTGAAATTGAATGAACAATTATTGGAGCAGCCATTCATAAGCACCAAAGGTGAATTGTAGACCATAGAATTTGATACAAGATTATAGCAGAAGTTGGAGAACTACTGAAGATGCAAAATTGAACCTGATATTTGCAATGCAAAATACTGCTCTCATTGTACCAGATTACATGTAAAACAAAATTGTGGCAACTAGGCTCCGTGATTAACTTTGGTCCATATAGGGTGAGGCACACTACCTTGTGTAGCGCCCCGAGTTCCACACACTGGAAGCTCGTGACACTTACCCAGAATCTTTACTTCAATGAGTACACAACACAAGAAAACTACAGAAAATTAGAAACTTACATTACAGAAGGAACCAGCTCGAGTCCCCTGCTCCACAATTAGCAATCCTACAATTAGCAAACTATAGGCACGTCAGTTGAATACAACTGACGCAATGCGGATGAAATCCTCAATCTCCAAAATCCTCAACAATCAATATTTGATGCAGAAAAAAAATGTGAAAGTCAAACCACAAGTGTCAGTGTATGCCATGATCTAGATTCTAATGCACAACTCATATGCACACCATGCTCTTAATCTAATGCAAACTTGATTTAGAAACGTATGCATCCCATACTACATACTCCCCAAATTGATTTCGTATTCTCCAGATAATAGGGTTCAATCCCTCGCCATGCATCCTACTCTTGTACTCTTTCCTGTTTCTGACATTCATCTAGTGACTGGTAGAATCTGCAGCACATGCGGTCCATTTTCGCTCCTGTAGTTGGATCATGGTCCTTCTCCACTCCGAACGGCAGTAATCACTCTGTTCGTTCAGATCATGGTCCTTCTCCACTCCGACAGGATCGTGGTCCCTCTTCATTCCCGGTCAGGCCGGTGATCATCAGCTCTGCTAGAATCATGGTCCTTTTCCACTCATGCCCCTACCAAAGTTATCATGAATATAAGGCGAATCGATAGGGTCATCCCTACTCCGCCAAGAGACTTAGAGTTACACTCTTGCTCCTTGTTCGTATTGATAACCCAGAACATAGATGGAAACTTAAGAGTCCATCTCCTAAGTTCCGACAGGACTTGTGATTTACGTCTGCATCCTATTCTTATCACTAAATCCCAGAAATTAACAGTCGAGACCACGCTGCACGTGTCCCAGACGAGACGACGCCGCACGTGTCCCCTTGACAGGTGAATACACGCCCAACTAGTGTCTGTCCTTATCAATCATCCTAAATTAATTTCTTAATCCACCAACTTACTCGATTCTAATTGCTTTATTATCACAACTTTTATTTTCTAAGTTAATTGAACTGTGCATCCTAGTTTCCACTTTCACCCTTCAGCAAGTTTACTTAACTAAATTAACTTAATTCACTAACTAGGTTCTAAGTGAATCCAACCTAGTTGAAATCTCAACAAGCTTTATCTTGATTTAAATTGGGTTCAACTTAGCTTTCAAATCATGCTAGAGGTCAGCCCAACATGCACCACACTAGTGCACTCAATGTACACAAAACACCACCATATGTAAATATTCAAGTATGCATACCCGCATACACATGCATATAGTATTCCATCAATCACCGTATTCATGCCTACAATCTCTTCTATACTACCAATAGTTCTTTAATTTACCAATTTACTATCATACTAACCTATTTAACTTACTAACTTACTAACATGATCACTATTTACACAAGAAAATTCTTATATAGTTTTCAACTACACATTGGAGCTTACTAACACATATTAGGCTTTCTAACATTTCAACCAAAGCTTACTAACATTTTTAGTATAATGCTAGTAGCCTACTATCAATGTAAAATTTTACTAATCAAGATAGTAACTTGCTAATGACATGGTTTTTATTTATAATCATCCATAAAAGATTCATCTTTCACACTTTCTATCATCCTTAACACAAAGATTAAATCTTTATTTATTCACTAGCATTTTCATACATATAATTTCATAACATTCATAAGTAAGAAAAGAGAACACCCACTCTAATGTCTAGCAATTATCAATCATTCATTCCATATATAAAGAAAAATATATAAAGAAAAATAATAATACATGAGGTGTGAAGAATACCCACTTTGATTGTTTGCAAGCTTCAAGTTGCTATCTTCTCCTCCTTGCACCTTTAGTCTTCTTGACTTCTTGCTCCAATCCAATAGTAGTAGTATAATAGTAGTAGTAAAGTAGTAGTAGTAGTAAGCAGTTGAAGTAGTAGTAGGTAGTAGTAGTAGTTGAAGTAGTAGTAGGAGAAGCAGTAGTAAACAACAGTAGCAGCAGTAGTAAAAGTAAGCAATAGTAGAAGTAATCAGTAGTAGAAGTAGTAATAGGAGTAGTAGTAATAAATAGCAGTAGAAGTAGTGGAAGACAACAGCAGTAGTAGTAGAAGACAGCAACAGCAGCAGTAGTAGACAGCAACAGCAACAGCAGTAGTAGGTGTAAATATATAGAGAAAGGGGGTGGAGAAAACTGCTGCTGTTGCTGCCGGCTGTAAAGAGAGAAAGAGAGAGAGAGAGAGAAGTGTAGGATGTGGTGGAAAAGTGTAGAAAAGACTTAGGTGTCCCCCCCCCTTCGCACTTAACCCCTCAAGCTTTATTTAATTCCACTTAACCCCTTAAATAGCCATATTGGGTTGAGCTTTAAGAAAAAAAAGTTGGTCTTTTAAGAAAGAAAACTTATTAGGTTTTAAAAAAGTTAACCATATGGATATGCTAAACAAAAATAAATATAGAAATAATAGTGTATGATAAAAATACACATGTATATATATATAACAATGCATACATATTTTTATTGTAAGAAAAATAGTACATACCAGGGATATTACACCTTGACTCTAGTCTAGGAAACCAGATTTATTGTACAAGTGAGGGTGTTTGGTATTGCTTTGCATTATTAATTCATTCAGTAAGATGGTTGCCTTAGAGCATCCACAATGGTTTCTCATTCGCCATTTTTCTCATTTTTTGGCAAAATGAATGCTGCAACGGTTTCTCATTTTGCCAATTTTGAGAAAGCGGCTATAGTTACTTCTCAAATATGAGAAAGATTTTGAGAATTTTCAAATTATAGGTCCCCTAATTTTTTAATAGCAATCGAATGGGACATCATGTATCATCTTAGAATTTTATTATTATTATTATTATTATTATTATTATTATTATTATTTAAAAGTATTGCACAGAACAACATGTTCCGTCCAAAGAAATTTAAAAAAAAAAGAAAAAGAAAAAGAAAGCATCGGACCGGACAATATGTCCCATCCGAGCTCAAAAAAACCAGCGACGGGACAACATGTCCCGTTCCAACATGTTGACCAAAATCAAGTGGGTTTAAGTGAGAAATTAAGACATTTAATCATGGTTTACTTCTAATTTAATAACTAATTAAATTACTAATGACCATTTAATAACTAATGCAATTTTAATTGTCCAAAAAATTACCAAATTTACTTCTCTGATGGAACAATATGTTCCGACTGATTTTATTTATTTTTTTCTTTTCAAAATTTGGTCAAATGACCACTAGAACGAAACTCTCAATTTGTCATTTCTTATTTTACCATTGTCAAATTTGAGAAAAAAACCATTGTGGATGCTCTTATATAGATCTAATAATCTTCCCTTCTATATATTATTCTCTTATCACTCCTTTCTATTTATATTGATGCTAAGACGTGTGCAATATTGAGTTTTTATTATTTTCTTCTCCTATAAATTTCGATGACAAAGCTTGACACCATATTGTACTATATAATAGTTGTTGTAAACTTAACCCTAGATAGAGAATTTTTCAATAATATTAAAAGATTAAGTTTACCCACAAGTAGTGCCGATTAAGTTGAAATTAAAACTAGTGATTGGTTTGATGGATTTTAAAGAAATTAATAAGTTAACAGTTCCAGTTAAATATTCAAGCCTAAAATCAATTATTACACTTAAGCATTCTTAACAAGTAAGATATTCAATAGTGATTCGTTCACTATTTGACAAGTAGAAGCATACACTCTCAATATTTGTGGACGACAGAAGATTCAGATAAGATTCTAGAGATGATAGGTAGTACTAGGAATGGAAAGAAATTACCAGGGTTCAATAAAAGTGTCACTGCCACGGATGGGGAGGAAGAAAATGTCAATCGTCAAAGTCAATGGCGTTGTACTCCTCCATAGCTCATTCTCTTGATGTGACGATTAGGGTTTAGGATTTGAATAAAGATTTGGGGATTAGGGTTAGGGTTTGAAAGAAGATTTGGGAGGAGGGTGACTGTTGGGGATGGTCGGATGGTAAGGGACGGTGGCCAAGGGTTCGGGGGTGTTAGAGGAGAAGAGAGAGGGAGCGGGTAGGGGCTGTGGTGTGGAGGTCGAATAGCAAGGCGAAGTGGAGGAGGTCTGCGGGTTGGTGAGGGTGATGATGAGATGATGTTCAGGTGGTGCTTGGGGAGATAAGATGATGGTGGTGAGGTGCAGAAGAGGATTGGGTGGCGCCGGGTATGGGTTTCGGTGTGAAGAAGAAGAAGAAAAAGAAGAAGAAGAAGAAGAAGTCGGGTGTAGTCGGCGGCTGAAGAGAAAGATGGGGTGATTAGTCTAGGGTTTCCCACAAACCCTAATATCCTCTCAATGTCTCACACACAAAATGGGAATGAAGAGCAAAACTCAACACACAAAATTTTAATTAATCAAAGCATATCTTTTTATTAGTCTAAATGTCTATATATAGGCTCAAAACAAATCTAAAAAATATCCCAATGTGCAGAAAATAAAGGTGATGTTAAGATGAAAACAATACTGAATATTGAATTGAGAAATAACTGAGTACAATATCTTCTATATATATGAGTGAACCAAATACAAAATTAGCCCAATACCCAATGTGGGACTATAATATCTAACACCCCCTCTCAAACTCATGGTGGTTTAAACAGTGTGAGTTTGCCTACTAAATATCGAAATCTCTGAACAGTATGAGATTTGGTGAAGAAGTCTGCCGTCTGCTGTGATGAGGTAATAGAATGAAGAGAAATAGTCCCTGCTTCAAAGTGCTTACGAACATAATGACAATCAATCTCTATATGCTTCGTTCACTCATGAAAGACCGGGTTGCTTGCAATGTGTAGTGCACTCCGGTTATCACAATGAAGATGAGTAGCTCCTGAAAGACTGACACCCATATCTGATAAAAGCCAACGAACATGAACAATCTCTCTAGTAGTAGCTGTCATTGTTCTGTACTCAGCTTCGGTCGAAGAACATGCAACAACTGCCTGTTTCTTACTTCGCCATGAGATCAGCAAATCACTAAGAAATAGACAGAAATCGATGGTAGACCATCTGGTAGTAGGATCACCTGCCTAATCTGAATTAGAATATGCACTCAGCTCTAGTTTGGATATAGTAGGCATGAATAATGAGCGAGTAATAGTACCCCGAAGATATCTGAGAATCCGAAGAAGGGCACCGTAGTGAACTGATGTAGGAGCAGAAACAAACTGACTGACAACACTGACTGCGTGAGCAATATCGGGTCTGGTCATATATAAGTAGACAAGCTGTCCAACAATCTGTCTGTATCTAGTGGGATCAGGAAGGAGCTCACCATCAGTGGGACGAAGCTTCACATGAAGCTCTAAGGGTGTATCGGCTGATCGACTGTCAGAGAGGCATGCAGCGGAGATAATATCTTATGTGTATTTCTGTTGAGAAATGAGTATCCCCGAGATCCATGAGCAATCTCTAGGCCCAGAAAATAACGTAGTCTGCCAAGGTATTTCATATGGAACTGCTGTTGAAGGTATTACTGAGTGGATGTAATGCCCACAGAGTCATCCCCAGTAATGATCATATCGTCAACATAGAGTAGTAGAAGTACCCTCCCCTGCGGTATGACTGCATAAATATAGAATGGTCCTGAGAACTCTGACTAAAACCAGGCTTGGTGATGACAAGGCGAAAACACGCAAACCAGGCTCGAGGGGCCTGCTTCAAACTATATATAGCCCGATGCAACCGGAAAACATGACGAGGAGTAGAGAGGCCAGGAGGAGGATCCATATAAATAACCTCAGAAAGGTACCATAAAGAAAAGTATTCTTCACGTCCATCTGGTATAATGGCCATTGGCGGATAGCTGCAACAGCAAGAAGAATGCAAAAAGTAGTCATCTGTGCAACGGGAGCAAAGGTCTCATCATAATCAATGCCATGCTCCTGAGTAAATCCTCGAGCTACTAGACGAGCCTTGTGCCGCTCAATAGTTCCATTAGGTTGATATTTGACCTTGAAGATCCACTTGCAGCTAATAGGCTGAATACCCTCTGGCAAAGGAACAACATCCCAAGTGCAAGTCTGATCATATGCACTGAATTCCTCTGTAATAGCTTTCCTTCATTCAGGATATTGAATTATGTCTTGATAGGTTTTGGGCTCACGTGTATAATATGTAGCAGTGAGATATATAAGAAACTGTGGTGAGTAAGAAGCTAGGGTGGTAAAACCAAACTAGTCAGAAAGACCAGTGGCATCAAGTGTATAACGTGCCGGAGGAATACCAGAAGTGAAACGTATAGACTGACGAAGAGGTGGTGGACTGACAGGGTGTGGGGGTAAGGACGGTGGAGTAGGTGTATGTGTCGGTGGGGAAGTAGGTGGGGTGGGTGCTGGCTGCTGTGGGGATGCAGGTGGTGTTTCGGTAGGGGGAACAACAGGTATAAGGACTGCAGGAGATGTGAATGGAGCCAGAGGAGTGGGATCAAAAGGAATGCACGAAGATGAAGTCGGGGAGCTAGCAACAACTGGAGAATCGTGAAATCTAGTATCCTCGGGGGGAGTCAGGTAGTAAGGGGAGTCTTCCACAAAGGATACATATCGAGAAATGCGGACACGACCTGCTGATGGATCAAAACAACGATAATCTGTGTTCGGAACTGAGACCTAGGTGAACGCACTTAGCAGCACGAGCGGAGAACTTCGTGCGCTCAGTAGGAGGGAGAAGAACGTAACAGGTGCATCCAAAGGTACGGAGCATACTATAGTCGAGAGGTGAGTGATAAAGAGCCTCATAAGGAGTCGTACCAGCTAGGACAGATGATGGAGTAATGTTGATGAGACTAACAGAGGTTATGATAGTTTCAGCCCAGAAAAAAAGAGGAGCAGAAAAGGAGAGTAAAAGAGCGCGAGCCGTCTCAAGTTGCTGTTTTTTTTTTTTTTTTGATTTTTTTGAAAAACAGAAAGGAAAAAAAATAGTTTATTGGATCCTGGATCGGGTATAGGGTAAGTGGTTCAGTATGGGTAATGGGGATTTGGGTATACGGGTTGGGTATGAAGCTGTAAGAAAAAAAAATTAGGATTAGGGTTCTGAGATAGGAGACGTGAGAGTGGCAGCTAGGGTTTGGGATGAGGAGGTTGGAAGTTGCTGGCGATGGTCACTGTGGGTGGAGCAAGGGAGATGGGATGGAGGTAATGGAGGTTGCGGCTCGGGTAGTAATGGAGTTGGGTTTGGAGGAGCTCGGGTGTGCAGCGGGTGTGAGGAAGAAGGTCGGAGTTTAAAGGGGAGGAGCATTCGGGGAGAAGGTGCAGAAGGTGGAGTTGGTGGTGGTTTGTAGTGCAGGTGAACGGGATGAAGAAGATGAAGTACAGGGAAGACGAAAGTGATTGCGGCTGTGGATTTTGGCGAAGAGGAGCAATGGATTTGGTCGCCGCCGTGGATTTGATGTTGTTGTTGTTACCTGCGGGAGGATACCGGAGAAGGATGTTGATGGGTTTGTTGGTGATGGTTTTTTTTCGGCTTTTGGAATTTGAGGATTTTTGGCTTTTGGAATTTGAGGATTTTTGGATGAGAAAAATTTGAGAGAAAAATTTTTGTATAATTTGCTCTGATACCATGTTAAGATGAAAACAATACTGAATATTGAATTGAGAAATAACTGAGTACAATATCTCCTATATACAGGAGTGAACCAAATACAAAATTAGCCCAATACCCAATGTGGGACTATAATATCTAACAGGTGCAAATAGTAAAACTACTACATATGGCTAAATAGTCATCCAAAGCCCAAAACAACTATAAGTGCTGATATGAAAATAACTAGACTAATAAAATAGCCATCCCAGACGATATCTGCGCTGATAGAAGTGCCCAAAACATCACAAACCGCTATCCTCATTATTCTCTCCGGGAGAGAGCTCGACCCAGTCAAGTCAAAATCAGTGCTCCTGTCATAGTGCTCTAAAAGGTCAGAATCCAAGCGCTGGAGCTCCTTACAATCAATCTAAGTGTCCTCCAACTCCAGCTTGTTCTTCAATCACACCAAATACTTGTGAATACCACAATCTCTAGTAGAATTTATCTGATCATCTAAAATATTATCCATTTTTTTTGTCGGTAGGTAAGTAGTGTCGGGTAAATGGAGAAATGTGGGAATCTCACCAGTAGGCTGCAGGGTAAGCTCATCTATAAGAGGATTTATAGGGTACTAGATCATCAATATTGAAAGTCTTACTTATGCCAAAACCTTCAGTAAGGTCAACGACATATGCATTATCATTGATTTTATGCAAAATTTTAAACGAGCCTACAACACGTGCATTCATTTTCTTAACGGATCTAGCTGGAAACCGTTTCGGACGAATTCAAACCATCACCTTGTCACTAACATTAAAAGTTTTAAATTTCCTTCTCGCATTTGCCCTTAACTTGTAGTTAAAATTATTTCATTATTTTTTTTGAAAATTTCTCTATGTAAATCATGAGTGCGGGATATAAATGTGGATGCACTCTGAGATTCTATGATGTTCTAATATGGGGACAAGTTCTATGGGCTGCCTAGGACGATAACCATGTCCACTTCATGTGGACTCATGTCGGTGGTTCTATTCTTTGACGTGTTGTAGGCAAATTCAACAACAGTTAATTTTAAGTCCCAAATTCTTAAGTTTTCTCCCACAAGAGTACGCAATAGATTTTTAATACTCCGATTGACAACCTCAGTCTGTCCATCAGTCTATGGATGGAAGGCTGATGAGAATTTCAATTTCGTTCCCATTTTGTGCCATAAGGTCTTCCAAAAGTAACTCGTGAATTTCACATCCCTGTCGGATACAATTATTTTTGGCAACCTATGTAGCTTCACAATATTATCGAAGAAGATTTGAGCTACACGATATGCATCGAAAGTTTTCGAACATGAGAGGAAGATGGTCATTTTAGAAAAACGGTCCACGACGACAAGAATGAAATTGTGTTTCTTTTGTGTCTTCGGTAAGCCTAACACGAAATTCATGTTGACATCTTTCCAAGGGTAACTGGGAACAAGTAAGGGAGTATACAGGCGTGTGTTTTGTTTTTGTTGTTTGGTGAGTTAACAAGTATGACACCTCTTAACAAGTCTCACAATGTCCTTTTTAAGTTTAGGCCAGTAAAACCGATGTTCCACAGTATCAATGGTCTTGTTATGCCCAAAGTGTCCAGCAAGGCCAGCCGTGTGCAATTCTCAAACAAGATACTCTCGTAAGGACGTACTGGGTATGCACAGTTTGGAGCGATAGAAGATGTAATCATCTTTCAGGAAATAGTCATCTATCACTCGAGTGATGTCATCCTTTAAAGCGGTGTAGACCTCGTGAAAAGTTGGATAGGAGGCATACTCATTATTTAATCTCTCAAAACCAATAACTTCGGTGCGCAATTTGGATAAGATCGTGTGGCAACGTCCTAGCGCATCCGTAGCCTTATTATCAAACCCTTTCTAATGCCTAATGGTATACAAATTTTTTGTAGGAACTTTACCCATCGAGCATGTCTCGGATTCAACTTTTATTGAGAATTGAGGAATCTTAAGGTCTCATGGTCTGAGAAGATGATGAATTCTTCCGGCAGAAGGTAATGTCGTCAATAGCGAAGTGACTGAATTATCACATAGAATTTCTTGTCGTAAGTGGAGTATTTTTGTTTTGCTCCATCCAGCTTCTTGCTGAAATAGGCAATATGGTGACTCTCTTGACTGAGGACTCCACTTACACCAATACCAGAAGCATCTCACGTTACTTCGAAGACTTTAGTGAAATCAGGCAACCTTATGACAGATGTCTGAGTCATTCTTTTCTTGATCTCTGCGAAGGCTTTCGTGGCTGCTTTCGACCAGACGAACTCACCTTTTTTCACACAGTCGGTTATCAAAGCCATGATTGTGCTAATCCCTATTCGTAATGGTGCTGCGAAAACGCATTAACCAAAGGAGGAAAACTAGGGGCCGTATGGGGACGTTTGCTTGCTGAAATGGGAGGAAATGTGACCTAAATGCACCTAAAATAATGTATTTACATATATGAAATGATCCAAAAATAACCCTAAAATGATTATAAATGAATGCAAAAATTATGCTAAGTGATGCAAGAACTAGGGTTTTAAACTTGACTCTGATACTAAAATGATGTAAACTTAACCCTAGAATGAGAATTTTCCAAGAATATTAAAAGATTAAGTTTACCAACAAGTAGTTCCGATTAAGTTAGAAATTAAAACTAGTGATTTGTTTGATGAATTTTAAAGAAATTGAATAAGTTAACAGTCCCAATTAAAGATTCAAGCCCAGAATCAATGATTATACTTAAGTATTCTTAGCAAGTACGATATTCAATAGTGATGTGTTCACCATTTGGCAAGTAGAAGCACACACACTCAATATTTGTGGATGACAGAAAATTCAGATAAGATTCTAGAGATAATAGGTAGTAACACAAGTAATGGAGGAATGGAAAGAAATTACCAGGGTTTGATGAAAGTGTTGCCGCCACGGATGGAGAGGAAGAAGATGTCAATCGTTGAAATCAATGGCGTTGTACTCCTCCATAGCTCATTCTCTTAATGTGATGAATATGGTTTAGGGTTTGAATGAAGATTTGGGGATTGGGGTTAGGGTTTGAATGAAGATTTGGGAGATGGGGGTTGTTAGGGATGGTCGGATGGTGAGGGATGGCGGCCAGGGGTTCGGGGGTGTTAGATGAGAAGAGAGGGAGCGTGTGGGGGCTATGGTGTGGAGGTCAAACATCAAGGCGAAGTGGAGAAGGAGGTCTGCGGGTCGGTGATGGCGATGATGAGATGATGTTCATGTGGTGCTCGGGGTGATAAGATGATGGTGGTAAGGTGCAGAAGAGAATAGGGTGGCATTAGGGTGTATGAGTTTCAGTGTGAAGCACAAGAAGAAGAAGAAGAAGAAGGAGAAGAAGAAGAAGAAGTCAGGTGTAGTTGGTGGCTGAAGAGAAAGATGGGGTGATTAGTGTAGGGTTTCTCACAAATCCTAATATCCTCTCAATGTCGCACACACAAGATGGGAATAAAGAGCAAAACTTAACACACAAAATTTTTAATTAATCAAGGCATGTCTTTTCGTTAGTTTAAATGCCTATATATAAGCTCAAAACAAATCAAAAAAATATTCCAATGTGTAGAAAATAAAGGTTACAAATAACAAAACTATTAAATACGGCTAAATAGTCATCCAAATGCCCAAAACAGCTATAAGTGCTGATATGAAAATATCTAAACTAATAAAATAGTCATCTCAGACGATGTTTGTGCTCATAAAAATGCCCAAAACGTTTGAACCAATGTTCTCATCAATACCTCACCCAAACCTGAAGATCACATCAAGGTTCAGTTGTTTCTAAGTTCAACATGCAACATGGTTTAGTCCGAAATAAGTTATATGCAGTTAAAAGTAGTTGGCAATGTGACAGAGGAAATGAAAAGTTTGGATGGAGAAAAACATTCATGTGTCTTTCATCAGCTGTACGGGGTAATGGCTTTAGTGTTGCCGTGGTTCTTGTTTTTGTGTGTTTGTGTGTGTTGGTATGCTTGTTTATATGATTATGTGACAGGTCCTTTTTCCTTTCCATGAAGCAAATTGGTACGCACTGTAATGCCTTTATCCACTATTACAATTCCTATGCAATTTTTGTGTGTGCGTACAACTACGAACGTGCCTGAGATACAAGTATTCCAATGTACCTGCTGCATCATGTTTTTTCGTGAGAGGTTTATTTCTTATACTGGCATCAAGTGTTTTTGAGTCGCGTCATAGATTATAAGGACTACCTCATGGATTCTGCATTTCTTGGCCAGTGAAACGTGCACAAAAAGTTAGTTGTATAATTAAGTATGTTCCTATGCGATGTCTGTTGACCCTAAATTTGGTGTGCATAAAATGTATTACTACAACTAATATTTTCAGTTGAGACTTATAGGATTTACAGAAGAAGTATATCAAAATAAAGAGTCAAGAAGATTTGCAATCAAGCAAAAGAGAAATATATCAAAGAAGATTGCAAAAATCAACTCAAGAACCATGTTCTCAAATCCCTCAAGAAAGCTAGCAATAATCAATTATTTATTTATGTTTTTGTGAGAAAATACTATGTAAATAGTTCCTGGTTGATTGATTAGTATTTGAAAAGAATATAAAGTGAATTCGTCAAATAAATGTTGAATCTGCACGATAGCGGTTGATCATACAATATGTCGGTCGACCTTCTCAACAGTCAACCGCTCATCATAGTGGAAAAGATGAGTCAATCGATTGGTCATCGCTCGACTTTCGAGTTAAAAGATGAACGGTCGACTGCTCCACAAAACGGTCGACCGTACTCGTACAATTTGACTATTTCGGAAAAATCTTTTCATTTTTGGAAAGATACATTTTCTCGCTTTATAAATAAAGGCGAATTCACTTAGTATTTTTCACCCCTTGTAATTATAATTCTTTTGAACTAATCATTCAATCAACGATCCAAGTGTGAGTTTTTTTTTTTTTTTCCAGTCAAGATCGTTATAGATCTTGAAAGTTTTTCTTTTCTTCCACTTCGGTGAGTTTTGCGGGACATATTTGTAGAAGTCCTGCAGGTGTAATAGGTCTCTTGGCCTGAATTTTGAGAATCATTGTACAAGGGTTTAAAGTATAGTGCAAAGTTTGTGGCGGAGAACTGCTACAAGTAGGTGGTGTGGACGTAGATCTGGAGGTCGAACCGCGTTATATTGTTGTCTTACGTGCTTGTTCTATTTGCTTTCTCTAATTTTGTCTCCTTACTTTACGCATTTTATTTAAGTTTTTAATTTCCGCACAATCATCTTATTCACCCCTAGGGTGATTTTCACTGTCTAAAACCAGTACTTTTCAAATTACATTATACAAATATTTCTTCCCTGTCATAGTTTATCTGCAGTTTTGGCCCCCCACAACTTTTTCTGCTTAATGAGGACTCAAATTTTTTTTTATGTTCTGGCCTTCTTTGCGTCGTACTTAAACAGATTTGCTCGTGTCGGATCTATTGTTCTAGCTATTCATGATGCAAGTGATGTATTCTTGGAAGTTGGAAAGATGTCAAAGTACAGTGGCAACGAGGGGCTTGCTGCCGTTTCATTTCTTCTTTTTGTTGCTTCTTGGTCATTACTGCGCCTTATATACTTTCCATTCTGGATACTGAGAAGTACAAGGTGTGTAAATTTTGTTAAATTCAGTTATACTTTTTAGTTTTTTTTTCTTCTGTTTCTGCTTCATTTCTCTCTCATGGGTTATATTAAGTAAATTATAAATGTGAAAGTAGATTACAGATAAAATAGTAATCCTTGTTTAAAGTAGTAACTGATTGGTGCTATCAAGGTATTTAGTTTAATTTTATTTTATTTTATTTTTTTTTTGGATAAAAGATGACTTCCGTCATCGTTTCATTAATAAGAAATAACGAAACACAACAGTACAGCATAATAGAAAACAGGAAAGATAAACACGTGAGCAACAAGCAACACGTAACATCAAAAGTACTCGAGTCTACTCGAGTTCAAAAGAAAACCACCTAGTACATAAACTCAAAAGCAATCAACTACTACGGTTACAGATCTACAACTACTCCAATAGCCAGTTTCCCTCCTCTTTCACTGATCGCCTTTGTTGTGCCTGAACCTGTTCCCCTATCCCTCGGAGCCCCTGATATTCATGGCCATCTCCTTTGCACCTGCCCAATCATGGATTAAAACAAAGATTTTGTGCACGGAGAAAGATAATCTATACTGATAGTTGCGGAAAATGAAATCATTTCTTTCTAGCCACAGACTCCACATAGTTGCAGCTACAGCTAAATCCCAGGCTCTAATGTCCCCTGTTCTAATGTGTGAATCTCTAATGGTCACCCAGGTGTCAATGGTTGAGTGTGGCACTAAATTACAACCGAATCCCCTACAAATGACTTCCCAAGTTAGTCTAGCCTTATGGCACTGAAAAAAGATATGGGTAACGTCTTCATCCGCAGATAAGCACAATTCACAGGTAGTGTCAATAGTCATATTTCTCTTACGAAGGTTAACTTTCGATAGAATCGCGTTTTTGTGGGCTAACCAGCAAAACACCCTAACTTTTAATGGAGCTAAGGCCCCCCAGATGACCGACTGGACGTTACATCTCATACCGCCGTCGTTGATCCAAGTGTACATGGAGGAAACCGTGAATTCTTTGGAGTCGTCTCTATCCCACGTTCTTTCATCTTCTAAGTTGTTGCCCGCCCCATCCTCTTGAAGTACCTGTCTATTCAATGCCTCGAATTGTGCGATACTCTCTTCGCTAAGGTGTCGATCTACAACGAACCTCAACTTGCCATTTTTCCTAATGTCTGCCACCATAGATTATTTGTTGCTTCTGCTGCTTTAGGAAATTGGGCGAGGAGACATGTTTGGCCACACCATCTGTCTTTCCAGAATCTTGTATTTCTCCCGTTTCCCACCTTACATCTAGTGTTCGCACAGAAGATCTCTCCCTGCTTAGCGATGCCTTTCCACAGGGCGGAGACTTTTGCTTTCGGGCTTTTCCCACCGAAACGGAATTTTCTTCTCTTCCGACAAAGATCGAAGGAAAACTTCCACCAACCTTTGCGATCATTCGAGATTTTCCACCACCATTTGGTGAGCAACGCCCTATTCATATCGTGGAGGTTAGTAATTCCCAAACCCCCGAATTCCTTTTTTTTACAGAGTCTTCCCCACTGGACCAAAGGAATCCCTCTATTACCCTCATCTGTACCCTTCCATAAAAATCTTCGTCTTAACTTGTCTATGCTGTTGATCACCCACTTTGGTAATTCGTAGATGGACATCAGGTAGAGGGGGATGGCACTTAGAACCGAGTTGAGTAGGATAATCCGGCCTCCGAGAGAGAGGAATCTACTCTGCCAACCTCCTAGTTTTTTCTTAATTTTGTCGATAAGGGAAATCCAATCCTCCATCAATAGAGCTCCGGGCCTGATGGGGGTGCCCAAATATTTTATTGGGAAAGCGCTTGCCCTACAGTTTAAAATGCTCATGATATCCTGAACTGGCAAGGTAAGCTGGTCTGCCATTGGGATAATATTGGTCTTATTTGGATTCACCTTCAGTCCAGACCACCCTTGAAAGCAGACCAAAGCCGCTTTGATAGCCACCACTTCGTCCGTGCTAGCGCGGCCGAAGAGGATAGTGTCGTCTGCGTACTGTAGTATTGACAACGACTGAGTGATTCCTTTAATCTGTAATCCTGTGATGATATTGTTATCCCTAGCTCTTGCTAACATCTCCGCCAAACCGTCCGCCACGATTGCGAATAGGAGGGATGATAGGGGATCCCCTTGACGGAGGCCTCTTTTGCACCTGATTTCCTTGCGATGCCATCCGTTAACCTTAATGGTCGATTTGCCGCCTCTGATGCACCTATTCATCCATAATCGCCATTTTTGTCCAAAGCCTTTAAGCTGTAAGGCCTCTTCTGTACAGTCCCAGGATACTGAGTCATACGCCTTCTGGAAGTCGAGTTTGAGGAGAAATCTGTCTACCTTCTCTTTATTGCCTCTGAAAACAACTTCGTGAGCAGATGCAATACTATCCATAATATCCCTACCTTTAATGAATCCGCATTGTGATGGCGCGATGATGTCGTTTAGGTGCGGGGCCAGTCTTTGAGCTAACACTTTTGTGACGATTTTGAACGAGCCGTTGAGCAAACTAATTGGTCTGAGATCTTCATGGGAAGTGACTTCGCTCTTCTTAGGCACCAGAACAATTGTAGCATAGTTTAACCTTTCTAAATTCTCTTCTCCATCGAAAAACGCTTGGAATATATTCATGAGGTCCCCTTTGATGATATTCCAGTATAGTTTGTAGAAGAAAATCGGAAAGCCGTCTGGTCCCGGGGCCTTGTCCTGACCTAGCAGCTTGATTGCGTTGAAGACCTCTTCTTCCGTGAATCTTGATTCGATCCCCTCGCTGCCATCTATTCTGGAATTGCTCCACATGTCTGGTGCGAGCGCGCATCTTGTGCTCGGGGCTTCACCCAATAGGGCGTGGAAATGCCTGTCCAGATGGTCTTTGATAACCTCTTCATTTTCGGTCCAGGTCCCGTTCACCGCAATACCCGTGATAAGATTCTGTCTTTTTCTGCTATTAGCCATCTTGTGGAAGTATTTTGTGTTAGCGTCCCCTTCTCTGAGCCATTGGACTCTCGATCTCTGTTTCCAATACAGCTCTTCCATCCTGGCAATCTGCTGTATCTCCGATCTGTTGTTTGACATCTCGTCTTTCTCGACCTCCAGTAATTCCCGATCCTCCTGAGCGATTTCGAGCTCGTCTATTCTATTCGCCAGAAACTCTCTTCTCATGTTGGATTGCTGTATCTTGCCTTTTGACCACTCTCTTAATCTTCTTCGGAGACGCCGCATCTTCTCTACCCAGACGCCTACTGCTGACGATTGAGTTGTTCTTTCCTCCCAAGTATCCTTGATGATTTGTCGAGTGTCTTCGTTAATAGTTCAAGCTTTCTCGAATTTGAAGCCGAAGTGTTGCTGCTTCCTTTTGGGCCGCAATCAATAACTAAGGGAAGGTGGTCGGATGTATATCCAAGCGCCGTTTTCACCTTAGCAAATGGATATGCTTCCTCCCATTCGGTAGACACTAGCACACGGTCCAGCTTTGCCAACATTGGGTTACGCTGCATGTTAGACCAGGTGAATTTCCTGTCCGTCATCTCTAATTCCAGCAATTCCAATTCTTCTATGATGTCGTTGAAAGACTCCTGATCTGATCTACAGTGGCCTCTACCTCTGTGCTCGTTCTGGAATCTAGTGATGTTGAAGTCTTCTCCTATCATCCACGGATCTGCCCATCTGTTTCTAATGAATCTAAGTTCCGTCCACAGCTCTCTACGACGTCTACTGTCATAAGGACCGTAGAGACTTGAAACCGTGTGGATCCAACCGTCGCTTCTACGCCTAATTCTAATCGAGACAGAGAATTGACCGATAAAATCGTCCAAAATCTCAAATAACGTCGCTCTCGCACCCAATGCGATGCCCCCTGAATACCCTCTCGCTGGTTTAAATTTCCAGTGGAAATCTGACATTCCTCTAAGGGAAGAAAAATCTTCTTCCGTAGGGAACTCGATTCTAGTTTCTTGTAGACCACAGATGTCGGGACGGATTTTGTTAAGCGTGACACCTAAAGCTCTTTTCTTTCTTGTTTGACGCATACCTCTAATGTTCCAGAATGTGTGTATCATTAAAAAGACATTAAAGCATCTAAAATCTCTCAGCCCCCCCAACCCACACTAACAGCCCGGGGTTAAGTGTGCGCTAAGTTGGATTCCTCTCTAATAAAGGCTATGTTAACTAGTTGTTCTTCCCTAGAGGAGCCCAAAGCTAACCCATACAAGGAAGCGAAATAAATAAGCGACTCATCAGTTAAGGAATTAAGAATAGAGCAATTCGCTTTAGATGTACCTGCACCTGACGTGTCATTCATCTTTAGAGCTAGTTCCCTGTATGGTCGCTCGGCTGTCTGATCCAACTGGCTGTCAATAGTAACCACCTGTCTTTTGCCTTTCCATTGATATTCTGTTATCTTTCTGGTGGATGTGCTACCCACGCTTCCTTTCACCTCCTTTTCTTCACCATACGTCTCTGTAACGGAGATCAGATTGTCCTCTCGAATCCCGTCTAAAGCGCCAATAATCTCGTCTCCCGACCCATGTGTAGAACTCACCAATACGGAATGTACTGTGTTATCTCTCTGTTGGGTGACAATCTGCATTGGGCTGGTGCTGGCTTGGAGTCCGACCGTCGCTTCATTCAACTGGGAGAAGATGTGTGCTGGGTTAGTAATCTGCTGCTTGAGGTTTGTATCGGAATGGTTTTTGGACTGGATCAAGTTGGACAAGGCTGCCTTAATAGAATTATCGATTTCATCTTGAGAGAATTTAAGACAATCTTCATTGAGCAAGCCTAATTCCTTGATGTGGCCCAGCCCAATTCCCAAAGCCTGTTTCAAAATACCCAGCTTTTTCTCTGGTTTCGAGCTCTGACATTTGCTGCTCTCTCCAGTCGCATCGCCGAATGGAGTCTTTTCGCCGCATCGAGTCTCTTCATCAGCAGTGGACCCATCACGTCTGTTCAGAAGCGTCCCTTCGCCAGCTAGCGAATGCTTCGGGGCCCACTTCCAGATGTTCGGCATTGATTGAGGAAGAATAGGTGAGCTGTTCGACTTCGATTGAGCTGCTTGGACAGTTTGAATTTGGCGCTCACGTGCTCCATCTGTGCGTTGAACCAGCTATCGATCTGAGCGGTGCTGATTGAGTCTCCTCTCATCCAACGGTTGTGCGTTATCTTCTTCCTCCAGCTGCGAATCTCCACCGTCTGATTTTCCTTTGTCATAATGCGAAAATTCTCTGAAAGAAACATTTTTATGTGGCTCGACTATCACCTTGACATCGTAGATAACGTTGTCGAACTCTGTTATGATCTTGGATGGGATTGCAGCCTTATTAGCGATGCCAACTTTGATTCGTGCAAATTTCCTCGCCGAATGGGTAAGTGTCTGCCTGTCTATGTCGATGAGCATCCCAAATGGACGAATCACATTTTGAAACCCGAATCGCACCCAACAGTGGAAGGGGAGGTTATATAGGCGAATCCAAACCGGTGGGAATGATTCCGCTTTCGTCGCGCCGAAGTCTCTTGACCACCACTTGAACGTCACGAAGAATTCGAGCCCTTGGGAATCCTTCCCCTCCAATCCCTTGACTCTGATGGTTTCTTTGGCAATTGCGGAGTCGCTGCAGTGAGCATAGAAGGTGTCGACCGCTATGTCTTGGATCACCCATGTCGGAGCTGGGGAGGTTACGAGAGCTGCCAGAAATAGTTCAGTAATGTCGTTGGCTGTAGGAGCGCCGGTTTGGGCTTTGATCAGAATGCCTCCATTGAATCGTCTTTCGAACTCTGCTATTAACGGCGTCGGAGAAATGGTGGCTTGAACAACGTGACGATCACCAGCGACACTCTTTTGAGTTTTGCTTCCCTCTGACATTGTAGCGTGTACCATCTTTGGAGCTTTCGAGTTGGAGGGTGTAGCTTTCGAACGCTTTGGGCAAGTCGAGGAGATATGCCCTGATTTCCGGCAGTAATAGCAGAACCAATCGAACTTACATTTGCTAATGGAGTGGCCTGGTTGAGCGCACTTATGGCAATTCTTGCGTCCTTCAACTCTGGAATTTTCCGATGAGCTGTGGTTCTTTATCGCCTTTCTCGCTTTCCGTGGTCTAACTAAGACCCATTCGCCAGCTTCGTCTTCCATTGTAGGTCGAGAATCTTGAACTGGGGAGTGAGAACGCTGACGCACTCCGATCTCTTCAGCGGCGCCAGACTTGCCCCTGATGACTTCAACATACGAACGACGCCTCTTGTTGATGCCTACAGCAACTAGGTTGTCTTCTTCGTTAAGGTGCTTAGACGTCTTCAGGCCCTCTTCCATAACCTCGTCATCGTGATGCGAAGCCTGTCGCTTTATCCTGGAGTGGCGTTCATCTTCCCTCTCCCTCTTCTTGTGATAGTCATCTTCCTTGTCTCTCCTAGCTCTGGGAGATGGAAAACGACGATAGTCGCGTCTCGAGCTCTGTCGCCACCTTCGCTCCCCTTCGAGCTTGGCCTGGCGACGCTCCTCTTCGTCATTTCTGTAGCGCTTGGTCATTGGGGGGGGGGGGGGGTGAAGGGTAGCCGCGTCTGTAGGAGGATTGGAGGTTGGAGGAATGGGGTCTGTGGTTGGGTTGGGTGTTGGGAGCTCTCATTGTTTTTTCCTTCCTTATTGTATTCCAATGAAAGGTTTTTTAATTTTATTTTATTTCACTGTTATTGCCTATCGGCACAAAATATTGAGCAACCGTATGCACACAACTAGTTTCTGGACGAAGAAGTTGAATGTTTCCAATGCAAAGATTTAGTTTCCTTATTTGTTGGGTTTTTTTTTCCAGAAGAGGGCACGCACAATTTTTTAAATTTCAAATAAGACACTCACATTCACTATTGTTTTATACAACATCTACAATATTGGGCTCACTTGCATTTGAGTTATCCGGTGTTAAAATAAGGGTAAATATTCTATTAATTCTAATGGAAGGGAAATAGAATGTCAAAAAATCCCCCCCCCCCCCCTCCCGTTTCTTATATCCAACGGCTAATAATAATCTGTCTTCTTTCTCTAGAAACCCCATCCCTATTCTTCTTCAACCTTACCTATTTTTAGGGGTGAGGCCAAAATATTTTTTTTTTTGGGGGGGGGGGGGGGGGGGGGGGGGGGACGAAAAGTTTCTATAGTTATATATAAATATATAAGGATAAGGGTTTTCTGATTTTTTTTTTTTTTTTAGGGAGGGGGGGACCACAAAATAGACTTAGTGGATTTTTTAAAATTTTTAAATAATGTGTGTGGTGGGTGGGGGGGGGGGGGGGACCGCCTCAGGCTATCTCCATTGTTTTAATGTCTCTAACTCGTTACTTCATATTCATCCAATTTGTTATCCTAATGTCATTTTTACCCTTTATTTCATGGGTTCAACACAATTTGCACACTTTACAGAGCATTTACCTGAAAATATCATGTTCTCTTATAACCTCAAAACATTGAATTTATACTCGAGCATTATTATTGCCATACAAACGAGTTGAATTAACCTTAGTTTATGTACATTTTTCATGATGGATCTTTAGGAGAATTTTTTCCCAAACTGTCCCACTTTTTGAAAGTTTTTCCCAAACTGCCCTACTTTTTTTTTAATTTCCTAAACGCCCCATTCGCTTTTTGATGGGGGGGGGGGGGGGGGGACCGCCTCAGGCTATCTCCATTGTTTTAATGTCTCTAACTCGTAACTTCATATTCATCCAATTTGTTATCCTAATGTCATTTTTACCCTTTATTTCATGGGTTCAACACAATTTGCACACTTTACAGAGCATTTACCTGAAAATATCATGTTCTCTTATAACCTCAAAACATTGAATTTATACTCGAGCATTATTATTGCCATACAAACGAGTTGAATTAACCTTAGTTTATGTACATTTTTCATGATGGATCTTTAGGAGAATTTTTTCCCAAACTGTCCCACTTTTTGAAAGTTTTTCCCAAACTGCCCTACTTTGTTTTTAATTTCCTAAACGCCCCATTCGCTTTTTGATAAAGTGAGTCTAGGATAAATCCCCTCGCTTTTTCAAAAAGCGAGTCTTAGGTTGTGGATTTTCAACATCTCAAGACTCGCTTTCTGAAAAAGCGAGGGGATTTATCCCACACTCGCTTTTTCAAAAAGCGAGTCTGGACTTTTTCGCCCAGCAACACTCGATTTCTCAAAAAGCGAGGGGATTTATCGCAAACTCGAAAAAGCGAGAGTCGATTTGGGGTTTAATGAGCCCCCACGCCCGATATCAGATCTCATATTCTCTTTACTTCTTTATCTTCCTCCTCCTCTTCTAACCCTGAAACCCTAACCCATCTCTCATCTCAGATTCGTCAAAGTACCACCGAAATTTGTGGATTAACCCATAAAATTGCTTTGAAAACCTTAAACTCATCTTCCGAGACATCAAAATTTTGGAATTTTGATATACTTGAAGAGGAAAGCAACTTCAACTATTTGACCCAAATATCTACGGCAAATTTCTTTTCAAATAATCTTGTGAAGGTATGATGTTTATTGCCCTATTATTTTGTTAATTTCCATAGGTTTTGTTTATGGGTAGATAATAACTCGTATTTTGGTATAAATAAACGTAGGAATGGATTTGGAGATTCCTATTTGGTTATACTTTGGTGGTGAAATAATTCGTGATCTAAAGATTGGTTGTTGTTATAGTGTGTTGAATTCGGAAACAGTTTGGGTACCTCGTACCATTACATTTGCAGAAGTAGTTGAGAAAATTTATGAAGTTACTAATTGGGATAGGAATCAATGGAATGTGAAAATTTTAGCTCGATACGCAGCAGGTAGAGGAGATAGTCAGTATTTTATGACAGTGCCCGTATCTACTGATAATGCTATAAAGTCAATGATTGCTAGGACATTTGATCCCAATTGTTCTTGGTCTGCATTAGAGTTATATATTCAGCAAATTCAAATTTTGAATGCTCAGCCACATGATATTTCTAGTTCAAGCTTCGTAAGGGGGTGGTACCTACACAGCAGATGAGGTTTAACCCCGCTCAATTTTCACAACCAAATCCACTGCCCTCACAAGAAAATACCTTCACAAATACAACAAACCTGGATTCTACATATGTTGAGTTGTCACGCCAACCTAGTCTGGTTCCTGACTATGTTTCAAATGACAGTGTATTTGAACTCTTTCAAAATGCAGTCATTAACAACAGCTTATTAGACGATGATGAAGAAGATGAAGAAACAGACAATGAAGTTGATGATATTGTAGAAAATGATGACGAAGATGAAGATGATGATGTAGCAAATGTAAATCCTACGAACAACAGTTCTAATGAAGTGAGAGCTACTGATTGCTATGCCAATATTAATGCTCATGTTACCGAGAAGATGACACATGGTGCTAGTACACCAAGTTCCACAAGAGTTGTCTGGTTCATCCATTGTAGACGAATTGTACATTGGACAGGAGTTTGTAAGTAAAGAGTTTGTAAGTAAGGAGTTTGTAAGTATAAATACGTGGACATGGTTCATGAGTTGCATTCGGTATTATGTCACTCTATTGTGCCGAAGTTCTTTATTGTGTTGAAGCACTCTATTGACATAATAGAACCCAACTATGCCAAAGTTGATCAATGGTGCTTTCGTCAGCCACAGATCACGCCTATACAAGGAAATAGGTGGTAGTCGAGCAAGACGTGCCTCCGTGTAGGGCATCCACACTACGCAATCATCTGCCAACCTGTCTAACTCATCACGGAAGTAGGTCAGGCACCTGTTGGGGTTGGCAGTCCACGTAAGATTTTCGGACCAGTACACACCAAGAGGAGGTAACATGTGCTGGTCCTCGGGGAGATGGATCCAGTGGGGTGATTGCTTCCGTACTACAGGCCGACCCACATGAATATGCTCCCAACTCCACACTTGTAGCAATATCATCGGGCCATTCATCTGTACGGAACCGAGACTGCACAAGCACAAACTCCTGTAGAGGGACGCTAAGGCGGCACTACCCCAATAGTACTGACTGACTCGTCCCAGATCTGCAATAAGTGGGAGGTACATCAAGGGGACAGAGTGTCCGCTAAAATTTGGGAACAACACCCCTCCAAACAGTGTCAGAATGTAGGCCCTGCAGTAGCACTAGACCTCCTTATCAGTGGAATCATCTCTCAATCGGTTCTTGAATCTATCCTTTAACCACTTCAACTAAATTTGTTTTCCATTCACTGCTCCAGCCTCCACTTTGACACCGAGATATTGTTCTACTAAATATATCGGGTCGAAGTCTATTGAGCCTACAACTGCCTGCCCATCAACTAGAAGGCCGGTGAGTACAGAAACATCCTGCACCGACACTGTCATCTCCCCAACTGTCAGCTGGAAGGTGTGTGTTTCAGGGTGCCATCTCTCAAGCAGAGCTGTAAGAAGAGGCCGATCGCACTTGATGGAGCTCATCAGTACAATACCATACAGTCCACAATTCCTTAAGATCTGGTGAATTCATGGGTGCATAGGTAGTGGATGACCCCCACAGAAAGTACATTCCTTCGAATTGCCTTCCCACACATCCCTCGAACGATGCTGTGACTGAAGAGTAAGAAGTGTGGGGTCGAGGGGACCTGGACCTCCAAGGGGAATGTAAGATGAAGAAGGGGCCGGAGAAGAAGTACCTGCCACATTTGGGTTACTTGGGACCTGTACAACAACAACAATATTTACATCAACGGAGAAATATAACATTTAATTATATGATAATGAAACAAATCGAATATAAAAAATTATAAGCTTACATTAGTACGCATGGTACCACCACGATGACACCACGTCCACCGCGAGGATGTGGGCCGAAAGATGTACGTGGTCCATCGCCACGAGGAGGTCTATTACTAGATCCTACCTCCACATTTTTCATCGTCCGTGCCATTTTTTAAAAAACAGAGTATCCTACAA
The DNA here is from genome assembly GCA_017893485.1 of Hemerocallis citrina. Taxonomy (NCBI): domain Eukaryota; kingdom Viridiplantae; phylum Streptophyta; class Magnoliopsida; order Asparagales; family Asphodelaceae; genus Hemerocallis; species Hemerocallis citrina. Next base: position 333,490,293 of record CM030359.1, on the reverse strand, counting down.
CTTAAAGCAATCGTTATTAACATTACCAAAATATATAACCTACAAATATAGAATACATACGAACATACAATCATTAATAACTATATCCAAATTTTACCCACAAATTCTATAATTATCCACTTTTTAAAACTAATACATCTCCACCTCCACCGACACTATCCAAATTTGACACCCAAATTACCCCCACATTTTACCCCGATTTTTCCAAAATATCGACACTATCCATATTGTACCTCCAATAATATCAAGCAATTTCTAACTAAATAATTCTACATATATACAACATTAAAAAATATAGAGTTTGAGAAATATACCACAATCTTTAGGCAAGATGCGAACCACTACACCTCCACCAAAACCCTCACCCCCAAATTTGAACAACTACACGGCAATCCACCCCCAAAATCGCAGCAGCCCCCAATAACGAAGTGGCCAATTGAACGGAGATAAGATAGTGAAGTATTTCGGAGTGAATCGACGTAATTTGATGCGTTAATCGCTTGGATCAGAGTGAGAAGAGGTTGGGTTAGGGCTTCGTGACGAAGGAGAGAAGGAAAATGGAGAAAGTGAGAGCTGTTTGCGAGGGGGTGGGGTTTAAGACCCAAACGACACTCGTTTTTTGAAAAAGCGAGTGTGGGATAAATCTCCTCGCTTTTTCAGAAAGCGAGTCTTGAGATGTTGAAAATCCACAACCTAAGACTCGCTTTTTGAAAAGGCGAGGGGATTTATTCCAGACTCGTTTTTTCAAAAAGCGAGTGGGGCGTTTAGGAATTAAAAAAAAAAGTAGGGCAGTTTGGGAAAAACTTTTAAAAAGTGGGACAGTTTGGGAAAAAATTATCTTTAGGACAACCGACCCTATGATATTTATCTCTCTCCACATGAATATACAATCCGCCACTCGAAATTGCAGTTTGAGCTACCAGAACTGTGACTTGGCTAATAACATAATTAATTGAACATTCTAGAGTGGTCATTTGACTTCTATTTGCAACATATTCACAAAAATTGAAGTCTTACACATAACAATTTTGTTCCTTAATAACAATTGCTTTGGATCCTGGGAGTTGGAATATCAATGGACAATTTCTTGTGATGCTTATATGAATGATTAAATGGGATTCGGCATGGGTATTAGTTTAGAGCTATGACTTTTAAAATAAAATTTAACTAGTAATATACACGTGCAATGCACGTATTAATGTTTTAAAAAAACTTATAAGTAAAAATTCTGATTTACATGTGCGATGCATGTCTTCATAAATATGATTTAATATTTTTAAGTAAATGTGTGAAGACTATAATGGGAGAGTTGGAGTTGCACGTGCGTTGCACGTAAGTAGGTAGATTTACAACTCCAACTCTTCCATTATCTCTACTAATATAATGGGAAAATGCCTTAGTGTAATTTGTCCATCTACCAACCCGTGCAATACCCGTGTAAATGAGGTTTTAGATCAAATCCAGACTACGTCTGAATTTTAACTTTTAAAAAAACTATATTTATTAAGACGTGCATCGCACGTGTAAACTACTAGTTGTAGTTTTGAGCATAGACCTTGGCTCTTTTCCTTGTAATAGTTATTATAGATAGATAGATGGATAGATAGATAGATGGATAGATAGATAATAATTTACACGGGTGAAGCATATTTAATATATTAAAAAAAAATGAAGTAAAAAATCTAACGTAGTGAGAACTCGAACCTTAGACATCCTTCATATTAGTTATGCACGTACAACGCACATGTTAATAGATTTACAAATGACACTGAGGTCTTCTCCCATTATAATATTAGAGATTAGAGATATATCCTTTTTGGGTTTGTGGTAGTGGTGATGCTTATGATACGTGGTTGGATTCCCAGTTTATGAACTTATGATAGAATATACTTAAGTTGGTTAGAATTTGGAACTTTAAAAAATAATTTTAACCACCCTAACCTTTCTTTTTTAACGTTCTCAATTTTAACTACCCCAATTTGATTGGAAAAAAGAAAACTTTAAACTGAGGGCAGCCTTTTGCTTTTGGTTTTTTTTTTTTTTTTTGTTGCAATTTTAGCCTAAACCAAATGCATTAATGTTGTATCAATCATGTCGTCCTCAACCATTCAACTGGTTGCTTGGGTATACAAACTACATAACCTCCGAATTGCTTGGTGTTTATGTGTCATCTCCAGTGAATCTATCTACGAACCCTCCCGTACCACATAGTTAGACAAGAAAGTCCACCTATAACATTAATTCTGTCAGCCATTTTAATCTATTTTTGTGGCAGTTTTAGCTACATTTCACTTCTGATGAGCTGCAATTGTTTACTAGTAAACAAGTTTTGAACTAGGCCTACTATACATGTATTATAGTAAGTATCTTTGTTCTTTGGGCAGTTATGAAGTTGTCTTAACGCTGAAGATGGAGGAACACAAGTTTGAAGGGCCTATATATTATTACGTATTTAATACGCTTCTGTTCTCATTGCTTGTGCTTCACATCTATTGGTGGGTCTTAATGTTCCGAATGCTTGTGAAACAAATTCAGTCAGGAGGGCACGTTGGCGATGATGTCCGGTCTGGTAAGTGATATTTGTTTAGTTTTATTGTGGTATTTTCTTGGATCAAAGTCTTTCCATATTTCTTCTGAAATTAATACGTACACACACACGTATCCCTCCAAGCAAGTCTCTGTCGACACTCGACAGACATTCCCAGTTCCTCATATGAAGTATATGATCTTTTAATTGATGAAAATGCTAATACTGGCAGCTCTTCAGTTTGACAATTTCAGTATTGAAAGCAATGAAGCATCATCGTTAAACTGAAGCTTCTATTCCTGCAATTTGGCGCTTATGCATGTTTTTTTTTTCTTGTAGACTCTGAGGGTGAAGATGAACATGAAGATTAATTTACTCGAGTTTTGACTTCCAACGTGTTCAGTAGGTCTTCCTCATCATCATTTATGATTTACTTGAGTGCATGCATGCTGGCTACTAGAACTGAATTTTGTGCTGAGAACGGAAAACCAAGATTCGCCACTTGGCCACACAGTTTAGCTTCCATTTGCTGGGAGCATGGATTTCCTCGTTCTGTATTCTGTATGTGAATGCTCATTACTGGAGATCTCCCTTGTATATAATTATTAGAAAAGCTGATTTGATCATAAATTCTTATATCTGTATTGATTGGGCATGCACGTGTTTTAAAAAGCAAGACATGCCCAAACAATTAAGAACACAAGGCTTGCAATCTCCATCCTAGTGTTTATTCGTTGGTGTAGATCATAAATAATTCACGATATGCTTTCTTCATGGTTGTAGAAGAAGATCATGCGACTGTTTTAAATCAGGGCCGGCCCTGAATTTACAAGGGCCCGAGGCGAACTCCCGAAATGGGTCCTCATATAAAATTTATTTTTTCAATAAAGTTGTTAAAAAAATTTTGGAAATTATTTTTTTCTACAATTCTTAAAAACATATATATTTGAAGAAATAAATGGAGATTTAGGAATTTGAGAAAAAAAATCTTCATACAAATTCAAGTACAACTAAAATAAACCGGTTGAAGTACTAATTTTAAGAACAAAAGCCCAAAACATTAAATTTGGGGCTCCTAAAAAAAATATTAAGCACAAAATACGTCTTTGTAAATACAAGAAAAAAGAAATTGGGGTCCCTAAAATAGCGAAGAATTCGGGGGCTCGAGGAGGCTGCCTCCCCAGCCGCCATTAGGGGGCCGGCGTTGGTTTTAATAGTCTTCCTATAGTGTGGGGAAAAAAAACAATCCTCGCTTGCAGTAAATGTATTTATTTTAGTTGAATGTGTTTTTTTATTTTTATTTTTATTTTTTAAAAAAAATTTTGTGAAGAAAAGGTAGAGTATGGTCACCCTGTTTCATTAATAAGGGGTTAGCAAAACAAACTCAAAGTACTGAGCCAATTACAAGTTCCTACAAACAAAAACAAAACGAAAGTACATAACCTCCACCCCAAACATGGGGGGTGGGACAAAAGGGTGCCAGGAAGGCCACAATCATACATGTGACTAAACAAAATATATCACATCTCCCCAACAAACCCTGGGGCGATGGGTACCTATCAACAGTAACGGGTACGCTAGCCTTCAGTCGATCGTCGGACCGATCTCTACTTCTTCATCATCAAAATCCTCAACCTAGAATACGCTCGATATCCTCCCCCTGGATCCTGCTACAGCCACATTAGCCCAGAAGAAAATAAAATGCATAATGTGAGTCAAATTACCAGAAATATTGTTACAAGTTCTGCAGAAATAAAAATTATTCCTGTCTAGCCATAACACCTAGGTCGTAGCGGCAATAGCGATATACCACGCTTCTCTAATAGTTCTTCTCTCATAAGCAAATTTAGACCCTACCCATAGATCCTCGTACACACTAGGGTACTGAGTCGTCCCCAGGGTGCTGAGTACCTCAACGAGTACCGCTTTGCTCCTAGGTTACTGTAGGAAGAGGTGGTCTCTAGTTTCTAAGGTAGCATGGCAGAACCTGCAACAAGAATCCACATTCGGAAGGCGTTTAGTGAGATTTTCTTTAGTCAAAATCGCATCATTCAGCACCATCCATAAGAAAACTTTAAATTTCAACGGGGCTTTCGTCCTCCAGACGACGCATGCCCACTTTGGGGTACATCCCCTAAAGTGTATGCGGTTATACAGGGAGCGAACGGTGAATGTGCCGTTCTTTACCAGTCCTCAAGATTTCTTATCTGGACCTTGAGAGCAACTAATTCCAGCATTGGTGATGTAAGTCTGAAGTTCTATGAGTCTAGTATGAGAGCCCAGATAGAGAGATTGTTTAAATTGTGGTTTCCAGGCACCTCTTTTCCAGGTTGCGGTCACCGTGCAGTGTGGTTGTGACGCACGATCATATAGATCAGAAAACAGGGCTCTAAGTGTGTGTTTACCACACAACTTATCCCACAAGAATCTGGTAAGTCTGCCATTACCGATAACTGATTTAACACAGCTAATGAAGGATTCGTAGGCATTAGCGATGCCTTTCCAGAACCAGGAGACACGTGGGCCCACCCTGAAGCCCAAATTTCTCGTTCCATTCCCATGCAGATACCCCTGAACAAAATCTTGCCACACTTCTCCATTAGGGTGAAAAACCTTCTACCACCATTTACCCAGTAGAGCAAGATTCATATATCGAAGATCAATGGTTGCACTTTATGTTGCACTATTTTAGTTGAATGTTGCACTTTATGGTTGGAGAGGGGAATATTGTTTCTTGAAAAGGGTAAGGTAAGCATAAAAAGTAGTAAGAGCATCCCCAGTCGTGATTGTTAAAAAAATGCATAAATGCATATTTAAATATAGCATTTGTAACGTTTACTGCAGTCGTCGAATGGTATTTTATAGCAAATTAAAATAAAAAAATATCAGATAGAATTTGTAGATCCGTCGTAGGTATTTAATTATTTTTTTAATGTTAGACGGAAGTTGAAGTTGCTTCGGAAGGATTTTTTTTTTTTTTTTTTTTGAAAGACTCAAGTTGCATCCGGGATTTAAGCTCATTTATAGCCATCTACTGTTGCATTTTTGACAAAAAAATGCATAAATAGCAAACTACTGCAGCGAATCGTTTGCTATAAAATGCATTTAATGGATTAATAGCACACGACTGTGGATGTTCTAAGCCAAAAAGTGTAAACCTTGAGGCTCTTTTCGCTGTTATTGGTGATTCTCTAAATCTTTGAACATGTGAATATTCACAAAACACTCGAAAGAACCTCAGAAAATGTGTTCTTTTATAAAGAGAGAATTGCTTTGCATTTCTCATCTGCGTACCACATTGTCCACTCGTACAAAGTTCGCTGAGGAATATGGCAGGGGGGGCTCAGCCGGCCAAAGGTGTATGGGATCTCCTACAAACTCGGGTCTACTGACCCTTCGATGAAGAAGATGGCACATTGAGATGATTGTCTCCTGTATCATCCAGTATACATGTTCCATCACTACTTTCATAGTTAGAATTAATATAACAATAATTGGATCATGTACTAGACCTTTAATAATAGTTCCAGTAATGGTTTCAATAATGGAGATGATTGAGATCCCAAAATTTGTGCCCAGCATGGCTGAGTATTGCAAGACCGTAGTTACAAACTCGTTGTCAAGTTTGCCTCAAGATTCCTCAAGATTCTAACACTTCTAAGAGCATCTCCAATGGGAGCCTTCAAAATGAATATTCTTGAAATATTTCTTTGAAGACTCATCAACTCCGACCATATTTCTTCAAATTTGATTTCTTCAAACTTTATTCGATTTTCTTAATTAAACTAAAATAAACTAGACATTAACTGTAATATTAGTAAAAATTAAAACTAATTTAATTTCCAAATAAATATTTTTATGAGCTTGTGCAATATATTTAGTAATCTTTTGAAAATATATTAAGCTAATACAAAATAAATAAATAATCTTAAATATAAATATTGTATCAATTATTTTTTTTTCAAACAATAAAAATATATTCAAAATTTGTCTCATTTTAAAGATATCGTCGGGCCATTTCCAACAGTACCAAAATAATACAATTCAGATTAATATTTTATAAGATACATCCATCAAACATATATATACACACATTTTAATTAAGATAATATGAAAGAAATTCTTGGAAAAATGATAAGTTGAAAGATGGTCGAATGGAAATTAAAAAATGTGAATAGTATTTTGAAGGCCAACTCCAAAGCCTTCAAATATGAAGGCTCTGGGACTGGGTCCTCCTTCATTTTGAAGGGGGTTTTGAAGTGCGTCGGAGCCTTCCGGAAAAATAAAGGTCCGTCGGAGATGCTCTAACTAAGGTAATGTGAAAACTGTGCGAACCGTTGTTAAGGGAATTTACTTCTGTTTCACATGGCAAGCAAAGCAAGCTAGTTGCAGTAAGAAGAAATGACAGTTAATCTTCACTTGGGGATATCGTAGTGGTCCTATATGCTCAAACCAATCAGATAACTAAAGAGAATACTGGAGATGCAGAACTCTCACTTTCGCTCTTTCGAGAGAGATGCTCTCTGCTCATAAGCCGCAAACTCTCCCTCTGAGATTCTCCGTTGTTATTTATCTTCAAATTTTATTAAGCACTAAATTCTCAGAAAACACCATCCATGTAACCTGTTCATCTCCTCTTGACCTATGGATGGAGTTTGTTATTGCTACAGCTCAGAGTAAAAAGTACTGTTAACCAACATCTACCACAATCAATGATACTGATACAAAGAAATGTGCAATCTTGCAGAAATGGAGACCGGGAGCGAGCAACACAAGAACACACCAGATTAATACCATAGTGCCAATACGGATGACACTGGGACAGCGGACACGAAAGACCTTCTTGATTTCTAAAAATATCCTGAAACAAAGTTGAGGGTTGGTCTTTGTTTCCTCTCAGCACAAATTGTTCTGAAATTCATGTAGAACTAACTACTCAGGAATGTCAAAAGGAGTATTCTCAGACTCAAACTGAATGTTTTCCGTCACCCAAGTATACTTTCAGATAATTCTTTAGTGATTAGTTTTTTCAGAAGTTAACTGAAATTTCTACAAGTTTATAACTAATCTCCATACCATATTGTTAGTTTCAGACTTTCACATCATTTTTTAAATGTCAGCCTCATATAATTTGTTCTCCGTAGTTCTTGTATGTTACTGTTAAATTGGTTTATATCTATTATGGCCTGCATTCTGTGTGGTCGATGTCCAAACGCTTCAACAGAGAGAGAAATAACAACGCTCTGTCATCTGCGCTGACCCACTGAAGTGAGCCGTCACAAATCACAGTATGCCACCAAGGAGGCAAGGACGACCACTGGGCCCACACAAGTCACGTGCCCTCGGAGGCCCCTCCAATCCTGAACTGATTCCAAAAGCCAATGCAGAAAGACGGTCAACCGCCAGACTGATGACCTGGCCACTCTGAGCTTCCCGCATCGCCCCACGAGTCATATCTTGGATTCTCTACCCCTCTATCCTTTCGCTGCTCTCCTCCCTCCCTCCCTCCATACTTTATACATAACACATGAACTCTACTCCTTTCTCACCTAAAAGGCTCATGACCTCAACAAAAACAAACAAGTGTGAAATTTGAATTGAAAGCAAATCCAGTATCTTCATCAAACATGGTCATGAACATGGTGAGGCCGTAAGGGACCCTGATTCGTACCAGTCTGTGCCTGGCTCTGTATTGTCTTGCCGATATGGCCGTGCTCAGCACAGAAATCCACTCTGCCAAACTCATCTCCCACCATCACCAGAGAGTCCCGCTTATGGGAGTCACCAGTGAGACAGAGTACATCTATGATGATAAGAATGATATCAACCAGAATTTTTTTTTTGGATCGTTAAACGGTGGGTAACCCCCCCCCCCCCCCCCCCCCCCCCCATTTCATTAAAGAGAATTTAACAAAACATACAACCAAAAATAAGGCTTATGAAGTTCAGATCCCAACAGACTGGGTTCTGGAACTCATACACTCCAACCAACAAACAAAAAATACAACGAAATCTAGTCCTACTGATCGGTCACCCCCACCAGAACAACTTTCTCGTGCCAATTTGGGCTCACTTTCTCACTCACAGTCCCTCGCTTGTACGCCGTTTATTCTCTCCAACTATCGTACGCTCTCCCTCGTTGCCCCCAGCAATGACCCAAACGACAAGTGTAAGCACCATATTAGAGACCCCACAGGCACTCCACAACTCCATGTCAAGATTGAGTCATCGTTCTCATCCCCGCGCTTCACCATCGATTACTCTCACCGTAACCTCACAACGAGGGTAGACGTCGCACCTGACCCGTGCGGGCCCTCTGACATGAAAGAACCAAAGGCACCCCTCACTTTAATCAACCAAGGTCAAAGAGAACTCAAACTATAAAATTGTCTAACAATCGTCGCCTACACCAACTAGAATACATTTTGTTACTAATTGTAAGTCGGTTGTAATTTGGATATTAGGGACAAATTTGGATTTTAGGGGCTCCACCGCGTCAACTCAAATTTCCAAACTCAATGTGAATTTCAAATCCCCCTTACCGCAGTACTCCCAAATCAGAAAATCCCCCTCCCCCTCAGAAAATCCCCCTCCCCCCCTCTCCCCGACCACCCCCACATGCCTCCACGACAGCCCTGACTACCCCGTAGTTCTCTGCTCGCCGCTCCACTCCGGCGCTAGGCAGCACTCCCGCCACCAGCCCGATGCTCTCCCTCGTTGCCCCTAGCTAACGCCATCCCCGATGACACTAGCCCCAGTCAACTCGTCCCACAACCACGATCACGAACGGCGCATCCAACTACACCCCGCGCGGCACCTTCGGCCCCGTCCTCGCCATCGCATCCCTGTCCGACGCCGTCGCATCCTCGCCATCGCATCCCTCTCCGACGCCAGTGCTCTCGATGACGCCAGACCGCAAATGATGGATGGCGGGTGAGGGATAACCACGATCACGAACGGCGCATCCAACTACACCCCGCGCGGCAGCTTCGGCCCTACCAAAGATGCGGCGCTCTCCATCCTTGCCGTCACAACCACGAACTCCGACGCCGTCGCATCCCTCTCCGACGTTGGCGCTCTCGATGACGCCAGACCCCAAATGAATGATGGATGACCACCATTCCCCCTTCATCCCGCCTCGCGGGTGAAGGATAACCTACGGCGACCGAATTCCGAAGTAGAAAAGTAAGGATTTGGGGGGGGGGGAAATAAGAGAGAAAGAGAAGATGAGAGATGGGAGAGAGAAGTTGAGAGGAAGCAGGGAGAGGGGGGGGGGGGGGGGGGGGGGGGGGGCGACGGCAATGAAACCCTAGCTGCCAGCCGCCCCCCAAACTCAGATCTAGGGTTTGGGTTTTTGGTTTTTGGGTTTTTTAGGGAAGAGTTTCTCTCTCTAGATTTTCTGGAGAGAGAAACTCCAAACGTTTTTTTAAGGCAACTCGATATCAACCAGAATGAGTGCAACTATGAGGCACTATTTGGTGAGGTGGATGAGTAACAACAGCTAGAGCTCGTGAAGAGTGAAGGGAGTGAGGGTGTTGTGCCAGTTCAGTGTGAGGAACAGCAATATAAGAAGGATTATATCATGGGGATTGGTTACAGCACTTCAATAATTCATATGGTGAGCTTGTTAACTGGTTGTTTAATAAGAAGAAATAATTGATTTCATTGGTTTCAACTGCTTGAATGGTTAAGCACTTCTATAGGTCTGTGATTTTGTGTCATGTTTATTTTGGCTAGCACTTCTAGGTATGATATGAATTTTAGCCCCAGGTAGATAGAACAGTTTTCCTCCCGAAAGTAGATATACAACATTGAAATTAGGTAGATATACACGTAACAGTATGGAATACCAAATAATAGAAAACATCATGCACTTCTAATAAAAATATTCAGATTTAGTGTGGTTCAATAAGTAGCATAACTCATAATATGAAGGCAAACTAACATGTGTTAGTATAACTTTGTCCCTTATAGAATATGGCACAACTTCCTACCAACTGATGATTCCCAATGGAAATTTAAAGCTATCAGTCTATAGCAATCACTAAGAAACAAGCATAAAAAGAAACAGGTCATTTAGAAGCTGTTGCTTTTAAATTCCTTTGATTTTTATGTCTTTCTAAAACAATATTTAGAACTCTGTGTTAGAAAATAATCTATGTAGGCTCCCATATGTGACTAAATGTATAATTGTTATTCTAAAGTTTAACCAGAATTAAAGTGATCTAACCAAGACTAGGTAATGGGTTAAAAGCATATAATAAAGTGTGGTATATTATGTGTAGAAACAAGAAAATGAATTTTTGATTTTGTGATGGGCAAAATTGAAAATCACTAATTATCTATTAGGGTTGGTTCCCTATATATATGTATCATTCTATTCTGTATGTCATCCCATTAACAGAAAAGAAAAGGGAGACTTTCTCTCATAGAAATACATATCATATAGGAATATATAAATTCTCTGTGCAATCTCCAACATTGGCTTCAGGTTAGTGTTTCCGCTCTTATGTTCTTCTTCTTCTTTGATTTAGCAAAGGATCTATAGAAACATGATCAGGAATTATATATTAAAGCACTTTTAGTAACATGATTAGGATCCAGGCTTATGAGTTGAGATATCAATATTTTATGCATGTTGTTCGAGTGTATTAGAAAATACTATCAATTGGTATCAAAGCCATTTTTGCTAAATTAATTAAAGAAATGATGATTTTGTTTAAAAAAATTAGGGTTTTCTAAAATTTAAAAGTTAGGGTTTTGATCTTCCTTTTATGGTATTTGTCTCCAAAAAATTCAGATTCAAAAATAAATTAATTGAATTTGGATTTGTAAAGGCTAATTGATATGTCAATTTTTGGAGCCATTAAATTTTATTTTGTTCGGATTGAATTTTTCTGGGTTCCATTATATATATATATAATGGCTTCAGTTTATTTATTTAAATTTAATTTGAAAGATAAAATTATAAAGTTATGGAAAAGATATTTTCCTGAGAAACAATTAAATTCAAATTTTGGTTTTGAATTTTCTTATCAATGTCCAATATTTTAAATAGATTAATTGAAACAGAATGTTACCAAAGTGACCTCTTTTGTGTAGATTAATTTATTTAAAATATCAAGATAATTGTGTGTTTGTAATTCATACATTTATTAACTGACTCAAAAGTAAGTTAATATTTTGCAGAATTGCATACACATCTGTGGTGATAAATGTGTGACAATAATTAGGTATTCCATGTGAGCAATATGTCAATCCAAATATTGACTTATTATTTGATAGAATTTATTGTCAATGTTTGATTGCTACAACAAGAGTACCGCTTAAGTTAATATTACTGTCCAAAGACTTGATATTAATGTTGTGCCTGGTATCTTGAGATGGGATTAACCATTGTTTGAATTTATTGTTTTATATGGATTCTTATGTGAGCATGTTTTGTTTGTTTTGTTCTATATTCAGCTAGTTATCTTCTGTTGCCACAATAACTGCTAATATCAACTCTATTCTCATGCTTAATGGGACCAATTTCAAGAATTGGAAAGGGACCTTACTTATAACTCTTGGTTGTATGGAATTAGACCATGCATTAAGGGAATAACAACCTCTACCTCTTACTGTGGAAAGCACTCCTGATGCTAAAAGCAATTTTGAGATGTGAGATCGTTCAAATCGCATGAGTCTAATGATTATGCAACACAACATTCCAGAAGCCTTTATGGGCACAGAATCCGATGAGATTGCTAAGGCCAAGGATTTCCTCGAAGAAACTGAGAAACATTTTGCCAAAACCGATAAGGTTGAGATGACTGCACTTCTGACTTCTTTCATGTCTATGAAGTATAAGGGTCGAGGAACAATCAGTTTAGTTTGTCAAATTTAGTTTGTCTTTAAATTCTTCGAGGATACGATACATCTTTAGTTTGTCCATAATATCAAAGTTTTGAAGCAATATGGTACATCTCTATAATTTGGATATTGTTGTTCATTTAGAAACAATCAGTTTAGTTTGTCTTTAAATTCAAATGTTGTCAGAACTGATTATTTGAATGTTTATGAAAACCTTTAATTGCTCAAAACAATTACATCAGAATACCCTATGTGAGCCCACACAGATTAAACATTGATATCTCAACTCATAAGCCAAGATCCTAATCATGTTACGAAAAGTGCTTTAATATAAAATCCTTGATCATGTTTTTATAGATCCTTTGCTAAATCAAAGAAGAACATAAGAGCGGAAGCACTAACCTGAAGCCATTGTTGGAGACTGCACAGATGATTTAGATCTTCCTGTATGATGCGTATTTCTATGAGAGAGTCTCAATTTTCTTTTCTGATAATGGGATGATAGACAGAATAGAATGATACATATATATAAGGAACCACAACCCTAATAGATAATTATTGATTTCCAATTTTGCTCATCACAAAATCAAAAATTCACTTTCTTGTTTCTACACATAATATACCCACACTTTATTATATACTTTTAACGCATTACTTAATCTTGGTTAGATCACTTTAATTCGGGTTAAACTTTAGAATAACAATTATTCATTTAGTCACATATGTGAGCCCACATAGATTATTATCTAACAATCTCCCACATGGGACACATATGTTACACCTTATAAATGTACATACTTCATGAGCTCAAAGCTTTGCTATCATAACCAAAAGCATAGTCAAACAATCTCGTCCATTAATTATATAAATATAGGATCAAAGCAATTTTCGTTACATTTATCGTAACTAAATTCATCAATGGTCACATATCAATATAATCAAACGACATAGATCAAGTATAGATGTGTAGCATGAAAATTACATGCAATGTGATCTATATACATGTCTATTTCCAATTGGTCCTCCTTGAACTTAAGTGAGGTCAGAACCAAATATATGAATAAATTAATTAATTAATTAATTAATTAATAACATAGTGAGAAAACTGAATACTTCATTTTTGATCAGAAAATAACCAAATACATAAATGTTTCAAACAAACATAAAGTAAATAAAATACAAACTCCCACTAAATCATGACATCCTCAAACAATACAACACCCATATGAGCATTGTGCTCATGAAAGGCCTTGGGTGCTAATCCCTTTGTGAGTGCATCCGCTATCATGGAATTTGTCTCAATGTGCTCTATGGATATCTGTCAACTCTGCACTCTTTCTTTTACAATTGGGACTTTATGTCAATATGCTTCGACTTTGATGAGAACATGTTGTTGTTAGAATACATCACTACTTACTTATTGTCACAAAATAACTTCAGTGGTCCTTCTACATTCTCCAAAATGCGCAGTCCCGTGATAAAATTCCACAGCCATATTCCATGATTTGATGCCTCATAGCATGCTACAAACTCTGTTGCCATAGTGGAAGAAGCTACAAGTGTCTAGTTGACACTTTTCTAGGATATAGCTTCTCCAGCTAACAGGTAAATATAGCGTGCTATAGACTTTCTACTATCTTGGCACCAAGCAAAATCAGAATCAGAATACCTTACGACCTCCAAATGATCTGATTTCTTATATGTGAGCATGTAATCTTTTGTCATCTGAAGATACCTCATAACCCTCTTGGCTGCTATCCAATGGTCCATACCAGAGTTGCTTAAATATCTGCCGAACATCCTAACAATGTACACAATATCTGAACGCATACATACTTAAGCATACATTAGACTCCCAACAGCTGATGCACAAGAAATCTTTCACATTTCCTGAATTTCAAGGTTACTTTTAAGACACTGACTAAGACTAAATTTGTCTCCTTTAGCAACAGGGTATCTCCTGCTCTACAATCTTGCATGTCAAATCTTTTGAGTACTTTATCGATATAGCTTTTATGTGATAATCCAAGAATACCTCGAGAACGATCTCGGTGTATCTGAATCCCTAATACAAAAAAGGCGTCCCCAAGGTATTTCATCTCAAAATGCCTAGACAGAAATCTCTTGGTTTCATGCAATAAGCCTATATCATTTGTGGCAAGCAATATGTCATCGACATACAGAATTAGAAATATATGATTACTCCCACTGAACTTGTGATACACACAATCATCAACAACATTCATCTCAAAATTGAATGAGATAATTACTTGATGAAACTTGTGGTACCATCGACAAGAAGCCTGCTTGAGTCCATCGATAGATTTCGTCAATTTACTAACCATATTCTTTGGGTCTCCCGACACAAAATTTTCTGGTTACACCATATAAATTGTCTCGTCAATGTCGCAATTGAGAAATGCCGTCTTGACATCCATCTGATGTAGCTCAATGTCAAGATGAGCAACAAGTGCCATAATTGTCCTGAATAAGTCTTTCGATGAAACTGGAAAGAAAGTCTGTAAAATTAATGCCTTGTTTCTGAGTATAGCTTTTAGCTACAAGACGTGCCCTATACCTCTCCACAATACCATTTGCATCCCTCCTGGTCTTAAATATCCATTTACAATAAATTGGTTTTGCACCTTCTGGTAATGGGACAAGTTCTCAAACTTTGTTGACTTGCATGGACTTATACTCCTCATTCATAGCATCCATCCACTTTTGAGAGTTATAACTTTTCATGGCCTGATGAAAGTTGATTGAATTATCTTCCATCATTCCATTGTCGTCATCATGTTCTTGGAAAAATACAATATAATCATCCGGAATAGCATTCCTCCTTTCTCTCTTGGATATCCTTAATGGCACTGGTTCTTGAGGCTGTTGAGTTCTTTTGGAACAATTACCTCATTTTGAATAGGGGGGTTGTTCAGCATTGTCTTGTTGAGGTTCTAGATTCATTCTTGATCAATGATAGGTGTAGGAACCCGAACATTGTCAAAAGCGATAGTAGGAATTAGGTTTGGATCTGAATCCAATTCATCCTTAAAAGCAATGTCTCTAACCTTATCCCCCCCCCCCCCCCCCCCAAAAAAAAAAAAAAAAAAAAAAAAAAAAAAAAAAAAAAAAACTCAACATCCTCAAAATAATCTCTGTGGGCTCACATAGATTAACATAGATTAAACATTCTTTGTGGGCTCAATGTTTAAATTGTTAGAAAATAATCTATATGGGCTCACATATATGGCTAAATGTATAATTGCTATTCTAAAGTTTAACTCGAATTAAAGTAATCTAACCAAGATTAAGTAATGGATTAAAAGTATATAATAAAGTGTGGTATATTGTGTAGAAACAGGAAAGTGAATTTTTAATTTTGTGATGGGTAAAATTGAAAATCACTAATTATCTATTAGGGTTGTGGTCCCCTATATATACGTATCATTCTATTCTGTCTGCCATCCCATTAACAGAAAAGAAAATGAAGACTTTCTCTCATAGAAATACGTATCATATAGGAAGATCTAAATCCTCAGTGCAATCTCGAACAATGGCTTCAAGTTAGTGCTTCCGCTCTTATGTTCTTCTTCTTTGATTTAGCAAAGGATCTATAGAAACATGATCAATGATTTTATATTAAAGATCTGAGCTTATGAGTTGAGATATCAATGTTTATACATGTTGTTTGAGTGTATTAAAAAATACTATCAAACTGTTAATATATGATTTCAGGATTCATTGTCATCAATAGAAGCAAACAGCCTCGTACCAGCGAGTATTTCGACTGACACCTCCAATGCTCACGTGTGGCCAACCAAAGGGACGGACAATAGAGCTCTTCTCGGGCCCTCTACTCAAATTCCAGCCCAACTCTCTCCCATGGACAGGGAAGCTAGAGTCCTCAGGTACAGAGAGAAGAAGAATACACGGAAATTTGAGAAGACAATCAGATGCGCATCCAGAGAGGCATATGCGGAAGCCAGGCCCAGAATCAAAGGGCAATTTGCCGAGTGATCACAGGTAGGGCTTGAAGTTGATCAGATGTTTTCCAACTATGATGTTTCTGAAGAGGGATATGGCATTGTCCCTCCATTCTAGTGCACTTCTTTATGGGAGCTCTAAATGTCAGTACCGAATCCACAGTTCTTATGAGCCTTTGTATGCTAATGATTCTGTATATGTTTCAAAGTCCTGGTGATGATGCAGTCAAAACTTACAAAGGTCCTACCTAAATGAGAGTCATATCGTCTTTGGGTTTAGGATGAACATTTCAATATATCATCAATGTGAGGGCATAGTGCACGTTGACAAAGGTCCTAGCAACTACACTGTCTCTTTGCTGTTCTAATCCTTGTTCACTCAGATCTTCTCTTATCCTTGTCACTATAGTGCTTTGTATGATGTGCTTTATCTCATTCTCCCTCCTTTAACTTGTGAATGCACATATTTCTAGTCCTATTTCTTATGGAACAACTACCTAGAATCTTAACAATCTAATTTCAACTTTACTTGTTCTGTGCACGTTTTACAATTTATCATTATTTGCCTAAACATCCTCTTAGATTGAGAATGGTTGGGCAAATTAATGCACTTATTTCAAGTCCTATTTCTTAGGGTACAACCGCCTAGAATCTTAACATTCTAATTTCAACTTTATTTGTTCAGTGTACGTTTTCAATTTATCATTATTTGCCTAACATCCTCTTAGAATGATCATGGTTGGGCAAATAATAGCCTTCTAAATTTACATCTCCAATTTCAGGGGTAATGATCAGATAATACTCCA
Source organism: Hemerocallis citrina (assembly GCA_017893485.1). NCBI lineage: Eukaryota > Viridiplantae > Streptophyta > Magnoliopsida > Asparagales > Asphodelaceae > Hemerocallis > Hemerocallis citrina. The sequence continues at coordinate 333,473,125 of CM030359.1, read as the reverse complement.
AATGCACATGAATTACCATCCTATTTCCGGATTTTTTTAATTTATTTTTTGAATAAGGCACACGTACACCCACACTTTACCCCGAATATATGTATTAATTGGGGATATTTTTGTGCAAGCGGGATTTGAAATCCCGACCTCTTGCTTACCAGCGAAGAGGCTTACCCAATGGACCACACAGACCCATTAATTTGGATATTGACCAAATGCTTGACCTAAGACAATGTCTACCATGTCACTTTTATTTCAAAAAAAAAAAAAAAAAGGCAATGTCTACCATAGCATGCATAGGTAGAGATACAAAAAAGGAAGATTATGTTTATGGCAGCACACACCTTTGATTACAAAAACTTGTAACAAGTTCTTAGGGTGGGGTATTTTCTTTGTATACGATAAACATGCACTTGAAACAAAGATACGGTCAAGGGGAGTAAAACGCCAACTATAACACAAATAAATATGGACCTGAGACAAAGATGTTATGAAGATGAATGAAAGATCAATCAAAACACTAGTAAACACCAGAATGCCTTCTACAAAGAGCTTGGCACGGATAAGATTTACGGATAATGTTGGATCCTCAATGCATATCCTTATCAACAATCCAAAATAAACAAATATATAAATAATCATACCTGACTCATAAACAAATAAAAATAGAAAGTGTGACAAATCCTTGAAATATGGGAGATAAAATTGATAATGCCTAAAAGAATGAGGAATGCTACACATACCCTAAATCTTACCCCAAACATATCCCAAGCACTAAAAGACAAGGTTTTATTAAATTTTTAATTATTTTTTAAAGATAAAGGTTTGTCTTTTAGTGCTTGTGGAAGGTTTGGGATAGGATTTGCGGTATGTGTAGCATTTCTCTAAAAGAACTCATAGCAAAACGAGTGAGAAAATCTTCTGATAACTCCAGAGCTGTACCCTGCAGGTTTTTTTTGAAGTCCCCTTTCCCTCCAAGCCCAAATGGTTGTGGGTTAAAAAATTATCGTCAACTGCTTTGGAGTGTTCGTTTCAGCAAGCATAATGAAAACCAATAATTGAACAACGAAGGAAAAGTGCTAGAATAATAGCTAATTGCACAAAGAGAATTGGGGAAAACTCAAACTAACTTGAATATGTTCGTTGTTAATTCAAAACAGACATGCTGCCCTTCTAGTGTCACAAGTAAAATCAAAACCAGATTAATGTAGTTCAATGGTCAAATGGTACTGAAATATTAAATTCAAGAAGGGAAGTGTATACCCTATGCCAACTCCGAGGTAAGAAAATAAACACTGTTTTATAATGTCAAACTATACTCCGTAAAATCAAATGATTAAGGTGCAATTACAGTCATGTGTTTTTTCTCATTAATGAAACAAGGTAATTGTATTCCAGCTTATCCATCAAAAACAAAACAAGTAATGTAATGCTCTATCGAAAAGGAGAACTCACCGTAACTAATAAACTCCATCACTAGTCATTCTGGATAGCTATAAGCAGGAGATTGTTCTAAACTTCGAAAAAGGCATATAGTCAGGCCCTGAAAAATCAGAGGTATGGATGTCAAACTGATGCACACACTAACACCCTAGATAATTCCTTATTCCTATATCCAATGGATTTTGTAAGGTACAAAAGAACCTGATATGTAAGTCCGTGATCTTCCTCATCATGATTATCATCGGAACGGATTAATGCCTCGAGTGGAAACTGTAAGAGTTGTTTCCTCACATTTCTCAGTTAACCAAAAGACACCTTGTCTGCACAGATTCATCTACGGTTTCTGAAAACATATTATTTCTGTTATTTTGTCTTCTTTCTCTTGGAAATTTTGTCAAAACACTGGGTGGATGCTCCCATTTTTCAACTAAAGAATTTGTTGGCATTTTCTCCTCCTTCCTCTTCCTCCTTTGTTACTCTTTTCTTGAACTATTATAATCATTATTTTTTTGTGTGATCATTTTCTTGAGCTGTTATTTTGAAAAGGAAAGAAAACATAAACAAGAGATGGGTATTGAATGAAAGAAAGGTTAGTAAAATGAGAAAGAGACAAGTGATTAAAGTGAAATGAGTAGATCACCAGGTAAAAATTAAAACTTGAGTGTGTTGTACTAGTAGATGATGGATGGCCCCGCCCTCCTCCGCAGGCTCCAATACATCTAATGAAGTTTGATCCTCCTCCTCCTCCTCTTTTTCTTAAATTACTAGTAACCTTCTCTTCTTGTTGTCTTTGTCGTGGTTGTGGAGGGCACAGGATTATTCCGATGTTAGAGATGTGAGCAATCTTGCACCAGTTCTCACATGTCTCCATTTTGCATCTCCTCTCCAGTACTGGCCACTCTTTATATGGTGGAGAGAGGTGAGGATCCCACCCATTCAAGCAAAAAAAGTCAACGCTTTGCAACCATAAATTGTCATCTGGCGGAGTGAAATGAACAAAGGCTGCCGGTGCTGCTGTGCGTCACATCTACATTCAATCCCTACTATATAGATGTCAATGCAAGGCAGTCTAATAATGCAGGGGGATACAAAGGGTGGGGATGTGTCCCAAATACCCAAGGGCAGGGACGTAGTATACCCAAGTAATTAGATTGTAACTAGTTAGTTGTCACTATCCCGCTTGGGTAACTAATACCCAAGTACAACAGGGTTCCATCCCTTCAACAAATGTGTTATTTCATACTAATCGAACGGGCTGGTGATACTCCACAAGTCCACCTTCTCTTTCAAATGAAAATTTCGCATTAACTAATAATAAACTCCATCAATAGTTATTCTGAATAAATCTAGTCTGTATCAAAAACAATTGCAGGAAAAAGCATACCTTTAATACGAAGAGGCCATCGAAAAAGACATTGATGCTCTCTGCTTTAGCCACCTTCATCGTTTTATCCATGATATTGCGAAATCGTGCCGACCAGCAAATATGAAATTGTGAGACCCAATAGCAAGGCCAGCCCTGGTGCAAGGCCCAAAGGGCGACCGCCCCGGGCCCCCACCGTTTTGGACCCCATATGGCCCAATATATATACTTTTCATTTTTTTAAAAAATTTAAATTAAAAAAAATCCCAAGACTCTCCCAGAGTCACAATTAAAATTGTCCAAGTATTCAAGTTCAACACTTCAACGGTCAGTAATGACTAATGCATTGGGTTGCCACATTGGAACTTGAAAATTGATATTTGTTAATGGATATTTATGGTTATGGTAAATGCATCAAATATGAGGATAATCTTTATGTATTGTTGTCAAGTATCTTAGTCCTAGAAGGGTTATTCCATTTGCTTTTATCTCATTATCTTATAAAGTGTCTCACTGTCTGTAATTTGCAACACAATTTCACTTACTAAAAAGGGCATCATAATATTTTGTTCGCCCCGGACCTCCAAATTGTCAAGACCGGCCCTGCCTAATAGGGAGCGAATTTTTTTTAGCACGTTCGGTGCACGTCTTAAACAAGGAGTTGTCGCGATTCAAGAAGCGGTAATCAACAGCATAATTCAAAACAATTCCCATTAAGAAGCCCTAATTTCCAAGTCCGAATGATATACGAAACCCTAATTTCTGATTAAGAAACGAAAAGTCCAATTCGGATTATTATAAGAAACACTAATTTCTAAATGCAAACCTGAGTATGGAACTGAAGCGCGCTAATCTCTGAAGAGCACGAAACAGAAAGCCCCTAATTTTTTTATGAGAATAAAATTGGAATTTCAGGAGTCGATGATTTGAAACGAAGTCGGTTTTGGATGGAGGTGAAGGTTTATTTTGAAGGGGATAGGGGTAAATATGTAATTTGAGGTATTTACTTTGCGGAAATGCAACGCAGTAATAGCTGTCTAATTAGATTTCACTAGTATTTTTCACGTGCGATGTACGTTTTAATAAAGAGTCGGAATTAGTGCGATATATATAAGTCATTATAAAAAAATGGAGTTGAACGGGCGATACACGTATTTTTTAAAAAATTAAGAAGAAAAAATATTGATGTGTACGTGCGATGCACGTGTTGAAAACAGATTTGGAGTTGCACGTGCGATGCACCTATTTGTTTGGTGATAAAAGTGATGTTTCTTTTGTGACAAAAAAAATTAAAATTGTTTATTTGTGACAAACTCTTCCAATAAATAGTAAGTAAATATATTATATTATAGATAGATAGATGGATAATAATTTACACATGTGATGCATGTTCAATATAAAAAAAATAAAGTAAAAAAACTGACATAGTGAGGATTCGAACTTAGGACCTCCTTCATATTAGTTATACACGTTTGATGCACGTGTTGGTAGATTGACAAATGACACTAATGTTGGATCCTGTAGGCAAGACAACAAACACTAGAGGGGGGGTGAATAGTGTTTAATAAAAACTGCGAAAATTTTTCTCGGTGCAGTCGACTTGGTTATGAACCAGTCGACTGATATGACTAAAATAAATTAAAAACAACAACTCTGTGCAGTCGACTGACGAATAAGACAGACGACTGAAGGCACAATGAAACTACAACTACAAACGGCACTGACCAGTCGACTGAAAGTGCAAGGAGTCGACTGTCCAGAAACTTTTTGCAGAACTTAAATAAACAAAAGTGAATGCAAACACAAGACAATCAATCACAGAGTACACAAGATATATCCTGGTTCGGTCCTCCCGACCTACATCCAGTCCCCAAGCAACCCACTTGAGATTTCCACTATTCTTGAAAAAGATTACAAGAATACCCTACGGCGTTACGACAACAACCTTGTCTAACCCGTAGTCCTTTCTCTCAACCAGAGAAAGCCGACCCACTCTACTACCAAGAGTGAAACAAAACCGACTCTACAACCTAGAGTCAAAAACACTCTCCAACCGAGAGCAAGAGAACAAAGAATACTTTACAGTCAACCTATAGTCTTGTTGGTGTATGTGTTGATGCACGTGGCTAAAAGAATAGGTCGACTTCTATACTCAGTCCAGAGCGAATTCGTTGCTATACTGGACTGAGTGTAGAGAACCAGAGAGTATAATCTTGAAAGCTTTATTTCTCAAAAAATCACTTAGAACTTTTTTCACAAGGAATGCTCGGATTTTCAAAGAGAGAATTCTGTAGATCTTTTCAGTGAGATCTGAACTCTACTTAAAGAGTTTGATCTCCTGAACGTTGGGAGACAGTTACTCAACTGTCAACCAACGGATCTAAGCTTTTGAGTTTGAAAAAAATCGATTTTGAAAAACAGAAAAACGGTCAAAAGCTCTCGAACAGTCGACTGGGTTGCCATATGAGTCGACTGATCAGAGTTTGAATAAATTTAAACAGTTTTGTACTATCAGTCGACTGGCAGAAGCATAAGTCGACTGGTACTCAAAAGTTAAATTTCTTCAAACTGTTTTGACTCTTTTTTTGGGGGGTTTTTAAGAGACACACATTATGAAACTTTGAGTGTGTGTGTGTGTGACAAGGCTTTACATCAGACTAAGACTCAACAAAAAGTAAAATACATTTGTTTTTACAAGACACTATAATTTGACACAATTGAGCTAAAGGTCTTGAGTCTTGAGTCTTGTCTTGAGTGAAGTCTTGGATCTTGTCTCCTTTTGAGCTTGTTCATTTGTTCAGCTAGAATAGTCTTTTGTAGTACAACCTGAAATGTTAGCTGTATAACATAAACACATGTTGCACTGTGTTGTGATCATCAAAATCAAGAATCAACATTCTCCCCCTTTTTGATGATGACAACACAATAGCTGATAATAAGAGATGATATACAAGCATAGTTAAGACATGCTCCCCCTTATAAAAACACAAAATGCATTGTAAAAAAAATAATATGTATCAGTCGACTGATCAAAAATGGCAGGCGACTGATTAGGAAACCATTCTTAGAAAAATCATAAGCAGAAAATAAGTACAGATGCAGTAGCTAGCAGCAGTCGACTGTATACTGTTGGGCAGTCGACTGACCAGAGATTTCTCTAATACCCAGAAATAGAACAATGAGAGGATATCAAAACATAAATAACACAGACATAAATAACACAGATATAACACTATAACACAGATATTTCTCCCCCTTTGTTATCATCAAAAAGCACAAAATAACAAACTTTTGCATTAAAAGGAAACTAAAAATTTAAGTCTACTAATCAGTCGACTGGTATAGGAACCAGGCGACTAGTCTGATAAAAAATTGTTATATTTTAAAAACCAGTATAGTTGACTTATTCAAGAGTACAGTCGACTTAACAGAAACAATTTTCAGCAAATATCAATAAAATCACAAATTCCAAGTTCTCTTCTTAAATTAATGAAAGTATCTTCTTTAAGGGGCTTGGTAAATATATCTGCTACTTGTTTATCAGTAGAGATAAAGTTTAAAGATATATCTCCTTTTAAAACATGATCACGTAGAAAATGATGTCGAATATCAATATGTTTCGTACGTGAATGTTGAATCGGATTTTTAGATAAATTAATTGCACTGGTATTATCACACATAATTGAGGGTTTCTCAAATGAAATACCATAATCTAATAAGGTTTGTTTCATCCATAAAATTTGTGCACATGCCAAACTTGCAGCGATATACTCAGCTTCTGTAGTTGATAGGGATACGGAGTTTTGCTTTTTACTGCACCAAGATACTAGGGAGTCACTACTACAAATTGGGCTTTCTATAGCGGACTTATTACAGCATTTAAATATTAATGTTGTTGAAAGTGATAAATAATAGCATTTCTAAAGAAAATGCTGTCTTTGATTTATTTTGAAATTTACTTTTAGATACGACAGCATTTTTTAAATGCTGTACTTTTTATGGCATTTTAGAAACGCTATTATATTTGTAAATAAACTGAATAGATAGGGGTAAAAAAGAAAATTATAGCTTATCCTCTCAACTCTTCAACTCTTTTCCCGTTCAAAATAAAAAATCCCCCCTTTCCACAAACCCTATTGATTTTCCCCACCGTTCCCGTCGCCCACCTCTCCTCCCAGCACCACCCCGAAGCCCTACCCTGCCGTCGATCTTTCTTCCGGAACCTCTTCCCGCTCCCCCCAAGCCCCACCCCTTACTGAATCAGGAATAGCCGAGACCCCACCCCTTGTTGCCTCTCCTCCCCGCACCCCGAAGCCCTACCCTGTCGTCGATCTTTCTTCCGGAATGCCTTATTCCCGCCCTCCCCCCTCCTCAGGTAATTTTGAATGGAAAATTTGTGTTGGTTTTGTATTAGGTCTGTGTGTGAATTTCTGCTTCTCCTTCATAGTTACTAAGAATTTCTGCCATTGATTACTAAGAATTACCCTTGAGTACTTATTAGTGCTGATTCAAGATCAGCCGAGTTCTTTATCCAGATTCAGTTCTCAGTTCTCCTATTAACCAAAATAGCAAATATAAAGAACTTCAGTACAAGCGCTTCTTTCATAAGCATGTTAGTAATCAACATGCTCGTTTAATGGGAATGACATGGCATCATATCAGGAAAATGTGATGACATTGCTCTTTAAAGTTAGGCATTTAAGCTTGTTTAAAACAATTGTCTTTAGGTGATAGATCGTACAAATAATGTGCCTATCTGGGATAGACACCAAGATACTCAAGAAAGACATGTGAGATGTTAACTCTAAGAAACTGATTCATTCTCAAGCTGTAGATTCACTAAAAATATCAAGTGGTGGAAATTCACATTAGCTTGTCTGCAAGAAATTCAGTAAAAAATTGCAAGCATTGGATCGAGTTGGCATATTCTTATCGTAGGTTGAGTGGAATTTGGCATACATATAGGTTTATGATGACATTGAGTAGTGTGTTGATGTTAGATATTTTGAGTCTTTGATATCATTTTGAGTGTCACAGAAGTTCTTTCCAGTAAGTGTCTATCTTTCTTTCAACTTTGACATGTTTTCCTTGTGTTATTTTGTTGTAATGGTACATACACCGAATAACCAAATATTACTCCATATCTTGTTTTATGCATATGTGTGTGTTCCCTGCCTCCTGTTTCTGTACTTTTCAAAAGACGACTACACAAGATGTTTCTGCAAAAATCAGGAATCAAAATTTACTCAATTTAATTCAGTCATAGTTCTTTTGTCAAAAAACAGGAAGTTCAAAATGGAAATATTCATAACTTGCCCTTTTTTTGTTAAATCTTTCAAAATAACAAGGACTTGTATGGTGAACTATAAATTGTGTGAAGGAATAATAATGAGCCATCTAGATTGAAAAACTTAGTTTTTTCATTTTATCTACAACTTTCTAAACACTACAGGGAAGCTAAAAAATAGTTTGAAATTTTCTTTTCTTGCCTGTCCATCTTGGACCTCACGACAAAAAAACAAACTTTGCACAAATATTTAGTTCTAGTACTATTTAAATTTGTATACTTTGCTTACATGTAATAGGAAACCTTGCAGGTGATGTAGGCGACTTGGGCTGGTGGGATTGTTATAAATTACGGGTTCCAATACATTAGTCTACTTTGCAAAATTTATTTTCATCCCATCTGCATATTACTCGCTGAAGTATTTTTATCCTTTAAACAGAATAGCAGAATGCTTTGCTTTTCTTGTTAGTACTAAATGGTCAAACCCAATGATACACAAGAAGAATTTTTGTGGATGAAACGAAGAATTTTTTGTCGTCAATTTTTTCTTGAGTCAGTTTTACACAAGCTTATTTCAAGTGAGTATACAACTTAAAAGCTTCTTAGATTGTACTCAGTAACTATTAGATCAACCTCCTTGAGTTAGGAGTTCTGACTACATGAATCTTATGTTTGACATTTTTTCTTCTACATTTGCAGATTCGAGACGTCGTGGATGAAACGAAGAGTGCGAGTTGTGTTGATGTTAGGCACTCAAGATTTTTTTGTCGTCAGTTTTAAGTTTGCGAGTTGTGTTGATGTTAGGCACTCAAGATTTTTTTGTCGTCAGTTTTAAGTTTGCGAGTTGTGTTGATATTAGGCACTCAAGAATTTTTTGTCGTCGGTTTTAAGTTTATTGGATGAACTTTTGTATTAGTTTATTGTGTAGATATTTCTATGTTGGTATATTTTTATATATTTGTACACAAATTTGCGAAACTTTTATAGTTATAATGGTGTATTGACATTTTCAATAAATCGATTTTTATTTGTATTCGTAGATTTTTTTTGTATACAGTTAAAAAAAAATAGCGTTCGTAAAATGCTGTAAAAAACCACAAATATCAAAACGATAGCGTTTTTAAAATGTTGTATGTTTGATTCTATTACTGGATTGTCTAACGATAGCGTTGCCGAAACGCTATAAATTTTATAGTGTTTTAACAAAACGCTATAAAAACTATAGCGTTTGCCGAACGCTATAGATTCTATAGCATTTTACAAAACGCTATAGAAACTATAGCGTTTTACAAAACGCTATGGAATCTATAGCGTTTCCGAAACGCTATAGAAACTATAGCGTTTCCGGAACGCTATAGATTCTATAGCGTTTTGTAAAACGCTATAGAATCTATAGCGTTCCGGAAACGCTATACATTCTATAGCGTTTGGTCAAAACGCTATAGACTTATTATAGCGGGGCTTTTGATAGCGTTTGTAAAACGCTATCGTAGGTCTACTATAGCATTTTATGAATGCTATCAAATGTCATATTTGTTGTAGTGAGTGTCCCAAAAAGTGACATGTACCACTAGTACTCTTGCGATCAGTTTTGCTTCCAGCAAAATCGGCATCGCTATATGACAAAAATTGAAAATTATCGGTGCGTGGATAAAATAAACCATATTCAGATGTGCCTTTAATATATCTTAAAATTCGTTTCACTGCTTTTAAATGAGACTCTTTAGGACTAGATTGATATCTATAGCACATAAGCATACACTGAACATAATATCTGGTCTACTTGCAGTAATATATAAGAGTGAACCAATCATACCTCGATAGAGTTTTTGATCAACACTCTTACCTAATAAATCTTTGTCAAGAGTAGTAGTAGTAGCCATAGGTGTGGATTTACTACTAGTACTATCCATGTTAAAACGTTTGAGTAGTTCCTTTGCATATTTGCCTTGATTGATAAATATGCCATTTGAGGACTGTTTAATTTGAAGTCCAAGGAAATAATTGAGTTCACCCATGTGACTCATCTCAAATTCATTTTTCATGGTATTAGCAAATTCTTGACATAGATTATTATTAGTAGAACCAAAAATTATATCATCAACATATATTTGTATGATTAAGATATCATTCTTAACTCTTTTGATAAACAAAGTAGTGTCTACTTTACCTATTTCAAATCCTGTTTCTAAAAGAAAAGTTTTCAGACGATCATACCAAGCACGAGGTGCTTGTTTAAGACCGTATAAAGCCTTTTTCAATTTATAAACATGATCTGGAAATTGTTCATGTTCAAAACCTGGTGGTTGTTTAACATAAACATTTTCCTTAATAAACCCATTAAGAAAAGCACTTTTAACATCCATTTGATAAAGTATAAAATTCATGAAACAAGCAAAAGATAATAAAATACGAATAGATTCTAGTCTAGCAACAGGAGCATATGTTTCATCAAAATCTATACCTTCTTCTTGATTATATCCTTGAGCAACTAATCTAGCCTTGTTCCTTACAACTTGTCCCGATTCATCTAACTTATTTTTGAATACCTATTTGGTACCAATAATAGTCTGATCAGGAGGTCTAGGAACTAAATCCCATACATCATTTCTTATAAATTGGTTTAGTTCATCTTGCGTGGCATTCATCCAATATTCATTCTCACAAGCTTCTTGTATATTTTTCGGTTCAAAATCCGACAAGAATGCTGTATGAGAGATCATATTAACATGTGAGCGTGTCTGAATACCATGGGAGATGTCACCAATTATTAAGTCATGAGAATGATCTTTAACTTCAACAAATGACTTTGGTAAAGTTGAAGATATCACAATCGGATCAGTCGACTTGACTTGTTCTTCAGTCGACTGCTTTACTTCAGTCGACTGGTAGACCTTATCAGTCTACTTATCAGTCAGATTAGTTTGCTCTAAGGATTTAATCACATTATCTAAAGGTGATAAATCAGTTTCATCATCTTTATTTAAGGTTGATGATGGTAAAGATTCATCGAATGTAACATGCATTGATTCTTCAATAGTCATTGTAGACTTATTGAAAATTCTATATGCTTTACTCCTATTTGAGTATCCTAAAAAGATACCCTCATTAGATCTAGGATCAAATTTGTCTAAATTATCTTTTGTGTTTAGAATAAAACACTTACAACCAAATGTCTTAAAGTAAGAGACTTTAGGAATTTTATTAAAAAATAACTCATAACAAGTCTTCTTTAGCTTAGGTCTTAGAAGAATTCTATTTAAAACATAACAAGCTGTAGCAACAGCTTCAGCCCAAAAATACTTTGGTTGATTGCTTTCAACAAGCATAGTACGTGCGCATTCTTGCAAAGTCCTATTTTTCCTTTCAACCACTCCATTTTGTGGTGAAGCTCTAGGAAATGTAAATGAATGTGTTATACCATTCTTGTTGCAATATTCTGTAAATGTTTCATTTTCAAATTTTCCACCATGATCACTTCTAATAGTGACTATGGTTAGAGATCTTTGATTTTGAACACGTTTACAGAAATGTACAAATTCCTCAAAAGCATCATTTTTATGTTTTAAAAAGAATGTCCAAGTGAATCTTAAAAAATCATCTACTAAAACAAACACATATCTACTTTTATTTAAAGAAGCAACTCTAGTAGGGCCAAATAAATCCATATGAATTAATTCAAGTGGCCTACTAGTAGAAATTACTTCTTTTGTTTTAAAAGTGGATTTGATTTGTTTTCCTAGTTGACATGCATCACATAACTTATCCTTTTTAAAGGATAGTTTTGGCAATCCTTTAACTAGGTTATATTTAGATAATTTTGAGAGATTTTTCATGTTCACATGTCCAAATCTTCTATGCCATAGCTAAGATTCATTGTTAGAGGCTATTAAACAAAAGTCATTTGAAAGATCAATTGCATTCAAACACAATTCATAAATATTATTTTTACGAAAACCTTGAAAAATAACATTTTGCATAGTAGAATCATAAATCAAGCATGCATCTTTTTCAAAAACTATTTTATATCCTTTGTCACACAATTGACTAATGCTTAAAAGATTATGCTTTAAACCACTAACCAATAACACATTTTCTATAGTTGGGTTAGAATTTTTACCGACCATGCCAATACCTATGACTTTGCCTTTGTTGTTATCTCCAAAGGTGATGGTTCCTCCATCTATGCTTTGAATGGTGGATAGTAGGTTGGCATGTCCTGTCATGTGTTTTGAACATCTGCTGTCTAATATCCAGCGTTCTTTCTCGGGTACCTATAAAAAGTTTAAGGTAAATATGGTACCCTTTTTATTGGGTCCAAAACACATTAGTTTGGGAGAAACCAAACCCATGAAGAGTTTGATCTTCCTCCATAAGCAGGAATATAATAAGTAGAATTACACACATTTAACATATATGAGTTAATATAAGCAATTCTATCATTCTGATTTAGACTGACTGGAACCCATACTAACTTGTTCTGTCCAGTCGACTTAACAGTGTCCTTCAGTCGACTGTTGGTGTACATCAGTCGACTGAATGATACACTAGGTCGACTTATAAGAGGTTTTGATCTCGTTGAATAAGATCCAATTTCTCTGGACAGACGACTGGTTGTATGGTTCAGTCGACTTAACCGAACGTTAGTCTTGCTTTTATCACTAGAAGTAACAACCTTAGGCTTTTCAAAGAAATCATACAACTTGTGTGTAACACTAGAAATAGATGCTGATTTATTTTTACTAGTGTTTACAACAGGAGATTCTTTTACAGAAGATTTTTTAAAACCAAGTCCATATTTTGACTAGATGTAACTTGATGATGAAGCATATCATTTAAATTCTCTTTGCCTTTGTTAAACTTAGATACGTTCTTTGAAATCTCTTCATAATTCTTTTTGAGAATTTCAAGATCAGTATCTAAACTTGCAATGCGAGAATTTAAGGATTTTACTTCCTTACCAAGGTTAAGATTTTCTTGATTAAGTGTTTGATTCACTTTCTCAAGATTCTTAACTCTAATTTTTTCTTTCTTTAACTCTTGGAATATTTCATTAAAAGCATTAAGAAGATCTTCGGAATCATAATCATTACTTACATGTTCTTGTGCAGCCATGAAACATACATTTGCCACTTCGTTATTTTCATCCGTTTCTTCTTCGGAAGATGAATTACTATCATCCCATGTATCTTGATAAGCCTTCTTGTTCTTGGCAAATTTGTTCTTTGAATATTTGTCCTTCTTGAAGTTGGATGATTTTCCCTTGTTCTTTGCATTTTCTAAGGGACAATCCTTCTTCATGTGACCTATTTTATTGCACCTGAAACATGTAGGAGGGTCATTAGAATCTCTAACTTTAGAATTAAACTTACCCTTCTTTAGGAACTTCTTGAATCTTCGAGTGAACATTGCTATTTCTTCTTCATCTTCTTCCTCATCTTCTGAGTCTGTCATGGCTTTAAAAGCCAATGATTTCTTCTTTGCTTGGTGTGATTCTGTATCCTTCTTTCGATCTTCAAGTTGGACCTCATATGCCATGAGATTGCCAACAAGATTCTCGAGAGAAAGTGTTGACAAGTCATTCGCTTCCTCTATTGCTGTGGTTTTCTTCTCCCATTCTGGAGTGAGTGCACGTAGGACTTGTCTAACCATCTCTGCTTGAGTATAATTCTTTCCAAGCGCCACAAGAGAGTTTGTGATGTCTGTAAATCTGGTGATCATCTCGGACACAGTCTCATTGTCCTTCATTCTGAACATCTCAAACCTGTGGACAAGAACAGAAATTTTAGACTCTTTTACTTTATTTGTTCCTTCATGTGTTACCTCGAGTGTATGCCAAATTTGATGTGCGGTTGTAGCATTGGATACACGGTTGAATTCTTCCTTTGTAAGTGCACAAAATAAGGCATTCATTGCTTTGGCATTATTCATAGTCTGATTCTTTTGATCATCATTCCATTGTGCATATGGAATGGTAGGGGCAGTGTATTCCGTCTCTGTCATTTGCCATATCTCGTAGTTGATTGATTGGAGGTAGATTTTCATTCGACACTTCCAATAATTGTAGTTCGTTCCATCAAATAGTGGTGGCCGTTGTGTAGATTGGCCTTCATGGTACTGATTTGTATTTGAAGTAGTTGCCATAGCCTGTAACCTTGCTCTGATACCAAGTGTTGGATCCTGTAGGCAAGACAACAAACACTAGAGGGGGGGTGAATAGTGTTTAATAAAAACTGCGGAAATTTTTCTCGGTGCAGTCGACTTGGTTATGAACCAGTCGACTGATATGACTAAAATAAATTAAAAACAACAACTCTGTGCAGTCGACTGACGAATAAGACAGACGACTGAAGGCACAATGAAACTACAACTACAAACGGCACTGACCAGTCGACTGAAAGTGCAAGGAGTCGACTGTCCAGAAACTTTTTGCAGAACTTAAATAAACAAAAGTGAATGCAAACACAAGACAATCAATCACAGAGTACACAAGATATATCCTGGTTCGGTCCTCCCGACCTACATCCAGTCCCCAAGCAACCCACTTGAGATTTCCACTATTCTTGAAAAAGATTACAAGAATACCCTACGGCGTTACGATAACAACCTTGTCTAACCCGTAGTCCTTTCTCTCAACCAGAGAAAGCCGACCCACTCTACTACCAAGAGTGAAACAAAACCGACTCTACAACCTAGAGTCAAAAACACTCTCCAACCGAGAGCAAGAGAACAAAGAATACTTTACAGTCAACCTATAGCCTTGTTGGTGTATGTGTTGATGCACGTGGCTAAAAGAATAGGTCGACTTCTATACTCAGTCCAGAGCGAATTCGTTGCTATACTGGACTGAGTGTAGAGAACCAGAGAGTATGATCTTGAAAGCTTTATTTCTCAAAAAATCACTTAGAACTTTTTTCACAAGGAATGCTCGGATTTTCAAAGAGAGAATTCTGTAGATCTTTTCAGTGAGATCTGAACTCTACTTAAAGAGTTTGATCTCCTGAACGTTGGGAGACAGTTACTCAACTGTCAACCAACGGATTTAAGCTTTTGAGTTTGAAAAAATTCGATTTTGAAAAACAGAAAAACGGTCAAAAGCTCTCGAACAGTCGACTGGGTTGCCATATGAGTCGACTGATCAGAGTTTGAATAAATTTAAACAGTTTTGTACTATCAGTCGACTGGCAGAAGCTTAAGTCGACTGGTACTCAAAAGTT
The DNA here is from genome assembly GCA_017893485.1 of Hemerocallis citrina. Taxonomy (NCBI): domain Eukaryota; kingdom Viridiplantae; phylum Streptophyta; class Magnoliopsida; order Asparagales; family Asphodelaceae; genus Hemerocallis; species Hemerocallis citrina. Next base: position 333,457,824 of record CM030359.1, on the reverse strand, counting down.
AAATTTCTTCAAACTGTTTTGACTCTTTTTTTGGGGGGGTTTTAAGAGACACACATTATGAAACTTTGAGTGTGTGTGTGTGTGACAAGGCTTTACATCAGACTAAGACTCAACAAAAAGTAAAATACATTTGTTTTTACAAGACACTATAATTTGACACAATTGAGCTAAAGGTCTTGAGTCTTGAATCTTGTCTTGAGTGAAGTCTTGGATCTTGTCTCCTTTTGAGCTTGTTCATTTGTTCAGCTAGAATAGTCTTTTGTAGTACAACCTAAAATGTTAGCTGTATAACATAGACACATGTTGCACTGTGTTGTGATCATCAAAATCAAGTATCAACAACTAAAGCCTTCTCCCATTATAATATTAGTAATTCACACGTGCAATGCACATTTTAATAATTTCAAAAAAATAAAAATAAAAACTCTAGGCAGAGAGGATTTGAACCGGAAACCTCCTTTATATTAGTTATGTACATGCGTTGTACATGTTGGTAGAATGACAAAATGACAAATGACACTAAAGCATTCTCCCATTATAATATTAGAGATTAGATTTGATTGGATTTATTGTTTACAGCTATTTTTTTTGTAACTCGGGCCGGACTGGATCTGTAACACCTCGGATTTTAAAATACCGAAAATATTTGTTTTTATATTATGTAGGGGTGAGAATTCTTTCTAAGTTATATCTTATTTTATTTATTTTTGATATTGATATTGGTATGGATATTTGTGGTAGATTGGTATGATTGATATATTGGGGCCGTGAGTTGAGATTTTATGTGAATAAATATTGTTTATTTTATTTTATAATTCCGAAGGATTACTATGAGATAATTGTAATGTATTTTGTATTGTTGGTGTTATTAAAGAATAGAGTTGGGGTTTATTTGAAATACTTTGGAGGTTTGGGGGCCTATTTGTAATTATCCCTTTATAAATATATTTATATTATATATATATATATTTTTTATAAAAAAACCCCATCCCTTTCTCCTCTTTCTCCATCTTTCTTTCTCCCGTTCTTTCCTCCCGACCAAACCGAACCCACCTTCGGCCATCCCTTCCCACGCCCAAATTCGCTCCATCTCTCCATGATTCTTAAATTAAATTGAGGGATAGGCTAATTGGAGGGTTCTCTACAACGTGGTAGCGTCGGTTTTTGGAGAGGGCTTCGGGAAGGTATACCCCATTTTATTTTATTGTATAAAATTAAGTGTGGTTAGTTTTATTGAGTAGAAATATTATAGTAGGGAGGTTTGGAGATGGTAGGAGTAGTAGAGGTGAGAAATTAGCATATTATTCGAGAATTTTCAAGTTGTTAATAAATAAGGGTTTGGGAATTTGGAAAGGAAAAATTGGTTCCATTGATGGTAGAAAAAATTATTGGAGGGTGAAAAATGTTATAAGAGGATTAATGAGAAATTTTGGAAATTTTTATAGGCTTTAAGTTCAATTAAGTTGAGTGAAATGGACTATAGGTAAAAAGTGCACGCCGGGTATTTGGTAAAATGCCCGAGCGAGATTTAGGTGAGAATTTGTTGGGTTTGGAGGTGTAATTGAGTCCTATTATTATTATTAATCCTAATTTGAGAGATTAGGAAGAAGGGATTAAAGAAATTAGGAAATAGGAAATTTTCCTATTAGAAAGCCTCCGATCAATATGTGAGTTCTTGTATTGAGGTTCGAATTCGAAATCCGTCGATGTAGCTCGCCTACTTATGTCATTTGTGACATGTGGGTGAAGACGGATTTGAATTTGGAGGTCCGTAGGTCGAGTTTTGAGTTTTAAGCTAATCGGTTTTATAATTTTCCAATTAGGTGGAAAAAGTTGAACTTCGACTGGCTACCGGGCGGACATGGGACATCGTTTGCTCGATCCGTCAGGTGAGTATGTTGTATTTATAAATATTTTATATTGTGGCCAAATTTCATGGCTTTTTGATATATTTTGTAGAAGTTATAGCAAAAATTGATTTTCAATGAAAATACGGATTTTTCCCGAAAATGGGTTTTTGTGATATGTGGTGAAATTAACTATTTTAAGTATATAAAACCTATATTATGGATAAATGTGATGTGTTGAAGTATAAAAATTAAATATATTAAATGGTTTATGCATTTTTTTACCTCGTGCATGTTTCGTGCATGTTTTTGGGTATATAGGCCGATATAGGTAATTTGGTATATGTGGAGCCTTGTGTATAGGCTAGCATGCTATGGATAGATGTTATGAGACGTAATTAGATGAAATTAGTGATTGTGGTCATATTTTGGAGACTCGTGTATATATAGTACATGTTTTATGTTTATTTTGGGGCATATAGGCCCTTATAGGTAATTTTACTTACATGGAATATGGTGTATGAACTAGTATGCTATAATTGGATATTATGAGATTTAATTAGAGAAAATAAATGATTTTGGCCCCTTTTTCTTGGAAACCCGCACGTGTGGTGTATGTTTGTGATATTTATATTATGATATTGACTCGTGATGTGATAATTGATGAAGTTTGTAAGTGGGTATATGTTTATATTATAATTATGTTCGAAGTGAATTAATGACCAATAGTATGATATTATAATGTGATGAATTATACGTTTTGATATTCTTACGATATGGAATAGCATAATGTAATTCTTTTATTAATGTTATAACTTGGCGTATGCCTATATATGATACAATGAGGTAATGAATAATATGGTATTCTTAATGTGGGGTGTTATGACAAAATAAATATCATGGCGCATTTATATTATGCAATAATATGATATGATGGTTTTAATTGTGGAATGACAGGTTGTAGGCATAATGTGGTATAATGATATGATGATTAATATCGTGAGCATCGGGTATACATCAAATGGTAAGATAAAAGATAAGATGGTAAGTGCTAATAAAATGTGTTACTAATTTATGTGGTTAAAAGCTAAGACATGACTCGTTGTAAATCAAAAGTGAAATGCTTGTGTTGATAAAGTAAGCTGAAAAGATGAAATGATTAATGCTAATAACAGATGGTTTTGTTGACCAGTACCTACAGCAATCTTGGGGGTTTAGGCTAGACCTCCTAATACCCAAGGACCGGCTTGGGGTGCGGTGTTTTTCCCTCCTGGCTTCGGCTGGGAGGAAGTACCCAGTTTATCTGCGGTGTGGAGTTTTATCGCCCAAGCTATCGGCTTGAGGCCCGGTTTCCCTCAATGACAGCTGTCGCGAGGAAGTACCCAGTTTACCTGGGGTGCGGTGTTTTTCCCTCGATGACAGCTGTCGCGAGGAAGTACCCAGTTTATCTGGGGTGCGGTGTTCTCTCGCTGGCATAGGCTGTGAGGAAGACGTAGCCTCGGACGAGTAAGACTCTGTGTGAGCATCGGTCCGCGTGTTTTACTGGGCTGTCGGCTTTCAGTATATTGGAATACTGTGGCTCACTGGTCGACAAACTAATAAAATAACTAAGTGTAAATAAAAATGTGAGAGTAAAGAAAGTGGAAAATGAATTGTGAATGTGAAGGAAAGTGGTTGTGGATGAAATGCAACATGTGGTTAATTTAAAATGAAAAGTAAAAGAGACGTGTGTTAATATGAGTAGTATGAAGTAATTGTGTAATGAGAATGATTATTAAAGTAAAATACAGTATGATATGAGTTGTTACACCTTGGAATTATGTCAAGGAACTACCTGCCCGCTATTTCTGTGGAAATGGTGGGAACTGCCTTCCTTGGCATAATTCGCAGGGTGAGTTGGCATGATAGTGGTAATGATTAATGGAAATGAAGAATTAAGTAAAGTGAAGATGTATAGTAATTGAAATAAATTAATAACCAAGCTATCGGCTTGAGATGTGATGTGATATTACCCAGACTATGTGTTTGAGGTGCGGTGATTATTACCCAAGCTATCGGCTTTGGGATGTGATATATTATTGCCCAAACTATGTTTGGGATATGGAGTATAAATTGATGAGAATGAAAGTGAAATTAATGGTAAATTGAGATATTAGTGAAAATGATAATAAGATATATTACTTATAAGAATGAGAAATTACTAAAGTGGTATAATGAGATGAGAATGAGCTATAAAACATGTTTTTGATGCAATGAATATAAGTATTCTAATTAGTGATGTGTTAACGATGTGATGAAATGTGAGTATATTGCAATGGGCAATGAGATGTTATATTTATGTCATAAGACATGAAGGAATGTGGTATTATGAGAATAGATGCATATGTTTATGATGTGATACTCGTTATAACACAATAAAATAAATACCCGTATTATGAGATTGATTATGAAAATGGTTATTAAAGAAAGTATGTTGTGTTATGAGTTTGTATTCATATAAATGGTTATTAAAGAAAGGTGTAATAACATCCTGTAGTTATATTCATATAAATAGTGAAATACTGCTATGACGATAATTGTGGAAAGATGAATATTCGTGTTAGGGAATTCAAATTGAAAAGTAATGTATTGTATGTGAATTCGTATTATGCGAATGTAAAATAAGGATATATACGAGGTTGATGTGAAGCATATAGTGAAATGTGTGAAGTTATGGATAATTATATAGTTGGATGCAGATTGGAAGAGTATTTTGATATAACATCGTATTGGTGATGTTTTATGTTCAGAATTCAGGTTGCATCTTCTTATCTTGATGTTTGTAAGTTTAATTTATTTTCTTTATACAATTTAATAATTTATTAGATTAATAACTATACTCACACCAGAAATGACTGACCCCTTAGTGTTTGGGGGGTTAGGGAGTCCCTGGACTACCCTAGATCCCCCACTGTTACAGGTCTTTAGCAGCGCGGAGGTGAGGCGTAGATTTGTAGGGTGGAGTTTTTATTTTAAAATTTTTGTATAAAATTTAGTTAGGTGAATAGTGAAATTTATGGTTTAATTGTAATTTGAATGTAAAAGTACCTGGATGTCGATGATGAGTATAGTGTAGGGTAGTATGGTATGTTCTTGACTTGTACCCATCTCGTTGTGGTGTACCGGACCCTGTGGTAGGTTTTACAAGGGTTTTTCTAAAAGTTTTACCTCGTTTTCATAGAAATTTATAGTTTTTATTTGGTATTTGATGTTCTATTATGAGTTTGGCTCCCAGAGTATGATATTATATTGCATGTGTGATTCTGTTTATTTTGGCCTGGGGAGCCCATGATTATATTGCCTGTGTTGTGAGCTACGGAATTTAGAGCAGAATTTCGTAAGCCTTTTGTGTTTCGGGGCAGAAATTGGTGGGGAGATTCTGCCAAAATTTTATTTGAAATATATATATCTTAGTTTATTTTTAAAGTGATATAGAAATTGAAAGAATTGAATTTAGAGGTTTAGTTTTCAAAAAAAAAATTGGGGGTGTTACAGGATCGCTACTCACAGGCTGACCCGCCTTAATTAGGTAGGCCGGTCCAGCCCTTCCCCCTTTCAATTGCGGTCTGGTTGGAATCGGACTGCTTTCGCTCATGTCCCGCCGGCTCATAACTGGGCGATCCAGCCCTTCAGGGAAGCGGGCTGATCGTCATACAAATTTTTAAAAATAATATTTAGCCCAAATAAATGTTAAAAAAATTCTTCCCAACAGTTATAAACGGCTAATTTTCAGGGGTAAACTAGGAAATACAACAAATACAAAATTCTATAAATAGAAAAGCCTTCAAACCATTTTCTTCACACTAAAACTTCCAAATAATTTTCTCAACTCTCTCAATTTATTCTTACAAGTTATATAATTACATTACATACAAAAAATTTTGCAATTTGTGGAATCTCAGAGTTTGAAGAAGTGAAGAAGTGAAGAAATGCAAACTATAAGTTATTTGGAATCTCAACATATAAGAAGCATTCACAACACAACTTGGTAAAATTTTCTAGTGCGATAACTTTTTTGTAATTTAATATACTAGTATTATACACGTGCTTTGCACGTGGAGAAATTTTTTTTTGGGGGGGGGGGGATGAAAAGGGCAAAAAAATTTTACCAACAAGTGCGTTGCACGGGTTGGGTTATGGACTAAGGCCTTCTCCCATTATAGTAGTAGAGATGTTACTTCTTAATTAGTTACTTGTTTAATATTAATTTTATAATTTGCATGCAATTATGACACCATCACGTAGTCAAATGCACAAGAGTCTACCAATATATCTCACTATGTTTATATTACACATTTAGATGCCGAGGAGGTTAGAGAATTGAATACCACAAATATTTCCGATTTTGATTTTTCCGGTCTTCCCAACAATGGTGATGAAATTCATTTAGACGATACTGAAACACAAAATACCAAGACCGCATCTTCTTCCCGAAAAACTAGAGGAAAAAAAATTCTGATGTGCACAAATTTTAAAAAAAATTTCCATCTTCGTCCAATCTAAAAAATGGAAATATGGTATGTAGCGTTTGTCAAATGACTTACAAATAGAAAGTGGGTGGGGGGACTGGTACACTTAAGCGCCAGTGAAATAAAAGTACAAGGAAACACAACAAGATCTTACCCAAAAAAAATAAATCCCAAGGCCGGTTAAGTAGATAATTTTAGTTATGATCATGAAACTGTACGTAGGAAAATGGCTAAACTCGTTATTAATGATGAGTTACCATTTACTTATTCCGAAAGTAAGAACCTAAAAATGATTACCTAACTCACTCTAAACTCCAATTTCAAAAGAATTCCTAGAAACACCATTAAATTTGATTGTTTCAAAATAAATAATGAGCTTAAAGATACCTTAATCACTACTCTGTCTTCTTTACTTTCTAAATTTGCATTAAGTATTAACGAGTGATTGTTAAAAATGTTGTAATAATATCTCCATTGTGTGCACTACTTGTCGTTGGATTGATATTAATTGGATCATTCAAAAAAGGATCATACAATTTGGTTATTTATTGTATCTGCATAATGGTGCGTCTATCGCCTCACGAATTACATAAGCATGTAATATTTTTGGTATTGAAGATTAAATTATTTATATTATCTTTGGTAATGCCGCCAACAATAAAAAAACGATTCTTTCATTAATTGATGCATTTATGCTTCCATTGCCTGAAATATTTCATATTGAATGTGCATTTTATATCCTCAACTTATGTATGCAAGATGATTTGAGGATAGCCAGATCATATGTTAATGCAATAAAAGATTGTGTACATTTTATTTATATGGGTGGTTGTAGAGGAATAAAATTTAGAATATTCACTAAAGATATTACAACTAGATGAAATTATACTGACAAATTGATTAAAATCGTTAGTATATACAAAAGCTTATAAATGTTTTTTGTACTGCTAAACATATGGAAATTTTTTGCATGAATCAAGAGTGTTGGAACTCACTGTAAATCATTGTTTATTTGTTTCTTCTTCATTTTCTTGATACTGGTTACTTCTTTCTTGCATTTTTATTGACCTCACTGTTATCTACTTCCTTCTTTTTCTGGTGTTGCCACTGCCTTGTCCTTTTCCTTAACTCTCTGTTTGTTACCCCCAGTTTGTTTTTGCCTGTCCTATGTACCGCCTAGGCAAATTTCGAGGATGAAATTTTGTTATAAGGTGGGTAGGATTTGTAACCCCTATTTCCGCAAATGCGTATTTTCATGAGTAGTTTTCTGTATTTCGAGATTTATAAAATTATTATTGATAAATTAGTTTGAGTTTTCTTGGTTAAAACATTTCCCTAAACAATAATTCTAATTATTTTGAATAACTTTTGTTTACATTTTTACTTGATCAACTAATTGCATTTTTACCCTCAGAAATATTATTATTGTTTCAACTATTTCAACGAATTTCTATTTTTATATATTGATATTATTATTCTAACGATTGCCGTTACCATTGTTAGAACTTTTATTCCTATTGTCATTATTATTACTAATTATTAATATTAGTGTCATTATTTTTATTTACAGGTTTATTTCTATTCTTATTGTTACTATGGTTATTTATTGTTATATTTGAATTTTAAAACAAATCCGTTTCGTTTAATAATTGTGCTTCTTTTATAATTCCAAATAATTTATGTAATACAAATTGTATTTTGTTATGAATTATATTTTATCGGATATCTCCTTCTTTTGTATTTGGGTTTATATTGATCTTTATATTCATATATAATGTATTTTTATCTATTGGATCCATACCCATACCCAATACCCAATATCTCTCTTTTTCCATATATATATATATACTAATCATCTCCTTAAAATCCTAATCTATTATTAATCCCAAACCCTAGCCGCCTTAACCCTATATCCCCATTACTGTTTAAACCCCAAACCCTCTCTCCTGTTCATCCACCTCCTTCTCCCTCTCCCTGTTTCCGCTTCAACCCAGACCATCCCCCATCCATCACCTCTCCGACCACCGTCACCACCATCATCGTCTTCACCATTCCCTTCCTCGTCGCTCCTCGCCATCCCCGTCATCATCCTCGCACCTATCTCCTCCCTCGTTGTCTTCGTCCCCGCTCGAACCCAATACACCGAAGTTCGCCATCGCCATTCCTCCACTCCATGCACCACATCGTCATCGACGTCCCTCACCGATCACCTTCGCATCCACCGTAGATCCCTAGCACGCCCTCGTCGCCGTCTAAGTCCCGATCGTTGTTGTCGTCATCTTCCCCTGTTTCGATCGAAAACAGAGTTCGGAGTTCGTCGAGGCTGCCATCGTTGCGTCGCTTCCCGACCAGTGCCGCCGCTCGTCGCTGCCGCCAGTAGTCTCGAGCTCCTCGCCTTCAGTCGTCGCCATGTCGCCGCTTCGCCACGCCATTCTCTCCTCTCTCCGATCGAGAGGTTGAAGAAGGAGATCGATTGGGTGTTTTCGGTGTTCTGCGTTTTAGCACAGGCGATCCCACTTGGCTGTTTGGTGTTTGGGTCGGATCCAGTATGAAGGAAGCCACCCATTGGCTCGATTTGCTGTTCTGTGTTCTGGGCGTATCTGATCTCATTTGCCGTTCTGTATTCTGTCCAGATCGGGTGTGGAGTTTACCGTGAGTTACTATTGGTTTCTTCGCACGGGTTTCGCGCGTGCTTTTGGTGATTTTTGCCCAGGATTCTGATCCCGTTATTCTATTAATTATATATGCAATAACATGCAAGTCGCTTCTTGAACCCCTTTTTATTGTTTGTGTTCAAGATTAATTGATCTCATGCAAGTAGATCCGTCCATTTTATTATCAAAAATCTGCTTTTGACAATTCCGTTAAGATTATCGATGGTTTACACGAGCTGACCCGACATACTCTTAACTTCGTGCTACCTCTTTGACCTTAAACCCAGTCCTCAATGTTTCATGCATGTGCATAATTAAAATAACTAGATTTGTACTTAGAACTGCTTGCTGAAATGGACATGTTAAATTAAATGTACTGAATCGGTTTTTAATTGATGAATTGACACCATGACTGTAATGAATGTACCATGAACCTTAGAAATTGCATGTTGACGCCTATGATTCACTTGATTACAAATTTTCATGCTTTATATGATCATATGATTTAATTATTTGCCTAATCATGTTTAGACAATTGCTGGACTGCTGTATGTTTCATTTTAAAATAGATTTTTGACCATGCTAATGACATAATTTGAAAGAACTTACCAAACATAAAATATATCCCTTGATGTCTAGATAACTTTTGCCTAGTATGGATTTAAATTCCAATCTGTCATCTATTAGTTATCATCACTTTAATGCAACTATGTTAGTAATTTCAGACCCATAATTTCATGCATTCTTTGCTGTTTTATATTTTATTTGACCTTGTTAATAATACAAGAAAAATCTGAAATAATTTAGGCTGGACCTAGACATGTATAGGTATCACCCAAAATTTTTATAGATTTTAATAAAGAGTTCTTTGACCCGAAATAATTAGTAGAATACAACCTACTGCATGCTGCCTGAACTTAAAACTTGATTAGAATAGAGTTTTCACCCTAGTTCTAATTATACTCGATGGAACCGTGCGGAAGTCTACTTTCCAAATCTTCTGGCGGATTCAGATTTGCTATCTTGTAGTGACCTTAATCCATGTTTTAGTACAGCAAGGTTATACTGTCCTGATCATGTGATATGTGTGCAAATGACTTGTTTGCTTCATAATTTGTCTGTAACGCATAGAATTAGTTACACATATTATTATACAACATTGACACCTCCTTGCATGCTCACATAGGATAAAAATAAATAATAAAAAGCCAGGGTACCGTGGGTTGACTTGGTAGTGAACGATCGGAAACTGTACTCGGTTGGGCCTTACTGCCTGAACAGCACTGACCGATACTGATGGCCATAAACTACTGTCCGATAAACACTGCTCGAGAAACACTGATACTGAACATGAAATACTGATTACTAGGCCGAGTACACGGACCGAGAATTCACCATCAGTCTAAAACGTTCACTGTGTGTTTGCGCGGAACCTGTAGTATGGGATGCAATAATATGTGCACTAGATAGATTAATAAAATACTTAATAACCTGCATTTACTGCTTGATCCTGACATCCCGCATTACATACGTGATTTACTGTAGACCTTTGATATTTGCCTGCCCTTGCTTTGTTTCTTGTCTTTGACCATGTCCTTATTCTTTGATATTCAAGTTTTCCTTTATCCTCTGTTTTCTCTACTTGCTGCCCACGACTTGCTCTAAGGGCTCTTTTTTTTAATTTTTAGATCCAGTATTAACAGGTACCGAAGGAGCAATACCAGAAGACATTGGTAAGCAAACTCCTTGAAGATTGGAGCTGGTCTTTAGACTACTTAGCTATCTTTTCTTATTTGCTTATTGTATTTCTTTTTATCATATTTTGTATTCTTGGGCTTTATGAGCCGAAGTTTGTTTTTATCCCTGATGTTGGATTGTTATTTAGTGATTTTATTTCATGATTATTTTTGAGTTTATTCATTATTTATGTGATTATATTCTTTGCTTGCGTGGTTGTTTCTCTTGTATATTATTGAGTTAGGCTGGTACAGCTTATGGATGATATCTAATCATTCGTTGGGCCTACGTTACGTGCTCGTATTCCCGTATTTTGAAAAGCGGAGTGTGACACAAAAGCTTGAATGCACTGACTGTAACGGCAGACAAAAGCTTGAATGCACTATTGTAACGGCCGACAAAACCATTTTTGCAGTTCCAAATGCGAATAAATGGCAGACAGAGCCGTTTCTACATTCATTTCAGTCGTTTACAAATCGAAAAAACAAAACTGAAGCAAAAAAGTGGCTCTGCACGGGGTGGGGTTGACGTCGGTTTGGCATTCGTGTCCTCATGACGTGCGGGCGCGCACAAGCTGCATGTAAACCGGTCCGAGATTTGTATCCGAGAACCTCTTGACTTCCTATCTTACAATGCCAAGAAATATGTTATTATATATCTTCTTCTAATTCCTTTAATTTTTCCGACGTGGGAATAAAATCCCTCAACTCATTATTCAGAAATCAACTGCCTCATTTTGGGAGGCAATTTCTCATTCAATCGATATCCGTTTTGAGCAAACAAATATACGATTTTGATCTACTCACGAAGGAGAACACAAATCCATCAAGATATCTCACTAATTCATAAAGGATCTTCCTCAAAAAATTGTTCAAAACTCATTCGTAAATGGTGTATAAAATACCCATTTTCTAACATTCCTCACATGAATAAAATTGACGACCACAGACACGACTAACTGTCACGACTGACTTGGTAATAGAATTCAGCAGTTGAAACCTGCATAGGATAGGTAGATGTTACCCTTTGAGCCTTCCCTTATGAGAATATGTTTACATTACTAACTAAAAAGTAGACGCGATGTTCTTGAACTGTTCTTTCATTTGTGTAAACGATGATATATTTCAAACAGGAATCTTCCTAATCCATTTCATTTCTCATTGTTATGTTCATTTTGTCCATGAACATACACCTGGTTCTGCAAAGAGTTTAACATGAATATTGCCCTATACTATTCCCTTTGAAGCGGTCATTCTTCCCTCTCACATAGGGGATTTCTTAGTTAAGAGTAATCCGCATTACTCTGCTCGGATTTTCGACGCATAAGAATCATTAAAAGCCTAACTTAACCTCTTACCTTACGGGCATCACTGTTTCGACATGGGAATGAACATGGGAAAATCCCCACAGCGATCCAACATGGTCTTTACAATTTAGTTGTCCATTTGAACCTAGATCTTGGGATCTCCAGTCAGCTAGGTTGGATGTCCATTGTATCGGCTTATTCTTTCATGGGCTTTAATCTCATTCCCCTCGATGACTTATCAACTAACTCTCTGTTTAACCCTTTGGTTAGCGGATCCGCAATGTTATCCTTTGACTTTATATAGTCCACAAAGATAACCTCAGTAGAGAGTAGTTGTCTAATGGTATTATGTCTTCGACGAATATATCTAGATTTACCATTATACATATTTCTCTGTGCTCTACAAATTGCAGATTGACTATCTGAATATTAGCAGGTTGGAGGCACAGACTTTGTCCACCTAGGAATATCCTCAAGGAAGTGGCGTAACAATTAGCCTGTAACACCTTGCAAAGTTGGAAATGACAATTTTGCCCCTCGTGTATTTACGCACGTGTATTTTGTACCGTTACTGGTAATATTTGTAACGTGTTTTACTATGTATTTTGGATTCCGACTATTTATGCATTTCCCGTATTGATTTTATTCTATTTAAGTCAACTCAATGTAAAATTTCAATCTCTGTTTTTTACGTGCTTTTTACGTGTTATCGATGCACGTACCGATTACGTATTCTCCACCGCTACGTGTGATATTTTCATGTTTCAATTATTTATTTTATGTATTCAAATCCATTTTTATAAAACGGAAATTCATTTTCCCCTATGTTTATTAAAATAATTTTGTACGCCTAATGCACGTGTTTTCTATGTACGTAGGGATTATATCGTGGAAAATATAAAAATTAATAAATATATTTTTCTTATGTTGTTTTCGATTATATTTTAATATTTTTTCTTTAATAAAGTCGATTTCGTATTTCGGTATTTTACGTGCAACGCGCGTGTTTTCGGTGAACGTATTTAAGCGTATTCATTTTCAAAATAAAATTTTGAAGTGTGTGTGAGTCTATTTTGTTCATGCATGAAAAACTATAATTTTTAATTAAACTAATTTTTACGTACATATTATATATATAAACATTTGTTTTTAAAAAAAATTATTTTGTAGTGTACACAAAGCACGTGCATGTGCACACATGCGATGTGCACACCTCAAACCAACCAGATATTTTGGAGAGGAGGGAAAGAGAATTTTTTGAAATATATGAGTTGGGTTAGTGGTGTTCATGGGGAGTAGTTATTATAACCATCACCCAAGTGTTCTATAAAAATATCCCTAAATCCTTCACTTCTCCTCATTCATCCTCCTTCTTTCCTCTGTCATCCGAAAACCCCCTTCCTCCTTTCCTTCTATGTCTACCGAAATCCCAACCAGACCAGCATGTCCTCTGTTGCTTCCCCACTCAAATGTATGTGTACATATATAATTATGTACATATATATACTAATACCCCCCTTCACATTCACTTTCTCTTTCCCTTCCTCTTTTCCTCTCTGTCAAATCCGAACACCAACTCCAACACCCCCCTGTTTCTCCACCTACTACATATACAACATATATTTCCTATTATATATATATATATATAGGTAGATAGATAGATATATTTGCATACAAAAGTTATATATATACATAGGTAGATAGATATATTTGCATACAAAAGTGAGATGGTGCTTCACTGTGCTTGGCCGAAAATGAAGTGGAGATGCTCTTGCTGATTTCATGCCGAAATGGAGCTCTCTGTTGCATTGGCTGTAACCTCCATTCCCGATAATTAGTATTTTCCGTGTATTTTCTATAATTTGATTTTTTGTAAATTTACTTTTGTTTTAACTCGATTTGGACCTTCTATTAAAATCTTTTTCAAATAATAGTATAAATTAACTGTATTTTCTATTTTTAATTTAACGACAATTTATGTTATAAATTTGCGGATTTTAACAAAATTGTTCAACTCAAATCCTATTGTGATGCATATCACTATTATTATTATTATTATTATTATTATTATTATTATTATTATTATTATTATTATTTGTTGTTATTACTGTTATTATCATTATTATTGGTATTACTATTTTTTATCGCTATTATTATCATTATTATTATTACTATTTTGTTTTAAGCCTGAGCATGCTCAATTTATATGCAGTTCACTAGTTGACTTAATGTGTGTGTGTGTGTGTGTGTGTGTCTATATATATATATATATATATATATATATATATATATATATATATATATATCAATATTTTAAATACCCTATTTTTCTTTCTTTATTATTTTATTTTTGATTGAATTTGTTCATGAAATTCTTCGTTTTTTTTGTCGAGCCATTCTTGTTGATTCTATTATCTTTTATTTAATTGTGGTTATTTTTTATTTGAACCCTATTGATATGGATCTATCCCTTATTGAACCCTAAAACTCAATTCCAATTGTTCTTGACCCAAATCCGCTATTATTGGACCCAAATTCACCAACCCAATATCCTAATTGTTCCCTATAAATACAACCCTAATGCAAACCCTAAAAATTGCATAATTTTCACAACCCTGGCCATCTAATCTCTCTCCTATTCTCTCTCCCCGTCAAAGGTTTTCCTGCCTAAATCCTTCGACCCATCTCCGACGTCTTCCCCGACCATCCTCCGGCAACCACTATCCTGTCGCCACCTCCCCTCGTCGGCGCCGTCTCTCCACGACGCCAGCGCCACCACAGAACCCCACCCCGTCCTCCCTCTTCCCTGTCCTCGACATTAGTGATGCCAGAACCAATAACCCCCTTCCTTTCCTCCTCTGTCCGATCGCCGATCAGAACCACCGTGCACCGCCACCCTGCCTTGTGTCGCCGCCCCTCTAGCCACCAGGGACGCCGTCGCCCCTTGCTACAGTTGCTTTCTCCCCTGCTGGTGTTGTTGCAGTCTCTTTGTGTGCTTTGTTGCTTTGGGTTTTTTTGCACGTAGTTTATACGTGCTATTTTGTGGATTTGCTAGTTCGTGGATTAGTTGCTTCGGGATCCTTATACCGTTATTCTTGGTATTCAAATTCACCGTTTATAAGGCAAGTCACTGTCCCCTTGAATTATTAATTATATCAAATTCAAGTTTTGTTGAAACTCTTGCAAGTAGATCCCTTGTTATTGTATTATACTTTGTTTATCTCTTTCGTTGGGTTTATTGTGGGTTTACATGAGCTAACCCTAATACTTTTGACATCGTGCCAATTTGACTCCAAAAATATTGAATCTTGCATACATCATATAGTATGGATAATAGGGTTACACATATATTCACGATACAAATAAACTATTGTAGAGACAATTGTTAGGTTGTATGTTGTTTAATCGTTTGATAGTTGATTGATGATAGAATTGTATATGTGGGTGTTATAATTTTATTTATCATGTTTTGACACCCATCATGTTGATTACACAGTTTATTGACCAGAGAATCGATACCCATAATGTTTAATTAATTTATTTTCATGAAAATACCCCCCAAAACTCTGTATATGCTTGCTGACCTGAATATTGATCGCTGTTTTCGAACCAGTAAACGACCTTAAAATGAAATACTTTCTGAATATGAATTGTAGAATTAATTTTCTAGTTTTTAGAACATCTTGAATTTTTGAATTCCGAGTTTTGTAGCAAAAGTTATGCCCGTTTTACTACAGCTGTGTTTTTTACTTTCAGATTTTCAGATTCTCGTACCCTTCATGTTTAAACAGTAAAAAAGCTGGTCAAATGATAATATTTTGCCCTGAAAATTTCTCAATTCTTAATTTACATGTTTAGGAATCTATTAAGTATTTTTAATGAATTTAATATCGAGTATTTGCTATTTCTAGAATTAAAACAACATGATGTTGATATTCTGCCTGAACATAAAACCTGTAAAGAACCATGTGTTTGGCCTAGCTACTGTTGTCGGATTTTGAACTTTAAATATGCGTTGGAACCGTGTGGAAGTATAGTATCCATATTTTCTGACGGATTCAACTTTCGATTTCTGAGTCAGCGGAAAATTGTATTTTTGTACAGACTGTGCTTGCTGTCCAGAATTTTATATGTCAATTTCTAATAGATTAATTAATCATACATCATAATATTGCATGAAGTGATGTATGTATGTTGCATTGCATGATCCTAGTGTCTTATTTTCATCGTTCTAATTGCCCTACTTCATGTTATCACCTTATTGTCCCTCTATTGTTATTATTGTTCATCTAAATGTCTAGATTGCATATTGTATTGTTGCATTAATAAAATAATTAATAAGTCGGGGTTTAAGAGAATGACTTGAGTAGTGAATAAGATAGTGACTATGTCGGCCAGTGTTTATCGATTGATTGTGGAGCGTCGACTACGGCACCCCAATCTTTCGTGAACTCGTAAACCCGTGAACTCGTGAACCTGTGAACTCGTAAACTCGTGAACCCGTAAAATCGTGAATCAATGTATCAGTGTATTATTATATTGAATAGTGCAACATATTGTATCGTATCAGTGATTAGCGTACCGACACATGATTTATAGAATTCACCACTCAGTCCAAACGAAATTGATTCTATGCATCGAACCTGTAGTATGAGATGCAGTAGTACATGCATTAGTTAGGATTAAAATGATTAATAGACATATGGATTGACACATCACCGACATTCCATATTGTTCATCATTGTTCCGATTTGTATCCAATATTGTCTTAGTGTTATTGATATTAACTGTTGTTTACCGTTACCGAATATTGAACCATTGTTACACCATTGCATCGATTACCATGTTATTGACTATTACTATCGTGTCATGTTATTTATTCCTATTAATCCATTGATTAATTGTTATATCATTATTCCATTGTTCCCTGCTTTCTCTATTTGTTGTCCATGACTTGCTCTAAGGATAATTTTTCTCCTCTTTTTAGATAAAGTGTTTACAGGTGTTGATGAAGAATTGCCCGATGGATTGGGAGAACAACATTGGTGAAAGAATTGATAGCATTGCCGCTTAATAAATTATTGCTTTGTCATGAAGACTTAATTATTACACTATTGTTATTTCATTATATTGAGACTTATTACTATTGTGTTTGGGATTTATTATTGTATTGGGCTTATGTTTCGAATTTTTATTATTGTTTCCAGACGTTTGATTATTGTACTGGGATATTATATATTGCTTTTTTTCAAGTATTTTGTTCATAAAATTATTATTATTGCTTACGCAATTGTTCTGTATTGATTATATTGTTGAGTTGATCGAATAAACAGCTTATGGGTGACGTTAGTCATTCGCTGGGCCAATGTCATGTATTAGTATTCCGTATTTTTGGAAAGCGGGGCGTGACATTGGCCGAAGCTTGGAGGTTGGAGTCTTTGTGCACGGATTCGAGGAGGCCAAATTGGAGTTTTCCTGGAGTTTATTTCTAGGAATTTTGCTTCTACTACTCTTCATTGGATGGATATTTCTTAAATCCTTTCTAATTTAGGAGTATGATGCTTAAGTAATTTTGGTAGATGTAGTATGAGTTGTTAAAGTTATATTACCTTTATGTGATGCTTATTGTATTGGTTTCTAGAAATTTAGTAGTTGATGAATGTAGAAAAATGCATGCAAATAAAAAATTACAATGTGAAATTGCTATGTAGACAAACTACAATTTTTATTAGAGTAATTTAAATTGATGTCATGCAAATTGTAGTATACCATGATTAGATTTTGTAGATGGTTTGTATGTACATATGAAAGGGGTAAAATTGTGCCTTATTTGGGATAAATTACAATTATAAAGAGATGTGAAGATTTCTCCATCAACTCACATAATAATTAGAAGGAAAATACATTCACACTATTTTTTCTATAAAGAGTAGTAGTGTTAATTAATGTGTATAAGAGTTCTCATAAATTACAATTTTGAATTTATTAGATATGGATTCACCTTATTAAAAATAAAATTTGTATAAAATCGTCTTTGGGAATGTGGACATGTATTTTTATGAACAAATATTTTGAGACAAAAGGTAGAAATCGAAATTTATGAATGAGTTAAAATATAGAGGAAAACAGAGAGTCGGGTTATACAAAACCCAACTCATTTTGTGACAGTTAGTCACTTGAGACCAGTTGGTCTTCGAGTGCAATTTGGATTCGTTACTGTTCAAGAGCGGAGCTCTAAGTCCTAGGTTCGAGTCTCTCCAGAGACTTTATTTTTCCGAAAATTGATACCTAATACCGAAACCCAAAACTTAAGGGTAATTTAAGTCTTATATTGAACAGTTAGACACCTTGGCCTAACTGGTCTTCGGGTGCACCTTAGTGCAGTTACTGTTCATGGCGGGTGGTTGGGCAATGACCCAGGTTCGAGTCCAGTCATAGCCACTTTATTTTCTTTTTCGATTTTTTTTGGTATTTTGAGTTTTTAAATGAAATAAAAATTGGAAAAAATTCTATTTAATTTTCTAAAATTGTTTAGACTTTATGAAAATTATTTCTACAATATTTGGATATATTTTGTGAGATTAAAAAGGGATTTTACATTAGAGAACTCAATTTTATCGATTAAAATGTGACTATTGTTTAATTTAAGAGAAATGAAAGTATGGAATGCACTTAGGGGGCGTTTGGTACGCGGTAATGTATAAGGGAACTTAGGATTACCCTCTTGATTAACTGGTTTGGTAAGACATAGGTATAATTTTGTAAATAATCTCAAATTCCTAGGGTTATCAAAATAATTAGTTTGGAAGGATAAACATTCCCCTTGAAAAGGGTGGGATTTGTGGATTCCTCCACATAAAAAATAAGTGAGATTGTTGCATACCCAAAACACCCTCGTTTCTCTTTCATCTTTGAGCATATTAGTTTTATTTTAAAAAAACATTCATAAATTCTCAGAAATTTAAACTGCAACTAGTATACTAAATAATTTTCACATATCTGACACTTCTATGTTAATATATCTATTAAATAGTTACTCAACACTCATCGCCTAGTTTCACTGCAGCAGAATTAACTAGGCTGAATTACTCTTAGTTCTCAATTAGCTTTACTATGCTTAATTGATCTTCATTATATGCTACTTTCATTTATTTTTTTTGTCTTTCTCAGTCACTATTATGCTACTCACATTTTTCATAACTTTACTTACTTATCCACAATCTACGCACACTTTCTCTATACTTTACAACTATCGACACTTTCTTGGCTAATATTTTTTATAATTAACTCTTTCCAAAAAATAAGTGAGATTGTGTGAGATTATCTAAAGTTTTATAAGATATATATCAGTATTGCTTTTGCACATGCATGCATATACATCAATTACTAAATTAGATAACTTTTATATTTATTTATTTTTAAATAAAGTCAAAATGGTATTTTCGGTAATATCTACTATAGAGATGGATTGATGGAAATGAATTATTCCATACCAAACACGGTAATCAAGTATTCTCAGACATGTAATGTCGTATACCAAACATAGTATTGCAACATTCCCGAAAACCTTCGTTCCTACCCTCATATTCCTGGGAATCCACTAATTTCTGGGAATTCTCCAATCCGCATATCAAATTCCCCCTTAGGTTCTTCTTAATGAGATTTTATGATTATTAATACTTGATTAAAATTATTTGAATTGCACACAATGTTATGAGTGATTAAATTGACAAAAGAGGTTGAATTGAATCATTTCATGTTATGAGATTATAAAAGAAATGTTGTTTTTCTTTGAGAAAGGGTTTTTGAATAAAGAAATTGAAATGTTATTTTGAGATTGAATATGGAATATTATTGATCTCTAGAAAAAGATAGTTGTTGGAATCTAGAGGCTAGGCGAGACCCTAGTTACCGGCAGTTTTTATTAACGAATTTGAGAGCTAACCAGTGTGGGTTGAGCATCTATTGAGAAGTAGCCAGTTAGGCTGACTGTCTCTTTTGTATTGGTTTAAGTCTAGTAGGGTAAGCTAGCTCTAGGTTGTGATGATTTTCTTCTAAAAAAAACTAAAAACTTAAGGACAACACTATAGTGAAGATGTGATAAAAGTAAGAGAAAAACATAAGTATGAGGGCCTCGGATATACGGTGTGAGAGTGTTCACAGGATGTCCACATGATGCGTCATGTCAGGGCATGGATACTTCTCCAGGATATCGTACCGTCGGCGACCCTTGTGGGGTGCTCGGTGACTACGTAGTGCCATCGTTCAATGGCGGAGGCGAATTGTTCATAGGATTCCTCCATGATGCGTCATGTCAGTGCGTGGGATTCTCTCCAGGATGTCTGGACATGGGCTTGTAACTCATAGAACACCTAGGATACATACCGTAGTTATCGTACTAGTTTAACTCATGGCGAGGTACTCAACCCTATAAGATGAAGAACGATTAAGGGTGCATTAGTGTCATTTAATATAAATAACTGCATTAAGGACTAAGTGCACAATACCCACGACATCAATATGATAGTCCCTTTGTAGCTTTGCTTTTTGTGATCAAGTTTGTGTTTGTTAAAGAATTGTTATCCTTGTTCGGCGTAGCGAGAATGGCCGTGTATAATATTTCGTCAGTTGCAAGCAACAGACGTGCCCACAGTTTCATATGCAGGACTTGGAGTTTAAAAGAAGATATAAAGATGAATTTATTGCTGATGATTACTTAAATGTTAAAGTTGTTACAATTGTACATTTACCATTATTGTATTTTATTTATTCCGCTGCGTGTTGATGTAAAAAGACTGTTGTAATAAAAGTTTTTAAATTCCTTATAAAATTGTACGAAGTGAAGTGTAAAGATCCTGTGGAACTTCGAATTCAGTCTTATTTGGAATTCGGGGTGTTACATAGCCTCTTCCCTACATTTGTCCAGTTCGATAAATTCAGATTCCATAGTGTATTTAGCGATCACCATTTGTTTCGAGGATTTCCTTGAAATTGTTGCACCACCCAGCGTAAATACATAACCACTATTGGATTTTGAATTATCACTAGATATCCAGTTTGCATCACTATATCTTTCAAGTACAACCAAATATCTTGTATAATACAGTCCATAATTACGAGTAAAATGCAAGTACTTCAGCACTCTTGTAATCACTTGCCAATGCTCGCTTCCAGGATTACTCGTATATCTACTTAGTTTACTAACTCCATAGGCTGTGTCTGGTCTTGTACAACTCGTCATGTACATTAGACTGCTTATGATTCTAGAGTATTCTACTTGACAGATACTCTCACATTTATTCTTGGGTATATTTAAAGTTAGGTCTATCGGAGTTCTGACAATTCGAAAATTAACTTTATCAAATTTTTTAAGAATATTATCTATATAATGTGACTGACTTAAAACAAGTTTGTATGATGTTCTTGTTATATTAATTCACAATATAACATCAACTAGTTTCATATCTTTCATGGCATATCTTGAGTTCAACATGTTCTTAGTAGATTTAATCATCTTATCATTACTTCCAATAATGAGCATGTCATCTAGATACAAACATATTATGACATATCTACTTTTTGTGTCTTTGACATACACGCATTTATCCCATTCATTGAATTTGAAACTATTTGTCATCATGGCATTGTCAAATTTCTCATGTCACTGCTTTGGAGCTTGTTTCCAGCCATATAATGATTTCACCAGTTTACAAACTTTTTTTTCTTATCCTGGAGCTGAAAAACCCTTAGGTTGTTCTATGTAGTTTTCTTCATCTAAATTTGCATTAAGAAAAGTTGTTTTCACATCCATTTTATGTACTTCAAGACTGCACAAGGCTGCTATTGCAAGTACCATCCTAATGGAATTTATTCTCGTCATTGGAGAATATATATCAAAGCACTCCAGACCTTCATTTTGTCTATATCCTTTGATAACAAGTATTGCCTTGTATTTATCAATTGATTCATCTGCTTTCATTTTCTTCTTGAAATTCACTTGGAACCTAAAGATTTACTTCCTGGTGGAAGATCCACTAGTTCCCAAGTATGATTTTGCAAAATGAAATCAATTTCACTCTTAATGGCTTCTTTCCATAGAGGACTATCACTAGAGCTCACCGCTTCTTTGAAGAATTGAGGTTCAGCTTCATGCATAGAAGTCAAGAAATCTGGACCAAAAGATTTTTCCGTTCTTGTTCTTTTACTACGTCTAGGTTCCTCCTCAACTTCTTCATCTTGGTTTTCACTATCTTCACTGATAGTCTCATGTGTTCGTTTGAAAAAAATTGGTTCTTCCTTAGACTTATATGGAAATACATCTTCAAAAAATGATGCATTTCTAGACTCCATTATTGTGTTCTTTGGTATCTTAGGCAAATCAGATTTGTATACCAAGAACCGATAAGCACTACTGTTATGTGCATAGCCAATCAAAATGCAATCAACTATTTTTTTCAGATTTTCACTTTCTTAGGTGGAGGTACTGCCATCTTGGCAAGACATCCCTACATTCGCAAATAATTGTAGGAAGACTTTCTTCCTTTTCATAGTTCATATGGAGTTTTTTCTTGTTTCTTTTTTAGTACATTATTTACAAGGTAATTAGCTGAAAGAATAGCTTCCCCCAATAAGTTTGGTGGCAAACCAGAACTTATTAACACTGCATTCATCATTTTTGTCAAGGTACGATTCTTTCGCTCAGCAACACCATTTGACTAAGGAGAATAAGACGCTGTGATTTCATAGATAATCCCATGCTTAGCACAAGTTTAAGCAAATGTCAATTCATAATCTCCACCTCGGGAACATCTTAGCGCCTTAATTTTCTTATTGGGTTGATTCTCAACTTCATTTTTATAGAGAATAAATTTCTTTATTGTTTCGTCCTTACTTTTAAGCAAATACACATAACAGTATTTTGTGCTATCATCAACAAAGGTAATAAAATACTTATTACCACCTCTTATTTGTATCATTTTACAATCACAAATATCACTGTTAATTAAATTAAGAGGTTCAATATTTCTTTCTACACTTTTGAAGGATAATCTTGTTAATTTTGCTTCAACACAAGTTTCACACAAGTTTGGAATCAATTTGGAATATTGGTATATGATTCAAGTTAATTAATCTATGCAAAGTATCATAATTAACATGTCATAGTCTACCATGCCATAAATTGGAAGACTTAAGCATACAAGTAGAAGAGCTAGCTTTATTGATATTCTTGATCAAGGTCATTACATTGAGTTTGAACATTTCACCACTCATATATCATCTACCAACATACATTCCACTCTTTGACAAAAAAAATTTATTTGACTCAAACACTAAGCGAAATCTGTGATTATTGAGCAGAGAACCAGATACCAAGTTCTTCCGGATTTTAGGAACATATGCAACATTGTCTAGAGATAGTTCCTTCCCAGAATTCATCTTCAAGATCACCTTGCCTTGTCCCTTGATTTCTGAAGTGGCCAAGCTCCCCATAAACATCTTCTCCCCATTCTATAAGGGTTCGAAAGTGGAGAACATACTTCTGTTGGAGCACACGTGTTGAGTAGCTCCAGTGTCAATCCATCATTCCGTGGGATTTGAACCCATCAAATTCACCTCCGAGACCACGGCTGAGAGGTTGATATCAGAAACGTCTTGAGCAATGTCTTAACTATATTTGCTTCTCTGTTCTTGTTCTTCTTGGGTAGTCTACAATCAGTAGACTTGTGACCTAGCTTGTCATAGTTGAATCACTTGCCTTGAAACTTCATCTTCTTGGAGATTCCTCCCTTCGGCCCCAACTTGGACCCCTTGTTGTTGTGCTTTTTGGAACGTTGACTATGTTCCACCACATTAGCCTTGGCCGCATGACTGATGGATCCGACCTTTTCAGAACCTCTATTATCTTCTTCAATACTAAGCCCGACAATGAGATCCTCAATGTCCATTTCATTTCGCTTATGCTTCAAGTAATTTTTAAAGTCTTTCCAACATGCTGACAAATTTTCAATAATACAAGCAACTTAAAAACTTTCACTTAGGTTCATACCTTTAGCATGTAGCTCATGCAAGATCAGTTGAATTTTTTGAACCTGACTGATCACCGTTTTGGAATCCACCATTTATAGTCTAAGAAGTGGCCCACAATGAATTGCTTGGCGCCGGCATCCTCAATTTTATATTTATGATCTACATATTCCGAAAGTTCTTTTGCTGTTCTTTTATCAATATAAACATTGTACAAAGAATCGACTAATCCGTTCATTATGTAGTTCCTACATAAGTAATTAACATTTTTCCAAGCATCCACAGTGGCGACGACTTGGTTATATTGCTCATATTCGTTAAGATTTGGAGCATCTTCGTTCAAGAATCTTGTGAGATTCAAGGTGGTCAAGTAGAACATCATTTTCTGTTGCCACCTCTTGAAATTCTGCCCGTTGAACTTCTCAGGTTTCACCCCATGGGAGACTGAGACAGTTACAACAGCTGGAATTGGCACTCATGTCACAGCAACAGTCGGCACTTGTGCCGCATCAGCAACCGGCACTTTGACCGTTTCAGACATAACAACATTCTCTGATGCATTTGTCATTTTTAATTTGAAAGTACACAACATGAGTGTAAATTTTTCAAAAAGAAAAAGAAAATAAAAGAAGTACCTCAAAATAAGAAAGGAAGAAAAATAAAAAAATCTATTTTATGTTAAAAACTTTGTTTATAAAAATGAAACCAACTTCGAGAAATTTATTTTCTTTATTACAACTTTGGTTACAAAATGTTTGCAATAAAACCAAGTTTGATCTTAGAGGCACAAAATAAGAGAAGGAGGAGAAGAACAAAACCAATAAAATTAAAAGGAAAATGAAAATAACAAAGCCAAACCGATTTGTGTATCATACAATCTCCTTCAAACAGATTCGCCTCACCCGGGTTTTGAAGTTTGTTGAGGCATCTGTCTTGCAGGATGCAACGACGATAGAGTGTTGACATAGGCACCACGCCACGCTCTCGCACTGAACAGAGCTTGAAATCTGTCACCGAACGACCGGACAAAGGAAGTAGAAGAATATGACAGAAGGGGGAGAGAAGAGTTTCTGGTGTGTCCAAAGAGGGGAGAAGAGGCCTCTATTTGTAGGGTCAGGGTGAAGAATGTAAAAGCTGACATTTCCTTGAATGTATTGACCACTACAAGAAAAATTCTTTTTCGCAACGCCAAATGTCGTTGCTAAAACTCGTTTGTCGTGGCGAAAAATATTTTTGGCAACGACATTTGTCGTTGCAAGGTCGTTGCGCGTCCGGGCGTCGCGAAAGATTTTGACTACGACTTGCTGTCGTTGCCAAACATAGATTTTTTTGCAACGACATTGCCGTTGCAATATATTTTGTCGTTGCCATACCTAATTCCACCCGTGCTATAGTATAAAATCAATCGCAACAATCTTTGTCGTTGCCAAACATACTTCATATATTTGGCAACGACTCATGTCGTTGCTAAAGATATTTTTTTCGCAATGAATTATTGTCGTTGCTTTACATTTTCTATTTTGGCAACGACTACTGTCGTTGACAAAGCTCGACTGTTTTGCAATTATTTTTATAATTGCTTTGCATTACTTGTATTTTGGTAACAACTATAGTCGTTGCTAAAGCTATCAATTGTCATTGCAAAAGTTTAATTCTTTTCGAGACAAATTATATATTGTCGTTGCATCAGCTCTATCCAAACTAGCATACACTTCAAAAACATTAAAAACCAACATCATTCCAAAAACGGAAAAGAGAATTAGAAGCAATGCCCAAAATATTACAACCATCAACTTCTCAAAAAGATATCTAAGTATCTCATAATCATTTCCATTGTGCATAATAAGCTTAACCATGTTTTCTAATATTCTCTTGACATCTAAACATCGCAACAAAATTGGATGCAAGATTGAAAGAACTGAATCAACTTAGAACAAAAGAACATTTTGGGATGAATATTCTCAGAAAATACAAGTAGCAAAAAATTGGGATTGATGTTGGAGAGTTAATAACCTAAACCAATAGCTAACTCATATAAGATATAACTAAATCATACACTGTCAAAATATGATACAAAAATATATGCTCCCGGACCAATGGCTTTATTCCCTAATTCTCCAAATACAGTTCCTTCTCGTGGTACCTACATATTTGAAATAATGATTAGTCCAGCAGTATACAATGAAACTATGAAAGATGTACATTGTCCCTGGGATGACCCAATGATTACGATCAATCTATAGTGGAATGGTTCCTCATAGATACATAAGCCTAGGTATTTAGTTTTCTCATATGCAAAATTAAACTTCTGTAGATGTATCACAAAAATAGGAAAATAAATTAAAATTGCATTCATTTTGGCCTGAAACAATGTCCTAGGAAGGCCTCGTAAGATAATCTATCTAGGGCTACAATTAAACGGAAAAGAGAAATCCATGCATGTATAAGGCAGCAGAGAGCATGATACTCATTACCTTTTGGGCTTCATACGAGCTTGTGTCAACTGTTAGGAAAAACAAATGAACATGAAATCAAGACCATTATAACAAACATACAATTGAGTATTTGAGTTTGATTAAAACGGTACATTCAAAATACTCTTACCATCAGAAAGGATAGGCTCCAATTTTGTATCACCTGAAGCACTGCAAAATGGGATAAATTAAATGCGGCAGGAATATCATTTGCTAGTTGCTTTTATATTTATGAAGAAGATGAATACATATTACATTAATACGAAATCTATAGCTACTCAAGTATAAAACGCAGGTTTAGAAGTTCACATCAGAATGTCATATTCAACAAAATGCAAAGCATATTAAAGGGCATATATGATGTGATCTCTAGGAATAATTATGGTAGTGGTAAATGTAGTGAAAAACAATATGATATACTTACTGTAAGAGCACTCGGGCAGCTTCTTGACACTCATAAACTCGATTATTGTATCCAGGATTGGTTGTCAAGCAATGCTTCAACCCTGAAAATCCCAATAAAATCTTGTATGTTTTGTGTCCCTCCGAATGCAAACTCGAGGAATATACAAGAGTATATTCTTTTGACTGTTGAAAAGGAATTATGTTGCAACATGAAAGTCAGCCAGAACACTCGGTCACATAAATCACATGAATTTTGTCATTAAATATCAGAAATTGGATTCTAGACCATTAAAAAATATATATAGATTCACGTGTTTAATTTCGATGACAAATTTCTCATGGATAGCAAGCAATGGGTAATGAAATATCATAATACAGAAAAAAAAATTACAGAAATTATATTTAATAAATTCATCTACAAATTCTTCATCCACATACATATGTATCACCTAAACTTATGATTCTTGTAAAAGAACTTCTACTGCTGTGGAAATGAAAAACACAGTTGCTCTATAAATATTAGGTAGAAAATAGGAAGCATTAAAGAAGAAAGAAGTAAACATAATTAAAAATATACAGAATATTTGTAAGCGTACTATATCATCCAGAGTATCCACTAGCACATGTGACAAAAGATATTTGAATTGATATATTGAGTAAAGAGGCTTAGAACAGTTGCAATCTTACCTTGCAATCCATGACGGTAAGGTGACCATACTTGGAGAGCAAAATTGCTGATTGATCCAGAATGCCATTTCTCAAACCTAAATATCCATTTTCAATTAACCTGCGTAACAAATTTCAGTTGAATAAAGATGAAGAAGGAGACATATCTGTGCTTTCTGAAATAAGCTTGTTGTTACTAACAAAGGAAATATGGAAATAAGCTTTATATTAAGAATATACATCAATCCATCGACAAAGCATCATTTTAAAATCTGTGCGCAAATATAATCACAAATTGTATATAAAAATTAGCAATAAAGTCCCGGTGCAAGAAAACTACTACAGAATTAGTAATATCAAGCATAATCAATCCCAAGGAACATAATAGAACTTTACCTATCTAACTCAATATTCTGCTCTGGAGAAATAGCCAAGTTATTTGCGTTCTCCAAAGCGAGCAAGTAAGCAATTCCAACCTGTACCACAAGTAAGACTAAGCCATGTAAAGAAAATAAAGGGGAAACTTTTGAGGTAAAGAACCTAAACAATATATTAAAGATCAGTTAGAAATTCACAGCATTATCTCTTAGGATACCCAGATTAAAAGTTATTTGAGTGTTATTCACCCATTATCACAAACACATCAGGAACATACTAAAGGACATATTAACATGGTGTCTAGCAAAATTTTAGGAACTACAACTCATTATCTAATTGTTAGTTATTTTAGTCTCCTATTCCTAGAAACAAATGTAATCATAGAGAGCTCGGTTGTTCTTCCTCTTCTTTCTTCTCTTTAAGAAATATATCAGCCAAATAATAGTGATTCCTCCTTAACCCAAACTTCCGAATTCCTATCCCCCTCTACTCTCCCCTTGACTAATGAAACAGAAAATTTCTCCTAAAATGACGTGTCTATTTAGAATACTAGGAAGTGTCTGATTAGGCTGACCTAATACTAAATGCCTTCACCTTTCTTTCCAATAGAACTTAGTAAAAAAAGATTATCTAACAGTACTTAATCAAAACTAAGTACTTGTTCATACATAAACATACAAGTCGGACTTTACTCACTTGTAATCTAAACAATCCATGAACAAAGAAGTAGGATTTTACTTATATTATTCATCTCATTACTAATTATATGCTTGCTAATATCACTACAACACATCCAAATTCTAACATTTCCTAACAGTGATGTATGCAATACTTGCATGTTACACGAAAGATAAATATATGATAAAGCTTCCAAAGAATCAGCAAATTTCCATCTAAGGAATTCAAGAACAAGCCCATAGAAAATGGGTACTACACTGGAAATCTTGTTATAGATAATTGACCAGTATGCCTTATTCCAAACCAAATTGTTCCAGTTTGCAAGATGGAAATCAACAGAAGATTTTTAAAAGAAAACACAAGTAGTCTTGCTGATAGAAAAAAACTTGCCACAAGGAAACTTCACTTAAATGTCATGCCTAAAAAATTTAAATGTCAAAAAGTGTCATAAAACATGGAAAATACATTACTTGCTTCAACTACAGAACTAATGATACTGTTAATTAGAGACTCTTCCATGGAAGTGCTCACATCTGCAAATCTAAAATGTCCCTAACAATATCCACTGAAGGTTGAAGCTAAGAGTCACTAACCTACAAAATTAGACTCCCGGTTGCTTCTTCATGTAGGCAGCCATCAGCTGAGGAATGTTGATATAGGGAGCCACAAATAAAAAACCCAAGATTAAGATATATACAACGAAAGCTTCAAAGTACGAAAATAAGGAACTATATGATCACATAAAGTAACAAAATTAACAATCAGTATGCCTCCTGTAAGCAATAAGTTTATGATAGTTACAAAAATAACCAAGGATAGAAATTCACCTCCCACTAAATAAAATCATGTAGCACCAGTCTCGATCAGAACAAATGCCTGGATAAGGCTCTGTGCAGCATGAGTCTGTTCAGGTGTCCCAGATAAGGATCTGCATCAAGCAACATCCATCCTCTCCATATATTGAAGGTACAATAGCCCGGGGAACAATGACATCAACAGTTGTACTAGTGATACAATAACCCGTTCATGCATTTTATCAAACAGTTACTAAGCAATCTCAAATCTATCCAAATTTAAAATAGTTTCATCAAAGTTTCAGATTCATGCCCACAATACCATCCTCAGAATGGATTCTTTTTTTTAATTTCAACAATCAAAAGATTAGACCAAGCCATAACAACAAATAGGAAAACTAAATCCAAATCTCAATACATCTTCCTAATTATACCTGATAAGAAGAGGATCGGGGAGCGGAAGAGCGGGGGAAGGTTTCGGTTTGGGCGGTTGAGGGCTAGGAGGCCGGGCCGCCGGGAGGAGTTGAAGAGGACCGGGGAGGGTTTCTGTTTGGGCAAAAAAGAAAACAAAAGGAGAGAGAGGTAGATTGGAATTTGGGAGAGAAAGAGTGAAGAATATAAATATATATATATGGGGGTTTATTAAAATTGCTATTTATTTTTATTTTTTTATATTTTTGGCAACAATACTGTCGTTGCAGTAGATATAAGGAAATATACGCAACGACATTTATCGTTTCCAATTTACACAATCTGGCGGGGGGATTTGTGAAGGCCCGCGCAAGGCATTTTGGAGGAGGAAAATTTTATTTTATTTTTAGCAACGACTTTCGCGTTGCCGTAACTAATTTTCACAACGAGTAAAAGGTCGTTGCCAAAACCTTGTTGCGAAAGAGACAAAAGCATGAATGCACTGATGGTACCGGCAGACAAAGGTTTGAATGGACCATTGTAACGGTCGACAAAGCCATTTTTGCAGTTCAAAACGTGAATAAATGGCAGACAGAGTCGTTTCTACATTCATTTCGGCCGTTTATAGATCCAAAAAATAAAACTGTAGCAAAAAAGTGGTTCTGCACGGGGTGGGTTCACGTCGGTCTAGCATTCGTGTTCGCAGAACGTGCGGGTGCACACAAGCCGCATGTAAACCGGATCGAGATTTGCACACCCCCCCATGCCCGTGAGAGTTTGGCTTGCTATCTTATAATGCCAAAAAAGATGTTATTATATATCCTCTTCTAGTTCCTTTGATTTTTCCGATGCGAGACTATCTACTCACGAAGGAGAACACAAATCCATCAAGATCTCTCACTAATTCATAGAGGATCTTCCTAAAAAAATTGCTCAAAGCTCGTTCGTAAATGGTGTATAAAATACCTATTTTCTAACATCAAGTTTAATGGATCAACGTATCAAGTTAGATGGTGTGAAGGGTTTGATTGAAATATTTTATAGTTTGGTTGAAGAATTAGATTAGAATTATGATGAATATATATTAAAATTTGAGTCAATATTAGATACTTTATATGATACTTATGATAGAAAATTTACATATAGTGGTTAAAATACAATAACAACATCATCTTCATCCAAACGTAAAGGTATTTCAATATCATCATCTGTATGAAGTCGTATTACATCTAGAAAACAAAAAATGAATTAAAATGGTACAATGCATGCACAACCTACACTGGATAACAACATTGATGTTTTACCATGGTGGAAAATTTTGAAGGTTCAAATCCTATTCTTTCTCGCATTGGAAAGTGATTTTTCTTCTAGTGGCAAGATATTAAACAAGAAAAGAAATTGTTTGTTACCGAAGACTTTGCAAATGCTTGCATGCTCGAAAGATTGGATGATAGCAAAAATTAGGACTCAAGGAATACAAGATGGCTCAAGTGGTAACGACCCTCCCGAAGAATACAAACAAATCTCAAAAAACTCGGAGGAATGAAGGCTACATCTCAAGTACTCTCCGAGTATGAAGACCAAATTTCACTAACTCCGGAAGATTGAAGATCAATTGTAAACTTTAAATATCTTTTCAACTAACTCAAATTTAAATTTCTATTCAAAAAAACTGCAACTTTTTACAATAATAATAATTGCTGAGATATTTTTCAATATTACATGTTTTCTATTTTATATGTTAAGAGAAAGAAAACATATTTAAAAAATCGTCCCACCTCAACCCAGAACCAGGGAGGACTAGGCTGGTGGGATGGTTCGGGCTGGCCTCCTTCCCCCTTGGAACTGGACTGACCCAGACCGGTTCTGACATGAATCGAAACCAGAACCGACCCGGTACAGTGATTGGCCCAGCGGGCCTTGAACCTTACCGACCAGCCGGACCCGACTGGCTGGGTTCTTTTACCAACACTATTAATCGCAATAATGTTTGATATGGCTAAAAAAAGGATTAAATCGGGACCGTTCAAATCGGGCACGAATCTTAAAGCTCTCGGGGGTAAAACAATAATTTCACGTACAAACGGGTCTGAATTGGGAACTGTGTCTTTCTTCAAAGCCCAATAACCCAAAAACGGATCTGTCCTACTGGGTCAGGGTGACAACCCATTACAAACCAGCCAAAGTCATTTAAAGAGTAATTCAAATTCATGGTTATCCTCAAGAGACGATTAAAACCAAATCTCTTATCTTGAAACAATCTAAACTCTACATCTTATCCAGAAACACCGGGACATTGGGATAAATGATTATCTCTAAACTATCTCTAAAGGCAACTATAAATACCCCTCTCCCCCCACCATAAGAAAGGTAATCAATATTTTTCCACATAAATGCTTTTTCATAATCTTACTAATTACTAACTTGAGCATCGGAGGGTTCGTCGCAGGGATCCATCCCAGTATATCAAATATTTGCAGGTCAACGACAGCGGCGAGAAACAGTCAAATGTTGGTGAAAGTCAATAGGTTTGCTTTTATTATTTTCAGAAGAATTCACAAATATATCTGTTTGCTCCCACACCAAAATTAGCAGCAACAGATTGCCACCGTCTGTGGGAAACGAAAAAGCAATCCAACCTTCGCTAGCAAAGTCAGTTTCTAGCCATGCCTCCGAAAGAGAAAGGGAAGGCAGCGGCCTCCAGCTGAAGAGTCACTCATCTTCCTGCTCCTCCTCAAGTCCAAGATGTCCTTCTTCAACTCAATCAGCAAGTTCAACAACCGCATCCTGAATAGCCTCCTCCTCAACATGCCCCTCCAGGGTC
Organism: Hemerocallis citrina; assembly: GCA_017893485.1. Classification (NCBI taxonomy): domain Eukaryota; kingdom Viridiplantae; phylum Streptophyta; class Magnoliopsida; order Asparagales; family Asphodelaceae; genus Hemerocallis; species Hemerocallis citrina. The sequence continues at coordinate 333,425,118 of CM030359.1, read as the reverse complement.
TTGGGGGGCTGCCCTGGGGGCTCTCGTCGAAGTCTTCCAAAGCAACACCCTCATCATAACCATGTTTCAGTCCACAATCCCTCAGCTGACTCTATGGCTTCACAAAGTCCTCCAAGGCCAGATCTCTGTCAAGTAATTCTTAACCATCAGCAAGGGGTCGACCTCCGAACTCGCCTGAATAAATGGCGAGACCCTGAGGAAGTCCCTTGACCAGAGCACCCAGGGGCCTCGAGAGTCCGGACCCCCCGTAGATCGAAGACCAGAAGATCCCCTCCCCCGAGGAGGCAAAGAGAGTCCCCCCCCCCACGTCGTCGGCGGAGAAGTCATACTCCAATAAGCCGAGCCACACCTAGGGACCGTCGAGCTGGAGGGGTACCAGTCACTCAGGACAAACTCTAGAACTTCACACAAGATATCATGCGAGCTCTTAATATCACCGCGAGTCAGGATCAGCGTGCGCCTAGCCTTCGCCATACAACCAATCATGAAGGAAAGTCCCGATGGTCGACTAGATCCGACCGGAGGGATCACTCGGTCCACTGCCGTCTCCACGAGATAGAGAGGCGCCTCAACAGGATCAATCATGAAGAAGAAAAATGGACCAACAACATCCGCCCAAGCAGACCTCCCTTTTCCTGGGCCATTATGGAAGCTCCAGTCCCCGAAGCCTTCAAGCCGCCCCGCTTTGAATCCTACAATGGGGAGTCAGACCTGGCCGATCATATCGAGAGTTTCAAAACTCTCATGATGATTCATCAAGCCTTGGATGCACTCCTCTGTAAGGCCTTCCCAGCAACATTGAGGGGACCAGCATGGGAGTGGTACTCCCGTCTATCCCCAGCCTCCATCTTCTCATTCAAACAGTTTGAGAAGCTCTTCCTTACCCACTTCATGGGCAGTCGCCGAGCTGAGAAAACGAGTGTGTCATTGCTAGCCCTCAGCCAAATAAAGGGTGAATGCCTAAGAGATTACGTCCGGTGCTTTACTACCGAAGCCCAGTATATTGCCTTCCTCAACCAATCAGTAGCCTCTGTGGCATTTAGGCACAACGTCACTAATGCCGACCTCAGGGCGTCCCTTGAAAAGAAGCCTCCTCGAGACTTCTCAGAACTCCTGCTTAAGAGCGAGAAGTACATCCGAGCGGAAGAAGCTCTCAACCCCCCCCCCCCCCCAATCAAGAGGAGTCTTCTTCCGAAAACAAACAGAAGAATACAAGCGAAGAAGGACCCCAGACAATTGCCAGTGCCACCCAGCTCCTCGTTTTGAGAAGTTCACCCCCTCAATGCTAGTATATCAGCAGTTCTTATGGAGGTGGATAAGGAAGGGCTACTCCGCGGTCCCCCTAGAATGAATACCCCTAGCAAGAAAAGGAACAGGGATAAGTGGTGTTGCTTTCATAGGGACCACGGCCACGACACGGATAATTGTCAGGCCCTCAAAAAGGATATCGAAGAACTCATACAGTGGAAACACCTGGCCAAGTTCGTTAGAAAAGATGGGGCCGATCCTCCACCCCGAGGAGGCAACAATCTAACCGAAAGGCCCAACGAAATCCAAGATTCCGAACATGGGGCCATCCTTCACCTTATCCATGGAGGTCCAATGAAGGGAGAACCGAACTCCTCTTAAGAGGCCGTCACCCTATCGTAGAAGTAGGTTTTTAGTTTTTAATAAGGCCGATGCTTGTAACACGGCCAAAAGCATATAATAATGACTCGCTCCATTAAAGCAGCCACTTAGTTTATCTCAATAAAACTTAGCTTTTTTCAATTGAAAATTATTGCAATTGCCTCATTTCTATCTCTATGAGTCACATCTACGACTCGTTAAACGGTATGTTCGGAGGCCAGCTTGTCCTACAGGGCTGCTCCCACAACTTGCTAAGCTCAAAAAATGAGTTCGGAGTCCAACACTTGGCTCGACGCCGCTTCAGCCGCTTGCAAACAAGCAAGCGCGGAGCAGCTCACCATTCGGAATTGCTCCTACAATTCGTTAACCCCCTCAAACAACAAGTTTGGAGTCCAACACTTGGTTCAATGTCGCTTTAGCCGCTTGCAAATAAGCAAGTGCGGAGCAGCTCACCATTCGGAATTGCTCCTACAACTCATTGATAACCCCGTAATAACTAGTTCAAAGTTCACAATCATAGTTCAAAATTGCCCTCACAACTTGCAAGTATGCGGTTTCGGGGCTCAAAACGATCATTCATACTACTCCCACTACTGGTTAAATTTTGCAATGAACTAGTTTGGAACTCAACTCTCCCCTAGTGTTTCTCCTCAAACTTGCCTCCAAAAACGGCTCTCTCCTAGAGCCTAGCGATGCTCTCCTCCCGCTCACCTCTTGAGCGGTCTTCTTCCAAACAAGTTCGGAGCTGAGCTCTTCCCTAGAGTTGCTACTCACACTCGCCTCCCAAATGGCTCTTTCCTAGAGCCTGGTGATGTTCTTAGCTCCGCTCGCCCCCTGAGCGGCCTTCTTCCAAACGAATTCGGAGCTGAACTCTTCTCTAGAGTTCTCTTCAAACTCGTCCCCCAAACGGCTCTCTCCTAGAGCTTGACTATGCTCCTCCTCCCGCTCACCTCCTGAGCGGCCTTCTTCCAAGAGAGTTCGGAGCCTAACTCGTCTAGAGACGCTCTTTAAACCCGCCTCTAAGAATGGATCTTCCCAAGAGTCGTACAAATCACTTCTCAACCTCATGAAGACAAAGGTGTTGCGGGACTATTTTGACCATGAAGAAGGATAATTCTTCAACTGACTTCTAAAGAGAAATTGTAGATCTTCGGGTTAGCTTCGAAACGAGGGGTCACACGCCCCGATACGACATCCATAGCACCGGGAAAGTGGGTCACAACACAGCTGTGCCAAAAGTAAAATGAGGAAAAAACTTTGCCTCAAGATGCGCGTCTGATCCAGATCAGCAGCTCAGATCTTGTCGCGTCCCTTGGATCCAAAATTCGAGCAAACGTGTCCCCAAACATGAAAATGGGGAAAAACTTCGCCTCAAGATGCGCATCAGATCCAAATCAACGGTTCAAATCTTGCCACATCCCTCGGATCCAAAATCCGAGCAAACGTGTCCCCGAACGTGAAAATGGGGAAAAACTTTGCCTCAAGATGCGATCTTGATCCTGATCGATGGCTCAGATCTTGCCACGTCCTTTGGATCCAAAATCCAATCAAATCTGCCTCCAGATGCGAGCTTGATCCTGATCAACAGCTCAGATCTCGCCACGTCCTTCGGATCCAAAATCCGATCAGATCTGCCTCCAGATGAGAGCTTGATCCAGATCAACGGCTCAGATCTCGCCACGTTCTTCGGAGTCCAAAATCTGATCAGATCTACCTCCAAATGTGAGCTTGATCCTGATCAACGGCTCAGATCTCACCACGTCCTTCGAATCCAAAATCCGATCATATCTACCTCCAGATGAGAGCCTGATCCAGATCGACGGCTCAAATCTCACCACGTCTGTCGGATTCAAAATCCGATCAGATCTGCCTCCAGATGTGAGTTTGATCCAGATCGACGGCTCAGATCTTGCCACGTCGCAAGATCCAAAATCCGAACAAATGCGTCACCGAACTTAAAAATGGAGAAACACTCCACCTCAAGTTTCGTGCTCAATCACCATCAACGGCTCAAATTTGCCCAAAAGAAAATAAAAAAAAGGAAAAACAATTAAGCGGGTTAACGGGTTGGGTTCGGACCCGCTTTGGACCCAAACCCACAAAACTCCTCTTCTTCAAAACCGTCATCTTCAAAACCTCTACTTCGGAGCCATTTCCATGCCAACTCATCGAGCTCCAAGGTAGAGCTCGAGATCTCTGCCAAGCTCCGCCATCGAGCCCAAGCTCCCCCCGTCACCGACATTCTTTGTACTCCGACTCCCTCCTCACCTCGGTTCTCGCCGAAGTTCCAACACCTTCACCATCGTCAGCTCGACCTCCGCTGCCGAGCTCCTCCAACCTCGTCGAGCTTCTTCATCGCCAAGCTCCCGAGCTCCAGCGCCCATCTTCGTCGAACCTCGAGCTCGAACTCCCTCGAACGAGCTCCGTCGAGCTCTCCTTTCCACTGTCGACGAGCCACCTTCGTCAACTCCGCCGAAGCTCTCCTTTGCTGGCATCGAGCCCTCCATGCCGAGCTTCAGTGCCCATCTTCGTCGAACACCAAGCTCAAGCTCCCCTTCTCCGTCGGCTCGAACTCACAACCGAGCTCAAGCTCCTCTCCTCGCCCCCGAGCACTGCGAACCGCTCAACCACATGCCAAGCTCCAGAATCGTTGAGCCCCCTCCACTGTGTCGAAGCTCCGTCGAGCTCCTCGCCGAGCTCTTTCCATTACCAACTCCAAGCTCCAACCGAGCTTATTCTCCATCACCCTTGACGAGCTCCGTCTCCATCGCCGTCGACGAGCCCCCATTTGTTAAGCTCCAGTCACGCCCTCAGAGAAATCGAATGCGATGTCGAAGGAGGAAGAAGAGAAAAGAAGCCGGGAAAGGAAAGAAAAAAAAAAGAAAAAAAAGTCCACGTGGCGGTCAACAGTTAACATTGACCGGCCACGTGGCGCCACCTCGTTGGTTCACAGTTCATCTTCGGTGGGATCCGAGCAAACAGGGATCCGAACGTGAAATTGGGGAAACACCCCGCTTTGTGATGCACGCTCACTTGATCGTGATCAATGCACAGGATTGCGCCACGTGTACAAATAAATATTAATTAATTATTTAATTTAATTAATTGAATTAATTATTTAAAAAATCCGAAATAATTAATTAAAAATTGAAAAAATTTAATTAAAAATTCTAAAAATAATTATTAATTCAGAAAATAATTTTAAAATTCTGAAAATATAATTAATTAATTTTTTTGAAAAATAATTATTTAAATTCGGAAATTGAATAAAAAATGGTTAAAAATTAGAAAAAATTCAGAAAAATCTGAAAAAATCACAAAAATTCCAGAAAATTCTAAGAATAATTTTGGGTATTTTACAAGAGCAGATTGATACCGTTACACCTCGAGAAAGATCCAAACTCCCTCAAAAACTCCGATAAAATCCCGTACGCCATTAAAACAATAAAACTTACCTCAAAGGCTGTTAAACTCAGTCTTCGGGAGTGGGGGCTCGTGATATGTCTACAAATAGGATTAAATTAGGACTGTTCAAATTAGGCATGAATCTTAAAACTCTCTGGGGTAAAACCGTAATTTTACCTACAAACGGGTCCGAATTGGAAACTGGGTCTTTCTTCAAAGCCTAATAATCCAAAAACGGATCTGTCTTACTGGGTCGGGGTGACAACCCATTACAAACCAGCCCAAGTCATTTAAAGAGTAATTCAAATTCATGGTTATCCCTAAGAGATGGTTAAAACCAAATCTCTTATCATGAAACGATTTAAACTCTAGCTCTTATTCAGAAATACCGGAACATAGAGATAAATGATTATCTCTAAACTGTCTCTAAATGCGACTATAAATACCCCTCTCCCCCATCATAAGAAAAGTAATCAATATTTTTTCACATAAACGCTCTTTCATAATCTTCCTGATTACTTACTTGAGCATCGGAGGGTTCGTCGCCGGAATCCATCCCAGTGTATCGAACTTTTTGCAGGTCAACGGCAGCGACGAAAAACAGTCAAACGCTGGTGAAAGTCAACATGTTTGCTTTTATTGTTTCCAGAAAATTCACAAATACATCTGTTTGCTCTCACACCAAAATTAGCAGCAACAATATTTATTTAGGTGATGATCATAGACATATTGAAACATTTTGTACCAATAGAATTTGATGTAAAAATTCAACACATCACAAAAGTTCCGTTAACTGATCCACATAGTCCAGATGGATCGTTGGTTAATTATTCATTGCTTTGTATGAACCCAAAAGAGCAACTCCTCTTGGAGTCTAGTATCTAATCTAATTTAACAATCTATCAATCTAATTGATTTTTCAATGTACGTTGAATTATTTTTCAAGCCATAACCTGAAAAATAAAATATTCTGCGCACCTAAGGCATGAACTTGATCAATCAAAACCCCCAACTTTATTGTATACGTCTAGCATTCACTTCCACGCTCTGTGCATGCTATCTTCAGAAGTTGCTGATTTATGTATGATACCTTCCTAGGTAGATTGACATTATAAGAAACTTGAACTTAGAAGTAGTTGATTTTTATAAGCCTTTCATCTCAAATCCTTTTAGGATTTTCTGCCGAGTTTTGCGACATTATCACTACGAACAAACCACCAAGCAAATAGTAGATTAAACCATACACACAAAGCACAAAATTTTGTCCTGGTTTGGCCACGCCTAATTCGGGTGAGAAATGACCGAGATATTATTCAACTAGAGAAAATACACACTACAATAAATTAAGTCTTCTTCGTCGTTTTTACTCCAGTGCTTTTCAAAAATGCCGGGGCAGAATATAAAATTTGTCAGGATAACGAAAAAGACGTATATACCCCGGCGTTTCGTATACAACGCCGGGGTATAATTATTTACCCCGGCGTTTTGTCTAAAAAACGCCGGGTATAGACTTAAATAAACCTATATTCCAAAATTTCACTTTAATTTCTCTTTTCCACTCTCTCTCTCTCTCACGAACCCAACCCCCTCTCCACCGCCTTCGTCACCGCCCTCCCCCCTCCCTCCCTCTCATGATGTCGTGCCCCCGACCACCACATCCTAGCCCACACAAACCCTAGCCTTCGACCACCGTGCCCCCACCTCGCCGTTGCCGTTGCAGTGCCCGTCGCTGTTCCCGGGTCATCACTCTGATCACCATCATCTTCCTCCCTTTTTCAAACCCTAGGTATAAATTTGAGAATTTGAGAATTCGTTAATTTGTAGATTTGATTGGGAGAAGAATAATTAGGGTTTGGGGTTGTGGAAAGGGTTTGTGGTATATGTTAATTTGTGTATTTGATCATTTTTATTTTTTCAATTTAACTTAGAACTAGTACTGGATGACAACCATTCATAGTCTTAGATCTCTCTACTCCAATAATACCAATTGATTAATTATTAGCATTCTAGATAAGTTCCCTTCAATGTTCTACTTGTCGATAATTAAGAGATCTTGATTTTTCAAGCTATATCAGAAATTAATTTTCCCAAATCATCCATGGTTTCCCCACCACTCCTCTTCGATAAAGATCTTGTCGGTTTCACAATTAAAAAACCCGACTCAATATTCCAAAATCCTATTTGATGGAAATACTTGCATTTGAGGGATTCATATTCATTTTTCCTCTAATTGTTTTTTATACTAACTTGTTCTCAAACTTTACCATAATTGCATCACATGGTTATTTAGTTTATTAGTTAGGAGCCGTTTCCTCAAAGTGAGCGTTCGGCTATGTCTTAGGATCTTTATTCTTCCTTGTGAGGGAGGGTAAGACGCCAACACATGGGATGGGGAAGCTTGTGCACGATAATGATGACAGTTATAAATAGTTTAATTAAACACAAATTATCTACAAGTGTCCATACACAATGACACTGCATGCATAGTTAGTTAACAAGTGCATTTTCCTCCACCTGCAAAGCATGAGTTGAAATACAAGTGCATTTGCCTCTACCTTCTAACAAACTTCAAAGTTTAACTGTAGCAGCATCGTCATTCACACCTGTAAATGTTGTATGCATAAATTTTCTGTACAAGGGCGCCGCCTGCATAAGCCAAGTCAAGAGGGATTTTCTTCACATATTTTCCTCAAAATTGCAAATTAAGTGGCTTAGTCCAACTGCAATCTATATCATAAATTAATTTTCCCAAATAGAGCTATCAAAACAATGGGATAATGATGGGATTTTATATTTTGTCTGAAAAATCATATTTTGGGTGAGACTCGTCGCAACTTGTATGATTCTTTTGCTAGGTTGTATTTTATCATTCCTCAAAGTTGGACCATAACGAATAAATGGGCATATGGGCAATTATGGGGGACTGATGTTGGTGTTTTGGAAAGGTAGTATTTCTCAAAAATCTATTTGGTGTTTTTAATACTAAATTGCAGAGCTATTCGGTGTTTTTAATCTATTCGGTGTTTTCAACTTATCGTTGTTCTGCACTTTCCAGACACCAGGAAAAACCCCACAAACCAAAGGCATAACCCGATGAAATGCATCTAAGTTGTAGTTTGACCTGTTTAACTTTCCATCTTCACAGTTAGCAGTGCTAGCCAACATATCTTCACTAATATTAACTCAGAAAAATGCATAATTTACTGCAGTAAGTGAAGTGTGAACCTTTGAATATCACAAAGGGTATTGAAGTTCTTGAAGCTTATTGGAGGTGACTGTAGACCGATCACTGATGCTACGATATATTTTATAGTCTATCCACATTAATTCGCTACTGATAGAAGTAATTAAGTATGGAATTTTTAAGCTATAGCAAGTGAAGTTCATGTCTGCAGGAAGCTATTGGGTGAAGACCTGGATTCATGCTCAGTTGACGAACTGATTGAACTTGAGGCTCAACCGGAGAAGAGCCTAGGCATCATTAGAGAAAAACAGGTATAAGATATATTAAAAATAAAGGAAAGGTAGAATACATGCATGTAATTATTCCACATTTGTAATGAATGTATTTCCATGTTAATTAGATCTATGTTTACATATCTTACTATCAGAACTATATACACTCGACTAAGAAATAGTTGTACCTTCTCTAGAACCGTATGTTGTCGGATGAAATTGCACTACTGCAAGAAAAGGTACGTTGCATATACTTAAGTAATCTACTGCTTCAGAAAAAATTCATGATGGTTAAACTAAAATAACTGAGGCTGGATGCTTTGAACGTAGGAGAAGGAACTTCTGATAGAGAATGCACAACTGCTTGAACAAGTAGCGGCTAGTAAAAATAATTAAAAGCTTTCATGAAATCCTTTCCATTCTGTTTAAATTATTTGCTGAAAAGTAATTATTCTTTAGTCCTGTTGACTTCCTTCAATGTTTTTCTAGTTAAACTCATCTCACCATTCAGAGTATCTTTTAATGTTGAAAAATTCCTTGCTGATCAGTTAATTTAGTGATAATTGTTTTCTTGCAAAAAAAAGGTAAGCGAAGTATTTAACTGATTTATGTAATAGGAAGAAAAAAGAAAGGATTTTGCTTAGGTAGAAGTATTTATATGTATCATAAAAGTTGAAGAGTTAATATATATGTAAATCATTCTGTTTAACACAACAAAAGTTTTAAGTACAAGCTGACTAAAATAATGTGATGTTATAGTGCAAGGTAGAGACCCGGCTTCAATTAAATTCCTCTCCAAGTGAAGCTGTTCAAAGTGAGACTTATTCAAGTGCAGAAGAAGATATGGAGGTTGAAACTGAGTTGTTCATAGGGAGGCCAATCTGATCTGAAAAACTGGGCATGGAGGAAACTGGGGGATTTCAGAGAGCAAATTGATGAAGCAGAGAAGGAGAAGGTCAAGAAGGAATGTGATTTGGTTTGTTGATAAGTTTGTTTGTTTGTTTGTCTATTTTTACTGTCTTGACACACTTGCTAACACTGATTGTCTTGATCATAGTTATACTCTGCACCTAGCAGAAATAATGTAATCTTGAACTGGCAGAAATAATGTTGGCAGAAATAATGTATGTGAAAATGAATTTTTTATAGATTCCTTCATTAATTTTTTTTTCTTCTTTTTTTTAAAAAAATATTTTTTTTAAATTTTTTTTAAATTTATTTTTTTTTAAATGTGTAACTACCCCGGCGTTTTTAGAAACGCCAGGTAGCCTTTTTCCCAGAAAAAATAATAAATAAACAAAAAATAAAAAAAGTATATACCTGCGTTTTTCAAACGCCAGGGTATACTACACCAACATCGGTGTTTTCACAAGCGCCGGTGTAAGCTGCATAACAATCCCCGGCACGCGCTACCCCGGCGCTTGCCGTGGCATTTTTTCCAAATGTCAGTAGGTTATTCCCCAACGTTTATAAACGCCGGGGGTGACCTTTTCCTTTGTAGTGACAAGAGTTACAACCACTCTCACCACGACCCAATCTATCTCTCAAGCCTCATCAGAAAATACTTGTTATTTACAATGAAAAACTCTCAAACTCAAACTGTTATAAGAAGTACTCTATTTCTTTGCTCTTACCTCTCAAAGGAGGATGTTACAATGTATATATAGATATCCAAAGAAACCCTCGCTTTCTATTTTAATACAATAACCGTCTGATGTATCTTGAAAAGATAACCATACGATGAGAGCTGTACGATCTAACTTGGAGGAGAATTGGGATTCAATTAGATTACAGACTTGATACCCATATGATGCAAACTGCTTAGATGCGGTTGACTACCTTAAAAGGCAGTTGACCCCAAGTCATAGGAGCCCAGTGGCGACTGCCCAGTCGATTGTCCTAATGTTGCTTCCTAGATGTTGTTGCTTTTTCTTCCTCCATCGTCGCTTCGAAGCTTTTCTTGCTTCACCCGTATTCTTTTCTCATCGGATCTAGTATACAAGATATAAACTCAACAATGTCCACCTTGGATTGCATACTCTTGCTTCCACATCTATGGGATTAAACTCCTCTAGACTCTTTCCTTCTCCTCTTACAAACAACCATGTTCAGCGGCTTCTTCTGCTAGTTGGAGAAAAACCATGTTCAGTGGCAGTCTCGCTTTGGTGATTCTAATGGTGGTGAACCAAATAATGTTTTTAGGAGCGCACGGGTTCAAATCACTTGTACAAGATTTCACGTTCTCACAAAGTTGGCAGAGGATGCGATGACTTTGCCCAATACCCCTATTTCCCCCTCATTACCTTATGATGACTTTCTTAAAGTAATAGAACTCCACCTAGAGTTGTGTACATGCATCTCTGTGCTTCGAAAATTCTCGTGGATATCAGGGTTCGTTTACAAAGGAATATGCATGGTTTTCTCTAGTGTGTACCCCTTTTCCTTTTGACATCTCTGACTCTACCGTTACTTCACGCACTACGTCACAAATCCCATAAAATCATCATTCTTACATAACGACCTGTTGTAGACTTGTAGATCCAAAACATGTTCCTCTTAGAGAAAATATGAGAAGCACTACCAGAATCAAATGACCAGCTGGAATCCACATCTAAAGAACTTCAAACATGAAGACAATATAAGTTATCACCTGATTTACCAGCGCTGATCACGTTGGCAGCCCTCTAATTCAACCACTTGCTACAGTATCTCTTGTAATGCCCAATCTCTTTACAACATTGGCAACCCTTACGTGCACTTTCCCTTCCAATTAAAGTATCATCCACCACCAAGCTGCGGACAGAAGTAGACGTTGATTTCTAACTCTCCTTCCTAGGTGCATCATCCTCCAAGCCCTGGATCACACATGCTACCGAAAACTTCTCCTTGGCAAATATCCCGTCTATCATGGTGGTTATCAAGTTGGATAAATTTGGCAGTGAATATATCGCTCTAAGTTTAGATAACTCCATATTGAACTCCACTACTTGATCTTGAAGAGTGATACCTTCCTTCATTGAGAAACACTATAGTTTTCTCTTCTAATACATCCGATCATGTGACTACAATTTCGAGTAGTCAGTTCTGAGTCTCACCCATAGACTCACCATGCTTCTCCTGCACCTAACTTCGCTCGTCAATAACAGCCAGATTAAACCCAAGACTTCTGAACAAATCTGTAATACCCCAACCAAGGATAACCATTTCGAAAACATAATAATTATACAATTTCATGGTGATAAAATTCATAAATAGAAAGTAGCTCAAATGGCTAACAAAAATATATAATCATTATAAGAAATGACTAAACCCTTCAAGCAAGTAGTCTTCTTACAACTCCAATAAAATAATCTAAACAATTTCGAAATATGATTTATTAGCTAAAAAGCTCTTTATGACAATTTGTTCCCAAAAGACATAAGTTTCCGGAACCTTTATTCTCTTCAAGCACCTGATCTTGATGCACTAATCTGAAAAAGTTTATTAACAACACAATGAGGTGATTCCCAGTAGTAACTGAATAAATATATCAAGTAGCCGCCAATTTATATAATACCGCATTAATAATTAAACATATTTATGCAAAAACATATAACAATGCAAATATTAGAAGAAGAAGATCTAGAATACAAAGGTGATAATACTAGCAAGCAATGCAGGATGCCTAGTGCGATACTTTTCCAATAATTTATGCATCAAATATTACGTAAATAATCAAATACAAGTACGCAATGGCGGAGGCAGATGCAAGCCTGGGGGGACAAATGGGACCCCAGAAAATTTGCAAAACCCCCCTTCTTATACCTAATTTTTTAATTTGCCCCCCCCCCCCCCCCCCCCCCCAATAATATAATTTTTGGGACCCCCAAACATAACCTATCCAAGCCCAAGTCCAAAAGCCCAAATAAAAAACACATTCAGCACAACACCCATTTACCTCTCTCACATTTTACCCATTTATCAATTAACCTAAACCACTTACCTCATCGGCTCATCCTTACACTCCTCTCTTTCTCTCTGGATTTGCACACAGCCAGAGGCGAGGAGCTCGCAGGTGGTCGTGCAGTCGACGCTCGGAGGTGGTGGTCGACGAGGGCTGCAGCGTTTGTGGTGGCAACTGGCGAGGAGGTGCTTTGAAGGTTGCAGTGGTGGGCGGCGTCCGGCATGGGCCAGAGTCAGCGACGCCGGCTGCGACGCCGACAGTGGTCTGTGGTCGACCTCCCCAACAACTGAGATCAAGTAAAAAAACAGTCTTTCTCAATAAAGATCATTTCTTGCTTTAATTTAAGTCTTTTAAATTCTAGACTTCTAGTTATTGTCTTATTGATTTTGGATTTTTTGTGTGTTTAGGGTTCCTGGTTCCATCTACTAAGGCAACCGAATCTCTCTGATTCAGTGATTCTCTTTCATTTCATTCTCTCAATCCACAATTAGGTAACCTTCTAAATTCTTCTTTCTTTTTTTGTAGAATTGGGTCATCAATTTATAAGAGTGTTTTTCATACGCGCATCAATTTATAAGAGTGATTTGTGCAAGGAAAACTGTGATTTTCATTTAAACCCATTAAGAGAGTACTAAAGAGATGCACTCATGTTTAGGATTTTCATGAGTACTAAAGGGACTTGTCAACAACCATTTATTTCATATCTTTGATACATATGCCTCAAAGTCAAGGTTAAATTATTTGTGAACACTAAGCATGCAGTTTTGTATTGTTGTGTGATTGAATTGGGAATATAGTACCAAAACAATTGGGTTATTTGTTGTGAATTGTGGTTGATTTTTTTTTGCAATTATGGATTAATAATATTGTATTGTTATACTTTGTAGATAGTATGAGCAAACCAAAAAGAAATCTCCAAGTTGAAAACATACGAGGTCAAGGCTATGATGGAGCAAGTAATATGCATGGGGTGTGGAATAGACTTCAAGCTCTAATTTGTAGAGAATGTCCTTATGCATATTATGTGCATTGCTTTGCTTACAGATTGCAGTTAGCCTTAGTTACAGCATCGAGGGAGGTACATGCTGTACATGAATTCTTTAGGCAGATGACTTATATTATTAATGTTGTTGTAGGCTCTACGAAACGTCACGATGAGTTGCGAGATGCTCAAGCTATTGAACTTGAAAAGCTGGTTGCTGCTAATGAAATTCAGACAGGAAGAGAAAAAAATCAAATTGGTACATTACTAATGGCTGGAGATACTCGATGGAGTTCTCATTATCGGTGTATTTGTAGCTTGATCAAAATGTACAATGCCTCGTTGACTGTTCTCTTGAATATGAAAAATGAAGGGAGAGATTATGAAGTGCGTGGTGATGCGGCAGTGGCTATGAAGATGATGGGAACGTTTGAGTTTATTCTTTGCTTGCATCTAATGGAAGAAATTATGGAAATAACAAATATTCTTTCTCAAGCCTTACAACTACAAACTCAAGACATCTTAAATGCTGTAGATTTGGTTACTACATGCAAATCACTTCCTCAGAAGATGAGAGATGTTGGTTGGGAACCTTTACTAGCCAAAGTTCTATCGTTTTGTGAACGGAATAATATAGATATTCCCGATTTATCCAATCTTTGCTCTAATGGGCGAGGTCTCCCCCATAGAAGAAATCAAAATTCTATCACATTGGAACATCATTTGAGGATTGATTTGTTTATAGCTTCAGTCGACTTCCAATTGCGAGAATTGAATAGCAAGTTTTCTGATTCTTCTTTAGAGATCCTTGTCCTTAGCTCAGCATTAAATCCAAGGGATGGGTTTAAGTCATTTGAAGTTAACAAGCTATGTATGTTGGCGGATAAGTTTTATCCCGAATATTTCAGTGAACAAGAGAGGGTGCAATTAAGATTGCAATTGGAGTATTATGGTCTTGATGTCATAAAGCATCCAGAATTCTTGAATTTGTCTTCAACCTCTGATTTATGTCAAAAATTATATATGACAAAAAAATCAATTAACTATCATCTAATTGATAGGTTGATCCATTTGGTGCTAACTTTACCAGTTTCTACATCAACTACTGAACGAGCCTTTTCGGCTATGAAACTTGTGAAGACGAAACTCCGCGATAGAATGGAAGATGATTATTTAGCTGATAGCCTCATCGTTTACATTGAAAAAAATATTTGTCGTAGTTTTACTAGTGAGATGATCATGTCAGAGTTTTATTCTATGAAACCTCGACGGTAGGGATAAATTTGTCGATTGTAATTTTTGAAAATTTGGGTCATATTATTGACATATTTTGTCGTTTGGTTATAAATTTATGGGTTTTATGAATATATGTGATCCAATTATTTTGGAATTTTTTTGGCAACACTGATGATGAATGCCGAAAAGAATGGGACCCCTATTTTGAATAGTCTGGCTCCGCCACTGCAAGTACTAGAAGAATAAGTAGAATGCAAGGGAATTTAACCACGCTTATCTCTTAATGCAGTTAACACTTCATACTCTAGTTGACAAGGCATACCACACTATCGTCCGTGGTTGGAACAATTTAATTGTGCACTCAAATTCCAACACTCATAGAGTGGACACATTGAGAGTCCAAATGAGTTACTTAGATCCTTAACTCATATATCGGTATATAAACACAGATGCATGACATGAGTAATAAAACTAAAAACATGGTAATAACTTAAAATAACCATTTGAATATTTACAACGTTATAAGACACTCATGTACATGCATCCCTCCTTAAACTACATAAAATAATGCATAATGATATGATTTAAATGAGTAATCCACAAATATTACTAACAACCATATAAGCCAAATACGGATAACAACACCCACATATCACAATTTCATATTCATGAAAATACACCAATAATATATTAATCGCAATTTAATAGTTTTACATCATCACATCACATCACATAAAATAACCATAAAAAATACTCACAATATAATAACACTACTAAACAACATGAATTTTAAAAAAAATACATTCTACAGGGTATAGATATCTAATTCCTTACAGTGCTTGGCACTAAAATGAAGCTAGTAGAGGGCTTCAAGATACTGCTCAACTCCAATCCAATCAAACCCTCTAATAAGAGTAGGAGATCAAAAGCAAACAACATCAAAATATCACTTCTTTCCGGTTCAATACACAAACCCTAAAACAAACCATTACTCAATCTATGCATTAATACAACAGAGGTATAAAACACAACCAAGCAATTGACAGAATAATACAAAAGGAAGAAAGATTGGAGTTTTTTTAACCTCTGTTCCTGATTGTACGGATTTTTACACGTATTTCTTGTCTCTTCTTCAATTCTTGTATTCCAATTATCTGGAATATATATATGTATATTGTTGTTCTCTTGAACCCAATTGCATCCTCTCGATATTTGATTATTTTGTTTGAATCCAAATCTGAATTCATTCGATAAAATTATTTGATTGATTATTTGATTTATTTGCATACATCCAAGCCCAATCCTATTTATTTTGTGAACCTAAAGCCCACCCAATAATTGTTTATTTCTTCATTATATTGAAAGTCCAAACCAGTTTGATTGTATTATTATAATTATTATTATTCTTATTATTATTCTAAAAGCCCAATTTTAGCCCATCCTATAAATTAATTTGATTATTTTATGAAGAAGCCCAATATAAAATCCAAATCCTACTCTACCCAAAACCTAAGCCCATAGTTGCATACCCTAAACCCATTAATCCAAATTCCCCTAATTTACTAATTACTTAGTCTCCAACTCCCTCTCTCACGTTCCCCCTCAAACCTCTCCATAAATCCCTCTCATGTTCTCCCACTCTCTTCTATAACAGCCAGTTACCCAACAAATCACTCCATTAATCCCACTAATTCCTCTAATCCACTCCTTAATCCCTATTATTAATCTATATAATAAAACACAAAGAAAGCTATCAAGTGGCTCTCCTTCAATCTCCCAAAATCAAAGGCCCAGACCTAACTTCACAAAACACATTCCCCCCCCTCTCCCCCAAAGTTTCCCCCCAAAACTCAAATTCAAATCTCCCCCCCCCCAAAACAACTCCTTTATTTGTTTAATTATCTCTCTCTCTCTCTCTCTCTCTCTCTCTCTCTCTCTCTCTCTCTCTCTCTCTCCACACACACACACACACACACACACTTATGGAAACATAGACTTTTATTTACAACTAATTATTGTCATACTATTCAAACTTAAGCTACATAATTGTTGATTTACGGTTTACAAGGCTTTTCATATGCTGTATCGTTCTGAAGACGTGCCGTAGGCACGTGCCCACGGGCAAATCTAGTCCCTAATAAATCTTAGTTATCAAATCCCCACCTTCTCTCTCCCCGGCTCTCTCTTTTCCTTCTTCTTCTCCATTCTAAAACAGAGCATCCCCAACTTCACCGCTCGAGCCATCTCCAAGTCCCTCTCTAACCACCGCAGTCACCACCCTACAACCAACTATCTCGACTGCCTCCTTCTCCGCCATCCCCTCGACGCCTGCACCTCCGAAACCCATCTTCTCGAGCTTCCTCCACCTCCGTCTGCATCCTCCAAACCACACTCCTCACCCTTTTCCTTTGTTCGACTGCCACCACCTCGCGACGCAGCCCTTGCCGTCGCGACCGCCGTCCCGTCATCTTCCCCTCCTTCACCTCGTCGACCATTATCCCCGTTGCCAGCTACCCCTGAGCGCGACGCCATTGCCGCATGAGTCCCCTGAGCACCCTCCACCTTCCACCGCCAGCCCCATCGCTCCTCCTCAAACTCCTCCGCTCTCGCCCTCGCGCACGCGCTCGACCACCATAGCCGAGCTTCTCCACCTCCCTGCCATCGTCTTCCTCCTCCAATGCCTCTCCTGTGCTCCTCCCCCTACCTCGACTCGAGCACTCAACCACCATTGCCGAGCTTCGTCTCTCTCTGCTTGTCGCTGCTCCTCGCCTCCATCGTCGACCCACCCCCTGGTCGACCACCGCAGAAGTTGACGCCCCTCGCACTCAACCCCGGCCACCATCCCGCAAGTCCCTCATATCCTCTCCTCCCTTGACTGACCTCCAGTCTTCGTCAAACTCCGCCATCTTCATCCCACCGACCATCATTGCCCTGCCTTCCTCTCCTCCATCTCTTCATCGTCGAGCCCCACCAGCCCCTCGCACCTCTCCTCCTCATCGTTCCCTCGTCGACCACTCCCCTGCCTCCTCGATGCCTGCATCCACCTCCCGCAACCACAGCCACCTCGATGCCATTCTTCACAGCCTGCAGTCGACCACTGGGGCACTGTTGCCACCAGGGCTAACCCCCACCTCGAGGCCGGTGAGGTGGCCATCTCAGGCCCCAAAATTTTTTACAATTTTAGGGGCCCCCAAATTTGTATTTTTCTTGTAAATATAGGTACGTATTTTACATATAAAAAAATTTGTTCGTAATTAGGGGCCCCAAAAATAATTATTTAGGCTTTTTGCCTTAAGCCCCTGGGAACTCAGGGTCGGCCCTGGTCGCCACCTCGCAATCGTGCCTCAGCTGCACCCATCGACAGAGCACCCTCCATCATCACCCTTTCAATCCTCACCACCTTCGACCACCGCGAGCCATCTTCTCCGACACCGTGCCTCCTCGCCAGCAATCTTCGACCACCTCCTCAGCCCTGAGCTTCACCTCATCGCCCTCGACTGCACTCAAGCCCCTCACTGAACCAGCCACCGGAGCCTGCCCCCGCCGCTCGAGCCCCGAGCACCACCGCTCGCACCCAGTCTTCGCACCTCACAGATCCACCGTTGCCGCTCGCCCTCAACCCAAGTGCCACCCCGTCCAATCCACCATCAGCCTTACCTCGCTATCGTCGACCTTGTTGTTGTTCTCGCTGTTGGTTGCTGTTGCTCTTCTTGCCGTGGATTGCACATGCCTCTCGTCGTTGTTATGTTTGTTGTTCTTGTTGTTTGTGACCTTGCTGCTTGTTGTTCTTGCTGTGCTTGCTGTTGCACGTGCTGTTGTTACTATGTCTCTTGCACATGTTGTTGTTACGTGTTTAGCACGTAATTTCTTGTTACGTATCTTGCACGCTTTGCCATCGGGACTCTTGTCCGGTTATTCTTTTACATTCGGCATCGTCATCTATAAGGCAAGTATCTTGTACACTGTATTGTTCCGTACAAGTAATTTATTTGGCTTCCTGCAGTTGGTAGTTATATTTGATTATCGTAATTGAACCTCGTTACCATCAATGTTCATGAAAAATGTCCATTTATAAGTTTCAATTGATTGAACCATCCTATTATCATGCTTTACAATCTTTCCATGATTAAGTCAGTCGTTATATATTGAATCGAATCAATCTATTTGTCTTTGTGATTCGATGCCCATCAAAAGATCATAAATATCAATTTGTATGTTTCTGCCGCACTGTTTGTTCTAAGATTATGATCTAATTACAGTTTGAATCAATTAGAACTTTATGAATAAGAGTTTTAGTCCCCCGAGTCTAGTTTCTGTAACTTCTAACGGATCTGAAATCCAATGTGTAGTTTGCAAGATATACTATTTTTAGTGTTGTGACGTTTTTAATTCCAGATTACCATTTTGAAGCGTATCTTCTCAATTAACTAATTTAAATACCATACTAAAAGTATAATTAAGACCTGATATTTACCAGTATGTTACTGAACATGATTAGGAATTTATTTATGATTTTTATGAGATTTTTAAATGATTTTACAGTCACTTTATATATATAAGAATTTGACTCTGAGTTGCTGCCTGCGCAGTAAACCCAACAAGAACGGTCTAGTAGACCTAGCTACTATATTTGTAATATGTAGTGTGAATATTTGTTGGAACCGACATAAAGTCTATTTTCTGGAATCTCTTACGGTACCTGATACTATTTTCTGTAGCAACGAGAAAGTAGATTTTTGTACAATAACGTATTGCTGTTCAGAATTGTCACTTCATGTCATTGATTTTAAATATATTTATTTATTTAATTTAATTAATTGCACTTGCATATTATGCATTACATAGCCTTGATACTCCTTGATCCTGTCCTGATACCCATTCTCATTGTGCATGTTCATGTTAATTAGCAGAAGTATAACAAGCCAGGGTAATAAGGGAAAGAATCTAGTAGTGGATAATATAGGAAAGTGTACTCGGAAAGAGGCCCGTGTTTCTCATAATAGTGACTCTGTATATGATTATAGTATATGATTTCTGGTTACATGATACAATATGCCATGATATGATTACATGATATGATATGACATGACATGATATGATATGATTCCTGTTTGTGTCACTAGAAGACCCGAGTACATGACCCTATAGAGTTCACTATTAGAGTCTAAACATTAACTTGTTTGTATGCACCGAGCCTGTGGTATGGGACGCAGGATTGCGTGCATTAGTTAGTGTAACCCCTGTTTCCGATTGTACAGGTTATTATTCTTGTATTTCTATTGATATATTTTCCCCTAATTTATTGTATTTGGGGCCTTTGTCATATTGTGGGCTCAGTAATTCCAATTATTTATTATATTATTGCATTTTGACCCAACTACATTCAAGCCCAACCCATCTACCCTTATTGGATATTGGGTCCAAAACTTAGTCTACCCAAACCCACTCCCCCTAACTAAAACCCAAACTATTTCTCCCCTCAATCCCACGTATTTCTAACTCCCCATGATCTCCTCTTTATTTTATTGTATTAAAAACTTTCCCACTTCCCCACAAATCAGAACTACCCTAAACAAACTCTCTCTCTCTCCTGTTCTCTCTCCCTCTCCTGTTTCCAAACCCAAAACAAACCCACAAAACCCCCGCTCACTTCTTCTTCCTCCTTCTCGCCTTCACCCAAAAACGAACCAACAAACCCATCACCATCCCTACTTCCGCCTCGCATCGCCAACACCACCATCATATCCATTACCATCTCGCCCCTCTCCCTTCTCCTTCTCACCTTCGCTCAAAACCAACCGAAGGCAAACCCAAAACTCTCGCATTCCCCGTCGCCAACTCCATTACCATCCCCAGCCTCGTTCCTCCATTGCCGTCACCAATGCCACCTCCATCACCACTTAGCCCCGTCCCCATATCCACTATCCTCCGCTTCGACCTCCCCCAAAGTCAAACCCAACTCCGCCGAAACCCATCGACTACCCCATCGAGCTCTCACCGTCGCCTCTCCCAACCACCGATCGTCTCCTCCACATCGCCGTGAGCCTCTCGCCCCCTGCCGCTCTCGTCGTCGTCATCTAAGCCCCGTCGAAGTCCCCAGATCACCTCGCTCCGTCTTCCTCTGTTTCGAGCGCAAGAACAGAGTCTCACCGAGTCATCGCCGCAGCTGTCGCTTCCCGACTGCAGCGTCGTCATCGTCGTCGCCACGCTGACGTCGCATCGCATTTCAGACGTCATGCCACACCCAGTCGCTATTCTCCTCGCACCGCTCTCTCTCCATCGAAAGGTTGAAGACGAGAGCTGAGTGGTCGCTTTTGCTGTCCGCTATGCTGCCGCACCGAATCCCGCTCCGCTGTCCCCTGTTTTGCCGATCCGGTGTAGAGCTGCAATTCGATTGGCTGCTTCTTGCTGTTTGCTGTTCGGCCACGCCAGATCCCGTCCGCTGTTTTGCTGTTTTTCCAATCCGGTGTGGGGATAACTCACTGTTTTGCGCCTTATTGCTTGGATTTTCTCGCGTGCATTTTGCACGTACTCTTGGGATTGCTCCCCGGGATTCTGATCTCATTATTCTTATTAAATTATCGAATCGTCTACAAAGAAAAAGGCAAGTTCACTTGAACTTTATTATTTATTCTAGTTCAAGATTAATTGACCTCTTATGCAAGTAGTTCCAATTCATTTATCGTTAACTTTGCCTTGTGTCCTTTCCGTTAGGAGTATCGACGGTTTACACGAGCTAACCCGACGTACTCTTGACTTCTTTTATTATCCATTGACTCAAACCCAAGCCTATGCGTATTTGACATGAATAAAATAAATAAGCTTGTACATGAGAAAACGCGTCGTGATTAAATACATGTTATTACTTGAGATCTTGCGACTTGAACTTGACGTGGTAAACTTGACTTGTTTACTGAGAAAATTCACTTGACTTGTTACTGGGAAAATTCACTTGACTTGTTTACTTGGAAAATTCTTACATTAATCTTGGTACATGTATGATGCAATAACTCGATAACTACCCACTTGATGAATATAAACGTGATAGCTTTTATAAAATTCTTGTTGCATGTACTGTTTAGCACAGAGGTTTCGACCCTGTTAACTTAAGAATTAGCACACGGGATATAAAAGAAAGTTTTAGCCTACTGAGTCTAGTTTCCAACCCAAGTGACAGATCCTAATTCGGAGTCACGAGTCATGAGATATCACCTTTTTAGTCCCTGTTGGTCTGCATTTTCCAGACTGCAGAATTATTGTAATATCGACATATTTAGTAGTGAAATACTATGTAAACAGTATTAGAATGTTATGAAATTTACCAGGAACCTTACACACATGCTGAGGGTTCACCTCAAATTTTTGTAGATTTTTGTAATGTATTTATACCATGTTTTCACCCCTTAAAAGTTGACATCTAGTTGCTGCTAGAACAGCTGAACTGTAAAGAGTAGAGTAGTTAACCTAGCTACAGTCAGAATTAGAAGAAAGTTCCTGAATATAACTTGTAGCCCTATCTGTCTAGATGTCCAAAACATCCTGGAAGTTCGAATTTTGAGTTGTAGTCTAGGAGTTATGCCTGTTTTAGTGTAACTGTGCCAGCTATTTCAGTTTTACTACTTCTTGCTTATTATTGTGTAATACATCATGTTGCTGCATTATCACCATTCACTTGACATTCTTATAAACACTTGCATGTACATATATGACTTAGTAATAAAATAATAAACAAGCCGGGGTTTCTAAAGGTTGACCTAGTAGAGGACAGTCTCAGAAAATGTACTCGGTAGGGCCCTCTTGACATGAAAGGTGAAGAATTACTTGTGGAGACGTGAACTTGTTATCTTGTTATCTTGTTACATGAACTTGACATGGAAGGTGGAGAATTACTTATGGAGACGTGAACTTGTTATCTTGTTATCTTGTTACCCGAGTACACGCTCTGTAGGCCCCACCACGAAGTCTAAAACGAGCACTGTTGTGCATGCATCGAACCTGTAGTATGGGATGCAGTAGTACGTGCACTAGATAGGAGAAACAACTTGACAATAGACCTAGCTGACATGTGTATATATACTTGTTAAAGACCATTGCTATTAGTACAATTATTGTCCTTGAAATTTGATCTTGATTCATATTTCCTACATGTACCTTACTCCTTTACTCTCTGTTTTCACTACTTGCTGTCCGTATTTGCTCTAAGGACATTTATTTTTCTTCTTTAGTTAACCCAGCCACAGGTGAACCTGAGGATCTACCAGAAGGAGTTGGCGAGCAGTACTTTTAGATTGGAGCAACTGCATAATAATAAATTATTTCTTTTCATGTTCTTCTTCATTCATTGTAATTCATTTGTTTATTTAAACTTGTATCCCGTGCTTTTGACCCGTAACTGCTACTTGTTTCTCAATATTGATTATCATGTTGGATTATTAAATTCTTGAATTCAAATATTGTTCTGTGATGTTATTAATTGCGTGGTTGTGATTTAATTTTCTGAGTATTGTTGGGTTGAGACTAGTACAGCTTATGAATGATATTAAAATCATTCGCTGGGCCTTCGTCACGGGCTCGTATTCTCGTATTTTAGGAAGCGGGACGTGACAGGTTTTTAGTGGTATCAGAGCCTGGGTTTTGAGTAATATGTCGATTAAATATGACTATCTTTACGGAGGTCTGACTTTTGATTGGTGTATTACTCGACTTTGGTTCTAACCAGGTTTAACTCAACAATATGTACACCACGCAAGTCACATGAATATGTAATAACCAACATACCTCTCTTACTTGACTCTTGATTGATTCCTTCATATTCAGTTCCCTCATTCCCTAATTGTTGTGTCCCTTCCATCTATTCATACTCATGCAATCTATATTCTAATTATATTTTATATGATGCAGACCATGGTTAGGAAGGAGATTTCCTCTTCCCGTTCTGAGGATGACCCGATGGGAGAGCCCACTATTGCACAAATTGTGCAGATGCTTAGGGGCAGCTCTTCTTCTTCCCAGCAGAGGGAAGAACGGTCTGAAAACTCAGCTGTGCTTCAAGCACTACAGCAGACGATGGCGCTGCAGCAGGAACACAATGAGCTGATTAGGGCCAGTTTGGAGGCCGTAAATTGGGTTACTACGGGACCCGCTCCCGGACAGCTACCACCCCGGCCTGGTACGGTAGCTGACTTTGTGAGATTGCACCCGGATAAGTTTTTGGGTACAGAGACATCGCTGGAGGCCGAGCAGTGGCTGATTCACACAGAACAGCTACTACAAGCAGCGCGAGTTGCCGATGTAGACCGTGTGGATGTAGTGAGCATCCAGTTGACTGATCTTGCCCGTATCTGGTGGCAGGCTGAAGCTGAAAGATTGGAGAGGCCCATTGCATGGACCACATTCACTGCGAGTTTTATGGTCAAGTTTTTCCCCAGCGTCACTAGAGCAGAGATGGAACAACAATTCGTTTTCTTGACTCAGGTTCGGTAATGTTATTTGATTCATTTATTGTTTGCCTGCTACATATGTGACGGTATTAATTAAAACATTACCTTGACTCAGGGGAATCGAATGGTGGATGAGTACGCTGCAGAATTTCTTCGGCTCAGTCGCTTTGTACCTTCCATGGTTGCAACCGAGGAAGATCAAGCTCACAGGTTCTTATTGGAGCTTCGTCCGGACCTCCATAACCAGTTGGTGGCCCACCGCCATCGCACTTATGCCGATATTCTTGATGCTGCAAGGGTCCAGGAACAAGCTCACAGAAGGACCAATGTTACTCAGCGGGGGGGACAATACCCCACCTTCTCTCGATCTGCTGTAGGGCTTGCTCGGAGGCCAGCTCCGACCCCACCTGTGAGAATGCAGCCGTATCCGCCTGTTGTTTCGACATGCACCTTCTGCAATCGAGTTGGGCACTTACATAGAGACTGCCACCGAGCCAACCGCCTGTGCCTTACGTGCGGGAGCATTGACCATATCATGCAGGACTGCCCCAGGAACAGACCCGTTGCACCAGCTGGAGGTCCAGCTCAGTTTGGAGCACCTGTCCGACCTCAGGCAAGGCCACCTCTCCCTCCACAGAGACGTGCCTTCGTTCACCGGAGGGTGACTCCTAGGGGAGGTCAGATGGGAGGTCGTGGTCAGGCCTTTAACTTGACCGCGGCAGAAGCTGAGACAGCTACTGGAGTAGTTGCAGGTATGTTGTAGTTGCATTGTATTATTTTATATTCAGTTCTTGCATATCTCTTTTCTTCACTGCTTGATCCTTTGTATTACCCTGCATGCAATTCCCATTTCTTATTCATTGAATCTTCTATTAGGCAATATTCTAGTGCATTCTCTTCCTACCCATGTGTTGTTTGATTATGGTGCAACCCATTCGTTTGTGTCCTCCCGTTTCGTCGCCGTCATCGATTGGCAAGCGATGACATGCCAGCAGCTTGGGACATTACCACTGGTGGAGGCACTGTTGTTTGTTCTAAAGTGTGCAAGCAGAGTCCCCTACTGATTGGCGGCAGAGAATTCGAAGCTGATCTAATTGTAATTAACAATTCAGGTTTCGACGTCATTCTGGGGATGGACTGGCTAGGGGTCACCCACGCAGTGATTGACTGTCGGAAGAAGAAAGTTACCTTCAAGCTTCTTGGGCAACCTGAGTTCGAGTTCCATGCGGGTGAGACACCGTCTGCACGTGTCGAGAGCCCGATTTCCCCGAAGGCCGGTGCACTTGAGTCAATGTGCACTGATGGTGAGGTTGCGCCCGTGGTTGTGCGGGACTTTCTTGATGTATTCCCTGATGAGTTGCCTGGAATTCCACCAGACCGAGAGGTAGTGTTCAGCATTGAAGTTCAGCCAGGCACTACACCAATCTCGAAGAGCCCGTATCGTATGGCGCCAGTTGAATTGACCGACCTGAAGGTACATATCCAGGAGTTATTGGATAGAGGCTTTATCAGGCCAAGTGTGTCACCGTGGGGAGCTCCAGTATTGTTCGCCAACAAGAAGGACGGTAGTCGCAGGCTCTGCATCGACTATCGGGAGCTGAACCAGGTTACGGTGAAGAACAGGTACCCGCTGCCAAGGATTGATGACCTGTTCGATCAGCTGGGAGGTGCATCCGTGTTCTCAAAGTTGGATCTTCGCTCTGGCTATCATCAAGTCAAAGTAAAGACTGAAGATATTCCGAAGACAGCATTCCGCATAAGATATGGACACTATGAATTTTTAGTGATGCCCTTCGGCGTTACTAATGCACCGGCAGTGTTCATGAGCCTGATGAACAGGGTATTTTCGCCATTCTTGGATCGGTTTGTCTTTGTATTCATAGACGACATCATGGTGTATTCGCGGAACAAGGAAGATCATGCCGAGCATTTAAGGATTGTCTTGCAGACGCTGAGAGAAAATCAGTTGTACGAGAAGCTCAGCAAGTGCGAGTTCTGGCTGAATTGTATTGCTTTCTTGGGTCATATTATCTCTGGTGAAGGTGTGTCAGTGGATCCGTCGAAGATCTCTGCTGTCAAGGATTGGCCAGTGCCGAAGTCAGTGCCAGAAGTGCGGAGTTTCCTTGGATTGGCGGAATATTACAGGAAGTTCGTTCAAGACTTCTCAAAGATTGCAGGACCTTTGACCAACCTGACGAAGAAGGAGCAAAGATTTGTCTGGGATGGTGCCTGTGAGGAAGCCTTTGTGGAATTGAAGAACCGGTTGACATCAGCACCTGTGTTGACGATACCAGATAGTTTTGGGGGATTTATGATACATTGCGATGCTTTAGGTAGAGGATTGGGTGCAGTTCTGATGCAGAAAGGTAAAGTGGTAGCTTATGCTTCAAGGCAGTTGAGGCCGCATGAAAAGAACTACCCTACCCACGATCTAGAACTTGCAGCTGTGATATTCACTCTGAAGTTATGGAGGCACTATTTTCTTGGAGATAGAGTCGAAATTTTCACAAATCACAAGAATCTCAAATATGTGTTCACGCAGAAGAAGCTGAACATGAGACAGAGGAGATGGTTAGAACTGATGGCAGATTTCGACATCGATTTGCAGTACCGCCCGGGCAAGATAAATCTGGTACCCGATTCTCTGAGTAGGAGGCCTGCTGCAATGTTTCTGACCAAGCAGAAGGAGATATTAGAAGATATGAGGAGGCTGGAATTGGAAGTGGTTCTTCCAGGTGCAGTGTCGCAGTGCATGATGTTGCAGTTGCAGTCTTCGTTAGTGGAGCAGATCAAGGCAGCTCAGGCAGATGATCAGCAATTGCAGGAATTTCGTAGTGAAGTGGAAGCAGGTCTGAGGTCTGATTTGGTCATCCATTCAGACGGGTCACTCCGTTTTGTCTCTAGGTTGTGTTTCCCTAGAGGTGAAGTTAGGCAGAGACTACTTGAGGAAGCACATCAGTCTTAATACTCTATTCATCCAGGAGGTACCAAAATGTACAGAGATTTGAAGCAGCACTTTTGGTGGCACGGTATGAAAAGGGCCGTGGCAAGGTTTGTGTCGCAATGTTTTATTTGTCAACAAGTGAAGGCGGAGCATCAGAGGACCGCTGGATTATTGCAACCTCTTCCGATTCCGGAATGGAAATGGGAGAACATTACTATGGATTTCGTGACAGCATTGCATAGGAGTCCCAAAGGTCATAATGCTATCTGGGTGATAGTTGACCGGCTGACGAAGAGTGCCCACTTCATCCCATTCAGGGTGGGTCAGTCTACTGAGAGTTTGGTGGAACGATATATTCAGGATGTAGTGAGACTGCATGGTGTTCCCATCAGCTTCGTATCCGATAGGGATACGAGGTTCAGGTCCCAGTTCTGGGAGAGCCTTCAGCAGAGTTTGGGAAGCAAGTTGAACTATAGTACAACATTTCCCCCCCAAATAGATGGACAGTCCGAAAGGACGATTCAGACACTGGAGGACATGTTGCGATCCTGTGTTCTGCAATTTGGTGGTTCTTGGGAGGATCATTTGCACCTGATCGAGTTCTCATATAACAACAGTTACCAGGCAAGTATCAATGCAGCTCCGTTTGAAGCACTCTATTGTCGTAAATGTAGGTCCCCAATCTGTTGTGACGACATTAGCGAGAGGAAACTCTTGGGACCAGAGTTGATTAAGAAGATAGTTGATGCAGTAGCTCAGATCCGGAAGCACCTGCAAGCCGCTCAGGACCGGCAGAAGAAATGGGCTGACTGTCGTCGCCGACCTTTGGAGTTTGAGGCAGGTGACCATGTATTTCTGAAAGTATCATCTTGGAAAGGCATCATTCGATTTGGTGGTGGGGGTAAGCTGAGTCCCCGATTCATTGGCCCTTTTGATATTGTGGAGCGGTGGGCAAGGTAGCCTACCGACTTGCATTACCACCAGCCTTGTCCGGAGTTCATGACGTATTCCACGTCTCTTAGCTCAGGAAGTATGTTAGAGACGACAGCCATGTGATTGACTACTCGGAGTTGTCCATGAGACCAGACTTGTCTTGCGAAGTCCAGCCAGTTGCTATTCTGGACAGACGTGAGAAAGTGTTGAAGGACAAAGTGATCAAACTCGTTCGTGTCTCCCGGAATCCTCACTCGCCCGGTGAGTCAACTTGGGAATTGGAGGAAGAAATTCAGAAGAAATTCCCTCATCTCCTTGAGTAGTTGTATGTTGTCTTGGTTGTTTGTTTTTCTTATCTTTTCTCGGGGTACCTACGATCCACCGATTTGAATTTCGAGGACGAAATTCTTCTTGTAAGGTGGGTAGGATTTGTAACCCCTGTTTCCGATTGTACGGGTTATTATTCTTGTATTTCTATTGATATATTTTCCCCTAATTTATTGTATTTGGGGCCTTTGTCATATTGTGGGCTCACTAATTCCAATTATTTATTATATTATTGCATTTTGACCCAACTACATTCAAGCCCAACCCATCTACCCTTATTGGATATTGGGTCCAAAACTTAGTCTACCCAAACCCACTTCCCCTAACTAAAACCCAGACTATTTCTCCCCTCAATCCCACGTATTTCTAAATCCCCATGATCTCCTCTTTATTTTATTGTATTAAAAACTTCCCCACTTCCCCACAAATCAGAACTACCCTAAACAAACTCTCTCTCTCTCTCTCCCGTTCTCTCTCCTTCTCCTGTTTTCAAACCCAAAACAAACCCACAAAACCCCCGCTCACTTCTTCTTCCTCCTTCTCGTCTTCACCCAAAAACGAACCAACAAACCCATCGCCTTCCCTACTTCCGCCTCGCATCGCCAACACCACTGTCATATCCATTACCATCTCGCCCCTCTCCCTTCTCCTTCTCACCTTCGCTCAAAACCAACCGAAGGCAAACCCAAAACTCTCGCATTCCCCGTCGCCAACTCCATCACCATCCCCGGCCTCGTTCCTCCATTGCCGTCACCAATGCCACCTCCATCACCACTTAGCCCCGTCCCCATCTCCACTATCCTCCGCTTCGACCTCCCCCAAAGTCAAACCCAACTCCACCGAAACCCATCGACTACCCCTTCAAGCTCTCACCGTCGCCTCTCCCAACCACCGATCGTCTCCTCCACATCGCCGTGAGCCTCTCGCCCCCTACTGTTGTGCAATCCAGCTATCTAAATAAATAGATAAACTAGACACAAATTAAAACATCGCAAGTGTACGAATCGTTTATAGAAGCGTAGTGAAAATCAAGGGTCGATCCCACAGAGATTGTAGTACTTAACTCACTAATCAATAAAATAAAAGAAAATGCAAATCATGAAGTTTTATTCTAAAAGTCTATTTGAAAGGAAATGAAAAGATTAAAATCTAAATCAGGTAGGATCTCAAGAATATCAATTAAATGAGTTGGGCTTGATTTCCACCTATAGTCAAGAATGCTAAGTCACCTTCTATACTACTCTAATCACTCATGTTTGTTCCTTTAAGGGCATGGTATCTACTCCTTAAAGTTAATGTTTTCCTAGGCCAAGAATTAGGCATGGTATCTACTCTAATTCGTTTCTTTCCTTAAGTATTTAGCATGGTATCTACTAAGTTGCACTTAAGGGAAGCATAGGAACAATGGAAACGAACAAACACTCAAAGTTCTAGAAATTGGTATCAGATCTAGATCCTTCAAGTTGATTAAACCAAGAACCCCTAAAGATTCCTGTGTTACAAGTTATGAGCACGAGATACGGGTCGTCTCTATGCTCATATAACAGATTCAGTTTTATAATACGCAAACTTGATAATCTCAGGTTCTGCATGGCAGTCGACTTGCTGTCACTCTCAGTCGACTGCTCTGAGAACTTCTGAACAAGTTTGATATATTATAAATCTATACCAATACTCTCAGGTTTAATCAATAAGTACTAGAGTAGCATTCAGAAGAATAAAAGCATTACATGACTACGGCTTCAATCTACCCAACTATGAAATTAGTTCCACATAATAAGACTTTTATTGATTAATAAAATAGAATTCATGACTCTACAATAAAAATAAAAGTAAAAGAAAGAACAGAAGAACACTGATTTGTATGATGTTGAAATTGAGCCCAATCAGCAGTCGACTTGTTCTCCTTCTTTGATGCTGGTATCTTGATGCTTACTGGTCGATGGATCGATCCCCTCCATTCTCCCGATGGTAGATGATTCTCTCCTTATTATAGTTCTCTTGTCCTTGTCTGCAGATATCAAGTTCCTGATTTCTTATCTCTTCACACATAGGACTGAGTCCATCTTCTTACTTGCAAATCCCGGTCTCTAGCTTTGATTGTTGGAGAAGTTGTTATTCGCAGATGACCTGGGTTTGGATAACTAAATTTGGATTTGGATTTGGATGAGGGTGGATCTTCAACTGTTCTTATCTTTTGACTCTGTCGAATACCAGTCGACTGGTTTTGGAATCAGTCGATTGTGTCGAGACATCTGTAGTTTCATAATCAACCTGTCATGTCGACTGCCTTTGGAGTAAGTCGACTGTACCGAGAAGCTTCAACCTTTCTGTCCAGTCGACTGTTGGAAGAACCAGTCGACTTATGCTCTGCAGTTTCTGTGTATCATCTTCTCAGTCTGTATTAGTCTTGAATCTGCATCGTTTTGCTGTTTTTAGGTTGTTTCCTATGGAAAAGAGAAAAGAAGAGTAAAATAACACATATAGAGCATTTAAATGTCTAATTGCATTAAGATTATTGCTCCTAAATGTGGATATTATTGGATTCATCAAATACCCCCAAACTTAGCTTTTGCTTGTCCTCAAGCAAACTAAAATTATGAACAAGGGGAAAATAATAGTAGACTCAACCCATCACACCAAAAATTCTCATGATGCAAACATCAAAATTAAAAATATAAACAATTGCAAAGAAAGTAAAAACAAGCATACTCACTTTCTCCAGTGCAATTATTTAGTCATAATCCCCAACTCAATCATATTTGTCATGCCATTAATTTAATTATAGTATGTAACAACTCCATCCGTGATTATCCCTTTTCTCTACTACAAACCGAGTAGCAAACTAGAGATTTTTTTTTTTTTTTTTTAATAAGTCTCTTCTCTAAGTTGTCACTTGCCTTTTGATGCGAGTGCAAAACATTCGTGATGAATCCACCCGGTTACTCAACAAGTCACAAACTTTAAGTGCTTTGCATACTCATATTTCAAGTTGCTGTTT
This sequence comes from Hemerocallis citrina, assembly GCA_017893485.1. Taxonomy (NCBI): domain Eukaryota; kingdom Viridiplantae; phylum Streptophyta; class Magnoliopsida; order Asparagales; family Asphodelaceae; genus Hemerocallis; species Hemerocallis citrina. Next base: position 333,393,822 of record CM030359.1, on the reverse strand, counting down.
GACGTAAAAGTAAACATTGGTGATGAATACCCCTAGTTACTAAGCAACTCAAAACATTGGAGTAGATTGACTTTATTCAATTTTTTTTTTATTACTCTATTTACTTAAACTCTGTTTAGGACTAGATCAAAGGGGATAATCACGAGAAAAAGCATCACATTTGTCTTTAATGTATAATAGCATGACTTATACAATTTTGTAAGGAATTACGAAACTCAACAATCCTAAAGTAAATAAGTATACTTATTCTTACTTTATAAGAAATTGTTTATCCCAAAAAATCAAAAGACTCCAAATGGTTAAAATCAAAAGACTCCAAATGTAAATAACTACCCCCAAACTTAGATGGAACATTGTCCTCAATGTTCGCACAAAAACTTAAAATAGGCATGTGTTACCACCCAGTTTGAAGGAAAGAAAATAAAGTAAAGAAATAAAGAAATAAATAAATAGAGAGTGTAAGTACTCCCCTGAAAAATTGGGTTGCCTCCCAATAAGCGCTGTGTTTCTTGTCTTCAGCTAGACTCGATGAGTTTGTGCAATGTAGTGAATGACTTGCGGCTCACAACTCATCTTATTATAAGGTTTCTCCCTATGCCCATTCACCTTGAACGTTTGTTTTTTTTTTCTCCAACGCTCCATGTGGGGAAACCTTTGCAACAATGTACGGACCGTACCATCTTGACATAAGCCTATCTGCATTGGTCCACCTTAATGCACCATTGTGTTCTTGCAGTACCCTCAGCAGCTTATCTTCTTCTTGCGCACTCAAGTTTACAGCAACTATCACAGGTAATGTCTGGTTTTCTCCCAAATATTCATACTTCAAGTGTTCATGTAGTGGCTTCAGCTCCACATCTGGTGTCCTGGTAAAAGAAGAAACAAAAGTATTATTAGACACAAGATTTTCAAGCACATGTGCAAACTTCCCTGCATATGATTTTTCATTTCCAAGGGTATGTATTTTCTCTGTGCTCCTCCAATCATCATATTCCTGTTCATCTTGAGATAGTATTAGAGGGTGTGTTATTGTTGCTTGTAATGGTTCAACACCATGTTCCTGAAATGTTTGGCCACAAATTTCCTGAACCACATTAACATTATAACATTCATGATTATCGTGTGGTAATTTTGGTGCATCAAACATTTTAAACTCAATCTCGTCCTCTAGTGTTGTCACCGATTGGAGCTGTTCTTGTCCTCTAGGGTTTGGTATGGTTTGTGATGGGAGTTCTCCTGCCTTTCTTTCACTTAACTCCTTAGCAATTTGACTGACTTGAGTTTCCAATTTTTGAATGGCCTACCCTTGTTGGTTGCTTGTTTGCTGTTGCTGTTGGAGCAATTGAAGCACGGTGGATTCGAAATCCAACTTCTTCTGTTCTTGTACTGGCTGATCAAACCCATTCTCATTCTGTAATTGCTGAGCATGCCCTTGTGCGAATTGATTGTCTTGATGGTTTTGATTATTGCTCCATGAGAAATTTGGATGGTTTCGCCACCCTGGGTTATATATGTTGGAAAAAGTGTTGTTCTGGGGTGGGTACATTCCCTGTTCTACGTAGTTTGTGTGCTCATGATCTGTGAAAGAAGACATGGGACATGTATTAGTTGTATGATCAGTATGAGAATAAATTGCACAAATTTCTTTTGGTTGGTTTTTTACGCCACCCAGCGTTGAAATCACATTAACTAGCATATCAATCTTTTTGTTCATGGTTTCAATTTCTAGTTGCATGTTATTATTATTAGAAATTTCGTAAACTCCCTGTTTTTTCGAAAGGCCTCTTCCTCTTGTTGAGAATTGTTGTGAGTTCTCGCTGAGTTCTTCAAATAGTTCGATGGCCTCCTCACCACTTTTCCTCATCAAGATTCCGTTGCAAGCTGAATCCACAATTACTTTGTTAGTGTCATTTAAACCCTCATAAAATGCTTGTACCTGATCATCCTTAGGTATGTTGTGCGTAGGACACTTGAGAAGCTTGTTCTTGAAGTCCTTCCATGCCTCGAAGAATAAATCGCCATCTTTTTGTTGGAAGAGTAGAATTTCCCTTTTTAGTTGTCTGGTTTTCTAAGCGGGAAAGAATTCCTTTAAGAACTTTGTTGCCAATTGCTCCCATGACTGAATTGATCCTGGTTCCAAAGAATTATACCACAATTTAGCATTAAGTATTAAAGAAAATGGAAACAAGATTAACCTGATTTGTTTAGGGGTAAGTCCTTGGACGCTTTGTGTTCTGCAAAGATCAAAGAAATCTTGCAAATGTAGATGAGGGTCCTCGTCTAGTCTACCAGTGAAGTGGGGAACCATGCTAAGTAATTGAGGTGATAGATGCATATTCCCTGTGACAACAGGTTGATAAGCTATGCAAGAAGGTTGCTCAATGTTCTTCGGAGTGAATTTGTCTTGCATTGGTACTCGATTTGGAACTTTCTCCGCCATTGTTGCTTTTGGAAAAATTCACTGTACAGTCGGCTGGTCCTTGGAGACAGTCGACTGGTTTGTCTGTGCAGAGTGTAACCTGAAAGAAAATATAATAAAAGAAAACGAAGAAATAAAATAAAATAAAAAAAGAAAAAGATTTTTATTGACTTGTAAGTTAAAATACTAAACAATCCCCGGCAACGGCGCCAAAAACTTGTTGTGCAATCCAGCTATCTAAATAAATAGATAAACTAGACACAAATTAAAACCTCGCAAGTGTACGAATCGTTTATAGAAGCGTAGTGAAAATCAAGGGTCGATCCCACAGAGATTGTAGTACTTAACTCACTAATCAATAAAATAAAAGAAAATGCAAATCATGAAGTTTTATTCTAAAAGTCTATTTGAAAGGAAATGAAAAGATTAAAATCTAAATTAGGTAGGATCTCAAGAATATCAATTAAATGAGTTGGGCTTGATTTCCACCTATAGTCAAGAATGCTAAGTCACCTTCTATACTACTCTAATCACTCATGTTTGTTCCTTTAAGGGCATGGTATCTACTCCTTAAAGTTAATGTTTTCCTAGGCCAAGAATTAGGCATGGTATCTACTCTAATTCGTTTCTTTCCTTAAGTATTTAGCATGGTATCTACTAAGTTGCACTTAAGGGAAGCATAGGAACAATGGAAACGAACAAACACTCAAAGTTCTAGAAATTGGTATCAGATCTAGATCCTTCAAGTTGATTAAACCAAGAACCCCTAAAGATTCCTGTGTTACAAGTTATGAGCACGAGATACGGGTCGTCTCTATGCTCATATAACAGATTCAGTTTTATAATACGCAAACTTGATAATCTCAGGTTCTGCATGGCAGTCGACTTGCTGTCACTCTCAGTCGACTGCTCTGAGAACTTCTGAACAAGTTTGATATATTATAAATCTATACCAATACTCTCAGGTTTAATCAATAAGTACTAGAGTAGCATTCAGAAGAATAAAAGCATTACATGACTATGGCTTCAATCTACCCAACTATGAAATTAGTTCCACATAATAAGACTTTTATTGATTAATAAAATAGAATTCATGACTCTACAATAAAAATAAAAGTAAAAGAAAGAACAGAAGAACACTGATTTGTATGATGTTGAAATTGAGCCCAATCAGCAATCGACTTGTTCTCCTTCTTTGATGCTGGTATCTTGATGCTTACTGGTCGATGGATCGATCCCCTCCATTCTCCCGATGGTAGATGATTCTCTCCTTATTATAGTTCTCTTGTCCTTGTCTGCAGATATCAAGTTCCTGATTTCTTATCTCTTCACACATAGGACTGAGTCCATCTTCTTACTTGCAAATCCCGGTCTCTAGCTTTGATTGTTGGAGAAGTTGTTATTCGCAGATGACCTGGGTTTGGATAACTAAATTTTGATTTGGATTTGGATGAGGGTGGATCTTCAACTGTTCTTATCTTTTGACTCTGTCGAATACCAGTCGACTGGTTTTGGAATCAGTCGATTGTGTCGAGACATCTGTAGTTTCATAATCAACCTGTCATGTCGACTGCCTTTGGAGTAAGTCGACTGTACCGAGCAGCTTCAACCTTTCTGTCCAGTCGACTGTTGGAAGAACCAGTCGACTTATGCTCTGCAGTTTCTGTGTATCATCTTCTCAGTCTGTATTAGTCTTGAATCTGCTTCGTTTTGCTGTTTTTAGGTTGTTTCCTATGGAAAAGAGAAAAGAAGAGTAAAATAACACATATAGAGCATTTAAATGTCTAATTGCATTAAGATTATTGCTCCTAAATGTGGATATTATTGGATTCATCACCTACCGCTCTCGTCGTCGTCATCCAAGCCCTGTCGAAGTCCCCAGATCACCTTGCTCTGTCTTCCTCTGTTTCGAGCGCGAGAACAGAGTCTCGCCGAGTCATCGCCGCTACTGTCGCTTCCCGACCGCAGCGTCATCATCATCGTCGCCACGTCGCATCGCATCTCAGTCGTCACGCCACACCCAGTCGCCGTTCTCCTCGCACCGCTCTCTCTCCGTCGAAAGGTTGAAGACGAGAGCTGAGTGGTCGCTTTTGCTGTCCGCTGTGCTGCCGCACCGAATCCCGCTCCACTGTCCCCTGTTTTGCAGATCCGGTGTAGAGCTGCAATTCGATTGGCTGCTTCTTGCTGTTTGCTGTTCGGCCACGCCAGATCCCGTCTGCTTTTTTGCTATTTTTCCGATCCGGTGTGGGGATAACTCACTGTTTTGCTCCTTATTGCTTGGATTTTCTCGCGCGCATTTTGCACGTACTCTTGGGATTGCTCCCAGGGATTCTGATCCCGTTATTCTTATTAAATTATCGAATCGTCTACAAAGAAAGAGGCAAGTCCACTTGAACTTTATTATTTATTCTAGTTCAAGATTAATTGACCTCTTATGCAAGTAGTTCCAATTCATTTATCGTTAACTTTGCATTGTGTCCTTTCCGTTAGGAGTATCGAGGGTTTACACGAGCTAACCCGACGTACTCTTGACTTCTTTTATTATCCATTGACTCAAACCTAAGCCTATGCGTATTTGACATAAATAAAATAAATAAACTTGTACATGAAAAAACGCGTCGTGATTAAATACATGTTATTACTTGAGATCTTGCGACTTGAACTTGACGTGGTAAACTTGACTTGTTTACTGAGAAAATTCACTTGACTTGTTACTGGGAAAATTCACTTGACTTGTTTACTTGGAAAATTCACATTACTTGCTTTACATTAATCTTGGTACATGTATGATGCAATGACTCGATAACTACCCACTTGATGAATATAAACGTGATAGCTTTTATAAAATTCTTGTTGCATGTACTGTTTAGCACAGAGGTTTCGACCCTGTTAACTTGAGAATTAGCACACGGGATATAAAAGAAAGTTTTAGCCTTCTGAGTCTAGTTTCCAACCCAATTGACAGATCCTAATTCGGAGTCACGAGTCATGAGATATCACCTTTTTAGTCCCTGTTGGTCTGCATTTTCCAGACTGCAGAATTATTGTAATATCGATATATTTAATAGTGAAATACCATGTAAACAGTATTAGAATGTTATGAAATTTATCAGGAATCTTACACACATGCTGAGGGTTCACCTCAAATTTTTGTAGATTTTTATAATGTATTTATACCATGTTTTCACCCCTTAAAAGTTGACATCTAGTTGCTGCCAGAACAGCTGAACTGTAAAGAGTAGAGTATTTAACCTAGCTACAGTCAGAATGAGAAGAAAGTTCCTGAATATAACTTGTAGCCCTATCTATCTAGATGTCCAAAACATCCTGGAAGTTCGAATTTGGATTTGTAGTCTAGGAGTTATGCCTGTTTTAGTGTAACTGTGCCAGCTATTTCTGTTTTGCTACTCCTTGCTTATTATTGTGTAATACATCATGTTGCTGCATTATCACCATTCACTTGACATTCTTATAACCACTCGCATGTACATATAAAACTTAGTAATAAAATAATAAACAAGCCGGGGTTTCTAAGGGTTGACCTAGTAGTGGACAGTCTCAGAAAATGTACTCGGTAGGGCCCTCTTGACATGGAAGGTGGAGAATTACTTGTGGAGACGTGAACTTGTAATCTTGTTATCTTGTTACATGAACTTGACATGGAAGGTGGAGAATTACTTGTGGAGACGTGAACTTGTTATCTTGTTATCTTGTTACCCGAGTACACGCTCTGTAGGCCCCACCACGAAGTCCAAAACGAACACTGTTGTGCGTGCATTGAACCTGTAGTATGGAATGCAGTAGTACGTGTACTAGAAAGGAGAAACAACTTAATAATAGATGAACCCCTATTCCCGATTGTACGGGTTATTATTTTTTTGTATGTCTGTGATGTATTTTTCCCCTAATTATTGTATCTGGGTCTTGTCATGTTGTGGGCTTACTAGTTTCCATTTATTTATTATATTATTGTATTTTTGTGGCCCAACTTCACTCAAGCCCTTATTGGGTATTGGATCCTAGTCTAAAGCTACCCACAACCCAATCTCCCTAACAACCCAGACTAATTCTCCCTCAAATCCCCCAACTTCCCACGATCTTCTCTCCTGTTAACAAACAAACCCCTACTCTCCGTGATCTCTCTCCCTCTCCTTCTCTGTTAAAACAAACCAAAACAAAAACAACAGAACAAAACAAAACCCAAACAAACCCCCCCCCCCCCGCTCACTCCTTCCCGTTCTTGCACTCACCCAAACCCATCACCACCTCGCCTCTCCATCACATCCTCGACTTCGCCACCTCCTTGCCGACCACCGTCGCACCCAGTCATCATCACCACTTCACCTCATCATCCCAAACCGAATCAAACTCAAACAACCTAATTATAATCTCCCGCTAACTTCCCCTTCGTCTTCCTCAGTCGAACCCATCACCTTCGCCGTCAACGCTCTCCTCGTCAACCCCCACAGCATCGCCACACGCCGCAAAACTCACCACTGTCGTCCCGAACTCTCCCCTGTTCTTCGAACCGAATAGAGGACGCCGCCGTTGTCGCCTCCCGTCACACTCGTGCCTCCGCCGTGCCGCAGTCGCCGCGTCGCTCCCCGACATGGTGTCGCCATCGCAGCACAGCCGACGTCGTCGTCCCTATCTCTCTCCCTCTCTCCGTTTCGAAGCAGCGAACGACGAAGAAGAAGAAGAAAGGGAAAAAGGGCGGGGACGAATTTGGACCATCGGATCACGCCAAGATCCGTGCCCCTGATCTGTGTTCGCTGTTTTGCCACAGCGGATCCGAGGCGCTGTTTGCTGTTCGGCCAGATCCGCTGCGCAGAAACCATCCGATTGGCTGCTTTGCTGTCCTGTGTTCTACCCGCACCAGATCCTGCCGCTGCTGCTTGCTATTTTACTGATCGTGTGTGGGGAAATAAAAATTACTGTTGCTGTTGCTACTTTCGGAGTTTCTACGTACGTATTTTGCACGTACTCTTGGGATTGTTCCCCGGGATACTGATCCCGTTATTCTTAATTATTCGAATCGACTGCTACGAAAAAGGCAAGTCCATTGAACTATTCTTTTTATTCTAGTTCAAATTAATTGATCTCCTGCAAGTAGTTCCAAATTTATTTATCGATAATTTTGCCTTGTGTCCCGTCTCGTTGAGAGTATCGAGGGTTTACACGAGCTAAACCGACGTACTCTTGACTTCTTTATTATCCATTGACTCAAACCCAAGCCTAGTCATGCATTTGACATGAATAAATAAATAAATTTGTACATGAGAGAAACACGCCGTGATTGAATACATGTTGTTTATATGAAAACTTGTGAAGTGAACTTGATAAATTTACTTGACCTGTTATTTAGGAAATTCACAATGCTTGCTTACATTAATCTTGACATATGTGTGATTCAATAGTTCGATAACTACCCACTTGATGAATATAAACATGATAGTTTTTATAAAAATTCTTGTTGCATGTATTGTTTGGCACAGAGGTTTCGACCCTGTAAGTATGAAAATTGGCACACAAGATGTAAATGAGAATTTTAGTCTATTGGGCATGATTTCCAACTCAAGTGACAAATCTTAATTTGAAGTCACGAGCTATAAGATATAACATTTTTAGTCCCGCTAGTCTACATTTTCTTTTACTGCTGAATTATTATGCCATCGACATAATTGGTAATGAAATACCATGCAATTAGTGTTAGAATGCTATGAAACTTTCCAGGAACCTTGAACACATGCTGAGGGTTCACCCCAAATTTTTATATATTTTTATAATACATTTAGACCTTGTTTCCACTCCTTAGGAATTGACATCTAGTTGCTGCCAGGACAGCTGAACCGTAAAGAATAGTACATTTGACCTAGATACAGTCCGAATTAGAAGAAAGTCCCTGAATATAACTTGTAGCACTATCTGTCTAAATGTCCATAGCCTACTAGAAGTCCAAATTTGGAGTTGTAATTTAGGAGATATCCCTGTTTTAGTCTGACTGTGTCAGCCATTTCAGATTTACTGTTTCTTGCTTATTATTGTGTAATATACCATTTTGCTGCATTATCATTATTCACTTGACACTCTTATGACTACCCGCATGTGCATATATAACTTAATAACAAAATACTAAATAAGCCGGGGTTTCTAAGGGTTGACCTAGTAGTGGACCGTCTCAGAAAATGTACTCGGTAGGGCCCTCCTGTTACATGGACTTGTTATATGGAAGGTGGAGAATACTTGTGGAGACGTGAACTTGTTATCTTGTTATCTTGTAATCTTGTTATCGTGATATACCCGAGTACACGCTCTGTTGACCCCACCACGAAGTCTAAAACGAACACTGCTGTGCGTGCACCGAACCTGTAGTATGGGATGCAGTAGTACGTGCACTAGTTAGGAGAAACAACTTGATAATAGACCTAGTTGACATGTATTCATACTTGATAAAGACCCTTGCTATTAGTACCATTATTGCCCTTGCAAATTTGATCTTGATTCATACCTCCTACACGTATCTTACTTCTTTTACTCTCTGTTTTCACTACTTGCCGTCCATACTTGCTCTAAGGACATTTATTTTTCTTCTTTAGTTAATCCAGCCACAGGTGAACCCGAGGATCTACCAGAAGGAGTTGGAGAGCAGTACTTCTAGATTGGAGCAACTACTTGATAATAAATTTTTCCCTTTCATGTTCTCTTTCAATAATTGTAATTCCTTTATTCATTTAGATTTGTATCCCGGGCTTTTGACCCGTAATTGCTACTCGTTTCTCAGTAACATTATTATGTTGGAATATTTGATTTCTTGAATTCAATTATTGTTCTGTGATATTATTGATTGCGTGGCTGTGATTTAATTTCCTGAGTATTGTTGAGTTGAGACTGGTACAGCTGATGAATAATATTAAAATCATTCGCTGGGCCTACGTCATGAGCTCGTATTCCCGTATTTTGGGAAGCGGGGCATGACAATAGACCTAGCTGACATGTGTATATATACTTGATAAAGACCATTGCTATTAGTACCATTACCGTCCTTGAAATTTGATCTTGATTCATATTTCCTACACGTACCTTACTCCTTTACTCTCTGTTTTCACTACTTGCTGTCCGTACTTGCTCTAAGGACATTTATTTTTCTTCTCTAGTTAATCCAGCCATAGGTGAACCTGAGGAGCTGCCAGAAGGAGTTGGCGAGCAGTACTTTTAGATTGGAGCAACTGCATAATAATAAATTATTTCTTTTCACGTTCTTCATTCATTGTAATTCATTTGTTTATTTAGACTTGTATCCCGGGCTTTTGACCCGTAACTGCTACTTGTTTCTCAATATTGATTATCATGTTGGATTATTAAATTCTTGAATTCAAATATTGTTCTGTGATGTTATTAATTGCGTGGTTGTGATTTAATTTTCTGAGTATTGTTGAGTTGAGACTAGTACAGCTTATGAATGATATTAAAATCATTCGTTGGGCCTTCGTCACGGGCTCGTATTCCCGTATTTTGGGAAGCGGGGCGTGACAGTTAGGATTTATAAAAGATTGCTAAACTTGAGATTAACACTGAACACGTGCATGACTCATGTTTACAAGTTACGTGTTACCTGTTACAAGTTTACATGATTCCTATTTACAAGATTACAAGATTCCTGTTTACATGTTGCATGCTCAGTTTACCAGTTTCATGATTTCCTGTTTATAAGTTACAAGATTGCTGTTTACACGACATGATTCATGTTACATGATTCATTGTGCTCGATTAGTTATATTTTGAGCCTTGTTCAGTTCTTGTTTCCTTCTTGTTATGTATATTGTTTCTCGTTATCATGTTTGTTCTTTATCTGCATTGCCAGTTCTTATTGTTTTTCCTGTTATACTTGCTTCTCGTTCCTATTTGCTTATTACTACTTGCGGTCCGTGATTTGATCTAACGGACCATTTCTCCCCCCCCCCCTCCCCCCCAACTTTAGATGTGGAGATTGCAGGTACTGAAGAGGAAATGATCGAAAGACTTGGTGAATAACTCTTCAAGAGAATGAAGTCAAATCTTTGCCGGCTTTTATAGTCGTACTTCATGCGTCTCTTAGTTACTATTGTTGTTATTTTATATACACTGTATTTCGGGCATTTTGAACCGAAGTTTATTTTCCATATGTTGGTTAGTTTGTGAGACATTTTATAGATTATTCATGTTTTTGTGATTATTCTTTCATGCGTGGTTGTGGTTATATTTTATATTGTTGAGATTATATTTGTACAGCTTATGGATGTGGAGATTGCAGGTACTGAAGAGGAAATGACCGAAAGACTTGGTGAATAACTCTTCAAGAGAATGAAGTCAAATCTTTGCCGGCTTTTATAGTCGTACTTCATGCGTCTCTTAGTTACTATTGTTGTTATTTTATATACACTGTATTTCGGGCATTTTGAACCGAAGTTTATTTTCCAAATGTTGGTTAGTTTGTGAGACATTTTATAGATTATTCATGTTTTTGTGATTATTCTTTCATGTGTGGTTGTGGTTATATTTTATATTGTTGATATTATATTTGTACAGCTTATGGATGATGTGAGTTTGAAAACTTATATCATTCGCTGAGTCTCGGTTACGTGCCTGTGCTTCCGTATAATGGAAATCGGGGCTTGACAGTTTTATACCTCGTAACTGCAATGATAGTCAAAGAGCATGAGAACTGAGTTTATGTCAGATGTATTTGGAGACTTATAAGAGCATCTATAGTCGTCGTGAGCCAAATTTTGGGTATTTGGCAAATGGAAATGAAAAAAATGACTTTGCGCTGCAGTCGTCGAAAGCCAAAATTTGAGTTTTTTCACTATTTAAAATCTTAGACGAAAGATTATTTTTCATCCCACAAAAAAAAAGTTCGAACGGACGAGGAATGATTTCCCGTCCGTCGTATTTTTAAAAAATTAGAAACTTTAAATCATAATTAATTCCTTAATATCTGTTAAATTAATCCTAATTATTTCTTAATTATTAATTAATTAACATTTAAACCTAAGTTTAACCCATAGAAATTGTTATAGAAGTTTTCTATAGAAATTTTTAAGAATGAAATGTACGGGACGGTGTTTCTTCTCCCGTCCCACTTCATTTTAGATTTTTTTTTTAAAAATGGATCGGACGGGATTTCATCTCCCGTCCGACAGTTTTTTAATTTAAAAAAAAATAAAAATTCAACGACGGGAAATATTCCCTCGCCCGAGAAATCCGCAGTTTCTGAGACGATATTTCTTTTATCGTCCGATGGAAGAAAAAAATAAGCGACGAAAGATAATTTTTCGTCCGACCAAACAGACGGTAAATCATCTTTCGTTAGCTATATTTTGTCAATTGTCATTTCGACTTCCAAATATAACCGACAACTGTTCATACGAAATCCAAATTTTGGGCAAATAGCCAATGGATGCAGCATTATGTTTGCCAAAATTTAAAAATTTTGGCAAAATAGCTAACGACCACATATGCTCTAAGCCTACAAAATGGGTCTTCTATAAGGACGGGTGACACGTGGCATTGGTGTTTTGCAATTTGGAGATGATGACGGATGATGACAAGGAGGAGGAGGAAGGGATGGGGTTGCTAATCGGGATTAAACAAAGGATTAAAGGATTGATTTGGAGATGATGATGGGTATTGATAATGGTGGTGGCTGCGTTGCCTGGAGAAAGCAGAGGAAAGAAGAAGGGCTTGGTTCCTCTTTTTCTTTTTTCGTTTTTCTTTTTTTTTTCCTTTTTTTGGGCGGCAGTTGAGAGGAAGAAAGAAAGGTAAGAGAGATCACTGGAGAGATCATGGATACCTAGTCTGATTTAACAATAAACCTTTTCTAGCCACTTTTACAAATGCATAAAACTCTTAATATAAAATTCGTTATTTCTTTCTACTAGTTGAAATTTACCGTGCACCAAGTGCACGTGGCTCGGTGAACATAAATATTGAAATTTTTATTTAAACACACTTACATTTAGCACACCCATATTCTTCAAACATTCAAACATTCTTTAAGAGATAACCAAATCTTATTGGAATTAATTTTCCTGTGACAAATATAAATTTAAAATTCACATAAAATATAATTGAGATTTGCCTTAGATCGTAGTTCTACTTGACCCAAGCTGAGATCCGAAGTAGACCCTGCAACTCCAAATCCAATTCTAGGCATATGCAAACGGGCTTGACTTTGCAATCTTCTTCCCTAGGCATCTCAAACCTCTTCTCGATCCACATTTCACTCCCAATATATAGAAGGTAAGAGCATATGTAGTCGTTGAATGTCAAAATTTGGGTATTTAACATATAGAAATAAGAATTTTGGGTTTGTGCTGCAGTCGTTCAAATCCAAATTTTGGGTTTTCAAACTTAAAAATCGACAGACGGTAAATCATTCCCCGTCTCAGAATTTTTTTTTTAAAAAAAATCTCCGTCGATTTTTTTTAACTTAAAAAACAAAAAAGATGAAAATCTATCCATAATGGGATGTATAGGCCTAGTTTTATAAATATATTTGTTTTCAAATTGGATTAGGGACAGGAGATGATCTCCAGTCCCACCAATTTCAAGAAATCATTTTCCGTCGATATATTTTTAAAAAAATCATGGGACGAAAGATGATCTTTCGTCGCTTTGAACGGACGAAAGATCATCTTATGTCGGCTATATTTTGCAAAAACCTATTTCTCCAGCCAAATATAACAGACCACTGTTCATCCCCAATCCAAATTTTGGGTTCATAGCCAACGACTGCAGCACCAAAAAGCCAAAATTTTGGAAATTTTGGCAAAATAACCAACGACTACATATGCTCCAAGGGGCACAAATCCGAAAAAAAACTATGTCCTTGACCCTTCATCTCTCCTCGTTGTTGCTATATGTCGTTGAGGCTTATCAGATTCTCCATTGTCATGCCTCGCTGCTAGCCATTTGGCCACATCAAGTATTATGTTCAGGATCCAGTGAGGTTCTGAACTATATTCGCCTCAGTGTTTGCACAAACCTATGCTTGTAAATCTCTTACTCAGAGAGGCACAGTAGCTTGTCTGAGAACTTCATCCTGCTTCTCTTAATTTGAGACGTAACTGTAAAATGACATGCTCTTGACTCACCTAATTGAAGTTTTTTTAATGACAATTTCCTACCTAGACTCTGCTCTGGATGTAGATTTGTCGTTGCATACGCTCTTGTTTACAGGAAACATTGCATTCAGTCATTCACATTCATTTTTTATCTTATAAACCTCATTGGAGTTGTTCTCTTCTTAATTTTCAATGGTTGTCTTCGTTGCATACGCTCTTGTTTACATAAATGAAACATCTCAAAAATATTGCATTCAGTCATCCACCTTCATTGTCTATCTTATGTTTGTTCTGTGCTTTGAAATGGTTGTCTCCCCTCCTTAAACCCTTCAACGGATCTGAGATGTAACCGATGAAAAATACTCGAATCTTTTGTAGTAGTCGTAAGGAAAATAAAGCCTTCGTCAAAGGGGGTATTCAATTCGTTACGAGTAGTTGCACTTACATATTCTAAGTTACAAGTAGCTACAGTTACTGCACTTTCAAGTTATATAAATGCAAGCATTCATTTGCCACTACTGAAACCGACGACTGTCAGCCTTCTGATGCAAGTCATGCACATCTCAAAGCACTTCATGGTTTACTGTCAATCGGGTAAGGTCAGAAACTCATCTCTTACTTCCTGTTACTGATTTAGCAAGGAGTAAGTAAAGGCTTACTGTATTCAGCAACCATAGACATTAGCAAATTGGGACTTCATATGAAGAACCAATCAGAATTAAACATATACAACCATATATGCTCACAAAGAGAAGGATCGAATTATTGCCCACTAAAATGTTATAAAAACAGCAGAAAGACAGAACTGGAATCTGTTCAAAAGGCAGCCATAGTGTGGCTTGCACTATCACTGATTCTTTATACATTACATGATTGCATTCAAAGCCAAATGAAGGGCAAACAATAAAGCAAGATGACTGATAAAAAATGGAACAAAAACCATTATTTATAATCACAAAGATATATTCAATCGGATTGGCAACATGTAATACACAATGATAGGTATCAATAATAGTTGAACAAATATTTAAAAAGATGATTATGAATACTGCTAACAAGCTTGGCCTTTTCAAGATTATATGCAGCAAAAGTTAGCAAAATGATGCTTCCAGTAAATATATACAAAGATATTTACACGAATTGTTCACACAGAGTTTTTAATATATGTACATGATTCCATGCATAAAGCAAGGGATGGAGATTAAGGAAGCAAATTGGCCCTCCTCTTCCCCCACTCCAAGCAAAAGAAAGAATGAAAGATGTACAACCTTTGACAAGGCTACACACCTTGATTTGCCTTCGGTTCTTCAGCTTCCTTCCAGAAACAAGAAACAACCCCACTGCTTTCTCTTCAGTATTTCTTTTTTCATTTAATTTTCTCCTTTTTCTGGTTTGGAATGTTTGTTTTTTTTTCCCATCTTTTTTGGTTTAGTACTACATACCATCAAAGGATGTTGAAAAAGAGGGAAGCATCTCTAACAAGGCCAAGCTCGCATTACTAATTAGAATAGGATTATCACATGTTCTGGAGCAAGCGAAGACAGCCACTGTTCGATGTAATCATTGCCATCTGAACATTCAGAAACACAAAGCAACATTACACCAACAATCAAATTATGTTTATAAGAAAGATTCAAACATATAAAATGACAACAAAATATCATCAATCAAAATCATACAACAAACTGATATACAGAACAATTACAGCACATTGTCTCCATTTTTCTCCTTCACTTCTCTTGAGGGCCCCCCTCTCCTCAACTCTTAGTTTTTTTTTCTTTTTGCCAATTCTCTTCTACTTTTAGTTACTAATACAGAAATACCATAAAAACAAATGTATAATCTCATAGAAAATAAAACAACACCACTGGAAACATAAGCATTTAAACTAAAAGCAACCTATGTCATTATTTAAAGCTCAGTTATAGCATATAATTTTGTCAACAAGTTGGCAGGTGGACACTTTTTTTGCCATTTAACATTTAATTGCAGTCTCGTAAAGAAACTGACCAAGCGTTTAAATACAAAAATTAGTGACCACTTCCATGTTTTTCCTTAGTAAGCTAAATTAGTGAACATATTCTGCTGAACAATGACCACGATACATCTAATCAGGTTTTAGTATGGATTTATGAATAGGATTCCTTCTAGTATCTTGAAACTATACAATAATTACTTCAGTGACTTAGCCACCCAATTTTGCCTGGTCAAGTTTTTTATTTATTATGACGCCAAGTAATTAGTTCATGGTACACAACTCTCCAGACTTATAGGATCACTGGGATGTCATGATTTCAAAACTTTACATATGAGGTATTTCTTCAACCAAAATATTGAAGCACTCTACTGAAATACTACCTCACCTCACCTTACTACATGCAGGGTGATGCTAAAAGAAAAGGTTGTCTATCTCATCTCGTCTGTATTGATTGTGCCCAACTTTACTGCTATCCAACAAGTCACAGTGGTATTTACTATTTCACTTCTTGCAAATGCATTTAAGTCTAATGCATACTTTCTAGAATGAAGATACCATGTGTCCATTTTCCAAACATAAAAAATTCACTAAATATTGTTATCAAAATTAGAGTAAAAAAACTGAGCTAAAACAAATAATAGTTCTATAACTCTGTTATAACACTGATCAAGGACAATTACTTTCTCAAAAATTCTGTCAAATACCTAAGTGAATATTTACTTCATACTATAAATTCTAGTGTCGGACAAGTCCAATATGCATAGGCCATACTGGACTGGATAGAGGTAGGTAGGTATATATATTGTTCACATAATCAAACCGCTACAGAGGGTATCTATTGGTTGGTTTGACTAACACGAGTAAATCTCCCCACCATTAGATTATTTAGTGCATTTCAACTTAGATACAGGCCACAAACACAAAAATGACATGGCAATACTTAATTGGGTTAAGGTCAGAATTTCATTAAGCTTTATGTTGAAATTACTTTTATTAAAAGATAATCTCTCCAAAGCCGAGCTATTTACAAACAATAATTCACATAATCTTCTTTAGATAAATCATATACCTTATTTGAAACGAAGTTTTAGTTAAAAGCATTATGTACATCTCTTACATTTAGCCTAGGTTAACCTAAAAAACAGAAAACAACTTAGAATATATTATGGATGCATAAATTTATATCTGTACTTCTTTACAATAATAACTATAATTGGTGATTCCTGTAGAAATGTGGCTAGCCATCAATCTATATATATCATCAAATTGTTAATAAATTAAATCATGAACATCCATTTCAAGTATAAATTTCCTATCCCTTTTCGGATTGTTCCTTTTATTTGAAAACCCCACCCTAACCCCCCGCCTTCCCCTTCCCACACCAAGACACATGATGTCCTATTCATAATGTCATGTGTGTGATACTTTCTCCTCTCAACGAGAAAAAAATTGTGATACTTCTCTCATGGTTTTTTTCTTTTTGCACACATGTTTTCTTCATGTGGATGAAGGACATGGAAGTTTTTGACTGTTAGATTTTTCTTATTTTCATCCATGCTTTTCAACATAGATTTGGTGAGTATGCTCTTTTCAATCTGATCCACTTAAGAAGTTCCTAACATATGGCATGTTCTAAATGTCTGGTTTGTTGGATTGGTTCCTGAATGAATGATTTATGCCTTGTTCACTTTTCAGTTCCGCAAGTTTTGGTAATATTAAGTTCAATTTCTGGATCAAAGCCTACCGGATGCTAAAAGGAGTGTTTGGTGAAACCAATACAGTATGATATTGACAGAAGAGGTAGATCATGTCATCTATATAATATGATGTTTATAATATAGATTTCAATTCGGAAGTCAAAATAGCGTCATTATAATTTTAGCAAATTTGATACAGAGCATGTAAAAATTTCATAGGCATGCCAAGAACAAGAAGAAGACTACTCAGAACAAAAAAACTCACCGTGGCGAAGAAGGGAGGAGGTTGAGAGTGGCTATACTGCGGTGATGGGAGGGCGATTCCGAAGGGACGGAAGGATGGTGAGAACGACGACGTCATCGTCGACGACGGCGAAGGCTGCTGAGGAGGGACGAGATAGGGGTTAGAGTTGGGGGAATCGGAGGGATTGGGGGTTTCGAGGAGAAGCGTCAGGATCGTGAGAGAAATTGGGGTTAGGGTTTGGGTTTTGAGAGAGATTGGAGTTGTTAGGGTTTGGGTTTTGAGAAAGATTGGAAGGAGGCGTACACCAGAGGGAGAGGGGGGGAGAAAGTGGAATTATTTATTATTATTTATATTTAGTTTTAAATATAAAAATTAAATAAACGATCACAAATTAATAATAGCCTTTGATCAGTTTGATCAACAAAATGAACGAAGGGTTAGGAATGGCTTTGGACAGTTTTTTGTTCTTATTCTTGCTTTTATAATAGAAATAGATTTAATACTAAATAAATTAATAAATTAACTTATGCATTATAAACAATATTAAATAATGAATATTTTGGGGCATTATAAAATATCCTCCCAATTCTCATGCTTTATGCCGATTGGTCTCCATTTATTTTCTTCTAGGTCTAGATCAAAGTCATGTTGAATCGATGATCTTACCGTCGAACCGATTGAACTTCGTGAACTTATCTGTCATCTTCTCCAAGGAACCCGAGCAACCCTTTTTTGCAACCTGACGCTTTGATACCATGTTAGGATTTCTTGTAGAGTTTTGCAACATGATCACTACGAACAAACCACCAAGCAAATAATAGATCAAACCAAACACACAAAGCACACAATTTTGTCATGGTTTGGCCACGCCTAATTTTGAGAATAAATAACAAAGATATTATTCAATTAGAGAAGATATAAGAGTTACAACCACTCTCACCACAACCTTATCTATTTCTCAAGCCACACCAGAAGATACTTGCTCTTTACAATGAAAAACTCTCAAACTCAAACTTTCATATGAAGCACTCTATCTCTTTGCTCTTACCTTTCAAAGGAGGCCGTTACAAATGTATATATAGATATTTAGAGAAACCCTATTTTACTATCTGGATACAATAACTATCTGTTGTATCCTGAAACGATAACCATACAATGAGAGTCGTATGATTTAACTTGGAGGAGAATTGGACTTCAATTAGATTACACACCCGATACCCATATGTTGCCCGCTGCACATATGCTAATTAGGGTAGTCGACTGTCCTATTGTTGCCTCCTAGTTGTTGCAACTCCTTCTTCCTCCATCGTCGCTTCGAACCTCTTCTTGCTTCACCTCTCTTATCCTCTTATCGGGTCTAGTCTGCAAGAAAAACCCAACAATACCATGCACTAAATTGAAGTACTAACTAATTAGCATTTAATCACAGCGGTTCAACTCATCACATACTATACTGTGGCTGATCCAAAGACCTAATTAAATCAAGTGCAAGGCCATGTGTACAAAATCTCTTTTGGCCAATCTCAATGAGATTCAAATTAGTGGTCTCGTCGAAAAGACATAGGGTATCTAGGAATTGAATCCTAGAGAAGTGCAAGGCCATGTGTACAAAATCTCTTTTGGCCAATCTCAATGAGATTCAAATTAGTGGTCTCGTCGAAAAGACATAGGGTATCTAGGAATTGAATCCTAGAGAGGGAGCATCGAGGATAGGTTGCATATAATTCACTTGGCCATTGGGGTTGAGTTGCCCATTATCTCGAACCATGCTGTTTAGACTTTTGTTTAGATCATGTTGTGAAGTTTTTGGAGTGTGTTCATGTAATTTCTTCCATTGTTGCCTTTTTTTAGGTTGATATTTTGTAGCCCTATAATTTGGTGTATGTTTCATTATTTTCTTATTAATAAAACATGGTGACTATGCTTCACATTTTCTCCAAATAAATAAATAAACATTTGATCAATCAAATGCTAATTAGTTAGTACTTTAATGCATACATGGTATTTGAGATCAAAGGCTTATATAATTATGTAGAACTTACTGCTCTTATCGAGGCTGGCACAGTGGCCTCCAGTACGAGTGTCTGTGGTTTGTATTCCGAAATTTATTTTCTGATTAAAAAAAACCAAAACAAAAAAACAAAAAAACAAAAAAAAACAAAACAACAACAACAACAACAACAACTATTCAACTAATTAGCATTTGATCTCCCAACTTGGTTTAAGGATATATATCGCTATTTGCAATAACATGTTATCATAAATGAACTTAGATACACTGAGACAATTAAAAAGGATTTGATATACTGGCAGCAACAGCAATAATTGGTCTTAGAATCATATGTGACATAATTCCTCATATAAATATATCTTACAGGTCCTTTTTAATTAAATAAGATTTGACAATGTAGAACGAATGCGAAATTCTCTGAAAACTGTATACTCTTAGTTTATGACTTCCAAGATTGGTGAATATAAGCCACCAAACCAACTAAAAGCCATAGTTCCTTATTGCAATAGAACTCAGAGAAACCAGTTCAAAAACAAAGTTGACTCCAGTTTGATGAATTATAGCTTGCTAGCTCCCACCAAACGCACTAACATTAGTAGTTGATCTCCCTCTTGACTCTAATCACATCTTCACTAGTCCGAATAGTATATAAAAGTTCGGGTACTCCATAGTTACGACCATCCTATTCATTCATTAGCCTAACGAAGTAAATTACATTGGTGTGATTACTGAAATGGCAGGCCTTTCATGCTCTCAGTCATCTCGACTTCCTGTGATTCCTTTTCTGATTTTGTCATTGTTGGTAAGTTTGAGCACTGTGAGTTGGGCTCAAGACCCGTCACAGCTGAGCTTGGATTATTACTCCACGGCTTGTCCAACAGCTGAGAAGATTGTGAGGACCGAGATGGAGTGTGCGGTTCGTGAAAACCCTCGCAATGCTGCTGCAATACTGCGACTCCACTTCCATGACTGCTTTGTTCAGGTCAGAAAGTCAGGGAGGGAATGCAGCAAAAATTAGAAACCAAATAAATGAATCCAAGAATCATGATATTCTTACTGGAGTTTGTTATGTAGGACTCCTTATGGTCATATGTTTATTAAGTGAGATAATTGACTGAAGGCCTTTAAATTTTGCAGGGATGCGATGCATCAGTATTACTGGATGACACGGCTATGTTGAAAGGTGAAAAACAAGCTGCGCAAAATTTGAATTCTTTGATTGGTTTCGACTTGGTGGATCGCATTAAGAACCAATTGGAGGCTCAGTGCCCCGGAACGGTCTCTTGCGCAGATCTCCTTGCCATCGCAGCTAGAGATGCAGTTATCCTGGTATTATACAATACACATTGTGGTTGATTAAAAGAGAAAACAGAAAGAAACATTAACATAAAAGTAAAAAAGAATCCAGTTTAGCATTTTGAATCGTATACTGTTTCCTTAAATTTATGAACCGATTTACATATTAAAAAAGAGAAATAGTGAACAAGATTGCATGCACCTATAATTGAGTCTCTCTTATCCTAAGAGAAGCAAACGAATGAATTAGTGAATGGCAATGATAATAGAATTAAGCAGAAACAAACAAGAGATCTTTAGACCAACTGCTAATTATACTTTCCTACAATATTCAATCTGATTGATTTCATTTTTTTTTTCATTTTTTTTTCCAGGTTGGTGGGCCCTACTGGGATGTCCCAGTTGGAAGAAAGGACTCGACGACAGCGAGCCTGGAACTAGCAAATGCAGACATCCCCACTCCTAGTCAAGGCCTCCTTTCTCTCATCAGTAATTTCCTAGAGAAAGGTCTCTCAGTCACTGACATGGTGGCTCTTGTTGGTATACTTCTCACACACTTATTAAACTATATGAATTTCGTAATTTCTTATTAAGCGAACAATTAGTTAATATGTAACATGCAAATGATGGCTGTGAAACACAGGTGCGCATACCATAGGCCTGGCTCGCTGCGTTAACTTCCGTGACAGGATCTACGGGGACTTTGAACTGACATCACATTCCGATCTCACATCAGAAGCATACCTCAGCCAACTGAAAGCAACCTGCCCGGTCAGTGGAGGAGACGACAATCTCAGCGGCTTGGACTACATTTCCCCCACTATATTCGACAATGCCTTCTTTCAGACCCTTGTTAAAGGAGACAGCCTTTTGAATTCGGACCAGGAGATGTATTCGAGCCTGATAGGATTCCAGACATCCGACCTTGTGAAAACATATGCAATGGATCCTATTGCCTTCTTCAATCAATTTGCAGATTCGATGGTGAAGATGGGTAACATCACCAATCCCGAGGGCGGGGAAGTGAGGACAAGCTGTAGATTTGTGAACACCTGATGATGATGATGATGGTTGAGTTTCTAAATTTTTTTTTTATTTTTGTGATGTGTTAAGATTTTCTAAAGAAATTTGGGTAAAAATTATTGTTATCACTTGATATATGTTTTACTTTCACTATCATATATGAACGAAGTCATCTTGTTTTCCAATATATTGTGCCTTCCGACGAACAAAATTTTTTCGAGCATGGTTGTGTGATGAGAGAATATGAAGTGTATCAGAGATATCGGTGGAAAATTAGATATGTAATTTGACTAATACAGGGGAATAACTCATTTTTCCATGTATGTTGGTGGGTTTGTATTTGTAAACCATCAATTAGTCCATTAATATTTTGATCCCGACAAATTTTCATTTCCAAACCACTTAAAACAAACCATTCTTACAATATTGCAGGTCAACTGCTAAGTTATCCAGAACCTATCAAAATTACTGAAATCATATTTGGGGAAAAACCATATTTTCTCATCTTATTGCTTCTACTGTCTATTTGTATATATACACATGATTTCTTGGAGAAGGGGTACATTTCTTGGAGAAGATTAAGGAGATGAAAGATTTGAGGGAATTTGTTCCCTATAAATTTGGAAACAGAATATACAACTCATACAAATTATATTTTAACAATCCCCTTCAAGTTGGTGCATAGATATTGAACATGCCGAACTTGTCCACAAATTTCAAGAATAGCTGATTCGAAACTGCCTTGGTGAGAATATCTGCGAGTTAGCCTTCTGATTTCACCTTAGATATCTCAATAATTTTGTCATCTAATTTCTCCTTTATGAAGAACTTATCCACCTCTATATGCTTCATCCTACCATGCTAGACTGGATTGGTTGCAATATCACATGCCGCTTGACTGTCACAATACACCTTAATAGACTCATTTGGAGCACAAAACAAATCCTGTAACAACAGTTTAAGCCATAAAACTTCAGTTATACTCAGTGCTACTCCTCGATACTCGGCCTCTGCACTAGAGTGTGTAACAACATTTTGCTTTTTGCTTCTCCATTTAACCAGATTTCCTCCAACAAAGATAAAGTATCCTGAAGTGGAGCGCCTATTATCAACAGATCCTGCCCAATCAGCATCAGTATATGCCTCAACCTTTAAGTGACCATGTTTTGCGAACAAGACCCATTTTCATGAAGCAGACTTTATGTATCTCAGGATCCTCATCACCGTATTCATATGTTGTTCACGAGGTGCATGCATAAACTGACTCACCACACTTCTGGCTGCGAATGTGCAAGATACATTAGTCGTCCTACCAATCTCTAATATCTCTCCCTATCACACAGCACTTGATCAGGGTTATTCCACAGTTTCAGTTCTTCTTCTAACGGTGTATTAATAGGCTGACAAGCCGACATTCCTGTTTTCTTCAACAAATCAAGCGCATATTTTCTTTGAGACAGAAATATACCCTTTCTAGAACGAGAAACTTCGATACCAAGAAAATAACTCAAAGGGCCAAGATCCTTCATTTCGAACTTTTGTCACAAGTAGCCCTTTAATGCCTTTCTCTCCTCATAATCTTATCCAGTTACTATCATATCATCCACATGTATGATGAGAGCAGTAATCTTATCTTTTTTCCTTTTCAGGAACATGGTATGGTCTGAATTACTCTGACAATATCCAAATGTCCTCATTGATTTTGTAAATCTCCCAAACCAAGCTCTTAGTGACTGCTTGAGACCATACAGTGTTTTTTTCAACCGACACACTTTATTACTATGTTGGACTGGTCTATTTGATCCTGATGGTAGATCCATATAAACCTCTTCTGTCAATTCCCATGCAGAAAGACATTCTTCACATTAAATTGCTTTAACGACCAATCAAGGTTTGCAGCAAGTGACAATAAAACTCGAACAGTGTTGAACTTTGCCACAGGTGCAAATGTTTCATCATGATCAATTCCATAAGTTTTGAGTGTACCCTTTGGCAACCAACCTTGCCTTGTATCGCTCTGTCGAACCATCAGACTTATATTTCACCGTATAAATCAATCTGCATCCTACCGGCTTCTTTCCTGCTGGTAGCTCGACTACCTCCCAAGTCTCAGTCTTTTTCAAGAACTTCATCTCCTCATCCATAGTTACTTTCCACCTTGGGTTGGCTAAAGCTTCCTGCACATTGTTAGGAATAGATACAACAGATAATTGATTCACAAATGACATTTGATTCAGACAGTCCGTGAGTGCACATAATGACTTATGGGATACTTAACATTACTAGTGGGATCAGGCTCATAGGTAGGTTTTGGGATACCTCTAGTAGTACGATTCGAGAGTTCTCTTCTTGGAGCATCGGACAGCAATGACGATTGGTTTTGAGGTTCTGACGGTGCTAGTGGTGGAGATGACAGTAGTGATGGCATGGATCCTGATTCCTGACGGCTCATCTTCGAGGAGGTTCGGCACCGATTGTAGTTCCTCATGGAGATCTTCTCCCTCAACCAAATCTTCATTTGAGTGATCGTCACTACTTACATCCACATTCTCACTCCTTGTATTCAATTGTTCACTCTGAATCGTAACCACTTCGTCATAAGCATGAGTCTGAACTTCACTTCGGTACTCCCCCGGAAGTTCAACCTCAGAGAAAAAAATACATCTCATTTTCATGGAACACAATATCCATAGTCACAAACGTCCTTTGCGTCGGTGAATGATAACAACGATATCATTTCTTATCTATTGCATATCCCACGAAAACACAGCGAACAACTTCAGGAGATAACTTATTACATTCATGTTGATGAAGATGAACAAATGCAACACACCCAAACACACGATGCAGCAAGTTCACGACTGTTGGTGCATTCACATCTTCAGTTAATGCTTGAAATGGTGTGATGAAGTTTAGGATACTAGAGGGAACTCGGTTGATTAAGTATGCAGCGGAAACCAGGGCTTCCCCCCAATACATGAGTGGCATATTTCCATGAATAAGAGAGGCACGGACCACCTCGAGCAAGTGTCTGTTTTATTCTTTCTGCAACCCCGTTCTGTTGTGGTGTATACGAGCAAGTAGTTTGGTGAACAATCCCATGTTCCACCAAATATTATTGCAGATTCGAACTTAGGTATTCACAGCCATTATCGCTCCTAAGAACTTGAATATGTGCTTTATACTGAGTCATAACCCGTTTGTGAAATTTCTAAAATGAGCCACTAACTTCACTTTTGGACTTCATCAAACAAATCCAAGTCATACGAGTACAATCATCAATAAATATCACAAACCATTTTGCTCATCCAAAAGTAGTGTTTTTGGATGGACCCCAAACATCAGAATGAATAATCATAAATGGAAGTGAGCTTTTATTCAAATTTGGAGGAAAAGAGACACGGTGACTTTTTGCTAGTTCACACACATCACACCGAAAATTAGAAACATCCAACTTCGAAAATAAACTTGGAAATAATTTATTTAAATAACCAAAAGAAACATGCCCTAGACGTCGATGTCATAGCCAAATCTCTAATTTCTTCTTCTTCTTCTCCCCCTCGGATCCTTCCACAAATAGAGCTTGAGTCAATTTGCTTGAATTTTCAGATACCAAGTCCAGATAGAATAGCTTCCCGTGTCTAACCCCATAACCAATCGTCTTGCGAGTCCGAATGTCCTTAAACACATAATAAGAGGACCAAAAAATAAAATACAATGTAAGACAGTAGTAATTTGAGCAACAAATAATAGATTAAATTTTATGGATGGCACAACTAGTACAGTATCTAAGTTTAGATTTTTTGTAAGAGATATGGAACCCTCGCCAGTAATGATGGCAGGATCTCCATTGGTAGTGGACACACTTGTTTTAGTAGATGGTTGTAAGGTTTGGACATGTCTAGAATCAAAAGTCATATGGTCGGTAGCACCTGAATCAATTAACCATGCATTATTCATATCAGAGGCAGAAATATTAAATACCTTACCATCATTACCTGCAGCTGTAATCAATGTAGAGACTTGTCCAACACCCTTTTCAACTACATCAGCAGCTCCAACGGCGATAGTGGGTTGGTTGTAATTCTTCTTCCGAGGATCCCTGCTATGATCTCAGTTCTTCAGGTAGTTGATAATCTCATAACATCGAACTTTCATGTGACCGATTTTGCCATAATGAGCAACTTCGTTGATTAATAATGTAATTTTGGTCCAGATCGACTTGGGTGGCCTTTTGAAGAACGGTTCTGTGTCACCATTGCAGCTGCATCAGAGGGTGTTGAAGAGCTGTTCATGGTGCTATGTTGGTGAGCCTCACGAGACATGTGCATAAGAATAAGATGCCTCGTGATCAAGAATGGGATCCTTTCGCAATATTTCTTCTCGAACTTGTTCAAACTCAACATCCAATCCTGCCAAGAAGATATGAACCCGCAAGCACTCAATCTTTCCGATATTGTAAGCCCTGTTTTTCCAAATACATATTTTCTGAATATTTCCTGTATTTTGACTAATTATAAATTCACCTTGTTTTGAAATTTATTTCGGATATTTTATTAAAGCGTTTTCTAAATCGAAAACTATATTTTGTTCGAATAATAACATAATTTAATTTCTGTTCCTAATTGATCGGTTATTTGTATTTTTACTCAATTTAAATTTAAATGTATTATTGCTTTTGGGTTATTTTGATAAATGTATATTTTGTTATATAATCTTATTATTATTATTATTATTATCGTTATTATTATCTTATCCGTGTTATTTTACTATTGTTATTATTGTTATTATTAGTATTATATTTTTTGTAAAGCCCGAATATACTTATTTAATTGTATTTTATTATTCGATTTGATGTACGTTTATACGAATATTTTTAAAACTCATTTTAAGCTCTTATTGGATTTCAAATCCTAAAACTCTATTTTCCATAATGGATTCTACCCAAACCCTTTTTGCTTATTGGATCATACCCTATTCAAACCCATTAACCCAAAACCCATAATACTATATAAACATATCCTAATACCCTAACTTTACTAAGCCCTAACCTAATAACCCTAGCCGCAATATATTTTCCCCCCACTGTTCATCTCCCGTACCTCTCATCTCTCTCCGTCAACCCCTGACAGCGTGCCCCTGTGCGCTGTGCTTTCAGTCGTCGTCGGCGAAGCCCCTGCATCTTGTGACGCGACCCCTCGCCTTCAGCGGCGACAGCACCGCCCCGCCTCGCCAGTCGCGACCCCCTGTCGCCTGCCTCCCTCGTCGACCACAGCGCACCCCCCGGTGCTGTGTCCCTCCGTCGACGCACCGCAACGAAGCCAGCCAGCCGGCGCCCCTGCTGTGTCTCCACCCGATCGTAGCCCGGCCGTCCCCTGGCCGCTGTCGTGCCGCAATTGCCACCAGTCGCAGCAGCTCCATCATGCCAGAGCCGAACACTGAGTTGCTGTGATCATGGAGTCTTTGATCATGGCTTTAATTGTGAGTCGTCCGTCGGATCTACTTCATCATCTTGATCATCGAGATCCGTGCCGATCGTGCTCGTCGCCCTGGATCCATTTCCGTTACTCTTTCGTCGAATTCATCGTCTACACCCCAAGGCAAGTATCTTCCTGTACATTTCGTTTTCTAGTACAAGCTTTTCCTTGAAAATACTGCAAGTAGATTGTAAATGTGACTCCTCTTTGTTTATCATTGATGATCTCATATTTCGCCTTATCTATCACATGATCTAAAAGTCACAACCCTTCGTTGATACACTTGTTCACAACTAGTATAATTTTGATTCATTTCATACAAAAAGTGTTTTATTTGGTTTTTGTTCTGTCTTGGCTTACTGTTTCGATCCCGATAAAACCAAAATCTGAACTTGAGTCCTAAATATGAAATGTATCTCCAAGTGTCTAGTTGCCAATAACATCCATAATTTTCGAATTCCGAGTTACAGTTTAGGAGATATCGCAGTTTTACTTCTGCTGTGTCGGTAATTGCAGATTCATAAAAACTGCTGCACCACTTTGGTTTACAATTATTTTATCTATGCTACCAGTAAGTAAATGACTTAAAATTTTGCATGCTAATACTGGACACCCTAGAGAACGTTCCCTTATTTTTTCAGAATTAATTAATGATGTTTCGACCCTGTTTCGTATGTATAAACTCAGTTTTACAAATTCTGATTGAACACAGATGCTGTATAGTTTGCTATTTTGACATCAATTGCTACAACTTTTATGTGTCTTAATTATATGTGTTGGAACCGGGCAGGAGTCTAGTTTCTAGGCCTTCTGACGGATCCACATTTGCTATCTTGTAGCAACGGGAATCGTAGTTTTAGTGCAGCAACGTCATGCTGTCCAGAACTGCAATTCTCGTAGTTCTTGATAATTTTAATTCGTGTTGACCCTCGAATATGCTTTATAATTATCTTAAACTTGTTCCATGTTCTTGACCATGTTTACTTGACCTGTTTCGTATACTTTCATGCTTGGTTAATAATAATAATAAATAACAAGTCGGGGGTTTAAGGGAAAGACCATAGTAGTGGACAATATAGGTAAGTGTACTCGGAAGGGGGCCCGTGTTTCCCAGTACTTGGTTCATGAACTTGTTGTATCTTGATGAATTCATGAAGCCATTACTTGGCTCATGAACTTGTTGGATTCATGAATTCACTGTGTGATTCTTGAACTTGTTAGTGGATTTACGAACTTGTTTCGTAAACTTGTTACTTTATTTTCGGATTCATGAACCATACTTGCTTGATACTTGATACCTAAGTAGACCGCCTTATAAAATTCACCACTAGGCCTAAACGTATTGTTTGTATGTAGCAACCATGTAGTAAAAGTATGGATGTACGAAGTGTTACCTAGATAAAATTTAACATTAGACTTAAGATTAACTAGTCACTTGTACACACTTGATACCCTACTTGATGCTCGTTACTTGAGACTTGTTACTGGAGACTTGTTACTTGAGACTTGTTACATGATACTTGACACTTGTACGTGATACGTGTTACTTGATGCTTGATACTATTACATGTTCACATGCCACTTGTTCTACTACTAGTACTTGTTACCCAATCTTGTTACTTGAGTTGTCTTTCTTGCTAGCTAGTTTCTTGAATTCCACTACTTGTTGCATTCCTATTATATTATGTCATGCATTCTTGATTCCAAATCTTGTTCCATATTTCTTGCACTTGTTTTCATACCCTTGCTTGTACTATTTGCGGCCCTAACTTGCACTAAGGGCTTTTTTCTTGTTTTCTCTATTTTTCCTTTTTATATTTATATATACAGACTTTGGAGACAAATTGCCTGTTGAAATTGGTGAGCAAACGTTCTAGGCTTCGCTTGGAGAACAGACTTGCTTTAAATATTTTGTTTCTGAGTTATTTATTTCTTTTGCTACTTAAATCTTGTAATGGGCTTATAGTTCCGAGTTACTATCTTTTGATCCAGATTTGAAAACTATTTGGGATATTATTATTTTGTTTCCATTATTTCTGTTAATTAATAATTTATTCATGCATACGTAGTTGTGTATATCTTGTTGTATTTCTTGTAATGATGCTGAGTCGATCCTAAAGCTTATGAATGATGAAAATCATCCGCTGGGTTTCGTCACGCGCTCGTATTCCGTATTTTTAGGAAGCGGGGCGTGACAGATACTTTTCAACATCATCAGAATTCATGATCACCTTGTCACATTGGTCAAGCTCTTGAAAATTCTCAGTTAATTCTCCATAATAGACGGAGAGTGACTTGCCATTTTGCCTTGCCGAGAAGGCTGTCTGGTTTAGAGCGAATACTTGAACTTCATCGGTTCCATCATAAAATGCCTTTGATAGGGCATCCCAAACATCACGAGTCGTACGCAATCGAATGTATCTCTTCATAATTTCCGATTTCATGGACATCAATAACCATCCTTTAACTTTCTGATTATCAGCATATCATTTATCATAGGTGGCTTCACCTTCATCAGGAATTTTATTCTTTCCTCGAATATACTGGATCTTTTCACGTCCAGCAATATGCATCTCCATCAACTGAGTCCAGACATCATAGTTTGTTTCATCAAGAATTATCCCAGCATTAAAACCAGAATTGTCGAATTGTACAATAATCGGTGTACTATCCTTTGTGTTCGAAGATCCATCGGTTGTTCCATGGTGTTGTTATGACAGAACAACAAACAACAAAACGAACAGACAAAACAATCGACAGATCAGATCGAATACAGACGGCTTTGATTGGATCCGATCAGATTTGATCATATCAGGTCTCGTTGATCTGATCTTCGACTTTGCCACCAAAGCTCGACGGCAAAGGCTTCGGGCGGCAACAACGGGAGGCAACGGGTGGCGGTGACGGGAGGCGACGGGAGGTAACCGGCAGTGGCTCTAGATGCAGCAAATGTCGATGGGTTAGGGCTTCGGATCTGGAGCTAGATCCGAATTCGGGGAAGATGTCGACGGTCGATGGGTTGGGGTTTTGGATGGGTTGGCGGAGGAGATGAAGAATGACGACGACGATGAGATCAGATCTGGAGCTAGATTCTACTTCGACGACGATAATGGGTTGGGCTTCAATTTCGGATCTGGAGCAAGATCTGACTCTGACGACGATGATGGGTGAGATCGGTGGGGCGTCGGGGTTTCGATTTTCGGGGAGGATGAATGAAGAACGCCTCTTCTCTTCTTCTTCTTCTTCAGGTAGCCTAGACTGTGTTAGGCTCAGATACCATATCAAGATTATTGAAATCAAATTTGGGGAAAAACCATATCTTCTCATCTTATTGCTTCTAATGTCTAATGGTATATATACACATGATTTCTTGGAGAAGGGGTACATTTCTTGGGGAAGATTACGGAGATCAGAGATTTGAGGAAATCTATTCCCTATAAATTAGGAAACAGAATGTACAGCTCATACAAATTATATTTAAAGAGAACCTAATCACAATAATCACTGTTCAACAATATGCTATTTTCTTGACAAGGACTAGTGACATTAGTTACACTGCTGATTTCCCTCACTGAACAAATTAAGAGACTGAAATCGAGGAAAAATAAAAAACACTCCCTTCACTCTTTTTACTGTACAAATTTATCCAATAATGATATTAATCTATATTTAATATAAATTCAAACTTATATCCATTGTCGTCCTCACCTTGGTCCAGAGAGCTCCATTGCTTGGACCAGCAGCAAAGAATCGTCAGTAAGGTCAGAGTATCGCTCTGAAAAGGAGAAATCGGGCACCTTGAATTTGTGTGGTGCTTCAATCCCTTGAGAAGCCTCCCATTTCTCAGCAAGCCCATCTCCTTCAAGCATTCTCACGACTTCTGACATCTTAGGCCTGTGGCCTGGAAGGTACTGGGTACAGAGGAGAGCCACTTGGACCATCTCTTCGAGTTCAACCCTATCGTACACGTTTCTTAGGTCCTTGTCCACAAAGATATCGAGCTTCTTCTCTTGATGGATCTTTTTCACCTGAACAATACGAAAAAATATCAACAAATAATGTTGGTGGATCTTATTCGCTTCTCTTTTGAAGATTTGTCGAATTGCTCTGTTGCAAATTGTATATTGCTTAATAAAGTGTATTATATTTTAGAAATCATACTAGCCTGATAAAATTTAGCCTAAATATTATTTCACACTATCGTGTGACATGGAGATGAGCAATCCTACTCTACTCATCACAAGAAAGACAAGTTCTTTTTTTTTTTGAGATAAAAGTGACCTAGGACAAGAAAGACAGGTTAGTGAAATATATCATCATATGAACATAGTTACATGTACAAGACATGGACCTAATGCAAATTTATATGCCAATACCAATTAAATCCCCAGATAGCTTAGGCTGTGTTACCACTTGAAAATTCTAACCAATCTAAGAGCATCTGTAGTCGTTTGCCAAATATCGATAAAATGGATATTTGGCAAACGAACGTGCTGCACTCGTTTGCCAAATATCCATTTTATCGATAAATCGCTACAGTCGATTGCTATAAATGAGAATCGATATAGCTTTTATCGATATTTGAAGGACGGCACTTCAAGTGCCGTCGCTTGATTTTTTATAATTTTTTTCGATTAAAAAATCCCCCAAATCCCTCGAACGGCACTTCATGTGCCGTCCTTTGAATATTTTTTTTTCGATTAAAAAAATTCCATCGCTCCCCAAATCCTCGGACGGCACTTGAAGTGCCGTCCGAAGGGTTTTGTATTTTTTAAATTTTTTTTACAATTTGTGAAAATGTTTTTGCAATTTTTTAATTTTTTTTGCAATTTTTGAATTGTTTTTGTAATTTTTTGAAATTTTTTTGTAATTAATGAAATGTTTTTGTAATTTCGGAAAAAGTGGAAAATGTCAAAAAAGTCCATATGGCTCTTGGATGCCGTCCATCCATATGGTTTGATAATTTTTTTTTTCTTTTTTTCCTTCTCCGACGGCACTTCATGTGCCGTCCGTTCTTCAAAATTAATTATTTTTTATTTTCGCGCTCCGACGGCACTTCAAGTGCCGTCCCACAAAATTTTTCAATTTTTTTAAATTTTTTTCCTCTCCGACGACACTTCAAGTGCCTTCGCTTAATATTATAATATAGATTGCTAAAAAATAGCTTTGCACGAGTGCAGCAAAAGTGGAATTCCTATATCCATTTATCCATATATGGATATTTTTTAGAGCAAACGACTACAGATGCTCTAACACATGTTAATGAAGCTGGGACCAACCCCCGATAAAATGTCACATTGACAGGGCTTTGCCAACCAAAATTGCAACCCTACTTAAAACATAACTCTTCAATTAGGCAGATACATCACTCTTACCCATTCAATCATGGCTCCTTTCTGGTTTGCTGCCTTCCCAAACTCTACAGCAGTCTGACCAGTTATCAGTTCTAGAAGCAAAATTCCGAACCCAAAGACATCGGTTTTCTCTGAAGATTGGCCAGTGGAAAGATATTCTGGAGCTATATGACCAACAGTGCCCCTAACAGCTGTAGTCACATGTGAGTCGTTATGATCCAGAAGCTTTGCGAGCCCAAAGTCACCTACTATGGCCTCACAGTTATCATCGAGCAGTATATTAGCTGCTTTGACATCTCTATGTATTATCTTGGGATCACACTGCTCATGAAGATATAGGAGGCCTCTTGCAGCTCCTATTGCTATTCTTTTTCTTGTACCCCAATCCAATGGTGGTCTTCCTGTGGAACAATATAGAATAGAATGATGAGAGGTCTTTCATCTAATACTAAAAAGTGGACAACAATGATTAATTGAATTTTAGTAGTAACAAGCTTTAACCCTTCAGAGCATCCCCAATGGAACCCCATCCCCATATCCATTTTGGGGTTCCATTTTGGGGTATTCCTTGGAATATACCATTTTGGTTTGCGGTTTCAATGGTACCCCATTTTGGGGTTTCAAATATTTTGTTTGTAATTATTTTTTTTGCACCAAACAATTTTTTTGAATGCAAAAATATAATACAGATAATTAAAAAGTAATAATACAATTACTTAGAAAAAATACACTTACTAAGAAAGATGTAATAAAATTATTGATGGCCACGTTAAAAAACTCGTAGGAAAAGGAGTATCACCTTATTCAAATTACAAAAAAAATTAACAATTAAATACCTGATGTACTAGCACCGTGTCGTTCCCACAAATGAACAATTAATCTGTTCCAAAGTTCAAAATGAGCTTCCTTGTCCTTAATTTTCTTGTGTCTAGCTAGAAACTCACTAATTGAGTTTCATCATTGGCAACCATCGATATCTCAAAGTCAGTTGTATGACTAAATTCCCTAAATGACCCATTTATATCTCACTCATCCTCGATGATCCCGTTGTGCATTATTATACACGAAGTCATTATATCATGTAAAACACGTTTACACCAAAAACGAGATGATCCCTTGATGATTGCCCAATGTGATTGAAGAACTCCAAATGCACGTTCAACTCTTTCCTACATGATTCTTGCTTCATAGAAAAACACTGCTTAGTAGGCCCCTGGGGATCATGAATAGTCTGAACAAGTGTAGACCATTTAGGATATATACCATCGGCTAAATAATAACCC
This sequence comes from Hemerocallis citrina, assembly GCA_017893485.1. Classification (NCBI taxonomy): domain Eukaryota; kingdom Viridiplantae; phylum Streptophyta; class Magnoliopsida; order Asparagales; family Asphodelaceae; genus Hemerocallis; species Hemerocallis citrina. The sequence goes on along the minus strand of CM030359.1, from coordinate 333,359,938 downwards.
GTGTCATACTCTTTTCCTATAATATTATATTTAACCGGAACTGATTTACCAACAGCAAGATCAGCAAATAGGTGTGAAGAATCCAATACATTGATGTCGTTATTAGAGCCCAGTAGGCCAATATATATATGTCATATCCAAATGTCATAATCTGCTACTACCTCAATACTGATGTTGGGAATCCACTCATGTGTAAGTATTGCCATGCCCAAGCAGTTGGACAATTTTTTCATTCCCAATGCATATAGTCCAAACTACCCAGCATTCCAAGGAAATCCATGTTCTTCACCTATACGGAGTCTAGTAACATCAATGACATTAGGTGGTCTAAGGTATTCCTCGCCAAATACCTCTACGACAGCGCGAGAATATTTTTCAAGCAAGAAACTGCAGTTGACTCGCCAATTTTTAGATATTCATCTGTAGAATCTGCTGCAACACCATACGCAAGTATTCTGAAAGCAACTGTTAGTTTCTGAAAAGTTGACAAACCAAGCTTGCCCACGCCATCATGCTTTTGCACGAAGTAGTTATCATAATTGATATGGCTAAAATTGGGGTTAAATCGGGACCGTCCAGATCGAGCACGAATCTTGGAGCACGGGGGTAAAAAGGTAATTCCACATACAGATGGATCCAAAACGGGTATTGGGCCTCCTTCTCACGAAACCAACCGCCCGCGAATAGATCCACTCCAACTGGGCACGGGTCCCGACCCGATACAAGCCCAGTCCACCAAGAGGAGAATCAGGGCACTGATTTGATTAAATCAAATCAACAAACTTGATTGGCTCCCACCAGGGAATCAGGGTCTAACTTCCTAAAACAGAATAGGAGGATTTTTCTCCTAACTGTTAGGCAGGAAATCAGGGCCCTAATCATTCCAGAAGGCGACTATAAATACAGCCCCTCTACCACCAAGACCAGGTTAATCACTCTTTCACCACTTAAGCTCTTTCTTAATCTTTTGCTGATTACTGACAAGAGCGTCGGAGGGTGCGTCGCCGGAATCAACCCCGGTGTCTCGCACTTCCTTGCAGGTCGCGGCGGGAGCAAGAAGGCCGAGTCAGCTGTTCAGGTTTTCCTCGGATCCACAAATTCTACCTGTTTACCCCCACACCGAAATCAGCGGTAACAGATTGGCGCCGTCTGTGGAAAAACCACACGAACAGTCTCAGCCCATTCCCCGTCGTCGTCTGCAGCCATGCCGCCGAAGAAGAACCGATCCAGAGGGTCGAACCGTGGGGGCAACCCCACCGACCCGGCAAATGAAGCTCCGGTCAATCCTATCCTTCAGTCCGACCTCCCTCCGCTGACCCAGCAGGTCCCACCTCCTCCTCCTCCCAAGCAGCAACCCAACAACGGTCCGTCCGGTCATAACGGTCGGAAGGAGAAGCAGCCCGTCAATCCGGGCCACGTCTCGGTCCACAATGGGTCATCGGACTCGATGGCCTCTCATCACCCCGACCTCCGCATCACACTCCAAAACCGCCACAAGGACGACGACCTCCGTACCCATCTTGACGAGAGGCGGGCCCGAGAGGGAGCCTCCCGCCAGCGTCAAGGTGAGCGGTCGCCACGTCGTCGGGACGGCAGAAGGTCCCCGGAACGCAGAGGCCGAGCGGCATCACCTGAGCACCGAAGGAGGAGGTCCCGGTCCCCCAGGGATCGGCGTCATCCGAGGGACCGAGATATGCCCATCAGCCGAGCCGAGTTCCTCCAGTTTCAGGAAACCGTACTGCAGGCCCTCAATCTCCGACAGAACGCCCAGAATGCTCAGAGGGTTCCGACACCCCCCAGGGATCCCAGTCCTCGGCGCCGAACCCGGAGTCCTTCCCCGACTCCCAGCCGACAGCAGCGGCAACAGAGCCCTCGGCGGTCCCAGGAGTACCGGCGCCGCAGTCCACGCTCCCCTTCCTATGGAGAGGAGTCCGGGGGGTCGTACGACTACCAGCGGAGGGACGACGCCCTCATCCGCCGTATCCATGAGGTGGAAAGGCTCATCGGCCGCATGGACAGAGAGGAAGAGTCCCGAGCAGGAACCTTCCGTCCCAGCCGACCCCCCTTCTCGCGGTCGATCATGGAAGCCCACATACCGAGGAGTTTCAAACCGCCGCAGTTTGAAACATACTCTGGGGAATCCGACCCGGTCGACCACGTCGAAAGCTTCAAGACCCTGATGCTGATCCACCAAGCTTCCGACGCGGTGCTCTGCAGGACCTTCCCTGCCACCCTCCAGGGGTCGGCTCGGGAATGGTATTCTAGGCTCGCCCCCTCGTCCATCTTCTCATTCGAACAGTTTGAGACACTGTTCATTACTCACTTCGTGAGTAGCCGACGAGCCGAGAAGACGAGCCTTTCCTTGCTGAACCTGCGGCAGGAGAAGCAAGAAAAGTTACGGGACTATGTGAAAAGGTTTACCGCGGAAGTCAGGTCAATTGCTTCCTTGGACCAGTCCGTGGCTACCGTGGCGTTCCAGTCGAACGTCCTTAACGCCAACCTCCGATCATCCCTGGCCAAGAAGCCCCCGCATGACTTCGCCGACCTCCTCCTGAGGTGCGAGAAGTACATCCGGGCGGAGGAGGCCGAAGCCCTTCCGAGCTTCGGGGGCACCGCCGCGGGGTCAAAGAGGAAGGCGACGGGAGAAGAAGGGTCCAAGAAAGCTCAGAAGGACATGGGCGGTCAGCGCCGCCCTCCCCCCAGGTTCGAGAAGTTCACTCCCCTCACCACTAATGTCTCTACTATCCTCATGGAGGTAGAGAAGGAGGGAATCATCCCTCCAGCCCCGAGGATGCACACTCAGGCGAAGAGGAGGAACAAAGATAAGTGGTGTCGTTACCACCGAGACCATGGGCACGACACGAACGATTGCCGAGCTCTGAGAGATGAGATCGAAGCACTCATTCGGAGGGGGCAGTTGGTCAAGTTCGTGAAAGCTAACGATCGAACAGATCGGAACTCACCTCCCCCTCGGGGGGCTAACAAGCGCTCCGAGCGACGTGAGGAGACACCCGAGTTCGAAGAAGAACGGGTTCTGCACCTGATCCACGGAGGCCCAATGGGGGGCTCCTCTAATTCCTCCCGAAAGGCCTTCGTCCGGGAAGTCAACTCGGTCCACAGTGCCCCTCCCCCGAAGGGTCTCGGCGTCCCTGTGTCTTTCTCCGATGCCGACCTCGAAGGGGTCCGAACCCCCCACTGCGATGCCCTCGTCATCGACCTCCGCATGGCCAACTTCAAGGTACAGAGGGTCTTGGTGGACAATGGGAGTTCGGTCAACATCCTATTCCTCTCGGCCTTCCAAGGCCTGCAGCTGCCCCGAGACCGTCTCAAGCCGGCCGGTTACACTCTCCACGGGTTCACGGGGGTCCCGGTGACCGTCGAAGGGGTGATAACCCTAGACGTTACTGCGGGAAGCACCCCTACTACCCGGACCGAGCCGATGGACTTCATGGTCGTCGACGTCCCGGCAGCATACAATGTCATCCTAGGCCGTCCCGGCCTTACTGCTCTGGAGGCTGTCCCCTCGGCATACCACTTGAAGATGAAATTCCCCACTCGCTCGGGAGTAGGGGAAGTCAGGGGAAGCCAGGAAACAGCTCGGAAGTGCTACATGACTTCCACCGGGGGACCAGTGCTCTCGCTCGAGACACTAGAGATCCCCGAGCCGAAGGCCCGTCCAACGTCCGAGCCGGCGGACGAGCTAGAAGAAGTACTCTTCTCCGACGAGGATCCGAGCCGAAAATTCCTCGTCAGCAAGTCCTTGCCGACCGTGCTGTTCTCCGACTTGGTGAGGTGCATCCGGGATAACCGCGACCTATTTGCTTGGTCGGCCGCGGATATGCCCGGCATCTCCGAGGACTTGCTCGTCCACCGCCTAAGCGTCGAACCGGGGTGCAAACCGGTTCAGCAGAAGAGGCGAAAGTTCGCTCCCGAACGACAGCAGGCAATCAAGGAGGAAGTGGATAAGCTGCTGAAAGCCAAGTTCATCCAGGAGGTAAATTATCCCGAGTGGCTGTCGAATGTCGTAATGGTCAAGAAGTCCAATGGCTCGTGGAGGATATGCATCGACTTCACCGACCTCAACAAGGCGTGTTCGAAGGATCCCTTCCCTCTCCCGAACATCGACACCCTTATCGACGCCACCTCGGGCCATGAGCTCCTCAGCTTCATGGATGCCTTCTCGGGGTACAATCAAATCCGGATGTTCCCTCCGGATATCCCGAAGACCTCCTTCGTCACCGACCAAGGCCTCTACTGCTACCAAGTAATGCCGTTCGGTTTGAAGAACGCGGGCGCCACCTACCAGCGCCTCGTCAACAAGGTTTTCCAACATCAGATCGGCCGAAACATGGAGGTGTACGTTGATGACATGCTCGTCAAGAGCATCCGCGGCACTGACCACGTAACCGACCTCCAGGAGGCCTTCGGCGTGTTGAGGAAGTACAACATGCGGCTAAACCCGAACAAATGTGCGTTCGGAGTCTCCTCTGGCAAGTTCCTCGGTTTCATGGTGAGCCAGCGGGGAATTGAGGCTAACCCCGAGAAGATTAGAGCCATATTAGACATGGCCCCGCCTCGGAACGTCAAGGAGGTGCAGAAGCTCACCGGTCGGCTCGCAGCCATCGGTCGGTTCCTCTCCAAGTCAGGGGAAAAGTGCCTCCCCTTCTTCAAAGCACTCCGGGGGACTAAAGGATTTGAATGGGGCCAAGCACAGCAAGAATCGTTCGACCAGCTGAAAGCCTATCTGGTGAACCTCCCTCTGCTCAGTAAGCCAGTCCCGGGCGAGCCCCTCTTCATCTACTTGGCCGCTTCCGAGCAGACCTTGAGCGCAGTCTTGGTAAGAGAAGAGGACCGGACCCAAAGGCCCATTTACTACGTGAGCAAGGTGCTTCGGGACGCCGAGCTCCGCTATCCGAGGATAGAGAAGATAGCCTACGCTCTGGTCATGGCAGCAAGAAAGCTTCGGCCCTACTTCCAATCTCACTCGGTCGTCGTCCTCACCGATCAGCCCCTCAAGCAAGTCCTCCACAAGCCCGAAACCTCGGGCCGGCTGATGAAGTGGTCCATAGAGCTAAGTCAGCATGACATCTCCTATCAGCCTCGGACGGCAATTAAGGCACAGGCTCTCGCCGACTTCATTGTGGAGTCCACCATCCCTGAGGTCGGCCACGTCCCAAATGGGCCTCCCATTTGGACAGTCTTCGTGGACGGGTCCTCTTGCAGTGAAGGAAGCGGCGCCGGCATTATCCTGAACGGCCCTGACAGCTTCGTCCTGCAGTATGCGATCCGCATGAACTTCAAGGCCTCGAACAACGAGGCGGAGTATGAGGCTCTCATAGCTGGTCTCGGACTCGCACGAAGTGCTGGGGTGCAGCGCCTTCGGATTCACAGTGACACCCAACTAGTCGTGAACCAGGTCTTGGGCGAATATGAGGCCAGGGACGAGCGAATGGCGAAGTACCTCGCCAAGGTCCGGGACCTCATGGGCCGGTTCGAAGAAGCCATCATCCAATGGGTCCCCCGGGAGGAGAACTCACAAGCTGACGCTCTCTCCAAGTTGGCCTCGTCTTCTCTACAAGGTCTCGAACAGACCGTACTGATCGAAGTCCTCTCTAAACCGAGCATCGAAGACGAGACACCTAGCTCGGTGGAGTCATTGCCGGTCATGCTGCAGGACAATTGGATGAAGCCACTGGTAGAATTCTTAAGGGATGGAGTTCTGCCCACAGATCCCAAAGAAGCACGCCGAGTCAGAACTCGAGCCGAGCGCTATGTTTTGATCGAGGGCATCTTATACAAACGCTCCTTCTCTCAAATAGATGGCCGACCTTACCTAAGGTGCCTCTCTCCAGATCAGGCCGAATATGCCCTACAGGAGCTTCATGAAGGCATCGGAGGGGCGCACTCCGGATTTAGGTCTTTGGCCCGGAAAGCTTTGAACTATGGGTACTTCTGGCCGACCCTTCTTCAAGATGCCGAGCGACATGTTCGGCAATGCAGCTCCTGCCAGAGACACTCCAACATCCGACGTCTCCCCCAGGCCAACCTCACCTCCCTATCGAGCCCTATCCCCTTCGCGATGTGGGGAATGGACTTACTAGGGCCTTTCCCTCCAGCTCCGGGTCAGCTCAGGTTCTTAGTCGTAGCCATCGACTACTTCTCGAAGTGGGTCGAGGCCGAGCCCCTCGCCACTATAACCGAGAACAAGGTGGTGCAGTTCTTCTGGAAGAGCATCATATGCAGATTCGGCGTCCCCCGCGTCCTCGTGACGGACAACGGGACTCAGTTCACTGGCACAGCATTCCGAGCCCTATGCGACGACCTCGTCATTCAACAGCGCTTCTCGTCCGTCTCACACCCCCAGTCGAACGGGCAGGCCGAGAATGCTAATAAGCAGATCCTCGCAGGAATCAAGAAGAGGCTGGACAAGTGCTCCAAGGGTTTGTGGGTCGACCAACTCCCTAATGTGTTGTGGAACTACCGCACCAGCAGGCGGACGCCCACCGGAGAGTCCCCTTTCAACCTTACTTATGGGGTCGAGGCCGTGATACCCCTCGAGGTCGGAATACCTTCCCCTCGGCTCATAGCCTATGACGAAGCGCAGAATGCCAGGGACCTCAGAGGGAACTTGGACCTGATAGATGAACTGAGGGAAAGGGCATCGATTCGGCAACAGAATTACAGAAGGAGGGTCGAGCTAGCGTACAACAAGAAGGTCCGACCCGCCAACCTTAAGCAAGGAGATTTGGTATTGAGAAAGCTAGCTATATCCCTCCCCAGTCAGAGGAGCAAGCTAGCTCCGAATTGGGAAGGGCCGTACCGGATCACAAAAGTTGTTCGGCCTGGAGCGTACCGACTTGAAGACATGGATGGCAAAGAGCTTCCGAGGACCTGGAATGCCGACCACCTCCTGAAATACCAAGAGAGCGCTCCGGCGCCTCTCTAAGTAATCCGAGGTGTCGAACCATTCCTCTCCTCTAACTTGTAACCTGTCCCATGAATTGTACTATGTAAAACGGTTCGCCGTCAAATATCAATAAAGAAAAGTTCTATTATGTTTGTGAATTTGCATGTTTCTCTCCCCTCTTATTTAACCAATGGTTCGGAGTCCAACACTCGGCTCGACTTTACCTCCTCGGCTCGTCTCCGGACGAACCAGGGGTAGATCGCCGTTCGGAATTGCTCCCACAGCCGTTGAACTATACCGATGGTTCGGAGTCCAACACTCGGCTCGACTTTACCTCCTCGGCTCGTCTCCGGACGAACCAGGGGTAGATCGCCGTTCGGAATTGCTCCCACAGCCGTTGAACTATACCGATGGTTCGGAGTCCAACACTCGGCTCGACTTTACCTCATCGGCTCGTCTCCGGACGAACCAGGGGTAGATCGCCGTTCGGAATTGCTCCCACAGCCGTTGAACTATACCGATGGTTCGGAGTCCAACACTCGGCTCGACTTTTACCTCCTCGGCTCGTCTCCGGACGAGCCAGGGGCAGATCGCCGTTCGGAATTGCTCCCACACCCGTCGAGCTCCAGCGATGGTCCCGGGGTCCAACACTTGGTTCCTAGTCCATCTAAACTACTCCGGTAGGTCGATGCCGGACCTTCGTTCGAACGCAAAAGTCCGAACTCTCCTAACTACTAGCCGAAGACCGAAGACCCACAAATTCGGTCGGCTTCCGAGCAAGTGGCTTCCCGAGCGTGTAAACGGGGAAAACACATTTTCCCCTCAACTTTCGTACGTGATCTCGATCAGACGGCTCAGATCTAGCCACCTGCGCAAAACGACAAGATAACGTTTTCTTGGGAACTGAGCCGCCTCGAGATTCGCGCCTACGTTCGACGGCTCAGATCTCGCCACCTACTCTAAGCGACAAAATAACGCTTTCTTGGGTACAGAGCCGTGCCGTACCGTGTCAGATCCACTAAATGACAAAGAGCCGCACCCCCGGAGATCCATTCGGCTAAACAGACGCGCTCGGTTCAAAGATCTCGGCACGACCGATACGGTTACAAGCAAGGACAAACATACAAGGCAACGAAAGGGAATTTTATTAATTGTCGGCGCATAATACAAAACATTCCATTACAAAGTGTTGGCAAACAAAACACACAATGCCCGACCCACTACACTTGTCTCTCATATAAAAACATCCTCACTAAACTGTTCGTCCTCCTCGGCAGACGACTCCTCCTTCTCCCCCCGGAGCCTCGCCATCACACCACGCAGATGCCACATCTCTGAGAGCAGGTCATCCCGCTCGGCGACGATCTTCGACTGAATGTGCCGAATGCTTTTGACCCGAAGAGCGTTGCTGAATGCGGTCTGCGAGTCTTCATCCTCCCCTGCGAAGCTCAGTTCGACGATCTTATTCTCCAAGCGTTGGATCTCGGCTTCCCGGAGACTGAGGACCAACGAAAGGTGGTCCCACTCACTCTCGGCTCGGCGTAACTTCATGTCAGCACTCCTAGGGCTCAGAACCGTTGTTCCAGAGGTGGCCTCGGATTCAGAGTCATCATTCGAACGCTCGGAGTCCGAGCCATGGATCGTCACAACGAGCTGAAAAGAAGAGAAAACGAATAACACAGTTTCAATACACTGCCGGAGTCTAACACTTGAAAATTTTTCAGAACTATTTGCATTCAGACATGATAGTGTTACAGACGGTCGGTCGACCCTACAACTAAGTTCTACAACGGTCAACAAAAATAGGAAAACGACAGAATCAGAGCCTCTTCGGAAGGGGAATGCTTCGGTTTAGGGAAACACGAGGACGGCGAGGCCTGCCCTCCGAACCCGACCCTAAACCAACGAAGCGCGAACCCCCTTCGCTGCTAGCTCTAACGGCGACGCCGGCCGAAGCCCCGCTCGACGAGGCGGCCGCACTGCTCTGAGCGTCGGCTGGACTCCGCCTGGTCAACGGCGAGCGCATCGCAAGTTCATGAAACGTAATCCCCCTCTCGCTTTCTTCGCGAGTACACGAAGTGCTGCGAACGTTAGCCCTGACCGGTGCCGGCTTGAGCGACGCGATCTCTTCCTCCAGTTCGATAATCCTATCCCTCAAGACGTCGTCCTTCGCCAACTTCTTCGGTCGCGGAGCCGTCAACGAGCCCGAGGCATTGGCGTTATCAGTCGCGAGCCGTCGGTAATGGGTGACTTCAATCCCCCTATCTATTGTGATCCTTCTGAGCCTGTCGACTTCGGCCGATAGCCTCTTGCGCTCGGTCGACGCTTTCTCCAGTTCGGAAGCCAGCTTCTCCCACTCCGCCGAACGCTCTTTTTCCGCTAGCTCCAAGTATTGAACCTCGGCCAAAAGGTCGTCATTCTTCTGCTCGGCGGCGGTAAGCTCCCTACGGAGGTTCTCAACTTCGCCTTCGGGATAGGGGGCTGAAGAGCGCTTCCGGTACTGGTACAGCTCGCGACCATACCTCCGCAGAGCCGCCTTCGTATCCTCCAGCCTGCCGAGCAGGAGATATCGCTTATACCGGCTCTGAGAGAGCTCGTCCTTCGTTTTCACCAGCTCCTGCCGAAGGTATTCAGCCTCCGTGATCGGACCGAATCTCACCTGAAATGCAGAGATAAATCCGAGGCCCAACACTTGGAGAAAGTTACGCCAAAACAAACACTAAGTCCGAGACTCAACACTTGGGCAAATTTTGGCCAAACAAAACATTTTTTCATTCAAAATTCGAAGAGTTCTACAACAGCGGTGGCCAGTCCGCAGTTAGGCTTACAAAAACAAAAAAAAAAAGAGAGAAAAGAAGACAACCGAGTCAGGGGTCGACCTTTTTGTCGTTCGGGTCCGTCGACCCCTCGGCCTTGTCCTTGCCCTCGCCTCCGCCACCTCCTTCGCTCCAGCTCTCCTCCTCGGAGTCGTCCTCCTTCTCCTCCTCGGCCGCGGCCTTCCACGGGTCCTCGACGGGTTCCGTCTCCCCCTCGGGGCCGATCAACCCCTCGGGGACAACCTCCTCACCTTCCACGAGGTCATAGAAGTTGTAGGAGGACGTGTCGAAGCCCGGGTTCTTGGCGACCACATGTTGCAAGGCACGGCCGTAGGCGTCCAGCATGTTCTGGATCATGTGCATCGCGGCCTCCTCCTGCACGGCCTTCTTCACCCTCTTCACCTTCCTGAGGTGTTTTGCCTTGATCTTCTCGGCCCTCTTCCGAGCGTCCTCCGCCTCCGACCGAGCCTTGGCCAGCTCCTCCCTCAGGTCGGCAGCCTCCTTCACCGACGCCTCGAGCTTGGCCGCCGAATCCTTCAGCTCGGAGACCTCCTTCTCCGAGGCCTCGAGCTTGGCCGCCGTATCCTTTGACAGCTGAACAGCATCGGCCAGCTGCTTCTCCAGCCCCTCCACTTCGGTGGCCCTCTTCGTCGAAAGAAGCAACTCGGAATCGAGCCGCTTCGCGACCTTGACGTGTTCCACCCTCTCCTTCTCCTTCTCCTGATCCTTCCTCGCCATCTCCTCGAGCAGGAAATTGAAGTGGCAGATGGTCTGAAAGAGAACAACAGAGTTACAATTCGAATCCAAGAACTTAGAAAATTTTCTAAGGAAGAAATTCAGATGAAGAAGAAATCAGCCTACTTACCGACATGGTATCCCGGGCGATCTGCATCACGGCGTCCCCTGCCATCCCGGCCTTCAGGGTCGCTCGATCCTTCGGGGTCGGCAAGTGCCTTATCGCCTCCATGCAGATGTTCCCGTCGCCCAGGAAACCATCGGCGTTCATCACCTGCCAGTCGGGGACGAAGATCTGCTTGTGACGCTCGGTTAGGATCTTCTCCGCCTCGGCAGTGAGGGGCGGAACCGGCATGGACAGCGCATCCTTCACCCCGAACACGCCGCTCGACGAACCCGGAGCGTCCGTCCCCGGGGTCGGCACAGGTGCATCCGAGGCAGGGGGATCGGAGACAATGGCCTCCCCCTGCTCGGGGACCACGACCTTCGTCGGAGAGACAAGGACCTCAATCTCCCCCTCCTTGAGGACCGCGACCTTCGGTTGGTCGGCAGTCTTTGCGACCGAGGGCTTCTTCGGAGCCCGGCTGTCCTGAGGCGCTGCCGACGGCCTCTTCTTCTTCTCCTGCTCTGCCCGGCCCTTCGCCACCAGAGCCTTGTAATCAAGCTTCATTGTCTCTGCAAAAACCGGATGGAAAAACTTAGAAAATTTTTCATGAACTTTAAACAAGGAGTATAAATACCAGATGCATACGAGGGTCGATCGGACTGAGACCCCCACGGAACAGATGCTCCTCCGTAATATCCTTCCAGCTTAGCGCTGGCAGGGCGAGAAGCTTCCTCTGGACCTCAGCCTCCTCAGTATTCAGCGGGGCGTCCTTCTTTGTACGCTTGGGCAGGCCGTCTTTCGCCCAAACTGTCGGTATCACCCACGGCGTCAGATTTCGGACGAGGAAGTATTTATCCTTCCAATGTTTGATCGAGTCCGGGTTCTCGATCAACTTAACTCCCGTCCGAGGAGAAAGGAAAAACCTCTGCTCGTCACGCCTCGGCTGGCAAGGTCGGAATAGACTCCGAAAGAGGAACATAGTCGGCTTGGCGTCGATCTCTTGACATCGGAGGAGGAACGCCACGACATGCCTCCAAGTGTTCGGCATCAGTTGGGCAGGACTCAGACCGTACCAGACCAAGACTTCGACCACGAACGGGTGTAGGGGAAACCGGAGCCCGGCGATGAGGGAATCGACCGGGAAGACGCATATGTCCGGCGAGGACTTTGTGTTAGCTCGGAACCCCGGCCCAGGAAGAAGCAGCGCATACTCAAGCGGGATCCGGAAACCCTCTCGGATCGTGCGGAGATCGGCCTCGGTGAGAGTCGAGATCCTGTGGTCGACCTCGGACAGCTCCCTAGGCTCGTTCTCCTCCACCAGTTTTGCCGTACCTTGAGTGACCCTCTCCAAGGCATCCTCGGCGTAATCCCGGACGCCTCCCACGGTCGATACGGCGATGAGCTGCCGACCGAAACGCCCCCGCTCTCTTCGGCGTTTCCACTATTGTGATCACGGCTTTACCCTTTCGGGACTCCGCCGTGACTTCCTCGGGCACTTCGGCCACTTCACCCTCTTTATCCGGACGAACAACTTCTTGCTCGCTCGGCTCCATTACTCCCTTCCCTTTATCCCCTCGGCCAACGGCTTGCTTCGAGGCGGGGGTCTCAGCCGAAATCTTAACCATGTTTTCCTAAAAAGAGAAGGGAAAGAAACTGACCTTGAAGTGACAGGTGCGGTCGGAAAAGTTCGCCGGAGCTAAGAACACTACCGCGACAGCTAGCAATGCCACCAAGGGAGCTAAAAGCTGTGAAGCAAAGTAAAAACGGAAGAGAGAGAGTAAAAGTGAAAAGTGAAGACTTGGTCTTGGGGGGGTGAAGATTTATAGTAAAATTGGAACGTCCCTTGGACTTCCAATGAAACTTCGCGACTTTTAGGCTACTCTCGAAACGTCACGAAGGCCCATCACCACTACTCCTCTCACCAAGTCAATTGGCTCGGCCCCGAGGGATCCAAATCCGAGCTACGAGCGACCCAAACACGCCGACAGCAGGGTCCGGTCGGAATCCGAGCAAGTGCCTTCCCGAGCTGGTAAACGGGGAAAACTCACTTTCCCCTCAACTTTCGCGCCCGATCTCGATCAGACGGCTCAGATCTCGCCAAGAGCACTAAACGACAAGATAGTGTTTTCTTGGGGACTGCGCCCGTCTTGAGATACGCGCCATCATCCAGCGGCTCAAGGTGCGCCACGTCGCTCGGACGATTGAACCCTCGGACGCCTCACCTATGCCTAAAGGAACCTGGAAAAATTTTGATTCAGTTTTGAGGCGCCGCCTTCGGCTAGCGCCCCCAGGTCCCGTGCATCAGTCGGTATCCCACCGACCACGGGCCCCGGTCGGGAACAGATCGGCGCTCCTCTCATCTCTAACTCCCCCGGGCTGACATCCAACAGAAGCCATCAGCCCGGAAGGAAGACAGAGATGAGAGAAGGCCCATCAACACTCAGAGAACAGGAGAAACACGCCGTTCCGAGCCAGTTGTTTACAACTGGAAGGCGCGGCTTGTCAGAGGACTCCAACCGCAGCGCCTTCACAGTTGCAAACAACAGGCTCGGACGGCCCAGAAGCCCGAGCTGCAACTCATGATAGAGAAGCGCGCCATCCCGAGCTAGTTGGTTGCAACTGGAAGGATCAGTTTGTCAGAGGACTCTGACAGCGGCGCCTTCACAGTTGCAACAAACGGACTCGGATGGCCCGGAGATCGGCATCGGACATGGATCGTCACTCTCCCACCAAGACCTCCGCCTACTTCGGCACTCACTTCGGAGCAACCAAAGAAGGCAGAAGATCTTGGTGAGAGAACGACCACCCGTCCTCCCGAGACGGCCCATCCCTCGGATCCGGACTATGGTCGTCACCACTCTTGCCTTATTTTCCCCCGCTCCTGACATCCACTTCGGGACCGTCCGGAACGGGAGAAGATAAAGGTAAGAGAGCGACCACCCGTCCTTCGGAGATAACTCATCCCCCGGTTTCGGACTACGGTCGTCACCACTACTACCTCGTTCCCCCTCGCTCCTGACATCCACTTGGGGGCCGTCAGGAACAAAGGGAAAACCAGGCAGAAGAGCGACCACCTCTCCGAACCTCAAGAGAGAAGCTACCCAAGGCAGATGCCTCCGAGGTCTGAAACTCAATTTGGTTATGACTAAAATAACAAAGGGAGTGGAGTACTTATAGCCTGCCTCCTAGAACCAGCCATTATGACCCTCGGAAATCGAAGCGCCGCGTTTTAATTAAGGAAATTACTGATCCTCGGAAGTTGAAACGCCGCGCATTAATTAAAGGAATCATCCTTAATGACGTCGGGAAGGCGAAGCGCCACACAAATCACGAAGCGCCATTAACACCATGGGGAACAGAGCCATCTCAGATTGCCAAAAACCACAGGCCCTCGGTCGGCTGCCGAGCAAGTGCCTTTCCGAGCGTGTAAACGAGGAAAAATCACTTTCCCCTCAACTTCCGTGTCTGATCTCAATCAGACGGCCCAGATCTCGCCAAGAACACTAAAAGACAAGATAGTGTTTTCTTGGGGACTGCGCCCGTCTCGAGATGCGTGCCGACATCCAACAGCTCAGATAACGCCACGTCGCTCGGCCTGCCGAACACTAATGCCTTCGGTCGGCATCCGAGCAAGTGCCTTCCCGAGCTGGTAAATGAAGAAAAAAAGACACCGAGCTACGTGGACCGCTGGATCTCTCAAAAATTCGCCCTCCCAATGATGAAGAGCCCAGATTGCGCCACGTGCGCTAAAAGACAAGATAGTGTTTTTTTGGGAACTGCGCCCGTCTCGAGATGCGTGCCACCATCCGATGGCTCAGATTGCGCCACGTCGCTCGGAACGCCGAACCCCCTAGTCTCCGGTCGGCAGCCGAGCAAGTGCCTTTCCGAGCTCGTAAACGGGGAAAAACGCTGCCGAGCGGTAACAACCATCAGATCTTTCCGAAGTTCGCGCCCGTCCACGGTCGATGGTTCAGATCGAGCCACGCCATTAATCGGTATTTAAATCGTTTTTTATTTATTTTAATCGTTTTATTTGTTTAAAAATTGCGAGAAAATTGCTAAAAATTCGGGAAAATTAGCAAAAAATTCTGGGAGATAATTGGAAATTCGGGGACACACTTTCGGACCCCGGAGCGAACAATTATTACCCTGAACGCACCGCTAAAGCCCCCGAACGATTAGCAAACACATCGCAGAATTAAACAAATACTTCGAAAAAAGTAGATAAAAGACTGTCAGATACCCGACGCGGCTCAAGAACAGCACACAGCGTCAAAGGTTACCTCACTACCCCCTTTCTAGATTCAAAATCCCACATTTGGACTCCGACACAACTCCACCAGCCACTGAAACTGCTGAACTACTCCTCAAAGTCTGATCACGCTCAGCCTTTAGGAGTGGGGGGCTCGTGATATGGCTAAAATTGGGGTTAAATCGGGACCGTCCAGATCGAGCACGAATCTTGGAGCACGGGGGTAAAAAGGTAATTCCACATACAGATGGATCCAAAACGGGTATTGGGCCTCCTTCTCACGAAACCAACCGCCCGCGAATAGATCCACTCCAACTGGGCACGGGTCCCGACCCGATACAAGCCCAGTCCACCAAGAGGAGAATCAGGGCACTGATTTGATTAAATCAAATCAACAAACTTGATTGGCTCCCACCAGGGAATCAGGGTCTAACTTCCTAAAACAGAATAGGAGGATTTTTCTCCTAACTGTTAGGCAGGAAATCAGGGCCCTAATCATTCCAGAAGGCGACTATAAATACAGCCCCTCTACCACCAAGACCAGGTTAATCACTCTTTCACCACTTAAGCTCTTTCTTAATCTTTTGCTGATTACTGACAAGAGCGTCGGAGGGTGCGTCGCCGGAATCAACCCCGGTGTCTCGCACTTCCTTGCAGGTCGCGGCGGGAGCAAGAAGGCCGAGTCAGCTGTTCAGGTTTTCCTCGGATCCACAAATTCTACCTGTTTACCCCCATACCGAAATCAGCGGTAACAATAATGTTTGACAGCGTCTGCAGTCCGATAATATAATCTGCTACTCATCCGATAATGTCTGCAAAATTTCTTCTCGCCAAATCATGGCTGTGGCGCGAAATAGTCAACCCACAAATTATGTACAGCTGCCTCACGATCACGATTAATAACAAGATGTCCTGGAACTGAGCCTCTTTAGGTTGACTGAGCATCATCTTCTTCGTTAGTTGGATGATCCGCCAAAAATTGATTGATACTAGCAATCATGCCAAGTAACAATTGCTGCTCTTTTTCTTGCGCATCCAAAATATCTTGATAATAATTAATGGTACTGCTTGAATGAAAAAAATAATTTTGGGAAAAATAATTTTTATTCTTCTTGTTGTACTTTATTCTTTACTGTATACATCTATATATAAGGATTACATTCTTGGAGAAGAAGAAAAGAGATTGAGAGAAGATTGGGAAGATGAGAGATTTGGGGAATCTGTTTCCTATATTAGGAAACAGAATATACAATTACTATATTTCAACACTCCCCCTCAAGTTGGTGCATAGATATCGAGCATGCCCAACTTGTCAACAAATTTCAAGAAGAGCCGAGTCGAAACGGCCTTGGTTAGGATATCTGCAAGTTGATCTTCTGACTTCACTTTGGATATCTCAATAACTTTCTCATCTAATTTTTCTTTGATGAAGAATCTATCCACCTCTACATGTTTCGTCCTATCATGCTGAACTGGATTAGCCGCAATATCACACGCCGCTTGACTGTCACAATACACCTTCATAGGTTCCTTTGGACCATAGCCCAAGTCCTGCAACAGGAGTTTTAGCCATAAAGCTTCTGTTATACTTAAAGCTACTCCGCGATACTCAGCCTCTGCACTAGAGCGTGCAACAACATTTTGCTTCTTGCTCCTCCATGTAACTAAATTTCCTCCAACAAAGGTGAAATATCCTGAAGTGGAGCGCCTATCGATTGTAGATCCTGCCCAATCAGCATCAGTATATGCCTCAACCTTCAAGTGACCATGTTTCGCAAATAAGACTCCTTTTCCTGGGGCTGACTTAATGCATCTCATAATTCTCATTACAGTGTCCATATGTTGTTCCCGAGGTGCATGCATAAACTGACTCACCACACTTAAAGCATATGACAAATCTGGCCGTGTATATGCAAGATACATTAGTCGTCCAACCAATCTCTGATATCTTTCCTTATCACAAGGCACTTGATCTGCTTCGTTGCATAGTTTCAGTCCTTCTTCCAATGGAGTACTAATCGGTTGACAAGCAGACATTCCAGTTTCCTTCAATAAATCCAGAGCATATTTTCTTTGAGAAAGAAATATCCCCTTTCTTGAGCGAGAAACTTCAATCCCAAGGAAGTATCTCAAAGGACCAAGATCTTTCATTTCGAACTCATGTGACAAGTAGTTCTTTAATGCCTTCATCTCCTCAGGATCATCTCCAGTTACTATCATATCATCAACATAAATAATAAGAGCAGTAATTTTACCTTCTTTCCTTTTTAGGAATAGGGTATGATCAGAATTACTCTGATCGTATCCGAATGTCCTCATTGATTTTGTAAATCTCCCAAACCAGGCTCTAGGTGACTGCTTCAGTCCATACAATGCTTTCTTCAGACGACATACTTTGTTGCTGTGTTGGACTGGTCTGTTCGACCCTGGTGGAAGATCCATATAGACTTCTTCTGTCAATTTCCCATGCAAAAATGCATTCTTCACATCAAATTGATCCAACGGCCAGTCAAGATTTGCAGCAAGTGACAGTAGAACTCGAATAGTGTTGAACTTTGCCACAGGTGCAAATGTTTCGTCATAATCAATTCCATAAGTTTGAGTGTACCCTTTGGCAACCAGCCTTGCCTTGTACCGCTCTATCGAACCATCCGATTTATATTTTACTGTATAAATCCATCTGCATCCTACTGGCTTCTTCCCTGCTGGCAACTCGACTATCTCCCAAGTCTCATTCTTCTTCAAGGACATCATCTCCTCATCCATAGCTGCTTTCCACCTTGGATCGGCTAAGGCTTCCTACACACTGTTAGGAATAGATACAGCAGATAATTGATTCACAAATGACTTATTTGATTCAGACAATCGGTGAGTGGACACATAATGACTCATGGGATACTTGACTTTACTAGTGGGATTAAGCTCGTAAGTGGGTTTTGGGATACCTCTAGTAGTACGGTTTGGGAGTTCTTGTAATGCCCTGATTTTTCATTAATGAAAAATTATTTTATTTTGCACGTAGTGTGCACGTACAATATTTTGGTTGAATTAAATCTTATATTTTCATTGTGATGGGTATAAATAGTTAAATATGTGCTTTCAATTATTTTATACAAAAGCCTTCTTTTAAATGGATGAA
This sequence comes from Hemerocallis citrina, assembly GCA_017893485.1. Taxonomy (NCBI): domain Eukaryota; kingdom Viridiplantae; phylum Streptophyta; class Magnoliopsida; order Asparagales; family Asphodelaceae; genus Hemerocallis; species Hemerocallis citrina. The sequence goes on along the minus strand of CM030359.1, from coordinate 333,341,983 downwards.
AAGCCCTTTTTTTTAAAAAGCCTTTTCTTTTAAAAGCCCAAAATGTAATTCATTTATTTTATTTTAAAATAATTATTTTGGCCCATAAACTAAAGCCCATGAGTCAATTTATTTTAAATACAACTTGTCATGTAGGATACAATTTAAAGTTTATTTTTATACAAAATAAAATGTACAATTTTGGGGCCTAGTTGCATGCACGTGCACTACACGTACACGTGCAATATGCACATTCTTCCCATGGCCGGTTGCATTCTTTTGGAGGGAAAACCAAAATTTGTAATGGTGATCATGGTGTGGTGGTTGCTTGGTTGTGGGTAGTTATTGCAACTCCTACTTTCATCTTGACCTTCCATCTTACAACCAACCAATTGATCCTAGCCCTCCATTCTCTTTGATTTTTAGTATAAATACCCCCCCCCCATGGCTACTTATTCTTGTGCCAAATTATTCTCTTCCAAACCTATAGTTCAAATACCTTAGTGATTGTGTGAGTTAAAAGATTGAGTGTGTGTGGGATTGTTCTTGCAACACCAAGGAGAAGATGGGGCCAGCATCAAGAAGTGCTCTCGGTTGGCTTAGTAGTGTTCGGTTTTGGGGTGTGCTTGGAGGTTCGTGTGCGCGCATCTGGGAGGAGGAGCAATTCGTCGCAAGGACATCCGTCTAGGAGTTGCTAATTGAGTTTGTCTCTCCATTTGAGGTGGATAGATTCTCCATATTTCTAACTTAGAAATGCATGTTAGATATGAATGAATGAAGCATGAAAGAAATTAAGAAGAGTACACTTTAATAACCCATTGAATGATTGAATGTGGATATGCAATTTTATATGTGGTTCTATTATTTAAGTTGTATGTGAATTGATTAGAATCATGGATTGATTGATAAAAACAAATTTATTACCATCAAGAATTACACACAAAAGTTAGTAGTTTGATAATACCATTTCATGTGTTAAATAGATCTTTTGTGTTAATGTGGGCATGAATAATTTAAAGTATGAGTTGTATGTTAGGTAAACGATTAAAGACAGAGAATTAAGGTGAAATTTATTGATAAAGAGATTAGAATGCTAAATGCGAAGAAATGTCGAAAAGAGAAGAAATGTAGTATTATAATGTAGAATTTGAATTAGTTGTATGAAAATATGTTTTAATTGTTGCAAAAATTATTTTGCTCATACTGGTATGTGAATTATGTGAGGAAGAATTAATCTGGAGTTATACAGTAATTTTTATGAAAGCAAAATGAAACGAAGACTAGTTGAACATCGAATCGTTTAAACAACAGTGAGAATCGGTTCAAAAAGAATTTGAGGTGCACTTAGACAACCTGAGCACGTAGCTCAAGTGGTTAGAGCGTGCGGTTGGGTTCTCTAAGGTCACTGGTTCGACTCTTGAGAATACCATCTTTTATGGGTGTTTATTTTAAATCCGATCAGTTCTGAACCGAAAGCATTAACTACCCTCCGCTCCTCTTTTATACCGCTGGCACAAACTGGCCTAGTGGTCTGTGCTTTCGGCTGTCTCTGGGGTGCTGGGTTCGAATCTTGCCCTCGGCAAGATTGAAAAATCAATTTTTTGGGGTTTTTAATTGTCCAAAAATTATGAAAAAAATATGACTATTCTTCTAAAAATATATGGGACTTTATAAAAATGATTTGGAAATTATTTGCATGAAATAAACTATGATTTGAGACTAAAATGCATAAATAGAACTATGGCTCTATATGTGTATTTTTGTGAAATTATATCTTGTAAAAAGAATTTGAAATGAAGGATTAGAAGATTAATATAGTCGAGAAAGAAATTTTATTTTGTGATGGTTATGAATTATTCTCATGTGTGAATAGTGCGAAAAATGTGAAATGTGAACATTCGTTAGTAATGTGAATTTCAAAGTGAAAAGTGATAATTGATAAAGTATATGAATTTCATGTATAGTTATGGACTATTTGAACAAATTAGAAATCATGATTTGAAAAGAGAATTACTTTTGAGTATGATGACTCAATATGGAAATTTATGAATTGGAAATGCTCATTTTGGAAATTGTGAATTGAAAATTGAAACAAAAAGAGTAGCTAAGTCTCCCCCGGCATTTGGAAAGAAATGAAATGAAAAAAATGAGATGAAAGACCAAGGTTGGTCGTGTTTGAATGAATGAATAAGTCCAATTTAGTGGAGAGGCTAACTCTAGAGCTTTGATTTTTGTTCATGATTTTGATAAAAACTAAGGATTAGTACATAGTGGAGACGTGATGAAAGTAGGAGAAAAACACGAGTATGAGAGCCATCGGATTGGCGGTGTGAGAGTGATCCACAGGCTGCCTGCTTGATGCGTCAAGACATGGCATGGGCACTACTCCAGAATTATCGTCCCGGTGGCGACGCTTGTGGGATGTTTGGTGACTGCAAGAGGATCGTGTGCCATGAAGTGAGGCTGAATTGTCCATAGGTTGCCTGCTCGATGCGTCGTGTCAGTGCGTGGGATTCCCCTCCAGAATTTTCTGTACACGAGCTTGTACTCATAGATCATCTAAGATACCTACCGTAATTACAGTAGTAGATTAAGTCATAACGAGGGATTGAACCCTACAAAGATGAAGAACGATTAAGGGCTTGCCCTCGGACCTATGTAGTATGGGATGCATAGAATCCGAACAAGTGCGCATTAGTGTCATGTAATATAAATAAATGCATTAAGGACTAAGTGCACAATCACAATACGACATCAATAGGGTAGTCCCTTTAGTTTGATATGTGACAAGTTTGTGTTTGCTAAATATGGAAAATAAGTTATACTATTTCCGGCATAGAGAGGATGGCCGTGTATAATGATCGTCGGTTGAATAAACTGACGTACCCACAGTCTTATATGCAGGTAAATGGCTTGATATAGATTAAAGAGGAACAAATGCTTAAAGATTACTCAATGTTGTTGTACATTTGTTTCATTGTTGTAAATTTTACTTCCGCTGTGCAATGTAAAGTGTAATATTGATGTAAACTCTGATGTACAGTGAAAAGTTCAAATTTCCTTGTAAAATTGTACTAAAGGAAGCGAAAAGATCCTGTAGAACATCTCAAATTCAGTGTATTTGGGATTCGGGGCGTTACAGTTCTCTTCTTGGAGCTTCGGACAGCGATGACGATTGGTTTTGGGGTTCTGCTGGGAGTAGAGATAGATCTGATGGTACTGGTGGTGGAGATGGTTCAGATGGTGCTGGTGGTGGAGATGGCTCATCTTCATGGAGGTTCGGCACTGACTGCAGATCTTCGTGGAAATTTTCTTCCTCAACCAAGTCTTCATTCGAGTGATCGTCATTACTTACATCCTGATTTTCTTCCATTATATCTGATTGTTCAGTTTGAATAGTAACCACTTCATCATAGGCAAGAGTTTGAACTTCACTTCGGTACTCCCCCTGAAGTTCAACCTCAGAGGAAAAATACATCTCATCTTCATGGAACACAACATCCATAGTCACAAACATCTTTTGAGTTGGTGGGTGATAGCACCGATACCCTTTCTTATTCTGTGCATATCCCACGAAAACACAGCGGACAGCTCGAGGAGTTAACTTATTGCATTCATGTTGATGAAGATGAACAAATGCAACACATCCAAACACACGAGGTGGCAAGTTGACGACTTTTGGTGCATTCACAGCTTCAGTTAATGCTTGGAATGGTGTGAGGAAGTTTAGGATATTAGAGGGAACTCGGTTAATTAAGTATGTAGCAGAAGCAAGGGCTTCTCCCCAATAAATGAGTGGCATATTTCCATGGATGAGAGAAGCACGGACCACTTCGAGCAAGTGTCTATTTTTTCTTTCTGCAACCCCATTCTGTTGAGGTGTATACGAGCATGTAGTCTGATGAACAATTCCGTGTTCCACCAAATATTATTGCAGATTTGAACTCAGGTACTCTCCGCCATTATCACTCCTAAGAACTTGAATCTGTGATTTATACTGAATCATAACGTGCTTGTGAAATTTCTGAAACAAACCACTAACTTCACTTTTTGACTTCATCAAACAAATCCAGGTCATACGGGTACAGTCATCAATAAAGGTCACAAACCATTTGGCTCCTCCAAATGTAGTAGTTTTGGATAGACCCCAAACATCAGAATGAATAATCATAAAAGGAAGGGAGCTTCTGGACTTGGAGGAAAAGAGACACGATGACCTTTTGCGAGTTCACACACATCGCACCGAAAGGAAGATATATCCAACTTCAAAAATAAACTTGGAAATAATTTTTTCAAATAACGAAAAGAAGCATGCCCTAGACGTCGATGCCATAGCCAAATATCTGATTTCTTCTTCTCATCTTCGGATCCTTCCACACTTAGAGCTTGAGTCAACTTGCTCGAACATTCAGATTCTAAATCTAAGTAATAGAGCTTCCCGTGTCTAACCCCATAACCAATCGTCTTTCGAGTCCGAATATCCTTAAACACACAATGTGAATGCCAAAAAACTACAATACAATGTAAGGTAGTGGTTATTTGAGCAACAGATAATAGGTTGAAATTCAAGGATGGCACAACTAGGGCAGTATCTAAGGTTAGGTTGTTTGTGAGGTGTATGGTACCCTCGCCAGTAATAGTGGCAGGATCACCATTGGCAGTGGACACAGTTGATTTAGTGGATGGTTGAAAATTTTGAACTTGTCTAGAATCAAAAGTCATATGGTCGGTAGCACCCGAATCAATTATCCATGCACTATTCATAACAGAAGCAGAAATATTAAATACCTTACCATCATTACCTGCAGCTGTGACTAATGTAGAGGCGAGTCCAATACTCTTCTCAGCTCTATCAGTTTGTCCCATGGTAGCGGCACAAAAGGAAAAAACAATAGATCTGATCTTCAGCAACCAATAGCACACAGCACAACTTGATCAAGAACAGCTCCAAGTCTTCAACAACCAGCAAAAACAGCAACAATCCAACACTCAAACCGCAACTCCACAGCAGATCAGAACACCAAACACCGAGATCCAAATGCCAAACACAAGATCAAGATCACTCCTTCACAAAAACAAAACAGCAAATCAACTCCCCCCTTCTTCTTCCACACACCTATGAGGGTCGGGGTGTTGAAGACGATGGCAGGAAAAATGAGGGTCGGGGTGTGACTCCTTGGTCACTGGTGGCGTCGACGGGGGTTCGGCGGCGCAAGGGGTGGCCGGATAGGCCGGGGAAGGAGCCGGAAGTGGGTCTGTGTTAATGTCGAGGAAGGAGAAGGGCGGTCGGGGGTTGCGCTGGCGGGGCGCGCTGGGGGTGACGAAGTGGTGGCGACGAAGGGGATTGTTGCCGGAGCACCGTTGGAGAAGAAGACTTGGTTGGGTTTTGGGGGTTTTGAAGCTCTGCTAATGGCGGGGTTGAAGGAGGGTCGGGGGTTTGTCTGGGTTGCTGGCGTCGCAGACGGGGTACGGGGGAGCGGCTGACGGAGATTGGGGGTCGCCGGAGGTGGTAGTTCGCCAGAGAAGGTGAACGGGGAAGTGGGTTCCAAAACCGGGGAGAGAGAAATTAGGAGATTTTCGGTGACGGGATCGAGGTCGATGATCGGTGACGGGATCAACAACGGAATCAGATCAAGATGGAGGTGATCAGCCTCCTCTTCTTCTTCTTCAGTTGGTCTAGATCTGATTAGGCTCTGATACCATGAAAAAAATAATTTTGGGAAAAATAATTTTTATTCTTCTTGTTGTACTTTATTATTTACTGTATACATCTATATATAAGGATTACATTCTTGGAGAAGAAGAAAAGAGATTGAGAGAAGATTGGGAAGATGAGAGATTTGGGGAATCTGTTTCCTATATTAGGAAACAGAATATACAATTACTATATTTCAACATTGAAGACCATGAAGATGAAGGTATTTCATTTGGATCCATTATGGCTAAAAGAGAATGATGAAAAAAGAATGAATGAAAAATATAATAGATGTGAATGTAAGATATCAGGTATTTGTGAAATGTTTTATATGGTTAGATGGAATCTTGTTAGGAATCTTGTCAGTGCTTTGTTAGGAATCTTGTCAGAAATCTTTGTAAGCCTCATTATAAAAGAGTTGGGGATGTTGCATTACACTTACTTTAAAAAAACAAGAATAAGTTATGGCATCTATAAGGAAGGGAAATTACTCAGAATCGGAGAGGATACAGAATTATTTCATGCTTATCTTGACACTTCTCAAAATGCTATTGTCGGAATAAATAAAAAAGGAGATAAGTTCTGGCAACGAGTTACTGCAAAATTTCAATAATGGTAAGCCTCCACAATCTCAGCTAACGTCAAAGTCTCTGCCCAACCGTATGTCCGATTTGATATCCGTTCTTAGCAAATTTTGGGGTGCTCTTCGTCAAGTGGAGAACATAAATCCAAGCGGTGCTTCTTAAGCTGATGTTGTAAGTATTATTTTTACAAATTTATTATATTTTTTTATAATTAAAATTTATGCAATTAATATATCAGTTTATTATTTTTTTGTAGTTAGAGATAGCACAGAAAACTCTCTAAATGGATGTCACTTTCAAAAGGAAGAGTCTCAAATTTATGCACGTGTGGCCACTTCTGAAGGAGGAAAGACGGAACGATTATACTAGCGCTCCACTGGCTAAATTACGTAAGGGAAATAATTCACAAGAAGGCTCCCAACCTGGTTCTCGTACATCCAAATCAGATGGATTATCTTCCCTCCGAGTAGATTTAAGTCTAGATGAATATGAGGTTCAACCTGGGAAACAAGCTGAAGTTTCCTCACTGATTAGACCTACTAGAAGAAAGAGCGAGAAGGCAAAAAAAAGAGAAAATTGACAGTAAACGGATCAATGAGGAAATCAGAGAACAGAATCGAAAGATACAGGAGTTGGTTGAACAAAATCAACAGTTAATGAACACTAGACGATGTAAGAATGAAAATATGCATCGTGAACGTGAAAATAACAAAATTATGCTAACTAATTTGGAATCCATAACTGGTTCGGATGATCATGAATGGTTGTGAAACAGAAAAAAGAAAATTCGGGAGAGTGACTCGTGAATCCCAACAAGGACCCACAAATACAATTGGATATTTTTAGGCTCTCTTAGGTGATTCAGATCCCACCTTCTATTCTGGGGAGTTCAGTAGTTCAACCCATTTTTGGGAGAAAACAATGACCACCTCAATTATTAGAACTATTTGTATTCGATGGAGTTCAGTTGTATGTTTTGTAACTTTCAGTTGAATTTTTATGAATTCGTATTTTTCTTTAGTATAATTATTGATTCATATTATTATTTTATACACTTAAAACAAATCAGAAAGATATCCAACATTGGTCTTATTTTAAAGATCTCGGTGAAAAATTAACAATAGTATAATTATTGTCTATAAATAGCAAACCTAAAAAAGTTTAAAGAAACAAATCAAACAAACAAACAAATATCCTATTTCATTAAATAATCTCCACAATAAGGAGGGGGGGGGGGGGGGGGGGTTGCAAAAGAAACAAAGGGGAAAAAAATTTAAGGGATGAAAACTGGAACAACATAAATGTGGTTCTAGTTCTCGTTGCCATAAATTGCCATAAACTTTGGCGAATGGGTCCCACACTTCGGCGATTGGTTTTTTTTGTTTTTTGTTTTTTGTTTTTTTTTTTTTTGGGGGGGGGGGGGGGGGGGGGGGGTATGCGGTTCGATTGGCGTTGCTCTCAGAATTTACTTATACTGATTAAGTTTTGAGTAGAGAATACGTAATAGTTTTTAAATTAAGTTTAAAATAATTTCATAAGGTCAGGGCTTCAAAATATTGAAGACTTTGGTTAGATTTCTTGCCATTTTTTCTATCATGTTGGGTTTCGGGGCACAAACGCAGCGAAAAAAAAAAAATCCGAAACCCTAACCCTAGGATCCGTGTACAAGACATGGCTGATTATGGAGAAACGAAATTTTACCTTTTAAGAGCTTTACGAAGACCGAAAGATGGAGGTCCAATCACCACGCAACCCTTGTAGCAAGATCCGCGTCTCTAAAGCAGTCCACACGAACGTCCGATCGTCCAACGATCAAGGGAGCCGGTACTAGCCGATGATGCTTGCCTCTATCTCTCTCTCTCTCTTGCCTCTCAACCGTTGGAGCGGCTAGGGTTTTCTATGGAAAACGAATTTGCCAAAAGATAACCCTAAACCAATACATCTCTATGTATTTATAAGAGAGAATGAGGTGGGCTTAACCATAATCGGTTTGGCCAAACTGATTTGGTTTAATGATAACTGATTTGGTTTAATGATTTAAATTCGAATTAATCAAGTCCAACTCAATTAAATAACTAATTTCGAATTTATAACCATTTAATTTAAATTCCGAATTTAAATTAAAACTCCTTTTAAACGTTCTAAGTGTGTGACCCTTTAGGTTATTATTATGTTGGCAATAATTTTATTATCTAATAATAAAATTATAAACAATGAGCGGCATCTAGTAATACATCATTGCTACCCAAGTAATAATAATAATTGGTGATTCAATTAAACCTTTCGTGACTAATGTCTCCGTGTAATATAATCCTTTTAACCTTGATATTATAGATTAAACTAGAGGCATGATTCGTGTCATCCTCTTAATAATTTAATCTTTATTTTCTTGATCGATGAGTAGACTATTCAAACAAATCAATATTTGAGCATGGCCATGCATTTCATAGTCTCACTCAAACAAGAGGCCGATAATATCGCTCCTAAAATTAGGAGGGTTAAATTCCATCTAGATCATTCACATTTCTCACACGATTCATAATGAACCCAATACTATCTTTATCATTACCCGATTAAAGATAACTTTTGATAGAATCAAAGTACATTAATTCTCGTGTAGAAATATAATGATTTCAGGTCAGAGGACCATTACACCATTATCACAGTGAGATTACTTATGACACTTATTTATTTATTCCATGTTGAATCTCACAGTGGATCTGTCCAGTACAATGTACTCTTACATTTACCTATGTATTGATTTTAGTATCTCTATACTAATGACCCATGAGAGGTGGTCATCAATCAATCAACATACTAGTCTCAATGTATTATTACTGTCCTAATAATAATAATACTCGACTAGGGACATTTAAGATTATTATACTATATATAATCTCATGTTCATATAGTTCGTATTAATAATCTAAGGACATTTATCATGCTAACATTTATAACGCAGTAAATACGAAGCATAATAAATTATTAATATAATCAAATAGAACATAATGTCAATAATACTGATTACATAATATCATTGTATTGCCTCTAGGGCACCTACACTAACATATCATGCCGAAGATACTTTGAGGGATTAATGTAAATCCGATTTAATGGCTAAATTAGGAGGGGGGGGGGGGGGATGTAGCTCTTGTGAAGAATGATTTTTTTGATTGACATCTCCCAAAAATTTACATCTTCTTTCCAAGTCATTCTACTTTCTCATTCCCCATAGCAACGTGAAACAGGTGAAAAAATGAATGATAATTCGTTATTCGCAAAATAACAGTGGATTTGGCGTATCCTGAATAAAGATTCTTCATCCTGGGCTCGATTAATTCTCCACAAATTCCATAGCCGTCACAAAATTTGGGAGTTGGACCCAAACTTTTCTCCGTCAGCATCTCCCTTCTGGAAAGGGGTTTGGAAAGCGGTGGACCCATTCCATATTGGGGTTTTTTAATTATGTTCTGATGGCTCTAACACTATGTTTTGGAGCGACTCTGGATAGGCAACTATAAGATTGCCAACTTATATCCTGACCTATTCCGCCTAGCTGCTAACCCAAATGCGTCGGTTGCGGATTATTTAGAGATTGTCCAAGGTTCCCTTGAATGGGTTATTCCGTTCAGGATAACTCTTCCCCCTTCTTCTCTTCCAAATTTTATTCGACTCCTTGCTGAGTTAAATTCCTATGCTTGGGCTCCTCCTGAAGATCGAGTCTGGAGATGGACGTCTTCGGGCTCATTCTCCGGTAAATCTTTTTATTCTTTTCTTAACCATGGAGGGGTTACATCTCCTACAGCGAAGATTATTTGGAGTTGTTGTGCCCCTCTCAAAATGAAAATTCTTGTTTGGTTAGCCTTACAAGACAAGCTTTTAACGGTGGATATTCTTAATAAGTGGAATCTAGCGATTAGGCAACTCTGTACGTTTTGCCAATTGCACCGTGAGGATGCTAATCACCTTTTCCTCCTTTGCCCTTCTCTATCCCCAATATGGACTATCTGTATTAATGCTTGACATGTCCCTTCCCGCCCTAACTGTATCACCTTAGGGTGGACGTGTTGGAGGAGTAGTTGTAACTCCTATTTCCCGTATTTGTATTTTTCCTACTGCATTTTCATTCCTGGTATTCTTGTATTCAATTTGAGATCCGTATTGTTGTTCCAGTTCGAATAAAATCTCTTCTTTTGCTTCAACTCAATCTTGGTGCCAATATTTAATTAAATTGTATTGTTCGTTCTACTCTTTTTGTGTCGTTCTTCATGTAGAAATGGACTATTCATTCCATCTATCTTTTTTTCTCCTTTTTTAATGAATTTTGACCAAATCTCTAGTTGGATCCCACTCAAACCCGCTATCCATATACCCATTAACCCAAACCCTAACTATATAACCCTAAACCTACCCTAACCCCTATTACTGTGCAAACCCATAACAAACCGCCGCCTACCATCTCCTCCCTTCCGTCTTCTTCCCCAGACTCGATCGCAGCCCCTTTTTCCCGTCTCATCGCCGTCCCCATTGTCCTCTCACCTGCGCTCCCATGTCGTCATGACCCCATTGCCATCTCCCTCCATCCCCTAGCATCGCCGTTCCACCATCGTCCCCAACTCCATCGACCCATCGATCCCATTGCGCCGTTAGCCCAACTCCTGATCATCCAAGACTCCACCGAACCATCCACCTGCAATCATCGTCTCCATCCCCTCGCCCTCATCACCATCGCATCTCCACACCGTCCCTCCGATCACTCCGTCATCGCCATCGCCCTTACCCATTGCCATCGCCATTGTCGCTCGAACCCAACTCAACCCAATCCACTGTCGCAGCCGTCGCCCTAACCCTGTGCTCCGATCGCCTCTCCGTGCACCTCTCATCCTCCGCAGAAACCCATTAATCTCGTCGTCGTCGTCGAGCACCCGCAGCCCCACCTTCTCCACTCCTCTGTTTACAGCGCGAAAATAGAGGAGCCGTTCTTGGCCGGCATTGTGTCGCTTTCCGACCAGTCGCCGCTGCACGTTGCCGCCGCCAGCATCGCGAGCCCCCGCCGCAGGTGTCGCCGCAGTCACGTCGCAGTCATTCGCCTCTCTCTCTCCGTCGAAAGGTTGAAGTAGGGTGGTGAGTGGTTAGTTGCGGTGTTTGGTGTTTTACCACACCGGATCCCCATTTGTTGTCCCCTGTTCGGTCCAGATCCGGTGTGAGGAAAGAACCCTATTGGTCTGTTTCGGTGTCCCGTGTTTTGGCGCAGCGAATCTCCGATCGCTGTTTGCCGTTCTGGGCAGATCCGGTGGGGGGTTCCCTTAGTTACTGTTGGATTCTTTGCACGTGATTCGCACGTGCTTTTGGGAGATTTCGCCCGGGATTTCCGACCCCGTTATTTTCAAATTATTGGATCTAATCGTCGTCAATCAGGCAAGTATTCTCCTTGTACAATTTATTGACCTAGTACAAGCATTTGATTGAAAATACCGCAAATAGGTTGTAGTTGTGTCTCCTTCTTGCCTTATCATTTGTTGATCTTGAATATTTTACCGTCGATCCCTAAATCTTAAGAGTCACAACACCTTTGTCGTTATATTTACAATTATGTGGGCTCATTTTATCTCCTGGTCACATGAACACATGAAATTAAGAAAACCCTAGATTTGTAGATGTGTGTTGTATCTTGGATGTGATGATCTTGCACCCATTTGAGTTGAGAAATAAATGTTACTTGCTGTTTTGATAACGATTACCCCGTATTTGTATCACACATTAATCTAGGCACCTAACAACCAATTATCGTGCAACCTATACATGTAAGACTTTCACACTTGTTGTTGTCCTGAACTTTACTTGCTGTTTCGACCCCTTTAAAGTTAGAACCTGAACCTGAGCCCTGAACAGTAAATGTAGCTCTAGATGTCTAGATATCGATAGCTTCCGGAATTTTCAAATTCCGAGTTACGGTCTAGGTGATACCACAGTTTTACTGCAGCTGTGTCGGTAGTCGCAGATTCACAAAACTGCTGCACATCTTTAGTTTACAAATTAATTTAACTATGTTAACAATAAGAGTTTGACTTGAAAGTTTACATGCTGTTGCTGGACACCCTAGAGAACATTCCCAAATTTTCTCAGAATTAATTAACAATGTTTCAACCCTGTTTTACATGTATAAACTTAGATTCACAAATCCTGGCTGAACATAGAAGCAGTATAGGTTGCTGTTTTGACACATGTTACCATAACTTTTATGTACCTTAATTATATGCGTTGGAACCGGACAGAAGTCTAGTTTCTAGACCTCCTGACGGATCCACATTTGCTATCTCGTAACAACAGGAATCACAATTTTGGTACAGCAACGTCGTACTGTGCAGATTTTAGATTTTTCGTTGTTCGTGATATTTTTATTCGTGTTGACCCTCGAATATGCTATATAAATATCTCAAACTTGTTCCATGTCCATGATTATAAATTCTTGACTTGTTTCGCACACTTGCATTTTTGCTTAATAAAAATTAATAAAAAATAACAAGTCGGGGTTAAGGGAAAGACCATAGTGGTGGACAATATAGGTAAGTGTACTCGGAAGGGGGCCTGTGTTTTTCATAATTTCATGTTAAATGGAACTAAGTGCCACGTACAACTAAGTGTCACGTCATGGGTGACGGGGGCCACCTCTAGAGTTTACGGGGACCACCTCTAGAGCCCATTATATGATTACATGATATATATTTGCGATCACATGGAACTAAATGCCACGTCATGGGTGACGGGAGCCACCTCTAGAGCCTACGGGGGCCACCTCTAGAGCCCATGGTTTGATCACTTGCTTGATACTTGATACCTAAGTACGCCGCCCTATAGACTCCATTGCTACGCCTAAACGAAACTGTATTGACTGTAGCAACCATGTAGTAAAAGTATGGATGCATGAAGTGCTACCTAGATAGTAATAACTACAAGACTTGAACATGATACATGCTTACTCGATACTTGATTACATGATACATGAGACTTGAAACATGAAACTTGAACTTGATACATGTTTACTTGATGACATGTTACAAGAGACTTGATACTTGAATATAATACTTGACACTTGCAACTTGATACTTGTACATGACAACTTGACACTAGACTTGAGACTTGTTACCTGACACTTGTACTTGATGCCTGTCACTTGAGGTTAGATACCCCTATATGTTCACTTGTCACTTGCTCCACTATTAGTATTTGTTATCCAGCCTGTTTACTTGAGTTGTCCTTCTTGCTAGCTAGTTCTTGGATTTCCACTACTTGTTGTATCCCTGTTACATTCTTGTTTCCAATTCTTATTCCACATTACTTGTACTCATTTTTACTATTTGTGGCTCTAACTTGCACTAAGGGCATTTTCTTTTGTTTTCTCTATTTTTTCCTTTTTATATTTATTTAATAGACTTTGGAGACGAGCTGCCTGCCGAGATCGGTGAGCAGAAATTTTAGTCTTCAAGTGGAGAAAAGACTTGCTTAGATTATTTATTTTTCTTGAGTTGTTAATTCTTGTTACTTAAGACTTGTAACGGACTGATATTCCCGAATTTTACATTTGATCTAGACTTGAAAACTATTTGAATATTATTATTTGTTTTCAATTGTTTTCTGTTGCTTAATAAATTATTCATGCATGCTTGGTGGTATATATATCTTGTTGTATTCTTGTTGTGATGCTGAGTCGATCCTACAGCTTATGGATGATGTTAAAATCATTCGCTGGGCTTCGTCACGCGCTCGTATTCTATGTTTTTGGGAAGCGGGGCGTGACAGTAATCATATCAACAAAGCAGCCCTTAAATCTTGGGACCTGACTATGATGACTTTGATATGGATTATTTGGTCCGAAAGAAATAACCGGCTCTTTAATAATACCGCTCGCCCTTTATCTTTACTTGTTGAGGATCTCCTTTTCCTTACTAATTTCTGGACTTCTTCTTTGCCTCCAAAGAAAAAATTGAGTTTCAATCTCCATAATCTATTGGTGGTAGGAAATCTCTTCTTACAAAATTCTTTCCTACCTCCCTAAATATAGCACGATGGATTTTTTAACATTCTCTCTTTCTTTGTATATTTTTCGTGTTTTCATTGCTCAATTTTAGTATTGTATATTTTTCGTGTTTTCATTGCTCAATTTTAGTAGAGTGGTGATTATCCTTGCATTATACTCGGGTTTACTTTTCTTCTGTTTCTTGGTATCGGAGGTAACCATTTTCTTTTCTTCTTTGTTTGCAGAATTAATTTGGCTGGGCTCTTCCTTTCTCCCCTGGAGGGGTTCTACGACTCCTGTTCTGGCTGTTTTGTGCAGGGTGTATCAGCTCCTTTTTGCTTGCCTTGGTAGGTTTTGTTTTGGTGGGTGATGGTTGGTTTGGTGGGGGGGGGGGGGGGGGGGGGGGGCTATAGTGGGCTTTGGTGTGCTATTGCTGGATTTTGATTGCCCCCATTCTCTGTTGGGAATTTGTTTTTGGTGGTCTTGTGGCTCTGTGTTTTTATTACTTGCCTTTTCTTTGCCTAATCTGGCTGTAGAGGGAAACTCCTCTTCCGACTCTACTGTTATTTCCTGTTTAATTACTTATTATCTCTTCCTGTCCCGCTATGACTATTTACTTTGGATGCTCCTTTTTCTGTTGTTTAATTGAGTTATGTGTTTATGTTTATCTGCTGATTTATCGATGAGTTCTCATCGTGTCGTGGTTGGATCGGTGTTGGCAGTTCTGGCTGGTACTGGTTTAGGCCAGGATCAGCACTTTTTGGTTCTCTTCTGTTTTTAGTGCAGGTGTTTCGTCGAGTCCACCCTCTGCTACGTTTCCTTTCAATGTTCTCGGCGGCTTGGTGGCGTTTTTTGGGATGGAGCCCATTCACGTCTGTTGCGATTGTCAGGTTCTCCATCGGGTGACCCTGTTTTTGTGTTGCAGACTCCGGTTTGCGGCAGTCCATCCTCCTGTTGTATCACTTCAGTTGCCGTTTCCTTCCTTCGGTGGCTCCCGGGGCTCTTGTTGCTGTGCTGGGCTCCTTTTCTCTACCTTTGCATTTGGTGTTATTTTCTCAGCGTTTGCCTGCTTTGGGGTTCTGTTTATTGCTATTTGTGGGTGGGGTGCTAATCGCTGTTTAGCAGTTTTGTCTTTAACTATGCGCCTATGGGTGTGTTTTTGTTGATGTTGGTCCTTTGGCTTCAGTTTGCCTGTTGTAAACTGTTTCTATGTACAGAGTTTTTGGTTATATTATTATTTTAGGCTGGAGTGTTTCCACTCCATCCTGTTTCAAAAAAAAAACATTGGACATCAATTTCCTCTAGTAATGACACTTAATTTCTTTCCAGCTAATCATGAATCATGACTAACTTGGTAATAAATCATTTAAATAAGCTTAACCATACACAAATAAAAGAATAGAATGTTTCATTACCTTTCAATCGAGAAGCAACACTGCCATTTGACATATAAGGGAAGATCAAAAGCCTCTCGGTGTCAGTCATACAGAATCCGCATAGCCTGAGTAAATTCCTGTGGACTGCTAAGTTTATCATCTCTAACTCAGTCTGAAACTGTGTCTCCCCGCCAGCATTATTCCCGTCTTTTAGCCTTTTCACTGCCACGATAGTTCTATCTTGAAGATGGCCTTTGTAGACATTTCCAAATCCACCTTTACCTAACAAGTTTTTACTGCTGAAGTTATCTGTGGCTGTCTGAAGCTCCCTAAAATGAAACCTCTTCAAATTTCCAAGGCAAACCTCCTCATTATGTTGATCTGATGTTGAGGTTTAAACAAACAGTTAGATATTTTTGAGGAGATTAAGATGGGTTATTTAATTATAAACTAACCATTGACATCAAGGATGATTTGTTGGTTATGGCGCAGCCTCCACCAGAGAAATACCCCAAGGCTGCGGACTAATAAGCTAATGCAGCTTATAGAGGAACCTAATGCAACAACAAATTTGCGGCTTTTGGACCTTGATTGGGTCGAAGTACCTGAAGAAATGTTAAATTGTTAATAAAGAATGAGAAAACATGTGAATATAAGTCCAAAATAATAGGAGAAGACGAAAGCAAATAACGAATTTTTTGCAGTACTAGGCTACTTTTTGAAACTTTTTGCGATTTTAGGCCACATCCCAAACTATTAGCAATTTTGGCTAGCAAGAATCACGTCAGCAACGGCCGTTATTGGGAATAGCGGCCTCTTCATAACGACCACCACATTGGACTCTCACACTTGGCAGATTTGCAAACCATTTGGAGTAACTGAGGTCGCTATTGTCAATAGCGACCTTGTATAACTAAGGTCGCTATTGGGAATAGCGACCTCAGGTGGGCCTAAAAGCGATTGGGTCAACCTGTGGTCGCTATTGGGAATAGCAACCTTAGTTATACAAGGTTGCTACTGACAATAGCGACCTCAGTTACTCCAAGTGGTTTGCAATTATACAAATTTGCCAAGTGTGGAAATCCGATGTATTGGTCGCTATGAAGAGACCGCTATTCCCAATAGCAGCCGCTGCTGATGTGGCACTTGCTAGCCAAAAGTGCTAATAGTTTGTCAACTGGCCTAAAATCGCAAAAAGTTTCAAAAAGTAGCCTAGTAATGCAAAAAATTCAGCAAATAACCGTAGGGCTGTCAAGTGGGTAGGGTTTGACCCGAACACACCTTACCCAACCCGAAAATTTTCAGGTATGGGTCATTACTTTTAAAATCCCATACCAATTCGGGTATAAAATTTCTACTTACAAAAATTGGGTTGGTTTGGGTATTACCTCTAACCCGCCCGAACCAACCCGAACCCGGCCCGAATAGCCCGAGTCATATAAACACAATACATACATATATACTTATACAACATATCTACATATGTATATGTTTATATTAGTTCTCTAGTTATAAATTACCAAGAAAAATGAGTACATCTATAAAGCTATTTTTATGTGAAATACATTTCTTACTGGTCTGTTTCATATTTCATTCATTTATTGGAATTGATGATTATTCTTTAGTACTGGCCTTAAGTACATATATTTTTTAGGTGCAACTAATCTTAATATAATAGATTTGCTACAATCCTAAATCAAAGCAAATTATTATTATTATTATTATTATTATTATTATTATTATTTTGACTAATGATGAAACGGAGATCTAATTTTTGTTAATATTAAATGTTAGAAAACATTTGTCCGAAAACTTTGTGAAGTTTCTACTTATATGCACCCAACCCAACCCGAACCCGCCCTACCCCAAAAACACCCGGCCTGACCCAAGAACCCACCCGAACCGATAGGGTTGGGTTCGGGCTTGGAAAAATAAAAAACCATTGGGTATGGGGTGGGTCGAGTATGCAAGTATGTGCTTCAGGTATGGGTTTGAAATTAGTTAAAATTTGCCCGACCCGGCCCATTTGCAGGCCTAAATAACCATAATATGAAGGTAAATAGTTGCAGTCATAATAAGTAAACATTTCGCAAAGAGAATTTCACTATATTAAACTGTAGACAGTCTCCGGCATATAAAAATAATATAATAGTGGATGAGAGTAGAATTGAGGGACACATTAAACAAAATTGTAATGTAAAAGTGAATGATGATTGATGAGTCATACGTTAAAATAACAGTCTGAAAACATAAAGATGTGTGAAATCATCTACCAAGTCAGGAAAGTATTTTTTTTTAATTACTATGATACTTTTGCTTTATGTGATAGTATTAAGATTCTTAGTCAGTGGCTCAGTGCAGAGAAGTTTCAGATTTAGAACATTACTTTGTGAATGCTTTATAAAGTGATAGTATCAAAAGATTCTTAGTCAGTGGCTCAGTGCAGAGATGTTTCAGATTTAGAACATTACTTTGTGAATTATTCAAATTATTCAAATTGAAGGAAATAGGCATGGGCACCGTGCCATAGCACTCCTGCTCCGAACCTGTTGCGCAGATCAAAGGATTTCCAACAATACTGCAGGACAAAACGAACTAGTTCAGAATCCTGTATTTCAATTTCAAGAAAAACCCGTAAAAACTAATGATGCTACTAGAATGGTTTCTGGGTTCCTTGAAAGAACATTTATCTGGATACTAAATATTCACGATCACTGATTCAATGCCTCGAGGAATTATGATTACATGAAACTTTACCATATGCTAAACACTTATTATTTATGTGATAACCAAAGATTGTGAACACTAATTATACAATTTGTTTCACATTGGAATTTTCATTAATATTCAAAACTAAAATTCAAATTAAAAATCATATTTATCATTGATGTTATCCTCTGGACTTTGAAATTGATTGATCACTTCTGATTCGCGTGCATGGGGATGAGCAGATACACGCGATTTCCCCTCAATTTATCAATTTTATTAGTTCAAAAAAAAGAAAAAAAAAAATCTAAGTAGCTTAGCTTTTAAAAATCATGCTTAGCTTCGAAAAAAATCACTCAGTTGTCAAACTGTCAATAATTGCCAAAATTTGCGAGTATGAATGCAATAAGCAATTTACTTATTTAATGTCTCTCTCCATTCTACAAAACAGTGTCATCCTTAAAATAATCGAACAAAAACAACCCCTCACTTCTTTATATTGTAGGTGGACCATATTCATTTATATAATTCAGACAAATCCCCAGACCATCCCAACAGAACCCTATTACATGGCCAACAGTATTGAGAATTTACCAAATAAAAGAATTAAATCTCATAACAAGGAAGACAGAAGGTCAGAGCCCTTGGAAGTCTTACTTGAATGTTCTAGCCGGAAATTTGGGTACAGGAGTACTCAAATTATTAAAAGATAGGTCCCTGTAGATGTACAAGAGTCACAAACCTCTTATCTCCACATTTCAATACAGAATAAGAGAACTATATAATCATTATGGAAATAAAATATGTGAAAAACTCACAAAAATTCAAGTGATGTTATGTTTGCCAAAGGCAGAGGGAATGCCCCAGATAGACTATTATTGTTAAGTCTCCTGTTATAATTCAAAAACAAACAAAAATATTTATATTAGAAAAAAAAAAGAATCTAAACATGAATTCATAATTCAAGTAATATTGATCGAGTTACTTACAAGTACTCAAGGCTTTTCAAATGCCCAATAGAGGAGGGGACTTCACCATTGAAGTTGTTGTTAGAAAGATCAAGTGTTTTGAGCTTTGAGAGCTTCCCAATCTCTGAAGGGATTGGTCCTGATATCATATTGTTCTGAAGTAATCTACAATAAAACCCATTTTTTTCATTTTTTGAGTTCAATGAAGAAAAAGAAAATATTTCAATAACAACAAAAAAAAAATCTTAAAATTTGAGAACTCACACAATCTCAAGGTTGGTCAAGTTCCCAATACTAGGTGACAGGGTACCAGATAGATTCTGGCTTGGTGTTGCTCTGCATCAAAATAATGAGAAGAACATTAAAAAAATTACAAAAAATAAAAAATAAAAAATTTATGAGTTTGAAGGGGAGATGAAACTTACAACTCAATGACTAGATTTTGAGGAGAACAAGTAATCATAGTCCAACTGCAAGGATCAACAGAGTCATGATCCCAGTTTTCAAGAACACCATGAGGGTCCTTGAGCAATGCCTTGATACCCATTAATGCTTGTACTTAACCCAGATTAAATTACCAAAAAAACACCCATAAATAAGGGGTACAAAAACAGAGTAGCATTCATTATAACCAATACAATCCTTCAAAAATCTACCTTCAAAGTTGACACCATTGGTAGAGAGAAAAGCAGATGATGAAGCCAAATAGCAGAAGAAAACCAAGAGAACTATCCCAAAATTTTCAGTGTAAAAAAATTCCATTGAACCCAAATGACACAATCACAGCCTGTGATTTTTCCGTTCATTGATGGGTTTTATCTCCTCCCATCTCTCTCTCCCAAATGACACAATCACAGCCTGTGATTTTTCCGTTCATTGATGGGTTTTATCTCCTCCCATATCTCTCTCTCTCTCTCTCTCTCTCTCTCTCTCTCTCCACTTTGGTGTCAGAAGCAATGGCCCATCTTGGTGTTTCTTTTATGGTTTTTCTCCCACGAGTCACTAACAAATATTTCAATTCCATATACCTCACTTACAGATGCTTAATTCTATATAACTTGCTTAGGGCATCCACAACGGCGTTTCTTATTTTTTAGAAAATTGCATGTATAGAAATAGAAAAGATTGTAATGTCTGTGGTGGTTATTTGCTAAAAATTTCTTTTTTTTGAGTGAGACGATACAAAATGTATCGTCGGTCTCTAGCAAACTTTTTTTTAGAAAGACGAGACACGCGTTTTTAAAATTAAAAAAAAAAATGGAAAACCCATGGAATATACTCAGTTGGAAAGCCCATGGAAACACTCCAAATTGGAAAACAAAATTTTTTTTAAAAAAAAAAAATTAAAACCCATGGGACGCAACATGTTGTTGTGTCCGATAACTTTTGTGATCAAACGGGACAACATGTCCCGTTTGAGGGGTTTTAAATTTTTTTTTTAAAAAATTGGGAAGGATGATACAACATGTATCGTCCGACCCAATTTTATATATATATATATATATATATATATATATATATATATATATATATTACGGGACGAGACAAGTTGTCTCGTCCGATTATATTAAAAAAAATTAAAAATATTGGGACGATACATGTTGTATCGTCTCCTATATTTTGAGATTCACAAATTTGTTTCTCATATTTGAGAAGGGACTGTAGCTCATTTGCCATTTTTTAACAATATAGCAAACGACTGCAGGTGCTCCATTCTCATAAAATGAGAATTTGGGAAATATAGCAAACAACTGTGGATGCTCTTACAATATGAAATTCATTCTAAATAATCACTTTTGTTATCGAAATTTAATTTTATATAGCTCTCTCAAAAGTATTTATATGGAATTAAAATCTGTGAGTTAGGTATATGGAATTAAAATATGTGTTAGTGATCCATATAGGAAAAACCCTTCTTTTATAATGGCATGTAAGAGCATCTGTAGTCATTTCCTATATTCCCAAAATTTAGAAAATATAGGGAACGAATTGTTGTAGCCGTTCTCTATATTACCAAAATTTGGGGGGAAATGAACAGTGGCCTCTTATATTTGAGAGACGCTATAGGAATTTTCCAAATATAGGAATCGAAAGATCATCTTGCGTCTATTCTATAAAAAAAAATCTCGGATGCAAGATGATCTTACGTGTGATCACTAAAAAAAAACATATCGGACGCAAGATGATCTTGCGTCCGATCAAATTTTTTTATAAAAAAATGTATCGGACGCAAGATCATTTTGCGTCTGACCCAACTTTTACAAAAAAAATCTGTAAAGAAATCAGACGCAATATCATTTTGCGTCCGACAAAATTAAATAATAAAAAAAATCAAAATCAAAATGGACGCAAGAAGGTCTTGCGTCCGTGATTTTTTCCCCATTGTTTTTTTTTATTTTCTATGGAATATAACCTATATGATTTTCTATATAAAGTTAATTTGAGATTGGTTTGATTTTTTTGATCAAGGGATGAGATGGAATGGACCTATAGAAATTGTTGTGTTCCAGTGCGTACATTTTTTTTTTCATATGTGGACTCAATTTTTTTTTTTTTCCAATTGCGGAGATTCAAGATTAAAAAGAGCATCCACGTTAGACAAAATTTTGGGTTTCGACGACTATAAGCTCAACTCAAATTCCCTATTCTAAAACCCAAATATGAAAATTTCGAGTCTCAACGACTATAGATGCCCTAAGAGCAAAGGCATCTATAGTCATTGAATCTCAAATTTTGGGTATTATTTAGTTGTATTCGTTTTAACTCAAAATTAGATTCAGATTCTAAAAATCGAATGGACGATAGATGATGTCTCGTCCTAGGAAAAAAATATATATAACAACGAATGTGAAATCAATTTCCGTCCAACAATAAAATTCAAATTAACTCATAATTTAATTCTAATTTAATCTTAAATAAATCTGTAATCTTAATTAAATATCAATTAAAACCTAATATATACACATAAAAAATTTTATAGGCCAACTTCTTTAGGATTTTTTCTTCACAAATGGGAAATGTTGTGAACGCTCTCGTCTGAGAATTTTTTTATTTAAAATTTTAAAAATAGTTTGGACGGTATATGATTTCCCGCCTGTTGGATTTATCAAAAAAATTTTGATCGGACGGAAATTCATTTCCCATCTGATATATTTAAAATAAAAAAAAAGGAAGAGACAAAAGATGATCTTTCATCCAATTCCTTTTTTATTTATTTAAATGAACAGACGAAAGATCATCATTCATCAACTATTTTTTTCCAAATTCCTATATCTTCTTCCAAATTAGGATTCATGTTCGTAGGATTTGACAAAATTTTGTGTTGGTTGTCAACTGTCTAACGCAACACTCCTCCTTACTCGGTTTGTGGCCGGATTCCTGCCTTGGGACAGCCAATGGCGGTGTTAAAGATTGTAAAGTTATATCGGGATATTGTTTAACCTCACAACATAGATTAATGGTATTGGAAGCTAAGACTGGGAAACACATATGTGCAAAGAAGGAGACTAGGAATCCAAGAATTAGGTGGTGGAACTTGAAGGGAGATAAACTAGAAGTTTTAGAGATAAAGTCATTAAAGGAGCATCATGGAATTAGGAAGGGATCACAAATATGATTTGGACTAAAATAGCTACATACATAAGAGAAATTTCAAAGGATGTACTTGGAGAATCTAATGGTAGAGGGTTGCTAAATAAAGAAATATGGTGGTGGCAAGAAGAAATCCAAAATATTGCGATAGAAAAAAGATCAACCTTCAAAATATGGCAAAATAGTAGAAATTAAGAGGATTTGGAGAGATATAAGACCGTTAGAAAAGAAGTTAAGAAAATGGTAAGAGATGCAAAAAAAAATCTTATGATGATTTATACATAAAATTAGGAACAAAAGAATGAGAAAATAACATATATAAGATTGCTAAACAAAGGGATAGAAAAACAAAAGATCCGGATACAATTAAGTTTATTAAGAGTGAGAATTCAAGAGTCTTAGTAAAGATGGCGAAATTACTTTGAGAAAATGAAAAGATTGTGGGCAACATAAATATAGATGACTCAAGGGAGAGTCGAGAGCATATGTTTTTCCGTAGAATTAAGACCTCGGAGGTTCGAAATGCTCTAGGAATGATGAAAATAGGAAAAACTTTAGGTCCGGATGATATACTCATTGAAGTTTGGAAGTATCTTGGAGATGTACGAGTGAGTTGGCTAACAAAATTATTTAATTAAATTTTGAGGAGTAAGAAGATCCCCGATGAATGGAAAAAGAGTATTTTGGTACCTATATATAAAAGTAAAGAAAATATACAAAGTTGCTCCAATTAACGAGGGATTAAATTAATGAGTCATACGATGAAAATTTGGGAGAGAGTAATCGAACACAAACTGAGACTATAAACTACAATGTCTGAGAATCAGTTTAGATTTATGTTTGGGATGTCAACAATAGAAGCAATTTATGTACTGAAGAGACTTATGAAAAAATATGGGGAGAATAAGAAATATCTACATATAGTCTTTATAGATCTCGAAAAAGCATATTATAAAGTCCTTAGAGACATAGTATGGTGAGCGTTAACTAATAAAAGAGTAATTATGCGGTATATTAAGGTAATTAAGGGGCAACGACCATAATTAGAACAACCACATGAGAGACTAGTGATTTTCCTATTACAGTAGGTTTATACCAATGTTCGGCTTTAAGCCTCTACCTCTTACTTTGGTTATGGATGAATTGACCCGAGGAATACAATATGAGGTGCCTTGGTGTATGCTTTTTGCCGATGACGGCATCTTAGTGAATGAGACTAGAGCAAGAGTCAATGCTAAATTAGAATTGTGGAGAGAAACTTTGGAAGCTAGAGGCTTTAGGATAAGCAGAACTAAAACAAAGTATATGGAATATAATTTTAGTGATATTTGGAATACAACTGAGAAAGTAGTAAAGCTTGATGGTCAAGAGATACCTAAGAGAGACCGTTTCTGCTATTTAGGCTCGATTATACAAAGTGATGGGGAGATTTGTGAAGATATTATACATAGGATCCAAGCAGGGTGGCTTAAGTGGAGAAGTGTCAGTGGTGTTTTGTGTGATAAATGTATACCTTTGAAATTGAAGGAAAAAAATTTATAGGACGGTTGTTAGACAAGCAATGATGTATGGAGCAGAGTGTTAGGCAACAAAGAAACATGTCAAAAAAATGAGTGTAGTGGATATGAGGATGCTAAGATGGATGTGTGGTAAAACAATGAATGATAGAATTAGAAACAAGAATATACGAGACATGTTAAAGGTAGCTCCAATCCAAGCTAAGTTAAAAGAGAATCACCTCATGTGGTTTGGACATGTCACATGTAGACCTAGCAGTGCCCCCCGTTAGAAAGAGTGAGTTGATAAGTATTAAAGGTAGAGTTAGGGGTAGAGAAAGACATAAACTAACTTGGGTGGAGAGAAAAGATATGATGCCTGTGACCTTACAAAAGATATTGCGCTAAACCAAGCAGAATGGAAAACCATGATTCCTGTAACTGACCCCAATTAGTTGGGAAAAAGGCTTTGTTGTTGTTGTTGTTCCTATATCTTCTTCCAAATATAGCAGACCATTGTTCCCCTAAACCCCAGAAATTGGTTATATAGCCAACGACTACAACACACTTTTTTTTTTCTTTTTTTCTTTTGGAAAAATTGGCATTTTAACCAACGACTGAGATGCTCTAAATGAAGGAAAATAAAGAAGAGAAACAACATGCTTACCACCTAATTAGCACTGTCACATTTACCCGATACCCGGACCTGACCTGACTTGGACCCGACTCGGGCCCGACATTGGACTAAAACCGACCCAATCTATACGGGTCCGGGTCCGGGTCCGAGTCCTAAAATAAGATCTGATGCACTTTCGGGTCGGGTTCGGATCCGCTCAAATATAACCGACCCGGACCCGAACTCGTTAAAAGATACCCCCCAAAATATGGAATTTGAATAATATGGTACATATAAAAGTAATTGTTGAAGATAGATATATAAATATAATATTTATTCATGTACTTAAATACAAAAATTGTTGGAACCATAGGGTATCGAGTGCAAAAAACTTAAGTGTAAATATTCATTCCCCGCTACCGGATTCGACGAATAGATTTTTTTTAACTAGGGTCCAGACCCGGTTCTTGCAAGTCCGGGTCTGGATCCAATTTTTGGATCTGTGAGATACCGGGTTCGGGTAGTGGATGACCCGATCCGATAGGATCCGATACTAGCTCTACACCAAATCCTAAAAAGATGAAATGAGTATTTTAAAAAATGGAAAATAAATTATACTTTTGGAAATTTAGGGATAGAATAAAGTGATTTTATGACTTTTTTTTATTTTTTGTAATATAATATTGATATTTGATGATAGAGATTCACTTTCTTTTGGAATGGGAGTCATGGTACGTGTGTGGTGGCCCTGGTGGGGAGAATTTTTGAGGCAGATAATAAATAGGATAAAGAAAAGGAATATATAATTTTTGGAAGTTTTTTAAAATATAAAATATTAAATGGACCTGGGGGAAAGGGAATATTCCCTGGTGTGAGAGACAGAGAAGAACCTTAGAAAAAAAAAAAAAGAGATCCTTTTCGGGATAAAAAGGTTGGTAAAAAAAAGATTCCTGGCGTCTTTTTTTTTTCCTTCTTTTTTAAACTCGAAAATCTTTTAAGCCAATACTTACTTTAAAGTTCCCTTCTTTATAATTATTTTGTTCGCTTTTTTTTTTTTTGATGAAAATTATTTTTTCTCTTACTAATTGATTATTATTCTTTTGAAGAGTTTCTTAACTGACTCATGCTTAACTATTTGAGTTTTTTTTATATATCAATACTCCAAATCTTTGCTATTTTCATATTTTCACCCAAATTATTTATATTTTTGTATTCCCGCCTCAAATTAATTATATGGCGATTCCAAAACTAGAGTAAAGAACTTAGAGTGACACTCTCGAAAATTTTGTAGAATGTCACTCATTTAGCACACATTTCTTCTCCGAATGCATGATCCATACTATTCAATTTGATCTACATGTCATAAAATTTATGCATACTCACGAGGTTTGAATATGTCTTACTCATGTATCAAGTTGTCTTGTTGTTTCTATGTTGAGAAATCGTTTATTTTGCAAGTACATGATGAATGTGCAAAATATGTCCAAACCTCGTGATTTCACATATGCATATGTTTTATGACATGTAGATCAAATCAAACAGTGTGGATCATGCGCTCAATGGAGAAAAGCATGCCAAATAGGTGATACCCTTGAAAAAAATTTAGAGTGTCACTTTAAGTTCCTTATACTCTTAAAAACTACCTAGCATTAGTTTTTTCATTAATTATGAGGAATATACTTTAAATAGTCTTCTTATTGGGTCCAAACCCAATAAAATATATTTTAATTCTCAAACTAACCCAACTCAATCATCTCATTCATTTAAATCTCTTCTTTTCTCTTCTATTATCATTTTCGATTCATTCACTTGGTCTTCAATTTCTCCATTAATGTCTCATATCTCTAGAATAAAATTCTAAGTATGTTTATGATGATAATAATAAGGCTAAATTTAAAATATAAAAAACCAGTGAAGTATTGGTCATTTTTAAAAAAAAAACCTCTAAACTTTTTTATTTTAAAAAAACCGCACTCAACTATGTTATCAAGAAACCCACATTGACGGAGTTAGGTTTCCGTTAAGGTTTATGTCAAAAAACCACATTCATCTTTCATTTGTGTTTAAAAAAAATCACTTAACTAATCAGATATTTAAAAAAACCTCACTGAACTATTGTATCAGTGCAATACAGGTGACATAAATCCTAACGAAAGTTGACTCCGTCAATGTGGATTTTTTTATAACATAGTTGAGTGCGGTTTTTTTAAAATAAAAAAGTTTAGAAGGGCTTTTTTTAAATGTCCAATACTTCGGTGAAGTTTTTTTAAATTTAGCCTAATAATAATAATAATTCTATCATTATTTCTCATCTCAATCTCTTCTTCACGGAGTGTTCTCTCTCTTTTAAAAAACTAGTATCATACACGTGCACACGTGCACGTGGAAAAATTGAAGAGATAATGAAAAGGGAAAGAAAATAATTTCCAAACTGATCCACTTTCGAAAATATTTACAAAACTGGTCCACTGTCAAAAATATTTATCAAGGTTAGTCCATAACCCAACACGTGCGTTGCACGGGTTGGGTTAAGGACTAAGGGGTTCTCCCATTATAGTAGTACTAGTATCAGACACGTGCACACGTGCACGTGGAAAAAATTGAAAGATAATGAAAAGGGTAAGAAGAAAATAATTTCCAAACCGATCCACTTTCGAAAATATTTACAAAACAGGTCCACTTTCTAAAATATTTATCAAAGTTAGTCCATAATTAAAAAAAATAATTTTTAAACTGATCCACTTTCGAAAATATTTACCAAATAGGTCCATTTTCAAAACTATTTACCAAAGTAACCCAACCCGTGCGTTGCACGGATTGGGTTACTGACTAAGGGGTTCTCCCATTATAGTATTAGAGATATATAAAGATATTATATCATAACTTTCTATCATTCAAAGTTCCCTGACCACAAAATATTTGAAGGGGAAAAAAAAGAACCAAAGATTTTTGGGGATTAATTTGAGCTAAATTGAAATTTAATGGTTACTAAGATAAGTTATTATAAGAAATTTGAAGAAATTGAAAAGGGTTGCTAGCATTTGAAGAGAATGAAGAGGAAAACAAAAAGGCAAAATAGTCTTTTAAATATGTGTTTTTGCAATCATTATATTAATTTGAGATGGTAATCTAGAAATATAAAGATTTAGGGGGGGACATGGAAATATAAAATTTTGCGGGTGTGGATATGAAATAAACCCTTACTGTTTTTGTACATAACTTTCTAAGTTTAACCTACTGGCTTAAACAAAAGAAAACTATAACCTACTGTTAACCTAAATTATCATGCAAAAGACATGGTTATATGATTATATATCTATGCTATAATCTTGTGGTAAAATAAAATCAAGTGCAGAGAATAATGGATCTTGGGGGTACCAGATAAAGGGAGTTTCATATTCGAGACCAGATTACAATGTAGTCCTTTATTTCAAATTTGCTAATACTAAAATGGGTGAAATGGGTTCTCCATCTTATCTAATTGTGGGGGGGAGTGGTAAGAATAGGGTTGGCATTCGGGCTGGGCGGGCCAATTCGGGCCCCAACCAGGCGGGCTAGCCCGGGTAAAGAGCGGGTCGAGTCGGGTTGGGTGAATACATGGGCCGGGTTCAAATTTCAACTTCTCGACCCATATGACCCGCAAACCCATACGGGTTCAACCTGACCCAGACCGGGTCGGGTCTCGGGTTGGCCCATAATTTTTTTTTTAAACTCCAAAAAATAAAAAAATGTACATTTTATATTAAATGGGTATGAACAACAAAATTAATTGCTCACTAGCTATTTATAGCCCACTATTCCATTAGTTCACCACACCCTGAGGGTTTGTTTGGTTCAAAGGAGGGAAGGGGAGGGGAGGGATTTTAATGGAGGGGAGGGAAGGGGAGGGAAAGGGAGGGGAGGGATTTAATGAAAACTCTGTTTGGTTCAAAGGAGGGGAGGGGAGGAAAAATAATAATTTTCTTGTTTGGTTCACAAGGGAAGGGAATGGATTTTATAATAAAATTACTTTTATACCCTTTTGCATATAATAAGAAATTCATACAACCACTTCATACAATAAGAATTGAAACAACAACGAATTAGAGAAAACATATAGTTGATGGCAATCTTCATTAAGTATAACGTTTATCTGGATATTTTATCAATTTGACACAATGGGCAGTAATATGCTTTAGTTACTCAACACTTAAATTTTCCTATTAATATGTTGACCCTCATGAGCAAAATTCTGCATCTGAATCGACTCTAGGGCACTCTGCTTCTACCAACTCTTAGTAGGAAGAACAACAGATAACCTATGATAACAAGAGGATTTGGGGTGTTAATGGAGAGAGATTGCTTGACATTAGTGTTAGGAATGGTTGTTATAGTTTGAAATTATTTTCAGCATTGGTCTGTGTATTGCATTTCTGTTTAAAAGTATGAATATGCTGATAGTTATAATTTGGTATTTCAGCTTGCATCTGGGGAAGTTTTTGGACCGAATCAGCCGATTGCGTTGAAACTACTGGGTTCTGAAAGATCATTTCAAGCTCTTGAAGGTAAAATTTATTAAATTTGTATCTGATAAGTATATTTCTATGGCTGAATATTAAATCTTTAATGGCCAACTAGATGTGAAATGTTTATGCTTCGATTTACTCAGGGTATCCTAGTAGGAGGTCATTGTTCCGAAATTCCTCGGATTTAGTGACAATGAGATTTTTAAAGGGCAATTTAGTCATGCCACTTTAAAAATTAGCCTTATTTTCTCTCCCCTCCAAATCCCCCCACTTTTGGAGGGGAGCCAAAATTGGCTCAGGAGGGGTATTGCACCTCCCCCCCCCCCCCCCCCCCCCCAATTTCCCTCCCCTCCCCTCCTAAAAATTGAACCAAACAAGAAAAGTAATAAAAAACCCCTTCCCTCCCCTCCCCTTCCCTCCATTCCCCTCCAACCAAACAGACCCTAACTATTTATAGCCAACTTCACCTCCTCACTTCTCTCATCTCATCAGTGTGGGTCTAAACATATTTGGATTTTAAACTTTGAAAATTTTTAGTCCCACATCGGTGAGATGAGAGAAGTGAGGAGGGGGAGTTGGCTATAAATAGCTAGGGTGGGGGTTGTCTAATTGAGTAGTTGGTAATAATCAATTAATTTTGATGTCCATACTCATTTTTATAAATTTTTGATATATTTTAGAGTATAGCTATATGCATATATACATATATATACATATATTTTGCAGTATATGTATACATATATATACATATATTTGGCACAGAAAAAATAATTCAAAAAAAAAACTAAATGGGTCAAATCCACAAACACGCGGGTCACGGGTCGGGTTCAGGCGAGTTTGAACGGGTTTGCGGGTTGACGGGCCGAGTTGAGTGGGTTGGTTTTGGGATTTTTTAAACTTGGTTGGGATAACAGGTTTGACCCAAACCTGAACCAGGCCAAGGCGGGTCGGGTCGAGTTGGGTGGGTCGCGGGTTGACCCGACCCGGATGCCATCCCTAGGTAAGAAGCATATGATTCCGGTTCAGCTAACAAAACTTATAGTCTTATATATCTACTAACCACAACATATTGAAATTGATTTTACAAATTGAAAGTACGGATAATAGTTTACAAATTTTGGAAGACATAATAGTTTACAAATTTTGGAAGACCTAATAAGCAAATACAAGTAACTGAATTACCTTAGACAGTTAGCAAAATCCTGCCTTTCACGGAAGAGGAAGTGAAAAAGGCAGTCCTCCTTCTAGGCAATGAGAAAGCTCCAGTTCCATATGGTTTTCTTATCTTGTTTTACCAAGTATTCTAGGAGGAGATTAAAGACGACCTTATGGCAGTCATGACCGAGTTCTTTGATCACAAATTGAAACTGGGGAAACTAAATTTTGAGGAAGTAGTTCTTATTTCAAAGAAGGAGGATTCGCTTAATGTGGAAAACTTTCGGCCTATTAGCCTGCTTAATTTCTCAGTCAAGATCATCACAAAGATTCTTGTCAACAGGCTAGGGGGAGGTGATTGACGATCTGATCAGCCGAGAACAAACATGCTTTATTAAAGGCCGCTGCATCTTGGATTGTGTCACCACGGTTGAGGAAACAATACACCAATGCCATATTTCGAATAGCAGTAGCTACTTACCCAAGCTGGATTTCGAACAAGCCTATGAATCAGTCAAATGGGACTATCTACTTGAAGCGCCTAGAGGCAGAAGCTTTGGAGCTAGATGGATTCGATGGGTGAGCCAATGCTTGACTATGAGTAAGATATGTATTAATGCGAATGGTACGGTTGGGCGCCCTTTCTTCTGCAAAAGGGTTTTGAGAAAAAGGAACCCACTTTCCCCCTCACTATTTATTGTAGTAGTTGATGTTCTCAATTCCATGATGGAAAACTATACACGTGCGGGCTAGATCACACCAATAGCTAGAGGAAGTAATCGTTCAGGTTGTATGATTTTGCATTATGCCGATGCCACCATGTTCTTTGGAAATGGGAACATGGGGGAAACATTCACTTTTAAGAGAGCTCTCTACTATTTTGCGATATGGTCTGGACTACGTGTGAATTTTCACAGAGTGTCCTCATCCCTATTGTGATGGAGGGAGAGGAGGAAAAGTCGCATGCAGATATCCTAAACTGCAAATCTGAGATTTTTCCTATAAAGTACCTAGGCTTACCTCATAGACCCGAAAGACTATTGAAGTCCGAATGGTTGCCGATCATCGACAGAGTGGAGGCTAAACTAGCAGGATGGAAAGGTAAAGTCACTCTCCCTTGATTAACTCGGTACTGTTTTACGTACCGACGTATTACATGTTGTTCTTTGAACTACATAAGTAGGTGATCCAGATGGAGAGTGACTTTGATTAACTCGGTACTATCTAACCTACCAACGTATTACATGTCGTTCTTTGAATTACCTAAGTAGGTAATCCAGATGATAGACTAAATTCGAAAAAGATTCTTGTGGAAATGCATATAGATGAATGGGGGGAGATACCACCTCATCAAGTGTGAGAAGGCATGCATGAAGAAAGTACGTGGGGGCCTGGGTATCATAGGCTTGAGAGACATGAATCTTGCTCTCCTCGATAAGTGGTGGTGGAAAGTGGCAGGATTTTGTTCGATCCTATCTTCACGTTAAGGGGACGTGTAATATAGGTTTCCGAGTAGGGCCGAAAGTATCCTAGTTTTTGAAGTGTGTATCCAAAGCTCATGATACGTTTGATAGTTGTGTTACGTCCTTCATAGACAATAGTTTTATGACTAATTTTTTTATGGGACAAGTGGTGTGGTGCACACCCTCTCAAAGATCTGTTCCCAAACCTCTACGTACACACATCTCAACCCCACGTTGCGATAGCCCAATGCTGGTAAAGACGATACTAGAGACTTCCCTTTAAATCACGTCTCTCATTGGACTCACAGGAGAAACTCATGGAGTTGTAAAATTACATTACACAATCTAGGGTCAGATGCTTTCAAGGCCCCGATCATAAAGCATGTGAATTGGAAAAGAATGGCACTTTCTCGGTGCAGTCGCTCTATGACCGTATACACTTTAGAGGGTATACTACGAGCTGGTATTCTGTCATCTGGAAAGCACAGACTCCACTTAAGGTTAGAGTCTTTCTCTGGCTGGTCCTAAATGATGTTATCCTTACATGAGAAAAATCTTGCTAAAAGACAGCCAAACATTGCTACCGAATGCGATTTTTGCACCATACACCTGGAGACTAGAAACCACCTATTTGTGGACTGCCTTAGGAGCAAAGTGGTTGTAGTGGAGGTTCTGAGAGCCCTAGGTATGACCGCTTACCCCCAAGATATGATGACTTTCGGATTGGTCTCATATTTGCTAGTGAGAGGAACAATATGAAAAATGCATGGTACATTGCCATCACCACTACCACTTGGGTTTTATGGCTAAACAGAAATAACTTTTACTTTCGTGAGACTCATAATAGTATTTCAGGTAATCTAACTCTTATAATGCATCTGATTTCTCTTTGGGCTACTACAGCGGCATCGGGTCCTAGGGGCAGGATTGACAAGACCTTCCAGGTGGACAAGTACGACGACAAGAAGATTGTGATCGGTCCTACGCTAGATTGAGGAGCACGTTTCTTTTTCCCACCTTCCAGGGGCATGTTGGAGGGAACCTCTTATTATGTATTTGTCATGCATATCTTTGTACTCGTTATGTAGTGTACTTTTACTATTCTGACCGCTGGTCCTATCCTCCTATGTAGTTGGAGGTATTCTATTTTATTTTCTGTTTATCATTGGTATTTGTATACATTTTTTCGGTTCTACGGAATTGTTTTGTTAAAATCTTATTAATAAAACATGTTGGCTATATTTTACATTTTTCTTTATAAAAAAAATCCTTGTTACTGGCCGTTAAATTTAGAAAAATATTTACTTAAAGTTGACTGTGAATGAGAAATTTTACCAAAATTACCACCTTAATCACCTATGTGATGGTGATTTGGAAGCTGTGGCGAGGGTGAGGGAATGGAGGTTGGATTGCGAGATAAGGAAGTGGTTTGTGATGAAGAGGCAGTGACCATCAAAATTCAAAACCTAGAAAATTAATCAAAAAACGAAAATAGTTCCATAAACTGCTATGTCAAGTGCTCAATGCTCCATGATGTAAAAACAATCATCTACTTAGTAGCAACAACACACATTTTATACTCCACCTTTTCCTTAAAAAAAAAAAAAAGGAAAAAAAGAAAAAAATGTTGGTTGGATGGGCCTTGGAGAAGGACCCAATGTGGATTGTTGTGGGGTTATAATTCTGTACATAAATCTAACAACAACCACAAAATTGGATTCCCTTCCATTGGTAAGTCTAAATCTTGCATTTCTGTCTTTAATTGGGAAAATATATAATCCCGAACAAAAATTTCACCAGAGGGAATATATCGCATAGATCTATGTATAGTCTCAAGAATTTTGCCCCACAACTCTAGAATCCTATGCTCCA
Organism: Hemerocallis citrina; assembly: GCA_017893485.1. Classification (NCBI taxonomy): domain Eukaryota; kingdom Viridiplantae; phylum Streptophyta; class Magnoliopsida; order Asparagales; family Asphodelaceae; genus Hemerocallis; species Hemerocallis citrina. The sequence goes on along the minus strand of CM030359.1, from coordinate 333,307,960 downwards.
CAATTTTCTCTTTCATATGTTCATTTATACATTGTGTGATGTTTTGGGGTAATTATGGATAGTATCCGTGATCTCTTGTGTCCAGGCAAATATCTCTCCTCTCCAGTATTGTTGTTGTTGAGAAAATAATTACTACACCGGAATGTCCAAGTTAACCTTCTGATAGCACCGCACGATTCTGAAATGGATTGATCGATCGGCTTTAACTGCAACAGGAAGAAAGTGTAAGAACGGTTCGAGACGTTGATTGCATTTTTTTAAGAAGTTACTCGGTCGATTCTGGAGATGAATCGTTGATCACCAAATACTCCCCCCAAAATTCAACGAGCTTCTGTTTACAACGTTGCCTAATACTCCAGTGGCAACATGTACTAACTTGCATCACTCAATGTAAAAAAAAAATGCTCAATAATTGGAAAAACAATTTGAGAAAAGAGGAAGAATGAAATTATTTTTCTCTGCATATATATATATATATATATATATATATATATATATATATATATATATATATATACACACACACACAGAGAGAGAGAAATTATCCAAAAGACGATAAAATATTTCACTGGTTTTCGCCATAAAAACGAGAATTATTTTCATCATAAAAGATCCTTTAATGCCATCAAAACATTTCATTGATTTTTCTTTACTGGTAAAAAACGGATAGTAACATTTGATGAGAAATTTTTTTTTATCTAATCAAAATCTAAAATTTAAAACCAGAAGAATAAAAAAATCTTTTTTTTTTCAAGAGACCCCAAAGGCCCTAAGGCCCGGCCTGATCAATCTCTACTATTTTAATGGGAGAGTTGGGGTTGTAAACAAACAAACCCTAATTTTGTAACTGAGTAAACCCGTGCAAATCACGTTAATTACGTTAATATTAAAATCCAGCAAAAAATAACAAACCCGTGCAAAACCAGATCTCCCCTATACTCATTAACTCCCCCTCTATTCATCTCCATCTCTCTCGCAAGTCGCAACCCCCTCCCGTCCAAATCCAAAAACCCTAAATCTCCCCTATACTCATCTCCTTCCCCTCTATTCATCTCCCTCTCCCCCCCCCCCCCCAACCCGGTCACTCGCCAGCGACGCCCAACGCGCCACCGCAACACCGTCGCGCCGCTCCGTTGCTAGCGACGCCCGTCACAAACAACCCTTCATCTCCCCTCTATTCAATTCCCTCTCTCTCGCAATGCTGTCGCCAGCGACATCCCCTTGAACCGCAGATTTCCCACCGCCCTTCCTTGAAACGCAGGCCTCGAAATTGAGGTACACAGTTCAAGAAATTGCAAAACCCTAAACCCTCAATTCCTTCTAGGGTTTCTTTTCCAGATCCCTTTCAAAAATTTGTTTGTTTGTTGGTTTTTTTTGCAGGAAAATGGCATTTGCATTATTTCTCGCAGTATTAGTTTTGATTATTTCGTTAAATTATGCCGTAGTTTTTGCGGTGGTTTTACATTTTTTCAATATAGGTGTTTCTATGACTGTAGAAATGTCATGAACAGTATGTGACAATTATATTCTGAATAGGCATATTGAAGTGTTAAGAATATGAATAATAGTAGTATATGGTTACTTACTAAGACATGCCGACAAACTGTTTGATGTTTTGCTCGAACGGACCTACACCCACTCCTCGCTTGACCTTTATTCATTTAGTATAGTTCTATTTATTTACGGTGTACAATATAGTTTCTTATATCAACTAAAATATATGTTTTGATGCTGTTTATTTGAAACTTTAGTATTCCAGTTGTGCAAACCTGACTTATTTATTGTACCTTGCTAGCATGCCAGTTGTGCAGAGAGGAAGCACACTTATCCTTTACAGATATTCAATAGCTGATTGATTGCTTTAAGGTGCCCTGTTATATATTTGAGTACCGGTATTGTCGACCTTTAATCTCATTGAGTTTGAGTACCTGAATTAACTCAACCAGTCCCTGTTCACTCATCAGCTTGCTGAATTAACTGCATAATAAATAATTGAGCATAATAAATTGCTCCTGATTTCTTGAAAGGTAGGGGATCAAATGGAGTTTTTTTTATATTCATTTAGTATTGGTAATGCAAAAAATTTGTAATTAATAATTTTAAATATTTAGACCACTACCGGGCATTAAATTTACTAGATGGTTATCGTGTTGAATTGTTAAACCAATCTGTCTTTGTATATGCAGGGACGTGGCTTAGAAACAAATCTATATGCGCAGCTAAAATGCGATTCTATCAAAATTGGAATGGTAATTCCCTTTTCTGAACCATAACCTAAAATGTATATGAAATAAAAACTTAACTTTCTTTCTGTTGCTGTCCTCAAAGGTGAAACACCCCGAGGTGGCTCAGTTCTTAGGGGGGAAGGCTCTGTGATTGTGTTTTCAAGTATAATGAGGTTCCAAATTACTGAGGCGACACCCATTGTAATAATTTACCGTATCTTTTCTTATGAGCATTTTATTTTATTTAATAACTATAATTTTTTGTAGTCGTGCATCGCACGTGCATTATACTAGTATATATAATGTGGAAGATGAGAATTGATCCTCCAACATCAGTGAGCCCAATACTTTAACCATTGGGCCACAAGACCATGTTGACAATAAAAAATAAAATAAGTGTTTTAAATGTATACTAAATTCCAACAATCCCCACTTATATATTTAAAACACTAATTTGAAGACAAGCAATTTTCCAAAAATATAAAACCATGCATAAGTACAGTGTCCAAAGACTTGAACATTACATAGTGGACAATTCCCAAAATGCAAGAAGAATGAGTTAAGTCTTGAAATCATTTCCCGTATTCACGTAGTGAAAGAAAACCACACATGATTCTTCCAGGTTTCAAGTTCTAAATGCCAGCACATTCCGGTCTTGTGCTTTATCCAAGTATATGTGAATATTATAGAGAATCAGCCTCATTCTCATAGAAGCGGCCACACTTCACAATCACCCCAGTGAATCTATCAAAAGTGCTCTTGTATCTAGACACTCATCTCATACAGAGATATAGAACTCATTAAGAGCTAAGCTCTTCCTTACTAACGCTATAAGACATCATGCACATACACATCAAGATGGACTAAGGAGTGGTAAACTCCCGGGTTGCATGATTCCAATCACAGTATGGTTTGTTTTTCCTATTGAACCTATGTCTTGGGATATCCAGTCGTATAAGTTGGGTTCCCACCATATATGATTCTAAATGGGCTTCGGTCCCATCCTTACCGATGTGTTCCAAATTTTGTCTTGAGATAATCTTTTCGTCAAATGATCTGTAAGGTTACTTTCTACTACATACATACATATACATACATATATATATATATATATATATATATATATATATATATATATATATATATATATATATAATAGTGTGTATATATATATATTTATTATAATATATATTATTATTTCATATATACTATTATAATATTCTATTATTATTATATATTACTATTATATGTTATTATATTTATTATTATATAATTTATTATTATTGTAATAAATTGTTTAATATATAATTATAATAGATTATTATTACATATATATTATTATAATTATTATATGTTATTATATATATGTATATAATTAAATATGTTTATTATAATAAATTATTTCATATTATTATATAATATACAATTATTATAATATATTATTATTTTATATATATACTATTTTATATACACTATTATTATATATACTATTATTATATTATATTATAATTATATATATACTATTATTATATTATATTATTATTATATATATATTATTATTATATATATATTATATTATTATTTTATATATACTATTTTATATATACTATTATTTCATATATACTATTTTATATATACTATTATAATAATTTAATATTATTATAATATGTATTATTATTATTATATATTACTATTATATATTATTATATAATTTATTATATAATTTATTATTATTATAATGAGTTGTTTAATATACAATTTAAATATATTATTATTACATATATATTATTATAATTATTATATATTATTATATATATGTATATTATTAAATATGTTTATTATAATAAAATATTTTATATTATTATATATCAGTATGTATGTATATGTATACAACATGTATGTATCAGAGTATATATACTATATACAGTATATACATACAACCAAACCTATACATACATAATACTCTCATTTTCAAAAAACTGTTTAAAAAAAAAATACTTACCAAACAGCTTTTACACTCTCATTTTCAGAAAACAGTTTTCAGAATACTCTTTTCAAAAAACTGTTTTCAGAAAAATGTTTTCAAAACAACTAACCAAGCATAACCATAGGCGAACGAATCGGATCGCCGATACGAAGACGAGAAGGCCGAGTGCACACGCCGTGTGCACCATAGGTAGTGCACAACGGAAGAGTTCCCTATATATATATATATATATATATATATATATATATATATATATATATATATATATATATATATATATATATATGGGTCAGATGACGTGGCCCCTCCTGGGCCACATGATCCCCTTAGGAAACGTGCACCTCCGGGTCACCCGGATCCGCCATGTTAGCATCGGAAAATCGCTCGGGCCTCTGCTACGTCATCCTGGAAACCGCCCGGACCTCTGCCATGTCAGCCCTATACCGCCCGGGTTTCCACCGCTTCAGCCAGACGGGTAACTAGGTCCAGACCCAGCCCCAAACGGGTCCAAACCCGGTTGGCTTCTCCTATAAATACCAGACCCCTACCCCTTGTCCAGGTAATCGATCTTTTCCCACTCAAACCCTAGGTACTGTTACTCTCTCTCAGTAGCTGACTAGCTCATCGGAGGGTCTGCCACCGGGACGAACCCCGGTGTTCCTAGACCGTTTGTAGGTACACGAGACCTCGGATCTGAGCCTCCCGATCCGAGACGAGCATCCAGCATCCACCTCACTCTCGCCTACTTCCGTACCGTTCGCCCAGCTGAGGGTCGTCCACACAAAAGCTTCCTCCACCAATACAAATTGAGTAAGAACTCACACCTGGTGCATCCACACGCCTCCCAAAAACAAACCGCATCAGGTTGGCACCGTCTGTGGGAAACCTTCTATTGCAGACACCGACCCAAGCTCAGCCATCAATGGTACCCCGTCAACCCGAGCTCACATGGTGCCCAAAGCCACGAGAGCTGTTGCCTCAGCACATCGGCAGGGCATGCCTCCATAGGGCGTCGGCGCCGACACTCAGGCATCCAACAACCCGGGGGTCAGTCACAGACCCCAACCGGGTGCCTCCCGACTAGTCCAGCCCGACATGCGGGGGGTAATCCAGAATTGACAGGCCAGCCGATCCAGGAGAGGGGCCGCTTCCAACCCGGCCTCGAACCATCCCAAACCTCCATCCCAAGGGCGAGGGCCAGCACTCAGACGCGTCGGCCAGCGCCCACCGGCTCAGCAAAACTGAGCCGAGCGAGCCCCAGTCACCCACCAGGAGTTTCAAGACCTTCGGAAAGAGATCATGGAGGCCATCCGGGGACCCTCCGTCGATGACAGCGTCTGCCGCTCTCGCTCCCGCTCGGATGCCAAGGCCAGCATATCTCGCATCCCGACCGTCCAGCCGGAGTATACGACGACATCTTGAAGTGCCTCCAGGAAATGGAGGACCGCCTCGACCACTTCGGGGACGGCGGGCCGAGACCGGCCCAGGGATACAGGCCCATCTGACCTCCTTTTTCCACTGCCATCTTGCAGGCAAAAATACCCCTGAACTTCTGCCCACCTCAATTCGAGACTTACGACGGGAGGGTGATCCTGCTGATCACATGGAGGGCTTCAAAACCCTCATAATGATTCACGTCGCCGACCTGGAAGAGGCCTTTGGGGTACTTTGAGCCCATAACATGAGGCTCAATCCAGCGAAATGTGCATTCGGCGTCTCCTCGGAAAAGTTTCTTGGTTTCATCGTTAGCCAGCGCGGCATCGAGGCGAACCCCGAAAAAATTCGGTCTGGAGAGAAGTCCCTTCCATTCTTTAAAGCGATGCGCGGAACCAAAGGGTTCGAATGGGGTACTCAGCAACAGGAGGCATTCACCCAATTAAAAGAGTACCTCACCAACCCTCCTCTCCTCAGCAAGCCCGAACCAGGTGAGTCACTCTGGCTTTACCTTTTGGCTTCGGAGAATGTGCTCAGCGCCGTCCTCGTTCGAGAAGAGGAAGGAGTACAAAAGCCCCTGTACTATGTGAGCAAGGTCCTGCTCAACGCCGAGACCAGATATTCCAGGATGGAGAAAGTAGCATACGCCTTGGTCAATGGCCGCGCGAAAGCTCCGTCCATATTTTCAGGCATATTCGGTCCAGGTACTCACGGATCAACCCCTGAAGGCGGTGCTCTATAAGCCCAAGAGCTCGGGGCGACTAGTCAAATGGTCGATCGAGCTCAGTCAGTACGACATCGGCTACCAGCCAAGGACAGCCATCAAAGGGCAGGCCCTCGTCGAGTTCATCACGGAATGCACCATCTCCGAGCAGTCGAAAAGCAAGGAAGCCGACCAGACGTGTTTCCTCTTGCGAAGTAGGGAGTGGTGCGGGCATCATTCTACAGGGACCAGGCGGTGTTCTCCTTCACTACTGCCTTCGCCTCAACTTCCCGGCCTTTAACAACGAGGCCGAGTACGAGTCCATGATCGCCGGGCTCACCCTGGCTCATCAGGCCGGTGCCAGACAGATCAGGGCCTTTAGTAACTCCCAGCTTGTGGTCAACCAGATCACTGGGGAGTGCGAGGCCCGTGACGATCGGATGATCAAATACCTAGCCGTGGTCCAACGGCTATTAACATCCTTCGACGTGTCGGCCGTCTTAAGGATCGCTAGGGAGCAGAATGCCCAAGCCGATGCCCTGTCAAAGTTAGCTTCCTCATCCTTTGAAGGCCTCGACCGGACCATCCTGATTGAAGTTCTGCTGAAGCCAAGCATAGACTTCCCTGAGGCTCTGTGCGTTGAAGACGGAGCTCCTCCCGACGACTGGACCACTCTTATCAAAAAATTTCTAATCAAGGGAGAGCTCCCCGAAGACTGGGTAGAAGCAAGGCGGATTAGGGTCCGCTCAGAAAGGTTTGCCATAATCGACGCAACCCACTTCAAAAGGTCCTACACAACAACAGACGGGAGACCCTACCTCCGCTGCCTAGCCCCTGATGAAGCAAAGTATGCCCTCAAGGAGCTGCACCAGGGGATCGGCAGATGCCACATGGGAAGTCGATTGCTAGTACGAAAGGCATTGAATCATGGGTACTACTGGCCCACTATGCTGCAAGACGCCCTCACCCTAGTGAAGAAGTGCGATCCCTGTCAACGATTCTCCCTCATGAAGAGGGCTCCGCAAGCAAATCTCTGTTCCATGGCCAGTCCAACCCCTTTTGCAATGTGGGGGGTGGATCTGGTGAGCCCATTTCCGAAGGCAACGGGCCAAAGGAAGTTTCTCATAAGTGGCGATCGACTAGTTCACGAAGTGGATCGAGGCAGTGGCGTTAGCAACGATCACCGGGCAACAGACCCAACAGTTTTTTTGGAAACACATCGTCTGTCGGTTCGGGATCCCACATGTGCTCACCACAGACAATGGGACTCAGTTTGCGGGTAAGCACTTCCGAAAGTTCTGCGAAGATCTCGGGATCCAGCAGCGCTTCTCCTCGGTATGCCATCCCCAGTCAAACGGTCAGGCCGAGAACGCGAACTGCCAAATTCTCGATGGCCTCAAGAAACAACTCGATAACTCTTCTAAGGGGTTATGGGTCGATGAGCTGCCAAGCATTCTCTGGGCCCACCGAACAACAAAGAGAATCTCTACGGGAGAATCGCCTTTCAATCTGACATACGGCACGGAGGCCATCATTCCCTTGGAGATCGGGATCCCTTCACCTCGGATCATGGGTTTTGATGAGGCAAGTAACTCTGAACAGCTGCGAGCCGACCTGGACCTCATAAACGAGGTCAGGGAGAAGTCTGCCATTAGAAGGAGCATCTACCAACAAAGGATTGAAAAGTTCTATAATAAGAAGGTGCGTCCCACGGACATCAAACTCGGAGATTTCGTCCTCTGAAAGCTGGCGGTATCCAACCCTGGGCAGAAAAGGAAATTGGCCCCAAATTGGGAGGGCCCCTACACAGTGTCGGAGGTCGTGCGCCCAGGGACTCACCGCCTTACCAACTCAGAGGGCAAGGCCATCAAGAGGCCTTGGAATGCGGAGCACCTCATCAAGTTCCTGGGAGGAGAGGACTAGCCTCCATCTCATGTAAATTATGAAGAATGTAATCGGCACGTCGTGCCTTGTCTTTGTAAAATTTCAAGTTGTTGTAATATGCCAACTTTCTTAAAACAAGTTTTTGGCTTCTTTTTTACTACCATTAAGAGAACATGGCTTGGCGCTCGGATGGCATCGCGAGCCGCAAAAATTTCCATTGCAAGCTGGGGGCTCGGCGCTCGGATGACATCTCGAGCCAGAAAAGCTTCTCTTACAAGCTTGAGGCTCGACGCTCGGATGACATCTCGAGCCAGAAAAGCTTCTCTTACAAGCTAGGGGCTCGGCGCTCGGATAGCATCTCGAGCCAGAAAAGCTTCTCTTACAAGTTTGAGGCTCGGCGCTCAGATAGCATCTTGAGCCGGGAAGCTTGAGGCTCGGCGCTCGGATAGTATCTCGAACCAGAAAAGCTTCTCTTACAAGCTTGAGGCTCGGCGCTCGGATAGCATCTCAAGCTAGAAAAGCTTCTCTTACAAGCTTGAGGTTCGGCGCTCGGATAGCATCTCGAGCCAGAAAAGCTTCCCTTACAAGCTTGAGGCTCGGCGCTCGGATAGCATCGCGAGCCAGAAAAGCTTCACTTACACATCTTCCTGAGAACAAGTGCTGGAGCTCGGCGTCGACCTCGAGCAAGGCCGTGGCTTTCTTCAAAGCACCTCGACCTTAACGCTCGGCGATGACCCTCAGCTACGCCTGCTATTGGCTTTCTCACCGGTGTGGGGGGCTCGGCACCTGTTCCTAGCATGGTTTGGACTTCTTCAAGCCCGTCAACCTATGCACGAGGTGACAACTGCCAGCTACACCCTACCATCTTTCTGAGAACAAGTGCGGGAGCTCGACGTCGACCTCGAGCATGGCCGGGGTTTTCTTCAAAGCACCTCGACCTTAACGCTCGGCGACGACCCTCAGCTACGCCTACTACTGGCTTTCTCACCGATGTGGGGGCTCGGCACCTGTCCCTAGCATGGTTTAGGCTTCTTCAAGCCCATCAACCTATGCACGAGGTGACAACCGCCAGCTACACCCATGCCGTCTTTTTAGAACAAGTGCGGGAGCTCGGCGTCGACCTCGAGCAAGGCCGGGGCTTTCTTCGAAGCACCTTGATCTTAACGCTCGGAGACGACCCTCAGCTACTGGCTTTCTCACCGGTGTGGGGGCTCGGCACCTGTCCCTAGTATGGTTTGGGCTTCTTCAAGCCCATCAACCTATGCACGAGGCGACAACCGCCAGCTACACCCGTGCCGTATTCCTGAGAACAAGTGCGGGAGCTCGGCATCGACCTCGAGCAAGGCCGGGGCTTTCGTCAAAGCACCTCGACCTTAACGCTCGGCAATGACCCTCAGCTACGCCTGCTACTGGCTTTCTCACCGGTGTAGGGGCTCGGCACCTATTCCTAGCATGGTTTGGGCTTTTTCAAGCCCATCAAACTATGCACGAGGCGATAACTGCCAGCTACACCCGTGTCGTCTTCCTGAGAACAAGTGCGGGAGCTCGGCATTAACATCGGGCAAGACCGGGGCTTTCTTCAAAGCACCTCGATCTTAACGCTCGGCGACGACCCTCTACGCCTGCTACTGGCATTCTCACCGGTGTGGGGGCTCGGCGCCTGTCCCTAGCATGGTTTGGGCTTCTTCAATCCCATCAACCTATGCACAAGGCGACAACGGCCAACTACACCCATACCGTCTTCCTGAGAACAAGTGCGGGAGCTCGGCGTCGACCTCGAGCAAGGCCGGGGCTTTCGTTAAAGGACCTCGACCTTAATGCTCGGCGAAGACCCTCAGCTACACCTGCTACTGGCTTTCTCACTGGTATGGAGGCTCGGCACCTGTTCCTAGCATGGTTTGGGATTCTTCAAGCCCATCAACTTATGCACGAGGCGACAACTCCTAGCTACACCTGTGTCGTCTTCCTGAGAACAAGTGCAGGAACTCGGCATCGAGCTCAAGCAAGGTCGGAACTTTCTTCAAAACACCTCGACCTTAACACTCGGTGACGATCCTCAGCTACGCCTGCTACTGGCTTTCTTACCGGTGTGGGGGCTCGGCACCTGTCCCTAGCATGGTTTGGGCTTCTTCAAGCCCATCAACCTATGCACGAGGCGACAACCGCCAGCTACACCTGTGCCGTCTTCCTGAGAACAAGTGCAAGAGCTCGGCGTCGACCTCGAGCAAGGCCGGGGCTTTCTTCAAAGCACCTCGACGTTGATGCTCGACGACGACCCTCAGCTATGCCTACTACTGGCTTTCTCACCGGTGTGGGGGCTCGGCACCTGTCCATAGCATGGTTTGGGCTTCTTCAAGCCCATCGACCTGTGCACGAGGCGGCAACCGCCAGTTATACCCATACTGTCTTCCTAAGAACAAGTACGGGAGCTCGGCGTCGACCTTGAGCAAGGCCGTGGCTTTCTTCAAAGCACATCGACCTTAACGCTCGGCAACGACCTCCCCCCACGAATGCTTCAACAAAAGTTTTCATTAAGATTTAGGGCGTCCTCCTTCGACAGACGCCCCGAACTTTGAGTCGATTGGTAAACCCTCCTCTCGCCCGCGAACAACTCGGGGTTTACCACTTTCACAAGCCAAAATCCCGAACTGTTCGAGGACGGCAAGGGAGCCACCGACCCTCGGTTCTCTCCGAACCTCCGAACCAATTGGTCGGCCCACCACTCACCAACGAACAACCTGGGGTCTTACGGTCCTCAAGGACCAAACCCCGAATTGTTCGAGGGTGATTGGTGTGCCTCCAATCTGAAGCCCACAGAAAAGTATTAACTTCGGGGTGCTCGCCTACGGCAAGTACCCAAGTCGAGCGGCAGATCAGCCACTCTCACTTCTTGGCAACCAACAAGGGGGGGAATGGGGGTTATATATCCCCCTGAAGCACGCAGTTATTACGTCTGGGAATGCCAAACGGCGGAAGGCAAAACGTCGCCATAAATGTTCATGGGAAGGCAAAACGTCGCCATTAATGTCTTAGCAAAAGACGAAATACCGCTGTGTATGCGCCCTTTGTAGCAAGTCACCTCGGCGGCGACCTCCTGCGTGCCGAGCTCGGCAATCGTTCTCGCCCAGCAAGACTCAAGGTTTAGGAAGGCGAATGCTCTTATTATTTCTCATTGCTTACAACTCAATGAATGTCGGTACGAATACAAAGAACAGCTTACAGCTCACTCGCACTCGGCTTAAAACTCAAATTCGGTGCTCCATTCGGGGCTCCCCTCACGCTCGGTCGGACCAACCAGGGAAGAGACCCCTGACACCGAGCTTCCCGCATCTTCTGGCTGGGTGCCCTCCAATAAAAATGTTGGAGACCACCCCGGGGTCGAGTTGCTCGCCTCCTCGATCAAACCCGCGCCCAACACCAACTTCAGCCTGCGGATCTCCAACTCCTTCTCAACGACGGCCTCGCGAAGGAAAGTCTCCGAAGCCGACCACCCACTTGAGGCATCCGAGATGGACCAATCCATCTTGACCACCCACTAGTCCCGATCGGCTACGACTTTCTTCAGACGAGCCACCTTCAGACCAAGTTCGCTAGCCTCGAGCCGACTCTTCAGACTTGTTCAAGAAATAATTGACTGTGGCGGCTCGGTCTCGAGCCTGTTTTCGCTGGCAAACCAGAGCTACCTCCATGGCCTTCCTCCCTGCTTGGACCAGGGATCCCTCGGTGGAAACAAGGTCGGCCCCCAAGACCTCGTGCGTCTATCAAAAGACGAAAACAAGCAATCACAAGGAGAGTGAGAAAATGCACAAGTCATGAAGCTTCAACCAAAAAAGCTATATTTCATTACTTTCAAAAAGGGTACAAAACTGCGGTGGCCAGTCCACATGAGGCGTATACAGTCAAAAAAGAAGAAGAAAGAGAGGCCTAATCTACGCTTGAGGGGGGGTGGCACCTCATCGTCAGCATGGCCGCCCCCATATCCTCGCCACCGGGGGTCGGCAGAAGGTCCGGCTGCCAACCATAGTGGAGATGATCTATGTTCTGCTCTGGGTAGATCCTCCGGAAGTGCTTCTTGGCCTGGTCGTATGCCTCGTCCTGTGCCATGATCAGGGCCTCCGCCGATGCAGACTCCATCCTCGCCAAGGCCTTCCGCCCCTTCTCCGCCTCCGCCTCGACATTTTCCTTAAGACGATTGACATCCTTCTGATGATGCTCGATGAGCGAGGCCATCTGGGCCTCGTGGACGGCCGCCATGCTCTGAGCTTCCTTCAGGTCGTCGGTCGCCTTGTTCAGCTCGCGGAGATACTTATCCGCATTCCTCCTCTCCACCATGACCTCCCTCTCCAAGCACTTTTGAAAGTGTTGCCCAAGAAGTATCGCCTGTCCGAAGGAGAAAATGTCAGGAAAAAATTTCACCAATTTCAAAACCAGAAAGAAATTCGAAGTCTCAAGCACTTACCGAGACCGACGCCTGAGACCAGTGCATAAAGGCCTGGTCGGCCATCTGCGATGCCAGTGCCATGAAATCCCGCTCGGTGGCGGCCTTCCTGACGAACTCCATGGACACGGGGCCGTCAAGAAGAGAATCCCCCTGGGCGATCGACCTGTCGGGAGCAAAGGGCCGCAACTCCTGTTGCCCCACCATCTGCTCGGCAGTGGGACGAGGTGGGGGAAGCCTCTTCCCTGGGGCTTCGACAGTCTTGCCCGAACTACCCCCCGCGTCCCGAGACGCCCTCGGCGTATGGGAGTGATCCTTCTTAGCCTTCTTCGCAGGAGAAGGCTCCCCGGCTACCAGGGTTGGTCCCTTGCCGGACCCCCCCAGCTTGGGCGGCCAGCTTCTCCTGCTCCGCCTTCTTCCTCTTCTCCGCTCTCACCTTTTCGACGACGGCTAGCAGAGCACGCCTGTCATCAACTTGCTTGGACGTCATCCCTGCAAAAAAAGAAAGAAGAAGGGCTAACGTTAACACGAAGGCAGAAAGATGCAAAAATTCAGAACGAAACATACTGGGGTTAGCTGGGCTCAGTTCAGCCCGGGCGAGGTGTAACTCTGTCACTCGAGGCCACTCGATGCTATGCCCCCCAACGATCTTCTCAACCCTCTTCCACTCCTTCGCCGTCAAGTCACTGTGCTTTGGAGGTTTGTGGTTTGGCTTGAAGAAATTCCACGAGGTCGGAATCCCCCAAGACTTCTCACTCCGGATCACAAAGTATTTCTCCTTCTACCCCTTGATGGAATCCGGATGGCCGTGCACCACCTTCTTATGCGGCCTGGGCGAGAAGTAAAAAATTCCCTCTTGATCACCGAGCGAGCTGATCCCTAAAACGGCTCGGAAATATGTCAATCTTGGCTTTACGTCCTTCTCTTGGCACTTCAGGATGAAACAGATCAAGTGTTTCTAAGAGTTCGGGCCATACTGTATTGGGCATAACTTTGCCCAATTTAAGACCCTCTTGACAAAGGGGTGCAGCGGCAACCTCAGCCCCAAGACAAAGGCATCCTCAGGAAAGATGCAGTATCCCAGTGCGAGAGCTGTGGTGGGTCAAACGCCGGGGCTCGGGATGAAGACTTCAAACTCCCAAGGAATGAAGTCTGCGGCCCTCAGGATATGAAGATAATCCGCCTTCAGGATGCACGGAATGCCGTCCATCCGAATCTTCACACAGCCCTCCTCGCCCGGCACGTGAGGAACGGGGCCGATATCCTTGATATCATCAGGATACATCCTGATCGACCCCTGATTCTTAAAGGAGACCGGGGAAAACTCGAGCCCCGGTCTAGGGGCATATTCATCTGGAGGAGGAGGGCTGTCCGGAATACTTAGCTTCCTCTTCTTCCGACGAGGACGAGCCTTCCTCTCTGGAGACGGCGTCGATAAAGGCAGAAGAGGTGGAAGGTCATCTCCAACCCCGACCGACCCTCCTGCTGTGCCTTCCCCAGCACCTCCTTGGGCGACATGACTCTCGGGATCCTGGTCCCCCTCGTCCTCATCCTCACCCTCGAGATCCTGATCCTCCTCGTCCTCCTCCTCACCTTCGGCATCCTGATCCTCCTGATCCGCCTCACCCTCATCATCCTCATCATCACCCTCTTCCTCTTCCTCCTCCTCCTCCTCTTCGCCCTCGACCACTGGCTCTTTCCCCGGCCTTTGTGATCTCAGCGGCGATACTATAAAGGCTACATCGTCACCATCCGACCCAGGGTCTGTCAGGACCTCCTCCTTGACCTTATATTTACTAAGTGACGAAGACGTCTCTGACCCGGATTCCATCGCAGTACGGGCTGACGAGCTAGCCTCGGATCCGGACTGAGTGCGCGACAATACTGAGCAGAAATACTAACCTGAAGCGTTATTCGTGCGATCATCGAAAAAAGTCACTGACGGCAAGTAAGATCTTGTTCTTGAAAAATTGGAATGTGAGTAAAGAAATGAAGAAAAAGTGAGGAAGGGGAGGGGGATTTATAGGGAGAAAGCGACTCCTCGATTTCCACAATTAGATTTGGCCGTTGGATCTTAAATCATCAAGATCTAACGGCCGCTACGGTCTAGAGTCACTTCGATTCTTGCGCTCATGTCGTCAGCAGTGAGCGTGAAAGTACCCAACTACCCCCAGGCTTTTTTCCAACAAACAAACAAACTTTTTTCGGCAAGTCAAGAAGGGTCGACGCTCGGGTGGCATCGTGAGCCACGACTCCCTTCTATATTATTCATAAAGCTGGAGCTCGGATGGCATCGCGAGCCACAAATTCCTCTTCTATTTTCACAGAAGGGTCGACGCTCGGATGACATCGCGAGCCACGATCCCCTTCTCTATTATTCAGGAAGCTCGGACTTCGGATGGCATCGCGAGCCATAAATTCCTCTTCTATTTTCATAGAAGGGTCGATGCTCGGATGGCATCGCAGGCCACGACTCCCTTCTATATTATTCATGAAGCTCGAAGCTCGGATGGCATCGCGAGCCACAAATTTCTCTTCTATTTCACAGAAGGGTCGACGTTCGGATAGCATCGCAAGCCACGATTCCCTTCTCCATTATTCAGGAAGCTCGGAGCTCGGATGGCATCGCAAGCCACAAATTCCTCTTCTATTTTCACAGAAGGGTCGACACTCGGATGGCATCGCGAGCCACGACTCCCTTCTCTATTATTCAGGAAGCTCGGACCTCGGATGGCATCGCAAGCCACAAATTCCTCTTCTATTTTTACAGAAGGGTCAACGCTCGGATGGCATCGCGAGCCACGACTCCCTTCTCTATTATTCAGGAAGTTTGGAGCTCGGATGACATCGCGAGCCACAAATTCCTCTTCTATTTCATAGAAGGGTCGACACTCGGATGGCATCGCGAGCCATGACTCCCTTCTCTATTATTCAAGAAGCTCGGACCTCGGATGGCATCGCGAGCCACAAATTCCTCTTCTATTTTCACAGAAGGGTCGACGCTCGAATGGCATCGCGAGCCACCAACATCATCCCATATCTCACGGTAGGCTCGGAGACCGGTTACCAACGCCAGCCGTCAAGACTTCTACTCCTAAAAAAAGGCATTAAAATGAAATCATTCAGTCGCTGCTACCAAGGTGCAGGGGCTCGGACCTCGGATGAAAGCGCGAGCCCCAGAGCCATCCCCTATCCACAGGGGGCTCAGAGCTCGGATGACACCACGAGCCCCAAAACACCTCGTCTATTACAACACGGGGCTCGGAGCTCGGATGACACCGCGAGCCCCAAGCACCCTCCTCTATTCAATAGGGGACTCGGAGCTCGGATGACACCGCGAGCCTCAAGCACCCTCCTCTATTCAACAGGGGGCTCGGAGCTCGGATGACACCGCGAGCCCCAAGCACCCCCCTCTATTCAACAGGGGGCCCGGAGCTCGGATGACATCGCGAGCCCCAAAAACCTCCTCTGTCCGCCAAGCGGGGGGCTCGCCAACCGACCCCAAACGCTCGGCAAACCGAGCTCCAACCCAACAAACCTCGACGACCCCTCACTCTTCCAACTAGCAAGAGGATCGTCTACCGACCCCAGATGCTCGGCAAATCGAGCTTCAATCGGACGGACCTCGACGTCCCCTCGCTCTTCCAACTAGCGAGTGGATCGTCTGTTGACCCTCGGAGCTCCTCCACCGACCCCAGACGCTCGGTAAATCGAGCTCCAATCTGACAGACCTTGATGTCCCCTCGCTCTTCCAACTAGCGAGCGATCGTATGCCGACCCTCGGAGCTCCTCCACCGACCCCAGATGCTCGGTAAACCGAGCTCCAATCGGACAGACCTCGACGTCCCCTCGCTCTTCCAACTAGCGAGAGGATCGTCTGCCGACCCTCGGAGCTCCTCTACCGACCCCAGACGCTCGGTAAACCGAGCTCCAATCGGACAGACCTCGACGTCCCCTCGCTCTTCCGACTAGCGAGGGGATCGTCTGCCGACCCCCAAGGCTCGTCTGCCGATCCTAAGGCTCGGCCAGCGTTGCTCCGACCCTTCTACGCTTAGCATCCTGCGCTAACTCCAATAAGGGATCCCTTCCTCCTACCCCCTGGCCTCTTCTGGAAGTAGCAGATCCTACTTTCTCACCGCACCCTCTACCCTGCTCTTCCTACAGAGGCTAAGGACCACTCCTATACGAATGGTTCACCCAGCCCTCCAAGAGTGTGGGGCTTGTGATATGGGTCGAATGACGTGGCCCCTCCTGGGCCACAGGATCTCCTCAGGAAACGTGCACCTCCGGATCACCCGGATCCGCCACGTCAGCGTTGAAAAACTGCCCGGACCTCTGCCACGTCAGCCTGAAAACCGCCCGGGCCTCTACCACGTCAGCCCTATACCGCCCGAGTTTCCACCGCTTCAGTCCCACAGGCAACCGGGTCCAGACCCGGCCCCAAACGGGTCCAAACCCGCTTGGCTTCTCCTATAAATACCAGACCCCTACCCCTTGTCCAGGTAATCGATCTTTTCCCACTCAAACCCTAGTTACTGTTACTCTCTCTCAGTAGCTGACTAGATCGTCGGAAGGTCTGCCACCGGGACTAACCCCAGTGTTCCTAGACCGTATGTAAGTACACGAGACCTCGGATCTGAGCCTCCCGATCAGAGCTGAGCATCCAGCCTCCACCTCACTATCGCCTACTTCCGTACCGTTCGCTCGGCTGAGGATCGTCTGCACAGGAGCTTCCTCCACCAATACAAATCGAGTAAGAACTCACACCTGGTGCATCCACACGCCTCCCAAAACAAACCGCACCATATATATATATATATATATATATATATATATATAGAGAGAGAGAGAGAGAGAGAGAGAGAGAGAGAGAGAGAAAGAAAGAAAGAAATCGTCGGTTGCACACTACTTTGATGAGCACTCCGTGAGCACTCACGAACTAGAGACCCTATGAAAAATCCGAACCGCTCATATCGTTCTATATGCCTATATATATATATATATATATATATATATATATATATATATATATATATATAGAGAGAGAGAGAGAGAGAGAGAGAGAGAGAGAGAGAGAGAGAGAAAAATCTTCGGTTGCACACTACTTTGATGAGCACTCCGTGAGCACTCACGAACTAGAGACCCTAAGAAAAATCCGAACCGCTCATATCGTTCTATATGCCTTAGATAGCCTAACAACAAAAAATCAAGTAATTTGAAGTTCATTTGCCCATGATTTACATCATCACAAAATTGTATGGCTGAAAATTCTAACAGCTTGATGGATGGGCAAATGAACTTCAAATTACTTGATTTTTTATTATTAGGCTTTCTAAGGCATATAGAACAATATGAGCGCTTCGAATTTTTCATAGGGTCTCTAGTTCGTGAGTGCTCACCAAAAGTATGCTCACCAAAAGTAGTGTACAACCAAAGGGGGCTATATATATATATATATATATATATATATATATATATATATATATATATATATATATATATATAACAAATTTGAGTTATATATATAATAAATTTGAGCTACATAATTATTGATTTACTATTTACAAACTTTTCTTTTATTATTATTTTTTTATTAATGTGTCGTTTTGAAGTGGCCACCAGCAAATCTAGTACATATATAGGGAGTAGAATAATATGTTGTGTCATGTAATGGAGCTCCTACCAACTATTCAACCCTCTTCCTCCCAGCACCAGCCTATTTCCTCACTAAACCCATCGACCTTCCCTTAAACCTTCAACTCTCAACCTTCTCTGTCTCCCTCTCTTCTCCACCTGCTCCCCAAAACCAGCGCTGCTTTGTTGCTTACCTTCGACACTGACCTCTGAGCTCCATACTACTATCCCATCCACATTGCTACCCATCCGCCATGCTATCACTTCTAGAGATGAGTGGGTGCGGGCCCAATGAGAGGGTCCGCCACCCACAAACCCCCTCGCCTCAGCCTGATACTGCGACTGCGGCTACATCCACTGCAGTGGCCTCTACAACACCTGAGAAACCACGACCTTTACAACTCCCCGTCACACACCTTGCTGCCGAGAAGGTACCAATAGCTACTGCTCGGGTTCCCCCTCCTCTTAACTCTCACCCCGGTGGGGGAGGAAGTCGAGAACTCAGAAGAGATCACTCCCCGACGCGTGCTCATCATAGAATGCATCAGCGTCTTACGGGGAGAAATGTCGTTCATCATCGTTCTTCGGAGGAGGCGTCCAGGGGCCATGGTCACCAACGAAGGCACAGGGTGCATTACGAGGGGGGGCCCAACGAGGGGGTCCCCCTACTGACCAGGGGAGGCGTAGGAGAACCACCCCCGCTGAGCCATACATCCCCCAGTATAAGGAGCAGACTAGGGGAGGCCAATGCTGTTGATCGCAATAATCGACAGGTTTACAGGCCTACTGTCTTACCCTACAACAGTTCCAACTTCCATTCGCACAAACATCACCAATCTCCACCAGCTCACAATTCCAAACCTACTGAGTTTAGCCATCTCCCGCCTAAGGCCATTGCCAAATCACACAACTCTAACACCAGTTCTAATCACAAGCAACACCTCTCTAACCCTAAACAACACCTCTCTAACCCTTTGACTCAATACAACAGTGTTGCTCATAGTGATCACCCCTCCGATGCTTACACCAACACCAATCAGACCATCCAACCTTCCCCCACTACAAGAAAAACCCTTTTTCGCAACGCCAAATGTCGTTGCTAAAACTCGTTTGTCGTTGCGAAAAATATTTTTGGCAACGACATTTTTCGTTGCATGGTCGTTGCGCGTCCGGGCGTCGCGAAAGATTTTGACTACGACTTGCTGTCGTTGCCAAACATAGATTGTTTCGCAACGACATTGCCGTTGCAATATATGTTGTCGTTGCCATACCTAATTCCACCCATGCTATGGTATTAAATCAATCGCAACAACCTTTGTCGTTGCCAAACATACTTCATATATTTGGCAACGACTCATGTCGTTGCTAAAGATACTTCATATAAAATCAATTGCAACAACCTTTGTTGTTGCCAAACATACTTCATATATTTGGCAACGATTCATGTCGTTGCCAAAGATATATTTTTCGCAATGAATGATTGTCGTTGCCTTGCATTTTCTATTTTGGCAACGACTACTGTCGTTGACAAAGCTCGACTGTTTTGCAATTATTTTTATAATTGCTTTGCATTACTTGTATTTTGGTAACAACTATAGTCGTTGCTAAAGCTACCAATTGTCGTTGCGAAAGTTTAATTCTTTTCGAGATAAATTATATATTGTCGTTGCATCAGCCCTATCCAAACTAGCATACACTTCAAAAACATTAAAAACCAACATCATTCCAAAAACTATAATATTAACCTTGTCCAACATATTACATTTATATCACATATAAGAAGCAATGCCCAAAATATTACAACCATCAACTTCTCAAAAAGATATCTAAGTATCTCATAATCATTTCCATTGTGCATAATAAGCTTAACCATGTTTTCTAATATTCTCTTGACATCTAAACATTGCAACAAAACTGGATGCAATATTGAAAGAACTGAATCAACTTAGAACAAAAGAATATTTTGGGATGAATATTCTCAGAAAATACAAGTAGCAAAAAATTGGGGTTGATGTTGGAGTGTTAATAACCTAAACCAACAGCTAACTCATATAAGATATAACTAAATCATACACTGTCAAAATATATGCTCCCGGACCAATGGCTTCATTCCCTAATTCTCCAAATGTAGTTCCTTCTCGTGGTACCTACATATTTGAAATAATGATTAGTCCAGCAGTATACAATGAAACTATGAAAGATTGCCAAAACTATTGGAACCTGTATGCACAAAACAATACAACATAATAGTGCCACTAAAATTAATAGTACCTTGATCATTCGAGGAATTTCATGCACCTCTATTTGTAAGTTGGGCCAACAATTCTTGTTTCATTGCATCCATTGCATGCTGCATATCTTCCTTTTGTTGTTCAATTTGTCTTGTTGTTCTTTTTTGAGTTTCTTGCAACTCCTTTATCACTTTTCTGCTGCTCTTCAATCTTCTTTTGTTGCTCATTGATCAAGTTTTGTTGCTCAAGTTGCTATCTTTCTTTACAATAACCTTTTAATGCAGTTCTCTTGCCACGAAAATACCCTGATCTAGGCTTCAAAACATCTAGAAGGATCTCCTCTTGAGTCATTGAATCACCATGTGCATCAACTGCTACTTTAAGTTGCTCCTCATTAAATAACAATAACAAAAAATAAAATTTACCATGAAGCATCTTACAAAAATATCTTACAAAAATATCATCTGCACTTACATGAAGAGATCACAATTCACACTTTATGACTGCGAAATGCTAAGAAGTAAGAACCATAGGTTTTAAATCATCTATACTGAATGTTAGATACTAAAATTCAGTAGAGATGATAATTAACTAATCCAAATGGAGTTAAAAAAAAATTCAAATTTCAATGATTTCTTCATAAATTCCCGGTTTTTTATGCAACAAAATTTTCATATTTCTGATATAAAAGAATAAAAAATGAAATCAACTTCCTCCAAAAAGGAAAAAAAGAAAATAAAAGAATATTATCCTTGTATGGAACATTTGCTCCCAACATCTCTTGTATAAGCTAGTCAATCCAAATCTAGTTTGTATTGGATGCATGGTCTGACATCATTTAAATCCTAATAGATTTAATAGATTTAGTCTCATACATATATAATGCATGTATCTCCCCCATCATAAACTGTTTTTTGTTTTACGTGTGTTGTACATGCATGCAATAGATATTTAACTTCCCCCAATATTTCTGTTCAACAAATTTTCCCAATTGCTATGATAAATTTACTACACTGAACAGCATTCAACTCCGTGGCCTAGAATGAGGTAAAAGAGCCAAATAGAATATGTATCAGATATAAGTCTGGTTATTTTAGCAAGGTCTCCTAACTTCATATTTATTCGATTCTACTTAATTTGTTGGATTGAATCTGTAATAAGTTAGGCCCGCTCTTTAGAAGGGGGTTAATGTACTCAATGTATATTGCAGAATGTGGAGGATTGATTACTATAAGCTTATTTAAACATATGTTTTATGTTTTCCGTTGCAGGAGTTGGACTCAATACTATATTCTGCGACAGTAAGTATCACATTAAGTTTTAGACCTAACTGAAAACTATAAAATTGTATAACCCATTACATACAGTCATTCCTCCCTTTTCACACTTGAATTTCTAATAATACTAGATGTTCTGCAGAAGCCAAACCTGCTCGCTAATAAACCCACAGCAAGAATCAAATTTTTTTTTCCAAATAATGATCATTAGAAGCCATTCTCAACAAACACTATTTGATTTCATTTATTTAATTTCTAAATACTCAAATAATACATATCTTAACAAATCAATCCCAAAGTCCACCATTAGGTAAAGATGGGTGTAAAAAAACCAGCTCTGTATACACATTTTCACAGCTTTCAATCCAGCATATTCTGAAATATCTGGAAGATCTGCGAAAAGAAGACTCATCAAGCTAAGGGAAAAAATCCTCCTATTCAGGCTCACAAATTTAATTCACAAAAACCTCAATTATCTCCTTCAGAGCTTTATCAACTAAGAACTCTCATCATTATAGCTCACAAAGTTAATTTGCTAAAAACTCTACACCCTTCAGATATTTAATCAACAAAGAACTCTATTCACTTATCACATAATTCAACTATTTACCCTTTAAAGCATTCAGCCAACCAACAACTCTAATCAACGCTATTTGGAGTGAACCGTTTGAATCCTTCGTCCTGCTTATTTTATCTATTGCGACATCTGATGAAGTATGGTAGAATCTACCAAAACTTCACAGCACAATGTCCTCTGTCTCTCATACCTACTTCATATCTATGATATAGGATCTCAATAGACGAATCTACTTCATATCAACCATATCCATGTTATAGGGGCTGACTAGTTCCCATAACATCATGTTGGACACAAGAACTTACAAAACTGGCATTCCTACATCAAATCTAAAGAGAAACAGTTCTCTTCCTTGAAGTCAACCAGCAAAAACTAATATTCTCTAAAACCAAATTCCAGTATATTTCCCATTTGGCTGCCAAAAGAACTGGGAAGCCTATGCAACCTACAGACACTGAACCTTCATGGTGGCAATTTTAGTAGAGGCCTAACTGAGCTTGCTGAATTTTTTTCTTATATGAGGTAATTTCCTCATTTTAAATAGTTGTACTAGTGTTCCTCATCTGTAATTAACTTGATCAAGTTGACAGGATTTGGTTATGGTTTATTGTAGCACAAAATTAACTTGATAAATAAAGGCATAGCACAATATTTATAACGTACATGTATCTTCTTAGATCGACCATCGTCAGTCCACTCAAGTTTGTCTTGGTCATTTTTTCTTGTGTGCTCCGCAAGCCAAATCACATCAGCACATGGCTTCACTCCATTATTTTGTTGTTCCTAATAATGCGTAAAGACATGTATGCCATTATTTATCAATTTCTTCCAAAAATGTGTAAAGATGAAAAAAATATCTAATTTATAATATTTACCAGTATTGTTTCAAATTCAGCATATGACACGTTCCCGATTGTATGCTTTGTCCTTTTCTCAGAAAGACGATTTTTGGAATTTCTTTCACTCATCGCCTACAATTCTAATGCATAAGATAGAAGTATAAATAAGATATAAATGATAATCTGTTGGTCTGGGTATCACCTTGAATTCTGCAGAGTCAAATCGTAGTACACAATTCTGCAGAGTCACCTTGAATGCTGCTACTAGAATGGTTTACTTTTTCACCATGAAGATCCCATGTAGTGTAATTCTCATACATTCCCGACTTCAATAAATCAAATCTCACATCACACCTTCTTTTAAAGACTAAATTACGACAATTATTGTAAGGACATCTAATGGTGGCAGCATCAACACCCTCAAAGATATTAGAAAATGCAAAGTTCAAGAAATCATCAACACCCTCTCTATACTCGGACAATGAATGATCATTTATTTTCATCCATTCCTTATTGAAAGTCATTCCCTAAAATGCAGTTTCAACTAAGTTAATAAAAATTGCAACATACTTCATATAGCACCATACATATCATTTACCTAAACATAAGAACATGTGCAGTATCATAAATATGGCACAACCTTTAGAAGGCAAGAAAGCAATGATTGTAGAGCACTAAAGGGCTAAGAAAGAATACACAACATACTAAGCCTACAAGTGGAGAGGCAGTAAACAATGACATTATAGTAATTAATAGAGTCCAAATAATAGCCAACTAAATTCAATTATTTTAAACACCATTTTATGTTTATGGTGAGACTAATTTATGAATATAGAAATAGTGTCTGTTATTAAAAAAGTTGAGTAATAAGAGTGTTTTACCTAAACCCTTTGTGCTCTTTCAAGTTTTAATTCAATAAGATATGAAGGTGAATAAATTATGAAGGTGAATAAATACTAAAAAAGGCTTATTGTTGCATCAATAAGATATGAAGGTGAATAATTCAATTTTAAACACCATTTTATGTTCTGGCTTATTGTTGCATCGATAAGATATGAAGGTGAATAAATTGATGACATGCCACCAAATACTAAAAGATATGAAGGTGACCTCTCTTGTCATTATGAGCTTGGGAGAGCATTTTCTTGAATACTAAAAAAGGCCTGATGAAGTGAGAATATATATCATGAAGGGATGAGAACATATTCTGTGAAAGATTGATTCTATTGGATTGGGTGTGGAAGCAGCAACTCATCTTGTCCTCTCGCAAATTATTCTCGGTCATTTGACTAGGATGCCTGGTCATAATAAGCATTGGAGCACAACTATGACAATTGCGCGGCTTCAGTTAATTGGTTGGGTACGTTTGGGTCGGATCCAACAAGATCTACTTGCTTAATTACTGACTGAGCAGCGTGTATAAGGATTTTGGAGGAACCTAGACAAAAGATTTACTTGAGAAACCCCGAACACAATGCAGTTTAGGATCCAAACTCGCCAATTCAGACCATATTTGGAAGGATTATTCAGGTTCCGCAATTCCATTCCACCCCTATTTCGGTGTTTTCAAGTTCCCAGTAATATATGCACCAATACCGCACCCTACTTTCTCGAAAAGTATAAGCATCCAAGTAACATATTGGAACAACTATAGGCAATTAACTATAAACACTATAACTGATGAGGATACTCATAAATACAATCATCATATCACAAATAAGCAAACCATATTAAACATATAGTAGAAGTTAATTTATAGTGGCATTTTCTATAAAATTGCAGGCAATGCTAATTTAGTCACAGTAGTTTGTTTTGTTCTTTATTAGATTAATGCTTGTATACTTGTATTAATATCTGTTTTCTTTTATGTATAGTTTCATAAAACTTAAAAGTTATATTACTCCTATTCTGAAATCTGATCTTATAATGCACTATTTTCTGAAATCATATTGTCCAATAGTGGATGTTTGCCACAGGGAGTACTATTTCAACTTGGATGCACAAAAAAGGCCAAGCCAGATATCATGTAAAAGAGAAAGTGAAACCACACAACAAAGAAAAATTCTGACCAGCTGGACTTTGGAAAACATACAACACACTGGAATAGGATACTCTCTTTGCGTTTCTCAAAATGAAGAGATTTTCGAGATTAGTGGATTTCATGGCAAATCTTTATCAAGAACAAACTACTCTTTATTGAAGATAATATTGAACAAAAGTGGGTTAAGCAACTGCCACAAGAATCTCAGATAAGGAGACCCCCTCTCTGTTCACCTTGGTGGCAGATATGCTTTGTACCATGTTATGGTAGTTTTCCCATTTGTTGAGAGAAAAGACCACCGGAGTAGGCCATCCAACCATATTATGGTAGTTAGAACAAAAGATGACGAAGTTTGCACTGCTTGCAATTGCAGCATCCCATATGCAAATGAGCCATTACCGTCAAAGATGAATTGAAACTATATTGATGCTTGTTTCAATGTGAATTCTCATAACAATTTCCCTTATCATAGAAGCAAATCTGATTTAGCATAGAAGCACCCAAACATAGCAATTTTGGATTTGCAGTGCAAACCAATTATTCTCAGATTCACGAATCACAAAATCATCCGAACGCTTTGAGAATAATAAACAATTAAAATATCAGTTCTTGTGAAATACCCCTCTGAATACCCCTCTGAACATAAGGGGGAGCCTCATAAACCCTAGAAATCAAGAGAAGCTTACCTTGCGATTGCGATTGGGCCTAGAAATCAACAGACGCGTAACGTGAAGAAGGTATTTGGTGGCGGCTAGGGCGGGATGTGGTGGCGGCTAGGGCTAGGGCGGGATGTGGTAACGTGATAGGGCGGGATGTGGTAACGTGAAGAAAGTATTTGGTGTGGTGGGTTTGGGGAATTAGGAAAATTTTGTGGCGGCCAGGGTTTGGGGAATTTGGTGTGGTGGGAGATATTAAGTTATTTATATATATATATATATTTTTGGCAACAATAATGTCGTTGCAGTAGATATAAGGAAATATACGCAACGACATTTATCGTTTTCAATTTACACACAATCTGGTGCAACGACATTTATCGTTTTCAATTTACACACAATCTGGCGGGGATGTGCAAAGGCCCGGAAAAATTTTATTTTATTTTTAGCAACGACTTTCGCGTTGCCGTAACTAATTTTCACAACGACTAAAATGTCATTGCCAAAACCTCGTTGCGAAAAAGGGTTTTTCTTGTAGTGCCCTCAACCTCATCAAAACGCCCACCTTAACCTCACCACCAATCTACTCCCCAACCCGTCATCTCCGAGAAGCCCTGCACCCAAAGCTCTAGTAGAGCGTACCACGCAAGGGGTTACGCTAGATGGGAGTTTGGGTGTTAGGGATACTGGAGTTGAGGAGGGGGAGGGGCAGTGGATCCAGGTTGGGCGTAAATACAACAAGAGAGAAGGGAGCTTTACTAACCATAATCTTGACCAAGCGAGCCGTAAAAAGAAACAAAGAAAGGGCAAGAGGAAGCCGGCGCCGTGCTTCAATTGTGGAGACCTAGGCCACTTCAAAAGCGAATGCACCAAAGAGCCACACTGTCTAAAATGTATGAAATGGGGTCATTTATCGTATGTCTGTACCAATGTAATCGAAACCCATAGTGATGAGGAGAGGTCAGTGCATCGTGGAAGATCCCCAGACTCGCCGTCGGTGATACGACTAACCAGGAGCCTGGACATCATTAAAAGTGAAGAAAGGTGGCTGAGACAATGGTGCGCCGTGGCCAAAGTCATCAAAAGGAGACCATCGGAAGCCCACGTCATGCAAGCGCTAGTGGAGAGATGGCTGATGAGCGCTCATGGCAATTGGGTTGCCAAAAAATTATGCCATTTGCAATTTCTTATTTCATTTCCCTCGCCAGAGAAAGTAACAGAGGTAATCAGGATGGGTAAAGTGGAGTTTGGGCACTTTCAACTAGATTTCTCGGCGTGGACTCCGACGTTTGGTGCGGAGCTCCCCCAAGGTGAGAAGTTTTGGATATGGATACACAATGTCCCCTTGCATTTCTGGAAGAAAGAAGCCCTCCAAGAAATTGTTGCAGACTTTGGATCGGTGGTGAAGATTGACGAAAAGACAGTGAGGAGATCAGAGATTGTGTCGGCGAGGCTTCTAATCAGAAGCACTGATATTGCTCTAATGCCGCACTTCGCCAAGGTTTTTTCCTTCTACGAATCGTATCTCATCAAATTCGTCCTTGATAGGCGAGATGAAACACCACCCTCATCACCCTCCTCAGCTCTTAGGGATGACAGATCATACCGTCAGGTAGTATCGCCAAGTAAGGAGCTCACTATTGATGGATCCCACGAAGTGGAACGGGCTCACAGAGAGATTATCGAGGCGGCTAAGGGACAGGAGCGACGACCTGGTGCTGCGGCGGGTGGATCATCTGGAATTCCGAACAAGCATGGTGAAAGAAAGGCTCATCCCGCTGAATCCAACAGTCAAGAACTCTCTAGAGCCCCCAACGCACCAGATCCAACGGTGGACCAGCCCTACAAGCTTGATTTGGAAAGATCAGAGAGCTCCATCTCAAGAAGAGTCAAAAGTACTGCTACAAATGGTGGCCAGAACCGTTTGCAGTCACTAGAGGTGGGCGCAGTGGCCCAGAGGGGAGCTGCAGGGAACACACCCACCATTAATGGCAACGCAGGGCTCTTTTGCAGCATGCAGGCTTTGGGAGGGGGGTTGGTGGAGGAATCTTCTAATTTGGGGAAAAAAACAAGTGACAAACCAATCTCGACCAAAGAATGGGTTACACAAAGATGTTTCCATTTGAAAAAGAGAAAGAAACTTCTGAGAAGCAGGGGGGAAAAGAGACTGTAGCAGCTTTGAGAAATGAGGCAGAAATCTCTATGGGGATAGCGACGAGAGTGGTTGGTTTCGACCAGAGCGAAAAAAGCCACTCTGAGAAAGCCCTCACCACGGTGGAAGTAGGTAGTAAAGCTACTGGGTTGGGGAAAGAAAAAGAGAAGAGAAACTGCAACGAAGCAGATGAACAGTCTGGCCTCGTTGAACAAGACGAAGGTAGTCGAAGGGATGCAAGGGGTTTTGCGCCAGAGTTAATGAACCAAAATGAATTGCAACCCACCGAAACCCCCACCAACGTCTCGCTGCCACGTGTTGAGAGCGACCAGTTGGTTTTGATGCCATGTAAAGGGGGCAGGGTGGGTGTCGCACCCACCGTTACTACCCCCAATCAAAGGGTGACAGGTGGCAGGGGTGGCAGGGGTGGTACGATTACCGACCCACTGCTTCTTTCGAGGAACGCAAAGATCAACACTGACGGTATGATATACCGTGGAAACACTTTTGTTAACACAACGGATGAGATTAATACTGATGGGCCTAGGAGTGGTCTATTTATAGAAGGTAGTGGGCCCATAGAGGGGTCCAAAATGCCTTTTACTGTTCATGGGTCTTGTAATACTAAAAACTCGAGCATCACGACACATCGCCAGACTGGGTGCGGGCCCAACGAGGGGACCGCAACAGACAAGACTGCTACTATTATTATTGAGTCTACAAGCGACGGGCCCAATGAGGAGTCCGTGGTGAAATTGCACACTCTGAATGAAGAGTCCATACTCACAGACAGTGAGGAGGACCCAGCAGAAAGGCTTAATCTAGATGAAGAGTTCTCTTTCTCTGAGGAGGAATCAGAGGAGGCGGAGTTCATTGCTAACACCCAGAGGGAGATCTCGCCGGAGGTTGTCCTGTCCACAATTCCAGATTCAGCCCTGGGATATAGTTCGGGACAGTCTCGAAGGGCGGTTGGATTCAAAGTTCGGCAACCACCCAAGCGGGCTCATGTGGAGTCCTTGGATAATTATCTTGAGGTCGCCACTGCAGCAAAGGCCGCTAGGATCGATAATGGAGCTGCTGCTTCAGGAGCGAGAGGGAGGATTGCAAGGGTATTCCAGGTGGAAGAATTTGACGACGAGGAGATAGAGTTCGGGCCAACTCTGGATTAAGGAGTGGGCACCCATTCTGTTTTTCTTTAGATGCACACTCTGTCTCTATATTTTTTGTTTTAGGCCGTGGTATTTTGTATTTTGGTTGCCTAGGGTTGGATGATGTAACCCACCCCCCAGGGTTTTGTTGGGGGTTCTGTTTTATTTCCTGCACTGCACTTTTATTTTTCCGATACTTCGGGGTTGTTTATTAATCTCTTATTAATGAAACAGGGTGGCGTTATTCCACCTTTTACCTCAAAAAAAATAATATGTTGTGTCAATCTCAAATCTGAAATACTACTGCCTTACGTATTCTTTTTCATCATCATCTTCTTGGGGTCTTGGTCTTGGTCTCCTACTTGCTTTATTGATTCTCTCAACAAACCCCCTCACATCACTCAGACGCTCTGCCTCTTCTTTAGCTTTTCCTCTCTCCCTCTCTCTCTGTTTGCTGCTGGTTGCTGCACAAGACATCAACATCAGAGCATCTGTAGTCTTTACTGGCCAAATTTTGGATAAATAGCAATTAGGAATAGGAAAAACAAATTTTGCTACAGTCCTTAAAAGCTATATTCGATTCGTCGTTTGTTTTTTTTTTTAAAAGACGGAAGATTGTCTATCGTCGTAGAGTGTGCGGTTTGAGAAATATTTCGGGACGCAAAATAATGTACCGTCTTTGAATCGAAAAAATATTTAAAAAATAGGTCTGAAGTTTGGACGGGGTATGATCCATCGTCGGTTTAAATTTTTTTTTTTTTTTAAATATGCAACGACGGGAGATTATCTTCCGTCAATCTCACTACCGCATTCTACGGACGGGGTGTAATGGGTCGTCGGGGCTTTTGTTTAAATTTTTTTTTTAAAGGTGGGCAGGCCAATTGACGGTGTATAATGAGTCGTCGGTGGTTTTGTTTAATTTTTTTATAAAAAAAATTGGTGGACTGGAGTTCTAAACATCAAATTCTGATGGTGGTTTTGTTTACATTTGATGGTCGCCTATTAAAACTCCAGATTCTGATGTTAAATTTGATGTTTAGGACTCCCATCCAAATTTTTTTTTTAATTGGTGGACTGGAGTTTTAATTGGTGGTTTTGTTTACATTTGATGTTTACAGTTGATGTTTAAACTTTTTGGGAGGGACGGTAGTTAATCTACCGTCCTCCTATTTTGGCATCTAGCGGATTCGGAATTGACGATGTATAATGCATCGTCTCTGATTTTTTTTTTCTTTTTCAAACGGGGTTTAATCCATCGTCCTAAATCACTTTTTGTACGTCTCCCCTACGAGATGAAATTTTATCTTTCGTCTCTACTAACGGACGAAATAAAATAGGTCGTTAGCTATATTTTGGTTTTTGCCAAATCGTCTGCTGTATTTGGCAAGACACTATTCATCGTATACCTAAATTTTGGATATTTGGACGACGATTGTAGCTTTCTTTTTTAAAAATTTTCAAAATTTGGGTATTTATGGAGCGAGGGAGACTACTCCTCACTCCCGCACTGCTGACCCCCCTATGCTTCCTGACAGAGCGATTATTGATTTTAAGGACCTTTCTCTTTTCTATATCTATCCTTGTGATTTGAAGTTCACCAAGCCCTCATATTCTGCGATCTCGTTTCATTTTCCTGGCAGCCTATACTCTTGGTATCAGCTTTTAGGGGCTCAGTCTTGGCACTATCAGATCTTGAGGTCTTTCAAACTCTTCTTGCTCTCCCTTCCCCTCAAGTATTCTACAAGTACTGATGTCCATTCTTTTCCCCTTTGGGCCGGCACCTCCAAGACCATCCCATCTATCTCTTCGACTGATACCAGCAGTCACTGTTCCCCCCCGTGTCCCATCTCTATACATGTTTCTTCATCTGACCTTGAGGCATTTTCGCCCCCTTCTTCTACAGTTGTCCATTCCCCAGTCAAGCACGATTTCAAAAAGAAAGTTTCCGATTCTTCGAAGATTCGAGTGAGCGCTCGCCTTCTTGCGATGAAATCAGGCGCAGTGTCAGCTCATCAGCTAGGGCACTGTTGGGTATCGCCTGCTCGTTGACTTCCCCGGTGTTGGCGGTGCCTGCCACCGTTTTGCCACTAGAGTCCCTCTGGACTGCTAGTGGAGTTGGATGTCGTCGTGGAAGGAGTTTTTTCCTGCCAGTTTTCTTGTATCGGTTGTTTAGATCCAGCGCCTCTATCGGACTCGGTATCTTGATGCTGGTCTCCTTTGTGCTCGCGCCTCTGGGCCTGTGGCTTTGCTCTCTGGTGCCGGGATGGTGTTTCTTGCCGTGTTTTGCCCTCTGTGTTGATTCTGGTTATTGTATTTATTATTTATTTCGTTTTATTCTGTTTTACCTCTTGTAAAACTCTTGATGCTTGTTTGTATTATTACTGTTTTATTGATTAATATATTTTTTGATGGCTGGAGCCTTTGGGCTCTATCCGATTCATCAAAAAAAAATTTGGGTATTTTGTCCACGACTACAGATGCTCTCAGTAAACAAATCATGGGGACCCACATAGGAGGAAAGAGAAATTGAGCACGCTGTCTAAAGCAGGCTGCCCTCTTTTATAATTTTTGTCACTCTCCTTAGTCTTTACCTCTGATTGGTTTTGGATACATTTTTGCAGTATGGATACTATGTTATGCACTGTATGTATGTACTCCACATGTGTACATGGTTTGTATAAGACAAAACTCTTTCACTGATGGGACTTCAAGTAGTACTCAATCATAATTTTTTTAGTCAATCAACTTCGAATATTTGGAACTGAAATCATGAATCCTTTACTAATAGTGTCCTTCAATATCTGAAAATTAATTTACATCCAAAGTAAACAACCCCTAACTGTACACCGAATATTCAAAGGGAGGATGGAACTATTCTGAATCCTGGTCCAAAGTGGTTTAAAAAATAAATAAATAAATAAATAAATAAAACAAATTAATACAGACTCATTTATGGCGGATTTGTGTAGGAGCTTGGCACCCATCCAACTTTCCTCCCCCATTCTTGTCTTGTTGGAATTTTCAAATTGTTAGGAAAAATCTTCGTATGTCTTGGATCCTCTTTACGATGGCTATCATCTGAATTATTTGGAAAGAGAAACAATCGCATTTTTTCGAATACTTCTAAACCTTCCAACACTATTGTTGATGAGTTCATATTCTATACTAAACATTTGGATCGCCCACTTACCCCATCATAAGGTGGAGGTTCTGTGTCTTCACCGTCTAGATGAGGCCATGTCCTTTTTCCGCTCTTCTTACTCTCATTTCAATGCTTAATGTTTTCTTTCTTGTTGTAACAATTCTTACCATTTGCTTTGCAGGAATAACTCTTTGGTGGCTTAGTTTTTGTGGCCCTTGTGTTTTGGGTCTGCTGTGACTGGGCTCTTTTTGATGTTCTGCGATAGCTGACCTTCAGTTGTCCGTCTTTTTGAGATGTAGTCCCTTTATTTTTGGGGTGTTGTTATCGCTTACTCCTCTGTTTTAATCTCCTTTTGACTATGTTCTTATTGGTGTGGACCTTCTATTTCGGGTGCAGGTGGTGTACCTCACCCTGTTCTTTATGTTCTGCTCACCTTATGGCTTACTGTTTCTTTAAAGTTCTGTTGATTGTTTTTAATTTTCTCTGTTATGTCGATTTTAGTTGTGTTACTTTGACCAATTAGGTCTATTTTTGTGTGGCTTTTCAATCTTTGTGTTTATAACTTTGTTGTGGGCACGGTGTTTGTCCCGCTGTATTGGTTCAGCCCAGACGATTTCATTCTTTTTTTGAGTCGAGCTCATGTGGCTTTTGGATTTGGGATCTTTGCTGATTGTTCTATGTTTGTTGTTGGCTGATTCTGATGGTCTCCTTGTTGGGAGGTTTGTTCAGCGATTGGTAGTGTCTTGCTGGCCTCGTTTTGGCTTATATCCTGTTTTACCGCTATGCTGTCCTTTGCAGCTTAGATATTGGTTTTCTCTTCGTCGGGAGCGCAGTGCCCAATTAGTCTTGGGGTTACTTCAGTATGTGCTTGTAACACCCCGAATTTCAAAACATACTGAATTCGAAGTTCCACAGGATCTTTACACTTCTTTAGTACAATTTTATAAGGAAATAAAAACTTTTTGTTACATCAGAGTTTATAATTACATTACATATTTACAGCGGAAGCAAAATACAAGAATTTACATAAATTGAAATGTACAACACTTGAATCGTTCTTTAATCAGCATGCATTCTTTTAGTCTTATTAACCACTTTATCCTGCATAGAAACTGTGGGCGCGTCAGTTGCTTACAACCGACAAAATATTATACACGGCTATCCTCTTTATATCGAAAATAGTATAACGATTCTTAAATACTTAAACAAACCAAAAACTTGATCACAAACAGAATTACAAGGGGGCTATCCTATTGATGTCGTGTTGTGCGGTGCACTTAGTCCTTAATGCAGTTATTTATATTAGATGACACTAATGCGCACTTGTTCAGATTCTATGCATCCCATACTACATAGGTCTGAGGGCAAGCCCTTAACCGTGCTTCATCTTGTAGAGTTCAATCCCTCGCCATGAGTTAAACTATTACTGTAACTACGATAAGTATCCTAGATATTCTATGAGTTACGAGCTCATGTCCAGACAGCTTGAAGGAGAATTCCACATCATGTCACGACGCAGCGTGAAGAACCTATGGACAATTCAGCCTCCGTCATGGGACATGACATCACCCGCAATCACCAAACACCCCACGAGCGTCGCTTGCGATACGGACTCCTGGAGATATGTCCACGTCATGTCACGACGTATCGTGAAGACAGTCTGTAAATATTCTCACACCGTAGCTCTGAGGCCCTCATACTTGTGTTTTTCTTTTATTTTCATCACGTTTTCACTATGTATCTAGTTCTTAGTTATTTGAATCATGAACAAAATCAATTCTCTAGATTTAGCCCTTCCACTATACCGGTCTTAACCATTTATATCACATGACCGAAATCTTGGTCGTTTCATTTCAAATCTCATTTCAACATATTTCTTTTTTATGCCGGTATGAGGCTTAGCTACAATCGAGTTCTCAATTTCAATTCATAATCACAAAAATTGAGTTCTCATACTCATATAGTCTTTTCATAGTTCAAATAAATATCCATCTCCTTTCCATAATTCAATGTTCAATTTCAATTACAACATTCTCATTCAAACAAATAAGTCTCAATAATTCCACTTAGTTTTCGTACTATTATTTCTTTTCCTCCAAAAATTAAAATCACATTTCTCATTTAACTTTCAATGCATACATTACCCAAAATAATAACAAAATCCATAATGAATACACTTTCTTTTTATACAAAACCCCCTCTTATAAATCTAGTATAACTCAAAAAATCACTTTTGTTCTTATACTTATGCAAAATATCGACTTTATAAGGTTCAACTCAATTTTTCCTCTCACACTATTTAATTTAAGTCGAAATAGTGTACAAATATTTTTCATGAAGTCTATATATTTGTATAACAATTATCGGATTTTTCCCGAATTTTTAAAGTCACAAAAATCACAAAAACATTAAAAAAAATCAAAAAGTTTTTAATTTGCTGAGTTCAGGAATCGAACCAGCGACTACAGACAAAGGCAGCACATGCGCTAACCAAAGGGACAAAGCACAACCACGTCACAGAGATGGCTCGAATTCATATGGGTCCATTTTCTCGAGTTCGGATTTCTCCAAAAAAATAAAAACTAAAGTCTTTTGTTCGGTTTCGAACCCGAGACCAAGGCCAGACCCACACTACAGTAAGCGCGCCCAAACACACCCACTAACCAATTAGGCTAAGTGGCTAAACTGATATGAGTTGGGTTTTTAGGGGGTTTGATCCTAGTTTTGGTTCATTCGAGTATTTATGAAAATAACTAGTTTTAATTTCGTTTCTCCACTTTCATTCAAAATTTTCAGAATACAACTTTTATACATTTCTAACATATCAGTAAATTAAATCTTTATTTTTGACATGAAAACGTCACTTTCCTCTTTGAATACAATTTTGTCTACAATTTCAAAAATGTACAAACAAATGTCGTTTCTTTTGTAAATTTGCATTCAAACTTTTCATATTTATTTCTTATTGTGAATATTATTATTGCTTAATCATTTCAGTAACAAAATTCCTCTTTTCTCATTATTAACAATTGAGATAGCAAATTCACCACTAAGCATGATTATCATTTCGATCCAATTAAGCATACAATCATGTCTCCTTAGTATAGCATAAATCATTAATTAAAGCATGGTAGCATGGTCAATATTAAACTAACTATCAAAATTTGCAACTAATTATCATTCTTTTCACACACAATCAAGCATTCTAATTTGTCTTATTCTTATAACATTTGGCTAGAATAACTATGTTTCTTTTCAAATGCATTAACCATACTCTAGCATTAACCTACTTAGAAGTGTAAGAGAATCACCCACCTTTGATGGAGAGAAAAACAAACAAACTCCTAATGATCTCCTACAACGATCGAGCGAAGCCTTCTCCTCCTAGATCAAGCCACCAAATTTGCTTCTCCTCCTAGTGATGCAAGCAACCCGAGCCCCCCTCTTCTTGATTCTTGAAAATGTCGGCCTCCTCCGTGGATGCAGAACACAAAAGCACACAATCTCACAACTCCTTAATCTTTTGTCTCACTAAAATTACTTCTCTTTCTTTTCTTTCTGGTCTTTTCTTTCAAAAATTCTAAGTGTGAGAATGAAGAGTATAGAGAGGGGTATTTATACAAAATTTTAGGGTGAATGTAGGGTTAGGATGTGATCAAATGGTTAGAGATCAATGGTCTAGATGAACTAGGGAGTTATGAAAACTACCCATGATGAACAATGTACGACCTCTCCACCACTTCCATCATTCCCACTCCTCCATCTACAATCTGGCTTATGGGGAAAAGTGTGCAATGCATACCCTAGTGCTTGCACGTGCCAACTAGTACCCCCTCCTTACAAGTGTACATGTGAATAAAAATTTAATTGTTCATGAAAAGAGTCTACACTACAAGTTGGATTGTTTTAAAAGAGAAATAAGTTAAATGAACTCACTAATGAGCCAATTTAACCATGGGTTTAAATCATTAAATTAATTAATTAATAGAGTGGGCTTAAAAGACAATTTGGGCTTAGATTTTAATTATGCTTTAAAATAAAACAATTTTTTTGAAAAAATAAAGAGGAACATATACTATATAAGAAATATATTTTATACGAAAAATTATACAAATGAAATTATACGCGCAAAATACGTAAAATCACAAAATCTCATAAATCAAATCTAGGGTATTACAGTGCTGGCTTTTTCTGAGGCTTTTGCTCTTCCGAGGAAGTCGTGATTTGGCCGGATGCTTCTACTTTGGGCTTGCTGCTGCTGCGAGGAGTTTGCTCCTGTTTTGTTTTCTGCGCTGCTTCTCGGCGGTCGGGTGTTTTTGTCGATCTCTTGTTTATTTTGCTGTCGTTCATTGTGTGGCAATGTCTTTCATTGTCAGCTGTTCTGTTTAGCATTTCTTTGTTATTGTTCAGTTTTACATCGTATAAAATTGTATTTTATATTTTGAACTTTTTATTTATAAAATTGGGCTGGAACCGAAGTTCTGTCTGCTTTATTTAAAAAAAATACAAACTCCTTTAAAGTGGGCAAAGTTGATGAACATCTTGAAATGAATATACCTTTTCTACTATTGATAGTGACACCCATGTATCTAGACTCTATCTTTCTTTGTCTATATAGGTACCGCATCGGAGAAAGAGCATGACAACGAACACTCTCTAATTGCCTAATGTGGCAGGCTCTGATTGCAAGATTGACAGTGTCAGTGTGTAGGTCTGAACCTGTACATAACACCAAATCTTGAAAGGTTAGAGCATCGTAGTGGTTCGACATTTGGTCAATTTTTTCCAAAATTTGGCACCAAAAAAAAAAAAATGTTATAAATATCTAAAAATTGAGTTTTGTGGCTATAATAGTCGGTCATATTTGATAAATGAATTGGTAATTGCTAAAATATAGGTAACGTAAAATAATTTTTCGTTCGTAAAGATGATTTTTCGTTCGTTTGATCCGACGAAATATTATCTTTTGTCGGAGAGATTTTTTTTCTTTCAAATGTATCGAACGAGGGATTATTCCCCGGCCTTTGAATTTTTTATTTTTTAAAATGATCGGACGGGAGAAGATATCCTTCCCGTCCATTATTTAGATAATGCCAAATACCCCTTTCGTCGGACGGGAGATTATTTCCCGTCCGGTTGAAGAAAAAAAATTGCACAAAAATGTTTTTTTTCGACGGACGGGAGATTATTTCCCGTCCATCCATTAATTTTTTTTTTTATAAAAAAGGCAACCGACGACTGCAGCGCCAAGCTATATTTCTCATTTCCATTTGCCAAATACCAAAAAATTGGATCTCAACGGCTACAGATGGTCTTATATTGAGGGGAATCAAGATTTGCATCATTGCAAATATAAATGTTCAATCTTTTTCCATATATATATATATATATATATATATATATATATATTTCTAGGATAGATTTAGAAACGAGTATATACGAGACATGCTAAAGGTAGCATAGTTGTCATATATGCTAAAGGTAGCATAGTATAAGAAAAGTAAACATAAACTTTCAAGCATAGTTGTCATATCGTATACTGTTTTTCTAAAATATCGTATCGTGTATCGTATTGAAATATAAATTAACGAATGTCCAAAAGTAAGGCAGTCAATGACACATCAATTTATATGATCATAATTTATCAAATACTAGATTTGCCCGTAGGCACATGCCTACGGCACATCTTCAAAACGATACAGCATATGAAAAGCCTTGTAAACAGTAAATCAACAATTATGTAGCTCAAGTTTGAATAGTGTGACAATAATTAGTTGTAAATAAAAATTCATGTTTCCATATATATATATATATATATATATATATATGGGAAATGCTCCATTAAAAACGGGTTTGTTTTCACGGGTTGGAAATCACAAATCTGAGCCGTTGGATCACTTTTGATCGTGATCAGCAGCTCAGATCGCCTCCGCCCATCACCCAATATCGCTTAAGTGGCGAAGGGTTATTTTGAAAATTTCGTCCCAAGTAACTCTTCGCCTGATTCGCTCTGAAAAAATGAATATAACCTAGGCCGTTGTTGGGAACAACGGCCTAGGTTATAAAAAATTGAATTATAGGCCATTGTTTGGAACAACGGCCTTATTCTAAATTTTTATAACTTAGGCCGTTGTTCGGCTATAAAATTTCCATAAATTTTCTATAAAATTTTATAGCCTAAGTCGTTGTTGGGAACAACGGCCTAGGTTATAAAAATTTAGAATAAGGCCGTTGTTCCAAACAACAGCCTATAATTCAATTTTTTATAATGTAGGCTGTTGTTCCCAACAACGGCCTAGGTTATATCAATTTTTTAAGAATCTGTTCAGCGAAGAGTTATTTGGGACGAAATTCCCAAAATAAACCCTCCGCTGATCAATTGGAATGGGTTATGGGGAGCTCGATCTGAGCCGCTGATCACGATCATGAGCGATCCAACGGCTCGGATTGGTGTTTTCCAACCCGTGAAAACTAGACCCATTTTCAATGGAGCATTTCCCATATATTCTAGTTTTCACGGGTTGGAAAACACTAATCCGAGCCGTTGGATCGCTCATGATCGTGATCAGCGGCTCAGATCGAGCTCCCCATAACCCGTTCCAATTGTGTAACACCCCGAATCCCAAATACAACTGAATTCGAGAGTTCTACAGGATCTTTTCGCTTCATTTAGTACAATTTTACAAGAAAATTTGAACTTTTCACTTTACATCCGAGTTTAAATGAAAACATTACACTTTACATTGCACAGCGGAAGTAAAATTTACAACAATTAAATAAATGTACAACAACATTGTATAATCTTTAAGCATCTGTTCCTCTTTAATCTTTATCATGTCACTTACCTGCATATAAGACTGTGGGTACGTCAATTTATTCAACCGACGAACATTATACACGGTCATCCTTTCTATACCAGAAATAGTATAACTAATTTTTCATATTTAGCAAACACAAACTTGTCACATATCAAACTAAAGGGAATACCCTAATGATGTCGTGTTGTGATTGTGCACTTAGTTCTTAATGCATTTATTCATGTTACATGACACTAATGCGCACTTGTTCGGATTCTATGCATCCCATACTACATAGGTCCGAGGGCAAGCCCTTAATCGTTCTTCATCTTTGTAGGGTTCAATCTCTCGCTATGACTTAATCTACTACTGTAACTACGGTAAGTATCCTAGATGTTTTCTGACCTACGAACTCATGTATAGGCGTCCTGAAGGGAATCCCATCGCACTGACACATTACTCATCATGCAGGCATCCTGTGGTAATTCAGCTCCTACCATAGACATGACACCACCCGTAGTCTTCAAAAATCCCACGAGCGTCGCCACCGGGATGGTACTCTGGAGCAGTATCCTCACCCTGACTCATCATGGGACATCCTGGGATACGCTCTCGCCGCTGATCCAATGGCCCTCATACTCAATATTTTTCTCTTACTTTCATCATGTCTTCACTATGTAACTAATCCTTAATTCTAATGAAATAGAATCATGAACAAAATCAAAGCACTAGAGTTAGCCTCCCCACTAAATCGGACTTATTCATTCATTCAAACATGACCAACCTTGGTCTTTCATTTCAAATTTCATTTCATTTCTTTCCAAATGTCGGGGGAGACTTAGCTACTCTTTTGTTTCAATTCCCATTCACAATTTCTAAGTTGAGTGTTTCAACTCATAAGTTCACATGTTGAGTTGTCATACTCAAAAATATTTCTTTTCCAATCATGATTGCTAAATCGTTCAATAGTCCATAATTATACATTAAATTCAACTATTCATCATGTAACTCATGAAATATTATTTTCACATTAAAAACCACATCACTAGTTATTTAATCAAAGATGAATATCTATACATCATGAATTGTCACACCATTCTCCATTGAGAATAATTCACATCACTAGTTATTTAATCAAAGATGAATATTTATACATCATGAATTGTCACACCATTTTCCATTGAGAATAATTCACATCACTTCATACAGTTCCTTTTTATTCATATTTCTTTTCTAATATTCCACTTTAAGTCTTTTGCAACTTACAACTTTATACAAATGCAAGTGTAGAACTTATAGTTCTAAATTATACTTTTATTCTCTAAACGTACTCCACTTCATGCAAATAATTCTCAAATTATTTTTCATAAACTCCACATATTTTTAAAATAATAAATATATTTTTTCCATATTTTTTTGATCATTAAAACACCCAAAAAAAATGTTTTTCCCCAATATAAACACACAACCGATACCAAGAGTCAAACCAGCGACCACAGGGAACCCAACCGAAGGCACAAGCCACTAGGCCAAATGCTTCATGCGCTTATAAGAGAGGGCAAGAGCATTAAGTGCTCTCGGCCAACTGATTTATTTTAAAAGTGTTCGGAACAAAAGAATGGTGTCAACGGATTCGATCCCTCAACCTTGGAGAATACCCACATATATACTGTAGTAATTAAAAGTGATCCGACCACTCGAGCTATGGGCTCGGGTTGTCACTAGTACAATTCGAATTGCATTTAAATCAATGCTCTCTGTTATTTAAAATACATCGATGTTCATCAACATCTTACTTCAATTTGCTCTTACTAATATACTGTAAAAATTCCAGATTAAACATTTCCATTATGAATTCTACTCCAGTATATGAAAATAATTTTCTTAATGATTAAACATATTTTTTCCCAATAATTAACACATTTCTACCATACAATTTGGTTAATTTGATATACTCCTACTAATGCATTCTTTTTCGACATTTTAATTTCACTAAGCTCTACATCAATTTTTCTGCTCTTATTCATTTCACAACCATAACAATTGCATCCTAATTCATTCGTTACAATGTCATAACAAATATTCCATCTTAGCACATAAAGCGACATTGTCAATCTACCAATTTGCACATAATTTTTAATGTTAATAACAAAGGTTTCTTTACTCAATTCATAGCCATAAACATATCGCATACACTTGAATTTTAATAATAGAAACACATACAATTTGCATATCAACGATTCAATCAATTTAGATCATTTTTCCAATTAAATGTGCACTCTTATTAATCATTTTTATGCATCATTTTTCTAATTAAATCTAGCATGCATTCCTATTTAGAAATAGGGAAAATTTACCCACCTTAGTGAAGAAAGTACAACTAGCAACCTCCTAAACGAATGTTCTTGCCACGAGAGCGGTCCTCTTCCTAGATGCGCGCACCCAAGCTTCAAGAACACCAAAACCGAGAGCCTCCCCTTGTGATGCCGGCCTTCCTTCTTCTTGATGCAACCCCAACTTTTCCCACACACAAACTCAATTTTTTACTCACTAAATAAACTACTAGATGATGTATTTAGACAATAGGTTGGAGGAAATAATTTGCACAAGAATACTAGCCGCGGGGGGGGGGGGGGGGGGGGGGGGGGGGTGGTATTTATACTAAAAATCTAGGGAAATGGATGGCTAAGATTGAAGGAGGAGTTAGGAACAAATGACTATGATTTAAGGAGGAGTTATACTAACCACCCATAATCAAGTAACCACCACCACCATGATCCCACTCAAATTTTTGGTTTCCCTCCTAAAGCTCCAACCGGCCAATGCTAGGAAGGTGCACTTTGCACGTGTACGTGCAATGCACGTGCATGCAAATGCCTCAAAAAAATTGTACATTTTATATAAAAAAAAATCTTTAAATTGTATTCTACATTACAAGTTGTATTTAAAAATAAATTAGCTCATGGGCTTTAGTTTTGGGCCAAAATAATAATTAAAAAAATAATAAATTAAATTAAATTTGGGCTTTTTAAAAGAAAGGCTTTTTGAATATTTGAAAGAAGGCTTTGTATAAAATAATTAAAAGCACGTATTTAAAAATCTATACTCATCATAATGAAAATAATCATAATATTTAATTCAACCAAAAATATTGCACGTGCACACTACGTGCAAAATCAAATAATTTTTCATTAAATGAAAAATCGGGGCATTACAAATTGATCGGCGGAGGGATTATTTTGGGAATTTCGTCCCAAATAACTCTTCGCTGAACAGATTCTAAAAAAATTGATATAACCTAGGCCGTTGTTGGGAACAACGGCCTAGGTTATAAAAAATTGAATTATAGGTTGTTGTTTGGAACAACGGCCCTTGTTCCAAACAACGGCTTATAATTCAATTTTTTATAACCTAGGCCGTTGTTCCCAACAGCGACCTAGGTTATATTCATTTTTTCGGAGCGAATC
The DNA here is from genome assembly GCA_017893485.1 of Hemerocallis citrina. Classification (NCBI taxonomy): domain Eukaryota; kingdom Viridiplantae; phylum Streptophyta; class Magnoliopsida; order Asparagales; family Asphodelaceae; genus Hemerocallis; species Hemerocallis citrina. The sequence continues at coordinate 333,265,328 of CM030359.1, read as the reverse complement.
AGGCGAAGAGTTATTTGGGACGAAATTCTCAAAATAACCCTCCGCCACTCAAATGATATTGGGTGATGGGCGGAGGCGATGGAGCCACTGATCACGATCAAAAGTGATCCAACAGCTCAGATTGGTGTTTTCCAACTGGTGAAAACAAACCCGTTTTCAATGGAGCATTTCTCATATATATATATGTATATATGTACGCCCTGAATTTCCAATATAATATCTTAGAAATACGTGGCATAATTCCTGAATCTACTTCAATGTAATCGTAAACATAGCAACCAAATACAGAGAAAATTAAAACTTTTTATTACATCAATTGTTTACAAAGCACAACGGAATACAAAATACCTTGAATTACAAATTTCTTTCTTTACAACACTTTCTTTTACAAATTTCATAAGTCATTACATCACTTTAACTCAAGCATCCAAATCCCAAGCTATAGGTAATCGCCTGTAAAATATGAGGCTAGAGATAATTCTAACCTCCAAAACTAAAGGGGTCAGCCATAACGGTGTGAGTGACATAAAAAAAACAACATAAGCAAAGCATAGATTCATCAACAACAGGAAATAAATAGGAGTAAGTGAATATAGGAAAATCACGAGACGCGAAAACACAACAAGTGAAGCTAGACTAAGTGTCAAGTGTAGAAAACAGGAAACCACATGCATGAAACCAAGGCAAGAAAACATAATTCTATATGCTGACTCTCTAATGCGTACTTGTCGGAGTCTATGCATCTCACTCTACATAGGTCTGGTGCAAGTCCTTAACGTATCCACTTAATAGGGTTTAATCCCCCCGCCATGCAACTAATCCTATTACGATGACTACTACGAGATAAAGATAAACTGTGAGTATTAGCCCATGCCCCGATAATTCTGGAGGTCAAACTCTATCCACAGATAATTTCGGAGACTATTTCACTCACACTTGGGAATCTTCGAGAATACCCCACACCGCAAGCAATGGCACCTCATCACACGAATACCACATGTGCGTCACCTCGATCCCGATAATTCCGGAGATCAGTCCCACACTACAGGTAATTCCGGAGACTATTTCACTCACACCTGGATAATTTTGGGGATTATCTCACACCGTAAGCTATACTGAGGTCCACAACCCATGTTCTCGTTCATCATATCACCACAAGTGCATGTCATTATCATTTAGGTTATGTAATTACATTACGAATCACCTAGAGTTGGTGTACCCTACTGGACTTAACTCAACTACTGATCAACTAAATGCCTCAACAGACCCAGACATAAATATCTCAACTACCGGTATACTAGGGTCAATCACACCCTCTAGAACTCACACTCAAATATCCAAACCAATCTTCCAACATAAATTGCTCAGATAAAACAATACGAAAAACATTTGTTCAATAGAAGATAAGGTATAGAATAGTAAATTATAGATTAAAACATTTAGAGAGTAAACCATTTAAATAACATTGAAATATGTATAGATATATCAGTATCAGTCGACTACAAAAGCCATCGGTCGACTGTCTAGAGAGAAAAATCCATTATCCTTGGAAAATAATTCTAAGTATTATAAGTCGACTATAAAAAGCCATCGGTCGACTGTTCAGAGCGAAAAATCCAAAACTTCAATTAAAATAATTCTAAGTAATGTCAGTCGACTGTAAAAAGTCATTAGTCGACTGTCCAGAACAAAATTTCAAGAAAACTAGAGAGCACAGCAACCGGGTCGCGATGGTCGATTGTGAAATCACACCGGTCGACTGTCGACCTGCAGACTGTAATTTTTTGTTGTACACTTTTTAACCGATACGGAGTTTTACTTAATAAAAACGAATTCTGTAAAAAGCACATTTCTGATATGATCAAATACGACTTGTAGGACATATAAGAGTTAATAAAACCAATCAAAATCGCGTGAATTAACAAAAATAGCAAATTGTTGATTTTCCTCAATAACAATGAAATACGACACTTATGTAAAATGTTTGTGCATGTTCGTGCACCAAATAAAACTTTACAAATCCATCGATTAGAAATAACAATATATTCAGATTTAAATCTTAGTATTTGATAAATCCAATTCAAGTAAACTCTTTCACAAATCGCAAAATCCCCAATTTGGTTGTATTACATCAAACTCAATCCAATTTATCCCAAATCCAATTCTCAAGCCATGATCTCTTAATTCATTAGTCCTTCTCAAAATTTTCTCAAACTCAATCACCATTATAAACTCATGAACATGAACAAATCTAACATTACTATAATCAAGTTGTGTTCATCCAAACTCAATGATAATAAAAATCTCACATCATCCACATGCAAATCTATCCATAGATAATTAGGATTCATAAAAGATCAAATTTTAATTCATCAATCCATCCAATCCATCATGTACATATTCATACTCAAATCCTAACATGCTTTCTGGTAGATGAAATACCACATACAACATTCCAAGAATAAAACAAAACAAATTATATCACCCACATACAACATACACAAAATAACATGAAACCAAACAAGTCACTCACCTTGTTGAAGAGATCCAATCGAATTAATGAAGAATAAGAAAAACCCTTCTTTTGCGAAATCCAAGATCACTCATTTGAAACTCCAAGAAATTAATGGTAAAAATATATTTTATTTTTGCAGAGGAGAGGGACGGCTGTAGTGACTATAAAAAAATCCAAAATCTGGAGTTTATAGGGTTTTACAAGTTTATGGAAACATCCCTTAACAAATTATTACTTTACATATATAAACCTTTCTTTAATAAAGTAGTTAAATAATTAAAATAAATTAAATTAAAACCAAATCCTTTTACTACTGAGTTTTCCAGTCATCCATCACATCCCAAAAAAATAAAAATTTCCGATTTGTACTAAAAGAGGTAATTTTGCACAAAAGTCCTTCTTTTTGTAATATTTGCAAATACGTCATAAAATATTCGTAAAAATCCAGAAAATTCAGAAATAATATCTAATAATAAATATTAGATTTTCCAATTAAAATATCTGACTTTTACTTTCCAAAAATATATTTGCACAAGATCCAACATAAATTTCACATTTGTAAAAACACCATATTTGTTTAAATCTTTATAAAATCAACTCTAAATAATGTTTAAATATATTTTATTTTCAATGATGACCATGGAAAGCCCAAAAATTAGTAAAAACGAATTTTTATTATTTATTTGAGATCCAAACGGCTTTTTACATAAAAGCCCATCTCTTTCGTGGTATTTTATAAAAATAGTTTATTTATTCAGAAAAATTCCAAAATTTAGGATAGACTCAATTATAAGTAGGAGAATTTAATAAAAATTTAAAATTGGATCACCAAAATATTTGCACGTGTTTTGCATGTGTAAAATTGACAAATTTGTAAAATAGTCAAATTAATTTAAATAAATCTAAAAATTAAAAATTCATAAATAAATAAGGAAAATCAATCATTAAACATAATATTTTAAGAATTCAAAATTCATAACTTTGCACGTGTATTGCACGTGCATAATTGCAGTTTCAAGAAAATAGTCAAAATAGTCAACTTTACAAATTTAATATTATTTACTAATGCAAAATAAATCATTTTATTTTGTGGGGTATTACAATATATATGAGAAATGCTCATTGAAAACGGGTTTGTTTTCACAGACCCGTGAAAACAGCGATTATGGTCGTTGAATCGCTCTTAATCGTGATCGACGAATCAGATCGAGCCCGCCCATCACCCATCTCACTTAAGTGACGGAGGGGTAATTTGAAAATTTCGTCCCAAATAACTCTTTGCCTCGTTCGCTCTAAAAAATTGAATGAAACTAGATCGTTGTTTGAAACAATGGCCTAGGTTATAAAAAATTGAATGAACCTAGGCTGTTGTTTAGAACAACAGCCTTTATAACCTAGGCAGTTGTTCCCAACAACGGCCTAGAGTATAAAATTTCGTTGTTTCAAACAAACTAAGCTGTAATAACGACATAGGTTATAAAAGGTTGTTGTTCCAAACAACGGCCTAGGTTCATACAACCAAAGTAGGTTTGTTTTCATGAGTCTGTAAAAACAGACCCGTTTTCAATGGAACATTTCTCTCTCTCTCTCTCTCTCTCTCTCTCTCTCTCTCGAGAGAGAGAGAGAGAGAGAGAGAGAGATGGAGAGAGAGAGAGAAATGCTCCATTGAAAATGGGTTTGTTTTCACGGGTTGGAAAACCGCAATCTGGGCAGTTGGATCTTTTTTATCGTGATCAGTGGCTCAGATCCTCTGCCCATCACCCGTTATCACTTAAGTGGCGGATGGTTATTTTGAGAATTTCGTCCCAAATAACTCTTCGCCTGATTTTCTCTAAAAAAATGATATAACCTAGGCCGTTGTTGGGAACAACGGCCGAGGTTATAAAAAGTTGAATCCGGTCTATGATTCAACTTTTTATAACCTCGGCCGTTGTTCCCAACAACGGCCTAGGCTATAAAATTTCGTTGTTTCAAATAACCTAGAGTATAAAATTTTACAACCTAGGCCGTTGTTGAGAACAAAGGCCTAGGTTATATCAATTTTTTAGAGCGAATCAGGAGAAAAGTTATTTGGGACGAAATTCTCAAAATAATCCTCTGCTGATCAATTGAAATGGGTGATGGGGAGCTCGATCTGAGCCGCTGATCACGATCATAAGCAATCCAACTGCTCAGATCGCTGTTTTCCAACCCGTAAAAACTAGACCCGTTTTGAATGAAGCTTTTCCCTATATATATATATATATATATATATATATATAGAGAGAGAGAGAGAGAGAGAGAGAGAGAGAGAGAGAGAGAGAGAGAATTAAATAAATAAAGGAGTTGTTTTGGGGAGGAATTTGAATTTGAGTTTTGGGAAAAAAATTTTGGGAGAGAAATGTGTTTTGTGAGATTAGATCTGGGCCTTTGATTTTGGGGGATTGAAGGAAAGTCACATGATAGCTTTCTTTGTGTTTTATTATATAGATAATTAAATCTATGACTTTAAAAGGAGATAATTAATTATATGCCTATTGAATATTGAGTCACAAAAATCCTTAATACATTAAAAAAATCAAGCATGTGTCTTTTATATTACATAATTAAAATCCTTAATACATTAAAAAAATCAAGCACGTGTCTTTATATTACATAATTCAGGATTCTTAATTTCTGACAACGTTAAATTAATTGAAAGACCTTACTAATGTATTACTAGTCTCACACTAGTATTTTGTAGTACTATAGAAGTTGCATACATGTGTATGACACAATTACTGATGTAGACATGTTACGTGTAGTTATCTATCCTAAATCTAAAGACATTACAATTATAGGTGAAGAAAACCTACCATAAAATATGATTGTAAGATGCTTCACGGTATTAACTTAAACTATTAATGATGTATAATTTATTTTAAAAATAAAATTGATTTATCAAGTACGTTGTGATCTAAGTAACGAATTAACAATGCAAATCCATTGCTAAAGCTTAATTTTTTTTAGAGAAAACTAACACATGCACAAAAAAAGTGAATTCAAAATCAAGTGAGAAAATTGTGGGTTATGTCTAGTATACTAGGTTCGATGTGAAGAGAAATGGGTGAAGTAAGAAGAGGTTCGAAGCGAAAATTGGAGACAGAAAAAGTTGTTGTTCAGGTTGTGGCACATTGGGTATCATATGACAGCTGACTGCCATATGAAGGCAGTCGACTGCAAGCATTAAGTGTGCTCTCTGGATGCCTCTGAATTAAGAGCAGTCAACCACAACCAGCGACAACAGCTATTTGGCACGAACCTAGGTGAATCTGTCTGAGTCTAGGTTTGTTCTTCAAGTTAGATCATACAGCTCCTATCATGTGGCTTTCTCTTCAGGATATATCATACGGTGTGGGTCAAGACAACAACCTAGAGTTTCTCTAAATCTCTAATAACAATGTAATGTCCATCACTGAGAGGCAGTACTTCATCTAAGAGTTTTTTATTGTAAGTTGTGTAGTATCTTCTGCTGAGCCTTACAGATAGATAGGTTCTTAGTGAGAGTGATTGTAACTCTTGTATATTCTACAGTTGAATAATATATCAGTTATTTCTTATCTTAATTAGGTTTGTTCGAACCGGGGAAAAATTGTGTGCTTTGTTTGCTTGGTTTAGTTTGTTCATTGTGCTCGGTTATTACTTCTCTACAACCTCCCTCTCTCCCTGTTCCGGTTAATTTGTTAACAAAAATAGCTTGAGAAAACATATAATTAACGAGAAAAAAAATAAGAAAGAGAGAAAATGAGAGAAAAAGAGAGCAACAACATTGGAGATGTGTAATCCCAAAATGAAGCAACCAACATCCTATTAGCAATAAACCTAGAGAACAAGATGGACGAAGTGAAAGAAATGATTTAAAAAACGATAAAGTAAAATAAACAAAGAATAAGCCTTATCGTGTCGGCACAGAACCCTAAGAATCTAAGTTTTGGGCTATAAAATGGACTTTCATGAGTTATTAAACATACCTGAACCAAGAAACACATGTAAGTTTTTTTTTTAAAATATCGAATCACATCGTATTTCAGTGCAAACCGTATCATACATAAGATACAATACAATTAAATGAGATATTTTAAGCTATAAATAAATTGTCTGAGATACATATGAATTTATTAAATACCGTGTTGTATCGAAATACATATTGTAAGATATGCAAGATATTGACAACAATGCCTTTAACATCCGAAAGTAAATGAGCATAAAAACATAAAATAAAAGGAGGTCCCTGTAATCATTCTGAAGGTAGGTCTAATTGAGATCATAAGAGTTCATGATAGAAAACTAGAAACTTTACAAGCTATAAAGATGAAAAGCATCACTCAGAGCATCTGTAGTTGTTGAGACTCAAAATTTTTATATTTGGAAAATAGAAATAGGAAATTTGAGTTTTATCTGCAGTAGTTTGTGGTCAAAAATGTCAAATTTTGGGGGGGAAAAAAACGATCTTGTGTCCCGTTCAAAGCTTCCAAACTTTTTTTTTTTTAAAAATTAAAATTCACGTCGGACACAAGAACTTCTTGCGTCCCATAATTTTATAAAAAAAATTATTGGGACGCAAGATGATCTTGCATCCCATGATTTCTTTTATAAAAAATTGTGGGTCCCACAATTTTTTTTTATAAAAATTCTGTAGGACACAGGACGATCTTGCATCTCATAAAAGGAAAAATAAAAAAAATTAGCCGGACGTGAGATCTTAATGCGTGCGAAAGATCTCAGATGAAAAAAATCAACAGACGCAATAACATATAACGATTTCTATATTTGAGAATTTTCTATATCTTCTCTCAAATATAGAAGATATTGTTCCCCAAAACTCATTTTTTCCAAATATAGAAAATGACTACAGCCTTTTTTTTGCCAAAATTTGTAAATTTTAATAATTAAGAGAATGACTGCAGATGCTCTTACGGATGCATTTAGCTAAATTAGGACAATTGAGCATCTGTAGTCGTTAAGACTCAAAATTTTCATATTTGGATTTTAGATATAGAAATTTTGGGTTAGGATTGTAGTCGTTGAAACTCAAAATTTGGTCGAACGGTGGATGATAATTTGTGTATTGAATCTCAATCACTGGAAAAAAAAATTAGTCCAACACCTTTTGTAAAAAAAAAAGTTCTACGAAAAGGTACACATAACAATTCATTTAAGCCCATTCAATCTCAATCATTGATCAAAAAATTCACACCAATCTTAAATTTACTTTATAAGCATAATAATACTATAGGTTCTATTCCATAGAAAAAAATACAAACTTTGGGGGAAAAGTTTATGGACGGGAGAAGATCTTTCATCCGTTCCCTTTTCATTTTTTATTTTAAAAATTTTCGTTAGACGAACGATCTAGATCTTTCGTCCGATCGCTGTTTGAGATTTTTTTTTTTTTTGGATCAAACGCAAGATCAATACCTTAAAAAAAATGGATCAGACGCAAGATCATCTTACGTCTGACACGTTTTTTTTTGCAATTTTTTTTTTTATCATACACAGGATCGTCTTTTGTCTGAGAATTTTTTTTTAGAACGGACGAAAGATTATATTTAAATTCCTATATTTGGGAAATTCCTATACGGTCTATCAAATATAAACGAAAACTGTTCCTATATTTCCAAAATTTGAAAATATAGGAAACGCTACAGCAACTCGCTCTCTATATGTTTCAAATTTTGAAAATATAGGAAACGACTGCAGATGCTCTTATGCGGTACACCCCAAAAAAGATTTCTATCCTAATTTCTAAGTAATTTTTTTATTGTCGATGTTTTTATAATCATATGCCCATAAGAAGCCCTCTGTATCTATCAGAAGATTCAAAACTCCATTCTAGATATCTAAACACTCAAAATTCTCTTGGCAGTTTAAAAATATTGGGGAAGAAGATCAAGAAAAGAAAAAAGAAATAGTCAATACAAGTAAAAAGGAAAAAGTAAAATGATGAGAGGCGGGTAGATTTTAGAGGGTTTTAAAAAAATACTCCATCAATTCCATATAGCAATGGTATTTGGTCGGGTCGGGTCTGGTCCTTTAATATCTGGACCCGGTCCTCTACGGGTCCAAAAGTTGGACCCGGACCCGGATCCGTGAGAACCGGGTTCGGTCCCTGGTCCAAGTCATGTTGAAAGATTCCTACCAGCTCGGGTAGGAGAGGGAGCGTGAGCAGCTAGCCAAGGCGGCGAACGGAGGATATACAATTAAGGAGAGAAGAAGAATGCATTAGTTTTGAGTTTGGAAGATGAGGATTTATAACTGAGGAGGAAGGAGGGGAGGAAGGTAGGATATTTATTTTTATGTTATTTTTTTGAATTTTTTTAACGGGATCGGGTCCGGATCGGGTCTATTTTGAGTGGACCCAAACCCGGACCCAAAAGTACAACGAGTCTTATTTTAGGATCCAGATCCGTATAGATCAGATCAGTTTCTGTCCAATGTCGGGCCCTGGTTGGGTTCGGGGTATCGGATATTTATACCAGTGCTATTCCATATTAACTGCCCACTTTGTAATTTTTTGATATTTCAAATGATTTGTCAACTTTCTTGTTTTGAAGAATTTTTTACTCCTGTAACACCCCGTAAAATAGCATATAACTATTTTGCATTATAATCTGTGTACAATTTAGATTTGCACGTGATTATGTATTTTCCTAATAATAATTTTTATAAACATGTTTTCTTATATAAATTCAATATATCTTATTTTAAGTAAGTAGATAAAATATCGCTATATATATTGTATTATTAATTATTTTGCTTGATTTATATGAATATGAATGGTTATGTTCATGGTTGTGCATATGAATGAGAGGATTGGTACTAGTACATACAATAGTATATATGTATGATACTTATGCAAATATTTATTTGTGTGATGCTAAATTGAAAATATTTTGCCATGCACACAAATCCAACCTCTCATCTCTCATCCATCTTGATCTATGGCTAGGATTGAGCCATGAGAAAAAATCTTCCCTAAACCATGAACCAAGAGCACGAGTTTTGAGAAAACCACCATGCCACTTGGCTCTCCCCCTCCCCCCTTGAACCCACTTGCCGGCCACCCCCTTTGCACCCCCCCCCCCCCCCGCCCCCCAATCTCTCCCTCACTTCATTCGAACACCCTCCCTCAATCTCATTTCAGAAATTCTGAAATTTCTTAGTGTAAGAGAGAAGGAGAGACTGAAAGAAAGAAGAAGAGAATGAGATCAAGGAGGAAATTCTTGGAGGAGAACAAGAGGGAGGATGCCAAGCTACACACATTCTCAACTTCATTGAAGGGTGGGGAGTTATCTAAACTCTAGTTTCTTGTTTTCTTGTTTGATTCATGAGTAATGTTAGTGGTAGTAGTAATGAGGTTGATTGTTAGAGATAAATTGTTCCAAATCTGATTTTGAAAACAAAAAACACAAATTGCATGTTGTATTCCCGAATTTCCAAATAGCAATGTAACCCCCGTTCCCGTAAATACTTACTTTCCAAATATTTTCAGTATTTTAATCATTTATAAATTTATTTTGTGTTAAATTCGTTTTGAGATTTTCTATTTAAATATTTTCCAATTGAAAATTTTACTTTTTTGAGTAATGGTGTATTTTAAATTTGTTTTATAATCTTAATTTATCAGTTAATTGTATTTGAGCCCAAATCATGTATATTATTATTATTGAAGTATTTTAATAAAGTTGTTAAACCCGAATATTATTTTATTGTACGGTCTTATTATTATTATGATTATAATTACTAATTGTTATTTATTGATTTCTTTAATTAAAAAAAATTCATCGATCAAATTATTTTATTGTTATACCCGATCTGATTTTTCTTGGCGAGTTCCAATTTATTTTAAGTCCAATTCTTATTATTTCAATTGTGTTCTTTATTTATTTAATTGGGTTGAAATTTTCGTTCATGAACTATTTTTCTCTTTTATTGGGTTATCTATCTTATGGATTTTATTTATTGGAATTGTGGGTATTTTTATTTGAACCGTGTTGATCTTGATCTATCTCTTAATTGAACCCTAAAACTCAATTTGTTGTGTTCTTGACCCAAATTCACTTTTATTGGACCCTAAACCATTAACCCAGTACCCTAATTGTACCATCTAAATGCAACTCTACTGTAAACCCTAATTTCGGCACGCAAATCGAACCCTAGCCGCCTACTCTCTCTCCTCCCCCCCTCTCTCTCCCTGTGTATCCTAACCCAATTTCCGATCACCTTCTCCGGCGAGCCCCCTGGCCTACGACCGACCTCCGGCACCCCCGTCACCACTCCCCCCTCCAGCACACCTCCCCGACCCTCCTCCTCTGCCCTCGACCAACAGCCAGAACCCAAAAATCCCAAACGCACTTCCTGCTTCTTCTTCGTTCATCCTTCAGCGCCTCTCCGGCCACCCCATCCTGTCGCCATCCCCGTCGTGTCCCCCTGACGAGCGCCATCAGCGTCGAACCCCCTTCTCCCCCATCCCTTCCTCTTCCTCGACATTACCAACAGACCCAACACCTTTCCTCCCTCATCTGTCCGATCGCCGACCGGATCCACCAGCGTGCCACCACTACCTTGCGTCGCTGCCCCTCGCGCCTCGCCGTCGCGCCACCCCTTGGCCGCCAGCGCCGCCACCAGTTGCTACCTTGCTCCCTCTTCCCTTGCTGGTGTTGCTGCTGTCTCTTTGTGTGTTGTTTGTGTGTTGGGTTCTTTGATTTCACGTATATTACACGTGCTGTTTTGGGATTTGCTAGTTCGTGAGTTCATTTCTTCGGGATTCTTATCCCGTTATTCTTGGTATTCATTTTCACCAATTAACAAGCAAGTCACTGTCTTCTTGAATTGCTAATTATATCAAATTCAAGTGTTATTGAAATTCTTGCAAGTAGATCTCTTTGTTATCGTATTATCCTTTGTTAATCCCTTTCGTTGGGTCTATTGAGGGTTTACACGAGCTAACCCCAATATTCTTGACATCGTGCTACTTTGACTCTAAAGTTTGGATCTTTAATGAATGCATATAGAATTGTTAATAGGGTTATTTATACCAGTCACACACAAATATATTATTGTAGAGACAATCGTTAGGTTGTATGTCGTTTGATCGTTTGATGATTGATTGATGTTAGACTTGTATATGTGTGTGTGTGCTAAATTTTATTTATCATGTTTGGACACCTATCATGTTAGTTACACAATTTATTGGCTATAAAATCGATACCCGACATGTTTAGTTAATTTATGTTCAAGAAATAATACCCTAAAAACTATACATGCTTGCTGACCTGAACTTAATCGCTGTTTTCGAACCAATAAATGACCTTAAAATAAAATATTTTCTAAATATGAAATATAGCCCCAAATGTCTAGTTATCAATAACATCCGGAATTTTCGAATTCCGATTTTTGTAGCAAGATTTATGCCCGTTTTACTACAGCTGTGTTTTTACATTCCAGATTTTCAGATTCTCGAACCTTTCATGTTTAAACAGTAAAAAGGTTGATCAAATGATAGAATTTTGTTATGAAAATTTTCAGATTGATGTTTGACATGTTTAGGAGTCTAGATTATATTTTTACTGATTTTAATATTTAGTTTTTTTGCTGATTCGAAAATTAAAATAACAAGATGTCATTTTTCTGCCTGAACATAAAACCTGAAAAGAAACATGTGTTTGACCTAGCTACTGTTGTCGGAATTTGAACTTTAAGTATGCGTTGGAACCATATGGAAGTCTAGTTTCCAGATTTTCTAACGGATTCAACTTTCGATTCCTGAGTCAGCGGAAAACTGCACTTTTGTACAGACTGTGCGTGTTGTCCAGAATTTTGGATATCACTTTTTAATGGATTAATAATTCCTATGTTGTATTATTGCATGAATATATGTATGTAGGTTGCATTGCATGTTCCCAATGAGTTATTGTCACTATTTTGACCGTCCTATCCATGTTATCAACCTGTTGTTGCCTTATTGATACTATTGTTTACCCCTTGTCCCTTAATTGCATATTGTATTATTGCACTGATAAATAATTAACAAGCCGGGGTTTAAGGGTTGACTTTTCGTAGTGGACAATATAGGGACTGTACTCGGAGGAGGGGCTCGTGTTTCCCTAAATAATGTTTCGGCTGTTGTTTTATCGGTGATTGTGGTTATGGCCGTGACCCAATCTATCGTGTATTGTATCGTTGCCGATGACCGTACCGTACACCGAAAGGTGAATAATGTTTAATGTTGAAGAGTACATGAACTATAGAGCCCACTACTAAGTCTAAAACGTAACTTGTTTGTATGTAGCAACCATGTAGTAAAAGGATGGATGCATAAAGTACAGGAAGTACACAGGCTGGTGGTTGTAAGGCTATTCAGAGCAACTAGATGGATGAATCTGACGTAGTGGTCAACTAGGAATTTGTAGCCTAGATTCTTAGCTTTCCAAAATGGGTAAGAAAACCGAAATCCGAGTTATATTTTGATAGTTATGGACCTTCTAACTCCTTGACGTATCCAGTCTTAGTAGAAGATTCTGTTTGTTAAGAGAGTCAATTTCTTTCTGTATGTACACCTGATGGAAATTGGAGTTTTAGAGTGCTTTAATGGATGAATCTGAGGATGTGATCAACTAGAAAGTTGTAGTAGAACCCCCCCCCCCAGCTTTCTATAGAACCCAAGATCGCATAATTCCAATGAGTGAACAAGTCTTTATGTCATTGCAAGATGCAGCAAATGTATTGAAGAGGTGTATAGCTGAGAATATATAGGGATTTTATAGTTCCTAGATGGCTGAATCTGAAGAAATGGTTACTAGATACTTGTATTGAAGAGTCCTAGATTTCCAGAATGGGTTAGATCATGCAATTCCGAATTGTATTTTTGAAGTTATGAGTTTTCTAAATTCAGGAGTTGCGTTTAAAGTCGATATAGAACTTTGTTTTGACACACAGTAAACTTGTGGATTTCTAGAACTGTGTGATTGGAATCTGAGAAATGATAAACTAGAGAATTGAAGTAGGCATTCTCAGCTTCCCCCCAAGATATCAATTCATGCAATTCCGATGCATAGATTAGAAGTTATGGATTTGTGAACTAGTAGCGTTTTTAAACTCAAGATATTGATTTTATCACATTTTGAGTGTGTTTGCGTGTGTTTATAGCCTTGGTCTGTCAATAGTTGAGTATCATGTTTGTAAGTACTGCCGATAAAAGGCATTTCTTGGGTGCCGTTGTACCGCTCGTTGAAGGTCACGGGCCGGAAATTTGGCCAAGGACCAGCATGAGTGTGGCAGTCGATAAGTATCGTCTCGTCGGGTTATAATTTTGACAGACTGGTCAGGGATCAATTGTTTGATAAAATTTAGTGCATGATTTTGGGTGACAAACATATTTTAGTAATTGTTATTTAATTAGTTTCCTTACTTTCGCTTAAAGACCAAGTTGGTATTAGGGGTGATTCTGTCACGCCCTGCTTCCCAAAAAGAATACGGAATACGGATACGCGACTCAACCCAGCGAATAATTTGCATCATCCATAAGCTGTCAGAAATATTTACAACAAATCTCAGATAATCAGAGTCGGAAGCCAAAAGAATCATTCTCTCACAGACATATATATCTCAAAATAAAACAATGTGCCAACAGAATTTAATTGAAATCCAATAATAATAGTCTCAAATAAACAAATCCGAACAAGTTAATATCCTAGCTCACATTTCCCAAATACAAATAAAATTCAAGTACTCAAAATTCATTATTCAAAAACAACAGATAATAATAATAGCAAAAGAAGCCCAGCACTAATATTTCATTTCTCCAATACCATCGGGCAAACGATCATCCTGCTCTGCAATCAATAAATTGCAGGAGAAAGAAAAAGAAAAAAAGTACCCGTCAATGCAAGTTACGGGCCGCTTGTAATACAGGATACAAGTACAAGGAAAACTAACAAATCTAAATAATAGCAGAAAGAGATATAGCATGGTATAGCAGAATCAACTAGCATGGTATACTAACATGTGTCAAGTGTCAAAAGTCAAATAGCACAGACAGATATACAAATAGTGTCAAATAATGATGTCAAGTGATAATGTCAGACAGATAACAGATACTCAGATAATCAGATAGTAGATAACAGATTCAGATATCAGGTACAGATACAGATACAAATACAGATACAGATGTCAGATTCAGATTCTTATATGTCTTGTATTAATTACTAACTAGGTAGCACTTCATGTGCCATCCTTTTATCACATGGTTGCTACATTCGTTTGTAAATTTCGTAGGGGATCATATAGGGCCGTGTACTCAGGGTTCAGACAGACAGATATCAGACAGACAGATAGAACCTAGTGGTTCTCTTTTTTCCTACACCTTCCCATACAAAGTAATGTAGACAGGGTACAGAATAACAGATAACAGATAATCATATGGGAAATACGGGCCCCCTTCTAAGTACACATTTTTATGCTTTCCCACTACTAGATCTTTTTCATAAACCCCGGCTTGATCATTTTACAATTATTATCAGACAAATATGTATGCGCATGAAACAGAGTAAATCGAGTATAATATAATGATCCACAAGTTCAGAATAATAGATAAGCATGTACAGATGATAAATAGTCATATAACAGAACAAAATAGGGTACTTCCGAATTCAGGATAGCATGATAGTACAGTACTAAAACAGCGATTCCCGTTTCCACAATATCAAAACCTGAATCTGTCAGAGAATCTGGAAAATAGACTTCCAACCGAATACAGAGAATACATATAAGTCATATAGTGTTTTGGAAAAACATAACTCAAAACTGATTTGAATCCAGAAAATACATTCAGCCAGAAATCATTAAATCGAATTCAAAGTCAGGAAAACAGCATTAAAACATCATAATAAATTCCAGGAAAAATCTTGGGTATTCCCCTATATGTCTAGAATCAAAATATTAAGTTTCATAATTTTCTAGTAAGATTAGCTCAGCCAACAAAAATTAGAAAACACCGAGAAACGGTAGTTTGGCAAATCTGGAATTCCCAAGACTGCTGTACGAAAACTGTAATATCTCGCAAACCGTGAAATGCAATCCAGATCTATCAAAGGGAGATGGAAATAGACAAAATAAGCTAACTTTCATATTCACAAACATTTTTCATACAGTAAAAGGAATCAGGGTGAAAATACCAATCTTTACAGAACAGCGAGCAAAATCCAACAATTATAGTTTTATAAACAAGCATGAAACGGTATATAAAACTCATCAATGAAATCCACCAAAATTCTGGGTAATCCCTAAATAGGTATAGAAATACTGTGCAAAATTTCAGACTAAAATAATAAGTTTAACATTGGAATCAAAATAGTTAAATCATCAAAACTGTCAAGAAACAAAATCTAGAAATATAATACACCTCTGTAGTAAAATAACCATATCTCACACATACGAAAACGAAATCGATCTCAGTCAGAAAATTTGGAAATAAGATAGATTTCTCTAAAAATCATGTTTACAACTGAAATTATGATACTGACCTTAGTATGGTCTAAAATAGCAATCAAAACTGATCATCGACAAAAATACAGATTTTCCTTTAACAACAAAACCAACATATAAGATACGAAACTCGTTCCAAACACAACCAAACATGTTCTAGAGTCTACTAAGTGTCCAAACATCATGAAATAGGGTATATAGCATGTCCACAATAAGTATATCACATGGATCCAAATAAACACACAAATTCTCATAATTATCTCATAAACATAATCACATCAAGAACGGTAAAAAACCTAAGTTGTTTCATGTCAAATTTGTGTCGTGAGGCAACTATGGTCAATAGCACTATAGAGACAATACTCATCAAACATACATCACACACAAGTTGTCTCTAGAACCCAACTACACTACAAGCAGAATTTATGACTTGTATCATACAAAGGAATTGAGTACAAGTTACTTGCCTCAACCGAAGACGAAACGAACACCAAGAATAACGGGAACGGATCCTGCCAATGAACAAAGCCCATGAATGAAGATCACGAACCGAGGCAATCACACCACCACACGTGCAAACCAAGAGAGAGAGAGCGGTCGGGAGTAGCTAGCGGCGGCGACACGACCAAGTGCTGACGCTACTGCTGTTGCTGCTGTCGTTGACGACGCCGGCGGACGGCAAGGAGAGGGACAGGAGGGAGAGAGATGGTGAGATGGTGGTGCTCGAGAGTAGGGTGCAGCGGCTAGGGGATCGGAAGAGGGGAGGTGCAGTCGGGATGGGTTTGGGGTGTTGATTGGGGTTGACAGCGCAATAGGAAAGGAGGGGATCGGGGGTTAGGGTTTTTGTAGGGGAGAGGTGAGGATTTAGTTTATATAGGGTTTTGGATTTTAGGGTTAGAGATCTAGGGTTGTGGGTATTGGTTATTGGGTTTAATTAGGAGTATGAATATGATTAGTAAAATAAGAGTTGTATGGGGTTTGAAATAGGATTTGAAATAGGGTTTATAAGCCATTATGATTTGGTAGTTGATTAGGGATCAATAGGCAATAGGATTATCAATAGGATTGGGTAAAACAAGGAACCACGAGCACCCACCATACGAGCAAAAAGAAACAAAGCAAGAATTCAAATAAAAGAAAATCGCAATAGATAAAGAACGAAGCAAAAGACAAACAATAAGACTCAAAGAGATCAAAAATGAAATAAAAAGAAAATATATATTGAAAACAACTCCAATATACGGTCCAAAATACAAGAAGAGTATAAATACACAAGAAAGAAGAAAAATACACAAAGAATATGAAAAACGAAAAACAGGGGTTACAGATTCCCTATAACCCAATTTTCTATAAGAAGGTAGCATTAGGCGGTGATAACCGGGGTTATCTTTTCTTGTCAAAGGGATACGGGTTGTGTTTTTTCAATGGTTAAGAATATGGGAGCCATATCTCGCTCTGTTAATTCCTGAGGTACCTTGATAAGAACGGGATGTTTCCTTGTTTTATATTGGTGGACACGAATGAACCATAGGGGCTACGGTCTCATGGATCTTCTACGCAATGAGTATGCTGCAGTGTATCTGTAAGTTTGTCGCGGCTTTTGAGAGAGGTCCGGTGCGCCGGTTATTAGTGACAAACGGGAATACCCCAAAATTTTATAACCTCCTCAATCATGTGTACCATCGGGAACAGGAAGTGTATAACAATAGATTGCATTGTATGGCGAGGGTTCGAAACCCTGAAACTGCAGAAGATGGCTTGATCTGGAACTTATGTAGTATGAGATGCATGCGTATCTAGAGTCTTGCTAACATTAGATTAAGTGCATCCGTTCTGTACTTTGTATTATGCATTAGACTTCAGGTCATGGCATACATGAACACTAGGAAATTAGAATGCACGTTTTCTTTTTCATTAAAGATGGTTTGTGGGTGTGCGAGTTCAGGGGTGTAAAATGAACAGGACGGTCCGTCGTCCGTCCGAGTCCAGCTCGAGAAATGGTCCGACCGTGGACCGTCCGAACTGTTATACGAACCGATCTTGAACAAATTATTTGGTTCGATTCTTTACCGAGCTCGAGCCGGACATAAGTCCGTTCGAATATTAATGCGGTCTGATGCTTTACCATACCGAGTCCGCACTATAAAAATTTTGTCCGACCTATACCGAGCTGAACATAAGCCCGTCCGAGTAGAATTTCGATTTGAGCTTGAACATATAGCTGTCTGATCCCGTCCAGTCCGATTTATAGCCCTATGCGAGTTGGAGATCGTTACTATTATCAGCAATGCGTCAGTAGAATTACTGACGTGCCCACTCAATTAGGTGTTGGAAACTGGATCGGGAGTGCGGGCATCCAAGTGGAGGAGCAGTGTACTTACCCACCATACAAGCAGGTGCAGAAATATTAGAGTCGTGCAGTGGAAGACTCAAGTTGAGGGGCACGTCCCAGGAAAGCAGATTAACCACTCAGTGGAGTTTCGACAGTGATCAGTCAATTACCATTCTGGGAGACAACTGATAGCTTTACAAGTGGAGTCTGTAAATATTTTGTAATAAGTTGTAATGAGTTAATATAATTTGTATTTCTTGTTCAAGAGCAAGATAATGTTTGTAACTGATGATATAATGACTTTATTTAGCAATAAAAAGTTTTTAAATTTCCTTGTTATTACTGTGTTGAGATGCATTTGAAGGCAAAGATTCTGGCTGTATCACGGATATCCGGTAACAAGGATCTGGAGCGCTACAACTCCAAGATGCTAATTATATCCTTGCTTAAAAAAAAGTTTAAGTAAGAGAGGAGAGCCACTAGACACAAAAGATGAAAAATGAGAGAATACGAATGCATTTAAGAAATAGAGAAAGCTGAAAGTATGATAGTTTTTTAATAGGAGTAAAATAGTAATCTTACGCTATTATTTGATATGCATGAAAGTGATTAAGTAGACAATTAAAATGGGAAAGGTGGGAGTAAAATTATGTCCTTGCCTCTTTCTCTCAATGTTGAAGCTCAAATTATTTTTATATTGAGTCCTCGATGGGTTGGCTAGGTACGGTACCGGACTTTTTGACATTGTACCATTACCATACCAAATTAGTTCGGTTTGAAAATATGCAAACCATTACCAACCAAAAATTCGGTATACCAAAACTACGGTATACTGACTACTTCGGTTGGTACGGTTCGGTATTGGTGTTATACCAAATATGACCCAACAAATATCTTAGCAAATATCAGTACCAATAAAAATTAGGGTAGCAAATATCAGTACTTGTTATTTTCTACTAGTACCAATAATTATTAGTATCAATTTCATGTTGTGATTCAACAGTGGGAGTTGAAAATTTGTACTGCCTAACGGGTAAGTAAAGCATTAGTGGTTTCTTGTGATTTCAAAAAAAAAATGTTGAAATTGGATTTTAATTGTTAATAGTCAAATAGAATTAAGATTTAATTCAATGTTAAAGTTGATTTTTAGCACATACCTCTTATCCTGAGAAAACATCAACATGCGCGAAATGGTCAATCATAAATAATGCTTTTGAATTCATACTAGTAGAAAATAACAAGTGATACTGTGATAACAGCTTTAAATGAAGAACTGGGTATTCATATTAATGAAAAGTTAATTAGTTGCATGTTGTTTTGTTTAACTAAAAAAATACCGTTATGCTATTTGTGTTAGGTCATATATGTACATATTAGCAGATTTTGGGGAAGATTGAGAATTTATTCGGTACGGTATGGTAAAATACCGACTGAACCATATTCATATCGAAACTGAACCGAATTTTAGAACTCGGTACGGTTGTACCGTACCATACTTTTGGTAACCAAATTTTTCGGTACTGAATCGATTGGTTCGGTTGGAAAACCGGTCGGTTGGCTCATTTTGGTATGATCGACCACCCCTAGTCCTCGCTACTAATTAGACCCAAAAATAAAGATTTGGCCCTAAGTCTATAATATATAGGTGTACGATATAAAAAGTAGATAAATAACAGTATTAGGTTGTTAAATTAGTAGAGTTCTATAGTTAAAATGATTTATACTCACATCATTTTTCTTTTCTTTCTATACCTCAACTTCTATATAATAAAATACAAAGAAAGCTATCAAGTAGTTCTCCTTCAATTCCCTAAAATTAAAGGCCCAGATCTAATCTCTCAAAACACCTTTTTTCCCCAAAAGTTTTCCTCCAAAACTCAAATTCAAATTCGCCCCCCAAATCAACTCATTTAATTATTTAATTATTTCTCTTTCTCTCTCTCCGTATATATATACCCCAATTTGTAATTATTTTTCACCATATACTAAGGAAACATGAGCTTTTATTTACAACTAATTATTGTCATACTATTCAAACTTCAGCTACATAATTGTTGATTTACTGTTTACAAGACTTTTCATATGCTGTATCGTTCTGATGACGTGCCATAGGCACGTGGCCACGGGCAAATCTAGTTAAATAATACAAAACAAACAAACTAATAGTAACTTTTTCTTTTCTCGATAATCAAATGCACTAGTCTCTCCTCTAGCATCGTCGGCAGAAAGCCACTGTACAATTAAAAACAACATCAAAATTAAACAACTAAACAAAACCATGGAATTTTTTTCTAGTATGCCACTTTTTTGAAAATATTTGCACTTATAGAATAGTTATCAAAGTATTTATGTTTGTGAACTCAACAACTAAACTCGCTATTTTCTACTGCGAGTTTAGTTGTTTCATACTCACTATTGGGATGCAACGAGTTACTTAGGGTTGGCTTTCGGGTCGAACGGGCCGGGCCGGGCCGGACTCGCCCGGGTTCGATGTTGACTTGGGCGGGTTCGGGCCGAGTTGGTTGCTTAACCGGGCCGGGCGGGCCGGGTCGAAAAGTAGAAATGGCGACCCGCCCAACCCGTGAACCCTTTCGGGTCCAACCCGGGTCAGGTCGTGGGCGGGCCCGTTTAGATAGGTTTTTTTTAATTTAAAACCTTAAAAAAAATAAAAATAAAAATAATAAACAGTAAAAACCGTAATAATAATAATAAGATTGTAAGAGTGAAATTGCCAAAAAAATTGAAATATTATTCATATGATTTCAAGTTATACAAGTTTCACAATTTCTAATAAGAAGTAAAGAATTCACAAACTTGTTTTATAAACATATTTCTTATATACAATTTCAATTTACCTCAATATTTATAATTTGAAATAACAAGCAAAGATCTAATACAGTTTTTTTAACTATTTACAATTGTCTTCAAGTTGGTGGCCTTCAATTTGTTGTTGTTGACATGTTGTTGTTCAGTTGTTGGTATTGTCGTATTGAATTCTTCATTTTGGTTGCTAATGTTGTTGTTGTTGTTGTTGTTGTTGTTTTTCCGGCGAGTTGCTCCCACTTGTGGACGTAGATAATACTTTCCCTTGTGTCCTATCTTCACTCTTCAGCTAGTCTTCTATGCAAACAAACATCTATAACGAGTCGGGCTTCAAGCAATTCTAGTAATCAGTTAGAACCCTGCCACTTGAAGAAAATGCACTTTCAGAAGCAACTGTAGAGACGGAAGTTAGTAAATCTTTAGCCATATATTTAAGAATACTATAAGTGTGTTCATGGTCTTTCCACCATTGTAAAACATCTAGTAAAGAAGAAGAAGACTCAGAATTGTTGGTTATACCAATTTAATTCATTTGGTTGATTAGTCCTAGTTTTTTTTGTTGAATTTGTGCAAGTAAATTAAATGTTCTATCATCAAATTTACTCTTACCCTTACCTTTGGAAATACCAGAAGAAGAACTAACTATAGAAGTTGTACTGCTAGAAGCAAAAGATCTATCATAATAATCATACAAGTTATTTAATGTAGATTCAAATTTAACTAAGAAAGAAGCACAATCAATTTCTATTTCTATTTCTACATTTTTCCCAAGTAAGGCAAAAAATATTTCAATCAAACTCTTCGTACCTTCTAATTTGATACGAGGATCCATAACGGTAGCAACACAAATCAACATAGGAGGAGGATAAAAATGCTTTAAAAATTTTTTGTATGCAGGTTTTACGATATCACCAACAAAAGTATCATTCAACATTTCATTAAATGTTTGCATCATAGTAACTACTAAAATAAAAATGCTATTAGAAGTAGATTCATATGATTTTGAAAATTTTAAAGTTGCGGTTTTAAAAAGTTCTAAAAATTTCAACAAAGATTCGACATAAAACAAATCGGTGGGAGTCATTTCAAAATTTGGCATATTTTTTTGCTATACAAAAATCATTTACAACTTCTTTATATTCGGTAACAACATGCAGCAAATCAAAAGTAGAGTTCATCGGTGTTTAACATCCCTTGGAAATCTTCTAAAAGGTACATTTGAAATCCTACACCAATTTTTCCATTATTGAAATCGTTGGGACTTAATGCAATAAAATGTACACAATTTTTAATTTTAAGTATATATGGGTCAGCTATTTTTAATGCATCTTGAACACATAAATTTAAAATATGACATGCACATCTAATATGAAACATATTGTCAGATGGAAGGTTTAATGTGGATTTTAAAGTAGTAATTGTTGCATTGTTGTTAGATGCATTATCAAAACTAATACACATAATTTTATCGCGAATATGAAAAACATCACAAATTTCTAAAATACGGTTTGCTATTTCAGCGCCACTATGGGGATAGGGCAACGCGGCAAGTGATATGATTCTTTTTTGAAGAATCCAATCATTGTCAATCCAATAACAGGTTATTCCCATCATTGGAATATTGTTAACACCCGCCCAACAATCCGAAGTTAAACTAACTCTACAAGTTAAACTCCATAAAATTGCAATCAAAGCGTCATTTATTTCATTGTACACTTTAAAACAATCCGATTTGCAAGTATTTATCATGATTCTTCTAAAATGAGGGTTTAAGGCCGTTTGATTAAAATTTTCTAAGTCCCTACTCTTGGGATAGAAAAATGGCAACTCTTCTTTTATTACTAATCGGGCAATTTTCCGACGAACACGATCGAGATCATAAGGGTGGTTATCAACTAGACCGGTCAACAAGAAGGTCTTTATGGTTATGTTAGATGTGTCTACTAATTGTACCGGTGCCATCACCCCTTTTGAATTTGTATGCCTTAGAATATGTTTTACAAACTTTCAAACCTATACCCGGATTTTCTTCGTCCGGGATAAATTCTAAAATTTATGCCAATCACTACTTTCCCCTCTACTTTTCCTATCACTACGAGGTTGTGTTATTTCGGTTGGTAGTTGTTGTTGTTCTTTTTCTTCTAATTGTATGTCTCCTACAACCTCATCGTGTGTACCCCATTATTGGCTAGGAGGATCATGGTACTCTTCGGCGGGCTCACTACTTGGAACAATTGGTGTCCTACGGGAAGTGCCGATGGAATCTTGTCCACTTTGGCTACGACCACTACCGCATGATCTAGACATAATGTAGTAATGTATGGAAGAAAAAAACAACACAATGTTGGAGCAAAGAGTT
Organism: Hemerocallis citrina; assembly: GCA_017893485.1. Lineage (NCBI taxonomy): Eukaryota > Viridiplantae > Streptophyta > Magnoliopsida > Asparagales > Asphodelaceae > Hemerocallis > Hemerocallis citrina. Next base: position 333,241,796 of record CM030359.1, on the reverse strand, counting down.
ACAACAAAAATCTAGAAAACAAGAGGGTTGAGATAGAGAAGATAAAAAACCAACAAAAATTATAACTACAACAAAAATTAAATAAGAAGAGAGGTATGAAATTTTGATACTGTTCACTGTGGATACGCGTATATAAAAAAATTCGTGAAAATTAGAATAGAAGTAGAAGTAGAAATAAGCGATTCTGGAATTGAAGAGTTGAGGAGAGCTTGAAGGAGAGTTGAAGACTTGATCACTTGGAGTTGGACGAAAGTTGAAGAGTTGAAGACGTTGTTGAATTTTGATTTCGATACGATCGGAATTTGATCGTGCATATGCCTTCAAGAATTGCTTGTTCTATACTTCAATTGTTCACAAATTGCTTAGAAATGAGTTATAATAGTAGAGAGAGTAAGAGAGATTTTTGTGAATTTTTTGATGGGATTTTGGGGGGTATTTATAGGCTAATTTTTTTTTAAAAAAACAAAAAAAACCCCAAAAACACCAAAAAAATGGCAATTAGAGCCGTTGAGGGCTCTCTGGACAACAGTGCCCAACGGCACGTTTCGACCCGTTGGACACGCGGGTCAACGGTCGACCCGTGGCGGGTCGAACGTTTGACCCATTCGGGTCTAACGGTTCGCAACCCGCAGGTCGACCCACGAGTTGGCTGGCGGGTTGGGTTTTTTAAATGGGTTCATGGGCCGGGTTGTGCGGGTTGGATCCGTTATTTTCGAGACCCAGGTCGACCCGTTACTGTTCACGGGTTCGACTCGAACCCGTGACACCGTTTCATGAGCCGGGTTATACGTGCGGGTCGGCGGTCGACCCGGCCCACTTGCCATCCCTAAGTTTACTGCTAATTTTTTTGAGAAACTCACCGTTCCCAATTGGTAGTTTAGTTCAAAATTTTTCAATGAAGACTCGTTGTTCCTAACGACGAGGACATTTATACTATACTCGCTGTTGGGAACAACGAGTTTAGTTCAAATTTTTTAATGAAGACTCGTTCCAAACGGCGAGAACATTTACACTAGATTCGTTGTTGGGAACGGCAGGTTTAGTTTTCAAAAAAATTATATGAAGTTTTTTTTCCTTCAAAAATTCAATAAGTCCAACAGAATGTTTCACTCTGTGAAATTTGCTATATCCTCGCCCCCAACAGCGAGCACCATTGGAAACGACGAGTCTTCTTTCAAAATTTTGAACTAAACTCGCTATTCTCAACAGCGAGTCTAGTATAAATGTCATTGCCGTTGAAAACAGTGATTTCCTCAAAAAATCAGTACTAAACTCGATGATCCCAACGACGAGTGTGAAACAACTAGAGCGCAAATACTTTGACAACTGTCCTCATTCTGCAAATATTTTTGAAAAATGTCTTATAAAAAAAATTCAAAACCATGGACCGACTGAATAGAAACTAATTTCAACTCAACGGATAAATATAAATAAATATAAATAATATATATATATATATATATATATATATATATATATATATATATATATATAATAAAATACAAAGAAAGCTATCAAGTGGCTCTTCTTCAATCCACCAAAAATCAAAGGTCCAGATCTAATCTCAGAAAACATATTTTTTCCCCAAAAGTTTCCCCCCCAAAACTCAAATTCAAATCCTCTACCTAAAACAACTCCTATATTTATTTATTTATTTTTTTCTCCCTTTATCTCTCTCCCTTCCTCTTCTATTCAAAAAAGTAAGAAAATAAAAATTTTAAAATTTTTTTTAAAACAAAAAATTAAAAAAATAAAAAATTTAAAAATTTAAAAACTATAAAAATAATTCAAAAAAATCATATAATATGTTTTTTGCTCTATGTTTGCTACTTCAATTAATTTGCTGGACCTCCAAAACTATTTTATATGATCAAACAAGGTGTACCGTTCTGAAGACGTGCCGTAGGCACGTGTCAATCGGCAAACCTAGTATATATATAGAGAGTAATGTGAGTCTCATATTTTTATGAGGAAATTTTCCTCATACAAAGTGATTATACTCACTTGGTGGGACCCTTATGGAAGATCCACCTCGTCCATCATATTTGGCATGCTAATGGATGTATGTGTAGAAAAAATCAAGTGGTTTGGAGGTCATTCACCCATGAATCATGTGGGTCCAATTTGTGGTTCAATTTGTATTACTGTTGAAATCGTTTATTTTTCAACCACATGATGCATGAGTGAATAACCTCCAAACCATTTGAATTTTTCTACACATACATCAACTAGCATGATAAACATGATGGACGGAGTGAATCTTCTATAAGGGCCCCACCAAGTAAGTATAATCACTCTATAAAAGGGAAATTTTCTCATGCTCTATATGAGGCTCACTTTTCTCATATATATATATATATATATATATATATATATATATATATATATATATATATATATATAATAAAACACAAAGAAAGCTATCAAGTGGCTCACCTTCAATCCCCCCAAAATCAAAGGCCTAGATCTAACCCCACAAAACATATTTTTTCCTCCAAAATTTCAAACCCCAAAATCAAAAGTTCCCCTAAAAACGAAAAAACCCATTAGTTTATTACTATCTCTCTTTTCACTAGTAGAAAAAGCTACAGTCGCAATAGAAATTTTCCTTGTAGAAGAGTATAATTCCATGGTTAGTGTACATTTGTAAGGGATTTTTCTTCATTCCCTTGTAATTATGCTGTTGCGAAATCTCTCCTAGTTAATGTACACATTCGCAACGGAATTTTAACTATCCCTTGCGAATATTAGCCACAATAGAATATCTGCAATGGAAGTTGTACCATGCTATCCCCATATATAAGAGAATATCTACAACAAATTCATCTCTTGCAAGTGTGTTTTAAAAGAGATTTTTCCCGCTGCTAATGAACTATTGCTACAGAGATCTGCAAGATACTGATTCCCTTGCAATTGCTACCTCACGAATGTAATTGCACACATTTTTTCTTCATTACTGATTATATTTGAATGGCTTAACCAAATTTACAAATTAAAACAATGTATTTTTACAATGAAGAACATATAATGATTTCACATATTGATTCACACAATTATATAAAGAAAACACAATAATGCAAAATAAGTTTGAATATTATATAATTCAGAACCTTCTCATTACAATTTTTTTCGTTTGTTTCATAGTGCCAAAACAACAATACATTCTAAAAGAAAAGATAAGTTGTGAAACCCCAAGAAACAAAATAAAATGTTTTCAAAATAACTTTTAACCTGCTACTGCTTCCATGTATCCCCAACTTCACTTTTCACGTAAGGTCTTCTGCATGTTCCTCATTACCCACTGTCTTATAGTCATCGCCACTACATATAGACTACATGAAAAAGAAACAATACAAAATTAGAACTCGTTATTTAATATATATAGATAATAATATATTATCCAATTGAGGCAATTAAATATATGGTTACCCCTTGTCGTATTTGACTATTGGATGAGTCGACAGTAGTATTTTCCAACATTTGTTTCAAGGCTTCCATCTTGTCAGGATGCAGCTCACAAAAAAAAGTCCATAAGAACTTGATTTTGTATTGCCAACTTGTCACACTTTTTGAATAAAGATTTAACAGTTGATTCTTCTTGTATCCTTTTATCTATTCTTGATTTCGATGAGAGAGAACCAACATCATCTTCCTTTCTATTTCTCAGAATTTTTGTTCCTATCCATTCTTTTAACTGCTTCACCCAGAATGAGCATGCATAATGGATTGTATAAGCACCTATCCATTCTTTTAATCCCTAAGCAATATGAAAAGTCAGAATACATATATCAACACACTCTACAAAAGTTCTTTAGGGCAATATTTACTAATCTTGTTAATTTCGGGCCTATTTGAGAATAGAATGAGACACATGAGTAGCCAATGTAATATATGATGATGTGAAGAGTTGTGATGACAAAATCAAACAAGTATATTAAGTACCTTCTCAGCAGAAAGTGCATCGCTGCAGATATTGCTAATTAGCTGTGAATTAACCTGTAAGGGCAGCAATGGACTTCAATAATCAGAGGGAGTGCCAAAAGTATCAAGAATCCATGTCATGTTAATTCATGGGATAATATCTACAAATATATCATTTGACAACAACAACTACTGCCAAACAAAACAGCTAGCTCTTTTGGGGAGGCTGGCTGGTGGTGCTGTGGTGGTGCCCTGGTTTAGTCTCTTACACGAGTAGGTGAGTGGACATATTTTCTAAGACGAGACTCGGATGTTACACTTACATTAACCAAAACAATACTCCCTCTGCCGAAAATATATGTTATTCTAGCCTTTCTTTGACTTAAAAAAAATTAAAAAAAAACTACATAGAAATTACATTTCTTTTCTCGAATATACGGTGACTTGGAAAAGCAAATTTTCATAAATAGCAAAGCTAAAAACATTCATACCCTGCATATAGTATCAACATTCATCTCAACAAACTGGTTCTTGAGATCTCCATACAAAGTAACAGGAAGACCAACAACCTGTTAACATGTCGTTGCTAGTTAATACCATAATTCAACAAAAAGAAAACAAGAAGAAGAAAAAAGGTATCGAACTCACTAGTACTATCTAGTAACCAGTATCATAGATACACTTAAAAAGAAATCGAAATGCATAGATGACATGCATCTAAGTTTTGGAGTACCTTAAAGTCCACATCCGGAAACATGATAAGCCATATTACATGAACCCAAAATGTAGAATATATATATATATATATATATGAAAGTCATATTACATTAGGGCAATATTTATGAAAGTCAGAATACATATATCAACATACTCTACAAAGTACTGTTTGTGTCGGGTGGATATTTGAGAACCAATAAAAATGAGCACTACGAACTAGCAAAGCAAAAGGATGACCAAAAGAGAAGGAATTGAAGATAAACTGGAGTAAACCTGCAACAAGAAAATGTAGAATAGATTAAACTTCTGATTAAAAAGAGTTACTGAAAGATTGTTTTAATAAGATGCAACATGAATGAGTGGCATGCAAATAACAAAAATCATAAATAAAGCCATCAACATTAATATCAGTATTCACTCAAATTTATTAATATAAGTCTTAACATAATCAACAAGAACAATCCAAGCAAACTTTAACTAGAAATGTACTGCATTTTCACACTTCAGAGCATAGAGCTGATAATTTGGCATGCAGCCAATGTGATAACTTTGTGATGCATAAGCTAATACTATCCCACTTCCATGTTTCTGCACATACATCTATTATGGATCCTCTTCTAGGTCCTCTACTTTTGTCCTACTCTGCTCAAGTTGCTTGGGGTATGCTCTGGCATTAGTAAACAATACTTCCAATTCAATAGCTTTCACAGAAAATATTCCTAGTTATTTTCATTTTTCATTTAAAAATATCTACTCTTATAATCTCAAGTCAACATAAATTTAGAAAATATCTAGTGTACTGAAATGTACTAGATAAGATGAAGAAACACAGAATATATATTACATAAAATGCACAACTTAAAAAGGTCTAACTCGATGGTAATCTCATGATAAAAATTAAGTATAACGACAATGATACAAGAAATATTGCAGAGTTAGCACAAATAAAGTTTATGATCACTATACTTAATTACATCCTAAAAAGAACAGCCAAGGAGGTTTTCAAGTGCATCCTAAAAATTACATCTGTTGCCGCTAAATCTTGTGTGGGGCAAACAGATAGTATTTGTGGGTTCTTGGGAAACTTTGAATAACAAACCTGTTACCTGTTCCGTTGGGGTTTGACCATTGCTCCCGCCGTTCACCTGCAAGAAGTGCGAGACACCGAGGTTGTCCCGGCGATGCACCCTTCGACGCTCAAGTCAGTAATCAGAAGTGATTATGAAGATGGATTACCTCTTAATGGAGATGGATGGAGGGTATTTATAGGCGCCGCTGGGATCAGATTAGGAATGTAATCCCCCTTTGGTTAGATAAGAAATGTAATCCCTAATCCCCAGTGAAGGGATAGATATGAATCAGGACCGTTGATTAGGATTTAATCAGCAAACCCTAATTCTATCCCTTCTGGACCGGGTTTGCTGCGGGTTGAAACCCACACCCAGTTGAGGTAGATCCGTTCGCGGGTTAGTGGGTCTTCGAGGAGGAGAACCCGTACCCGCTTCAGACCCATTGGTAGGTGAAATTACCGTTTTACCCCTGGGCTTTAAGATTCGTGCCCGATTTGGACGGTTCCGATTTAACCCCATTTTTAGCCATATCACGAGCCCCCCACTCCCGAAAACTGAGTTTGATCAGCCTTTGAGGAGTAGTTTGACTGTTTTAATGGCTGGTGAAGTTGTATCGGAGCCCAAATGGAAGGTTTTGAATCTTTGAAGGAGGTAGTGCGGTGATTTTTCAAGTTGGTTGCACTTTGAGTTGCTCTGGAGCTCTTCTGGTTATTCGGTGATTTTTATCTACTTTTTCGAATTATTTATTTAATTTTGCGATGTGTTAACCAGTTGTTCGGGGGTCTTAACAACACATTCTATGCAATAATTGTTCGTTTAGGGGCCCAAAAATATTTCCCCAAATTTATAATTATTTTCTAGAATTTTTAGTCAATTTTTCCGAATTTTTAGTAATTTTTTTGCAATTTTTAAATAAATAAAATGATTTTAATAAATAAAATACCGAATTATGGCGTGGCGCGATCTGGACCGTTGATCTTGAGCGAGCGCGGTTTTCTGGAAGATCGGCTGGACAGAGTCGCTCGGCTGTATTTTTCTCGCTTTTGTTGGTCGGATGGGCCCTTGCTCGGAATCCGAGCGATATAGCTCGGCTTTACCCTCACGCAAGTGGCTCGGATTGCTAGTCGCTTGGCTCGGAATACCGAGCGACGTGGAGCGACCTCAGCCGTTGGATGATGGCACAGATCTCGATGCAGGCACGGTTCCCAAGAAAACACTATCTTGTCATTTAGTGAACGTGGCGCAATCTGGGTCGTCCACCATCTGAGGCGCGAATTTCGTAACGATTCAACGATTGGAGACGCTCGGCACCAATTTTCTTCACTTTCGAGGGTCGGATTGGCACTTGCTCGGAATCCAAGCGATATGGCTCGGTTTTACCCTCGCGCAAGTGGCTCGGATTGCTAGTCGCTCGGCTCGGAATACCGAGCGATACGGAGTGATCTCAGCCGTTGGATGATGGCACAGATCTCAAGGCAGGCATGGTTCCCATGAAAACACTATCTCGTCGTTTAGTGATGCTGGCATAATCTGGGCCATCTGATCGAAATCCAGCGCGAATCTTGAAGAGAAAGTGGTTTTTCTCCATTTCGCAGCTCAGATTGGCACTTGCTCGGAATCTGAGCGATATGGCTCGGATCGCCTGTCGCTCGGCTGTTCGATCCGAGGGACGTGGGGCGATCTCAGCCGTTGGATGATGGCACAGATCTCGAGGCAGGCACGGTTCCCAAGAAAACATTATCTTGTCGTTTAGTGACGCTGGCATGATCTGGGCCGTCTGATCGAAATCTAGCACGAATCTTGAGGAGAAAGTGGTTTTTCTCCATTTCGCAGCTCGGATTGGAACTTGCTCGGAATCCGAGCGATATGGCTCGGATCGCTTGTCGCTCGGCTGTTCGATCCGAGGGACGTGGGGCGATCTCAGCCGTTGGATGATGGCACAGATCTCGAGGCAGGCACGGTTCCCAAAAAACACTATCTTGTCGTTTAGTGACGCTGGCATGATCTGGGCCGTCTAATCGAAATCTAGTGCGAATCTTGAGGAGAAAGTGGTTTTTCTCCATTTCGCGGCTCGGATTGGCACTTGGTCGGAATCCGAGCGATATGGCTCGGATCGCCTGTCGCTCGGCTGTTCGATCCGAGGGACGTGGGGCGATCTCAACCGTTGGATGTTGAGCGCCGAGCTGCTTTACTTAGGGGGTCGAAACGTCGCTCCCTTTGCCATCAGTCGTCTCTCTCCATTACTTAGCCATTTGGGCTTTTGTAACGGTTCAAGGGAGGCCCAAGAGTCACGCCCTTATGTTACAAAGCCCAAGAGGCGTCGTTTTTACTATAAGTTTTCACCCCCTCAACACTTCACCTCATTTCTCACTTTCACTTTCTCACTCTTGATTTTTACTCGTAAGCGAAGCTATTAGCTCTCGAGCGGCGCTGCTAGCTGTCGCGGCCAGGCGTTTTATTCTCCGGTGATCTTTTCATCCGTAATAGTCACTTCAAGGTCAGTCCCTCTCCCCATCTTTGTAAAAATGGTTAAGTTTTCTTCCACGGACGAGACCCCCTCCTCGGACCTGGGCATCAGCCGAGTGGTCAGGCCGAGCAAAGATAAAGGGAAGAAGGTCGTGGAGCCGACCGAAGGGACTTTGGTTCGGCCGAACACAGACGGGGAGGTTGCCGAGCTACTTCAGGATGTTGAGGCCCGGTCTAACAAGGGCAAGGGTGTGGAAACCATTATTGAGCATCCGAAAAGAGCAGGGGAACTGGGTCGGCAGCCGAGCATTTTGTCTAGCGTCGGCGGTGTGCGGAGCTACTCTGGAGAACTGTTGGAGAAGGTGACGCAGGGCACAGCCAAATCAATCGAGGAGAACGAGCCGAGGGAAACTTTCGAGGTGGATCATATCTCTTCAGTGCTGACCGAGGCGGATCTACTTCGGATCCGGAGCGGGTTCCAAATCCCAGCAGAGTACGGACTTCTGCTCCCTGGCCCCGGCTTCTGACCGTGCACCTCGTCCTCGGCCAATGTTTGTGTTTTTCCTGCCGACTCACTGAATGCCGAACTTCGTCTGCCGCTGCACCCTTTCGTGGTACAGGTGCTGCAGTGGTACGGCTTGTGTCCGGCTTAGCTGATGCCGAACACATGGCGGCATGTGATCGCGTTTGTTCTTCAATGCCAGGAGGTTGGCACCGAGTCGAACATGTTCGTCCTTCGGAGTCTCTACCGACCTTGCCAACCTAGCAAGAACGAGCAAAGGTTCTACCTCTCACCGAGGAAGGGCGTGAAGCTGATCTAAAACCCGGACTCGATCAAACATTGGAAGGAAAAGTACTTCCTCGTCCGAGCTCCTGAGCCGTGGGCTATACCGACGGTGTGGTTGAGGGAAGGTCTTCCGAAACGTGCGAAGAAAGAGCCCGTGCTCAGCAATGAGGAAGCCGAGGTCGTGGAGAAGTTGCTCGGCCTTCCGACCCTTAGTTGGAAGGACATTACGGAGGAGGCATTGTTCCGAGGGGGTCTCAGTTCGATCGACCCTAGTACGCCTCTTTTGTACTAGTTTTTCCTTTGAAGTTTTTTGAAAATTTTTCTAACTCTTTTTGCCCGGTTTGTGCAGAATCCTCCGGCATGGATTACAAAGGCTTGATGGCGAAGGCCCGAGCAGCTAGGGAGCAGGAGACGAGGAAGAGGAAGAGGACCGTGTCCGGACCTCAAGGTGGCCGAGCACCCAAGGTACCCTCGGTTTCTCCGACCCCTGAGCGTCCGGTTATTGAGGTTTCTCAGGCCGAGACCGAGCAAGGCCTCGTCTCGCCGACCGTCTTACCTACCTCGGATGTGCCGACCCCGCCGGTGCAAACAGATGCTCCGGGGTCTTCCGGCGGAGCGTTCAACATCGGCGCGCTGCTGGCTCTCGACGTTCCGCCACTTATCGCCGAGGTGGAGCGAATTTTGACCGAGGAGCACAAGCGCATCTTCGTCCCCCACTGGAGGGTGATGAAGGTCGACGGGTTCTTGGGGGATGGAAACATTTGTATGCAGGCGGTGAAACACCTGCCGACCCCCAAAGACTGAGCGGCGTTGAAGGCTCGTGAAGTTGGTGACGCTGCGATGCAGATCGCTCGGAATACTATGTCGGTAAGTAGTGAATCACTTTCTTGAAAATTTTTCTAAGTTTTTGTGCTCGTTTTTGACAGTTTCTCATATTGCCTGTAGACCCTCTGCCACTTCAACTATTTGCTCGAGGAATTTGAGAGCAAGGAGAAGGAGATGACAATTCTGAACGACCGTGAATGGTCGGAACGATCTAGAGCGGTGAGGGAGCTGGAGGCCGGGCAGCTGCGTTCTACTTCGCTCGAGGCCGAAGTCGCCAGCTTGAAGGCTCAGCATGCCGAGGCGCTGAGGAGCTCGGCCGCTGAAGCCTCCAAGGTCGAGGCCATTGAGAAGGAGAGGGCTCGGCTTGAAGGGGAACTATCTGAAGCTCGGAAGGCGACGGAGGAAGCCCTGAGCGAGCAAGCATTGAAGGTGGCAGGCGCAGAGAAGGCAGTCTGGGATGAGGTCGAAGCTCATATGTTGATGAACATGGAGGAGGCGTATGGCCGTGCTCTGAAGCACATCATCGCTCGGAACCCCGGGTTTGACATCTCGGACTATTATTTCTACGACTCTGTGGAGGGCGAGGAAGAGATGCCCTTGACCGCGCGCACTCCAGGACCGGAGGGCGGAGACGCCGAGGGCGAGGATGGTACTGGTCGTGCAATTGTAACCGTGCCGACCGATGATGAGGTCGACCCTTGACTTTTTCGTCTTCTTTTCTATTTTCTTTTTCCACTTTTTTTGTAACGCCTAACTGCGGACTGGCCACCACCTTTTGTAAACTTTTGACTTTCAATGAGAACTTGTGGTGTTTTGGCTGAGGATTACGCAATTTTCAGAAAAATGTTTAACTCTTTTTGCATGGATTGCTTCCCTAAGTGTCGAAGGCTTCTCTTGATATTTCTCCGCTTTTCAGGTTGAGTTGGGTCCAATTACCGAGGTCTCCTATCTTCGCACTGAGCTGGCAAAAACGAAGGTGTAATACCCCGATTTTCTTAATATATATATATAAAGATTAATTCTTTTTTAGTATGCTCGTGTAGCACGTGGCTATTACTCCATGATGTATAAATTATATTTTTCCCTACAAATTACTTGCTTTAAAGCCCAATGTTAATTTGTCTATTTTTTCTTTTAATAAAATTTATTTTGGCCCAAATTGGTTTTAATCCCATGGATTATGAACTCTCTTATTATTTTTTCCACAACTTGTAATGTAACATTTTTTGCTCTATTTTTATCCCGGGTATTAATATGCTATTTGTAGGGTATGGTTGTGTGTACACGTGCACTCAATGTACACGTGTATTAGGCACAACTCTTTGGCCGGTGTTGGGAGAGAGTGGGCTAGATCATGGGTAGTTACCCTGAGTTGTGGGTAGTTTTTGCAACCCCCAAATCAATCTCAGCCCTTAATCCTCCAACTCCCTAATAGATCTCAACCCTTCATCTTATTTGTCTTCTAGAATAAATACCCCCCTACTTTCCCTATCTCTTTTACACCTAAAATTCCCTGAGTTTAAAGAGAGTATCTGTGAGTTGTGTGGGAGCTCTTCTGTGGAAGCAAGCAGCATTGCTGGAGATTTTGGTGTGGAGCAAAGGAACAAGAAGTGCTGTGTTATTGAAGGACTTTGCGGGATTTCGGTTTATTTCTTCATACAAGGTGGGTGTTTCTCAGGACTTCTAATGTAGGAATAATGCTACAATGGCTATGATTGATATTATGCTATAAAAGTGATTTAAATGCAGTAGAAATTGATTGAACTTGCTATTAATATCGGAACGAGGCTGTCGGTACAGTCGGCTGCCATGTGAGCCAGTCGACTGGTACGAGACATTAATTCGCATGATTGCAATGATAAACGTGTGTATAAATGAACATGATGGTATGAATACTATTTGCATGGTTTCCCTATGACACATATGCTGGAGGGAAGGTAAATGAATAAAAAAGAGCTCATGGTAATTAATAAATTTTGGAATTGTCGAAGCAGTCGACTGATAGTGTGTTAAGTCGACTGGTACCTTAAAACTGACTGTGACTGTTGGGTAGTTTCATAAACTGATATATTTTCATCGTGTGGACCCAGTTTGATGACTTGGGATTTACATCTTTATTGTTTTAAGACGTTGTGGGCATATGTGAATGCATGTTTAAAGTATTTTTCCTTAACGGAAAGGACATGGTAGTAATTTGATGATCCATGTTGTAGTATTACTGAATGATAAGAGACCTTGTCTGTGAAACATGAATTTTTGTGTACTGTTAGTTGACATCATGATGAAATGCACGTAAGAACTGTAAATGATTTATTGAAATTAGATCTGTCCAGTCGACCGATTGCGTGTAGCAAGTCGACTGATCTGGACATAGAATTATGCTGATAAGATTGCTAAGACAGACGACTGAAGTGTGAACAGTCGACTGGTGTGTGACTAATATTGTGAACTTGAAAGTTGCGGGACAGGCGACTGGTAGTGTATACAGTCGACTATCCCGCGCCCTTTTGATAACCCTGTATGTGACTGTATAAGTCGACTGGCATTCTTCCAGGTCGACTGTACAGAAAGGACTTTGACATATTTGAATTCATGTTACTTTGCTGTTGGTAGTTGTGAACTGTATGATTAAAGTCAATGGATTCTACTTGTGGTTGCATGAATTGTGTAAATGAATCATAGATGAGAAATGGAAAATTAAATGAAATTATGAAATGTGAAATCATGATGGGAAAAGTCTGTGAGACTCAAAAATGAATGATGAGCTGATGATGCTCAATTGGATATTGTGAATGTGAAATTGAACGGAAGAGTAGCTAAGTCTCCCCGGCAGTGAATGAAATGATATTGAGAATTAGACCAGGTTGGTCAAGTGAAATGAAATGATAAGTCCGGATGACGGAGAGGCTAACTCTAGAGATTGATTTTCATTCATGATTCTAATTAAATTAATACACAGTGTGGAGGTGATGAAGGTGAGAGAAAAACATGAGTATGAGAGCTAGGGTACGGTGCGGGTGTGTGAGCCGCAGAATGCATGCTTGACGAGTCAAGACATGGCGCGGGCACAACTCAGTAATGATCGGACTCTAGTCACGCTTATGGGATGTTTTGGTGACTGCAAGAGGAGTGTGTTCAGGGAGGAGGCTGAATTGTCGCAGAATGCATGCTTGACGAGTCAAGACATGGCGCGAAATTCTACTCCAGGGGCCAGGATACATGCTTGTACTCATAGATTCATCTAGGATACTCATTGGAATTACAGAAGTAGAATAAGTCATGGCAGGGGATTGAACCCTACAAAAATGAAGATCGTTTAAGGGGCTTGCACTCGAACCTATGTAGTATGGGATGCATAGAATTCGAACAAGTGTGCATTAGTGTCATGATTAATTAAGTAAATTGCATTAAGGATTTAAGTGCACAATCACGACACGACATCATTAAAAATTTCCCCTTATTTGCATGTTTATGTTGAACAAGTTTGTGATTTGTAAGAAATGAGACTCATTATACTGTTTCTGGCATAGAGAGGATGGCCATGTATAATTATCGTCGGTTGAATAAACTGACGTACCCACAGTTTTTATGCAGGATATAACTACATGTAAAAGGAATGGATGCATAAAGAGTTCATTATGCTGTTGTTCATTTATGTAAATATTGTATATCTCGCTTCCGCTGTGTAAATTCAAATGTAATGTGTTGTAAACTCTGATGTAAAAGAAAAGTTTAAATTTCCTTGTAAAATTGTATGTGAAGAAAGTGAAAAGATCCTGTAGAACATCTCGAATTCAGTAATTTGGGATTCGGGGCGTTACAAAAGGAGGCTCTTTCTCGTAATCGGAACAAAGCATTTTATGACTTCTTGAAATTGGAGGACATCAAAGCAACGACAAGAGGGTACTTAGGCGAGTTGAGACAACTGCGGAAGCAGTCTCGAAAAACTCCTCTCGAAGGCGAGGTAGAGTTGATCCGTAAGGGGCTTTTTGATGTCGAACAAAGAAACAGTGACCAGCTGGTAGAGATTCGCCAATTGGAGGTGACGGTGAAAGAACACTCGGCTGAAGAAGAGGAGTTAGCTTCGAAGGTGGGGATGTTGATGTCCGAACGTGACGAGTTGTTGGCCAGAATCGACAAATTGAGGAGAATCACTATCGACAGGGGTATCGAGGTGACTCATCTTTGTCGTATAGTGGCCGATAGCACTAACGTTCCAGGCTCGTCTAAACTTTCTTATCTCAAAGCATCGGCGGCGGATGAGATTCTGAGAGATAGGATCGTCGAGTTGGTGGAAGAGATTGCAACGCTAAAACCACAGCCTGTAAGGGCCAATGTTCGCAGTATGTCGTGTACTCGCGAGGAAAGCGAAAGAGGAATCTCGTTGTATGAACTCGCGATTCGCTCTCTTGTCGTTAGGCGGAGCCCAGCTGATGCTCAGAGCGTTGTAGCTATTTCGTCTAGTGGCGCCTCGGTCGGGGCCACAACTAGAACTGGCGACGAAGGGGGGTTTCGCTTCGCTGGTCTAGAGTCGAGCGCAGAGACGAGACGATGCCGTCCTCGCGTGTCTCTAAACCGAAGCATTCCCCTCCCAAAGAAACGCTAGACAAGTTGTATCACGCTCTTCAAGTTATTGTAAAAATCTTGTTGTAGTGTCGGCTTTGTCCGGGCCCTTAATAAAAAGGTTTGTTTTGCTTCCTATGTTTGAATGTTGCGTTGGCTGGTAAACTAATAAGTATAACTCCTCCACCTTTTGACAACTACTCAGAATCAGAAGCAAATCTTCTTTCTTACTGGCTACTCGCTCCTAGCTCACTTAAGAGCGGGATTGCGGAGCGAAATCGAACCGAGTGTTGGACTCCGAACTCGTCGTTAGGGTGAGTTCAATGGTTGTGGGAGCAATTCCGAATTGCGAACTTCTAGTTCGCTCGAGAGCGAACTTGCGAAGTAGAATCGAGCCAAGTGTTGGACTCCGAACCATCGTCAGAGTAGTTCAACGGTTGTGGGAGCAATTCCGAATGGTGACCCACTCCTGGCTCGCTTTTAAGAGCGAACTTGTGGAGGAGAATCGAACCAAGTGTTGGACTCTGAACCATCGTTAGAGTAGTTGAACGGTTGTGGGAGCAATTCTGAATGGCGAACTACTTCAAGTTCGCTTAAGAGCGAACTTGCGAAGTAGAATCGAGCCAAGTGTTGGACTCCGAACCATCGTTAGAGTAGTTCAACGGTTGTGGGAGCAATTCCGAATGACGAACTACTTCTAGTTCGCTTAAGAGCGAACTTGCAAAGTAGAATCGAGCCAAGTGTTGGACTCCGAACCATCGTTAGAGTAATTCAACGGTTGTGGGAGCAATTCCGAATAGCGAACTTCTTCTAGTCTGCTTAAGAGCGAACTTGCGAAGTAGAATCGAGCCAAGTGTTGGACTCCGAACCATCATTAGAGTAGTTCAACGGTTGTGGGAGCAATTCCGAATGGCGAACTACTTTTTGTCCGCTTAAGAGCGAACTTGCGAAGTAGAATCTTGCCAAGTGTTGGACTCCGAACCATCGTTAGAGTGAAGAGTAAAAGCATAGAGATGTAAACAATTTTTGCAAGTAAAATATGAAAAAGCTTTCTTTGTTGACGACTAATGGTCGGCTGCTTCTAAAGTTGCTAGCCGTTATTACAAGAGAGAAATAAAAGAAAAACATTACCAGTAATAGGAGAGGAACGGTTCGACATCCCAAAATACTTAGAAAGGCGTTGGTGCTCTCTCTTGGTATTTTAGAAGATGGTCGGCATTCCAGGTCCTGTGGATCTCTCTGCCTTCGAGGTCTTCTAGTCTGTATGTCCTGGGCCGAACTTCTTTGACGATCTTATAGGGTCCCTCCTAATTTGGAGCCAGTTTGCTCTTCTGACCAGGAAAAGAGATGGCTAACTTTCTGAGGACCAAGAACCCTTCTTTGAGATCGGTAGGACGGACTCTCTTATTGTATGCCAACTTGATTCTTCTCCGGTAGCTTTGTTGACAAATGGCAGCTCTTTCACGGATCTCGTCAATTAAGTCTAGATTTTCTCGGAGCTCTCTGGCATTTTGTTCTTCTTCATAAGCCGTTAGACGATGAGAAGGTGTACCAACTTCTAGGGGGATCATAGCTTCGGACCCATAGGTGAGGTTGAACGGGGACTCTCCTGTGGGGGTCCGTTTTGTGGTGCGGTAGTTCCACAACACGTTGGGGAGCTGATCGACCCACAAGCCTTTGGAACATTTATCCAACCTTTTCTTAATACCGGAGAGGATCTATCCGTTAGCATTCTCGACTTGGACATTCAACTATGGATGGGAAACGGAGGAGAATCGGTGTTGGATGGCGAGGTCTTCACATAGAACTCGGAAGGCAGCCCCGGTAAACTGGGTTCCGTTGTCTGTTATGAGGACCCTAGGGACACCGAATCGGCAGATTACGCTCTTCCAAAAGAACTGAACTACCTTGTTCTAGGTGATCGTGGCCAAGGGCTCGGCCTCTATCCATTTTGAGAAGTAGTCGATAGCAACGACTAAGAATTTGAACTGGCCGGGAGCGGATGGGAATGGCCCTAGTAAATCCATTCCCCACATTGCGAAGGGGATAGGACTTGATAGGAAAGTGAGTGGAGCTTGTGGGAGGTGTCGGATGTCGGAGTACTTCTGACATGAGCTGCATTACCGAACGTGTCGTTCGGTATCTCGTAGGAGAGTGGGCCAGAAATAATCGTAATTCAACACTTTGCGGGCTAAGGATCTAGACCCTGAATGCGCCCCGCTGATGCCCTCGTAAAGTTCTTGTAGGGCGTAGTCGGCCTGCTCGGGGGAGAGGCATCTCAGGTAAGGCCTGCCGTCTACCTGTGTGAAGGAGCGTTTATATAGGATGCCTCCGATCAGTGTGTATCGCTCGGCTCGGGTTCTCACTCTTCGAGCTTCCTTATGATCTTCGGGGAGGAGCCCGTCCCTTAAGAATTCGACGAGGGGTTTCATCCAGTTATCTTCAAGCAGGACAGGCAGCGACTCCATAGAGTCGAAAGTTTCATCCTCTATACTTGACTTCAGGAGGACCTCTATCAAGATGGTCTGCTCGAGACCTTGGAGGGAGGAAGAGGCTAGCTTGGAGAGGGCATCGGCCTAGGCATTTTCTTCCCGGGGGATTCGTCGGATGAGGGCTTCTTCAAATAGTGCCATGAGGCTCCTGACCTTGGCCAAGTACTTAACCATCCGGTCATCACGTGCTTCATACTCGCCGAGGACCTGATTCACGACTAGCTGTGAGTCGCTAAAAATTCGGAGGCATTGCGCACCTACATTGCGAGCCATTCCCAGGCCGACTATGAGTGCCTCATATTCTGCTTCGTTGTTAGAGGCCTTGAAGGTGATTCGGAGGGAGTATTGGAGGATGAAGTCATCTGGGCCCGCCAGAATGACCCCGGCTCCGCTTCCCTCATTGCAGGAGGATCCATCCACATAAACCGACCAGATAGGTGGTCCCTTCATTGCTTGGCTGAACTCGGGGATGGTACTTTTAACTATGAATTCTGCTAAGGCCTGAGCCTTGATCGCGGTCTGAGGCTGATAAGTTATATCATGCTGGCTCAGCTCGATAGACCACTTCATAAGACGACCGGAGGTCTCCGGCTTGTGGAGCACTTGCTTCAGCTGTTGGTCGGTAAGAACGACCATCGAATGGGACTAAAAATATGGGCGAAGCTTTCTCGCGGCCATCACCAGGGCATAAGCCATCTTTTCTATCCTCGGGTAGTGGAGCTCGGCATCCCGAAGTACCTTGCTCACATAGTAGATGGGCTTTTGAGCCCGGTCTTCTTCCCTTACTAAAACGGCGCTGAGGGTCTACTTGGAGGCTGCCAGGTAGAGGTAGAGGGGTTCACCAGGAATGGGTTTGCTGAGGAGAGGAGGGTTGACGAGGTAAGCCTTGAGCTGGTCGAACGACTCCTGTTGTTGCTGACCCCATTCAAAACCTTTAGCCCCCCTGAGGGCCTTGAAGAAGGGGAGGCATTTCTCTCCGGACTTCGAGAGAAAACGTCCTATGGCGGCTAGGCGGCCAATTAGCCTCTGAACTTCCTTAACATTCTTGGGAGGAACCATGTCTAATATGGCCTTGATTTTCTCAGGGTTAGCTTCAATCCCTCGTTGGCTGACCATGAAGCCGAGGAACTTTCCTGACGAGACTCCGAACGCACACTTGTTCGGATTGAGTCTCATGTTGTGCTTTCTCAGAACATCGAACGCCTCCTGTAAGTCCGTCACATGATCGGCTCCTCGGATGCTTTTTACAAGCATGTCGTCAACATACACCTCCATATTCCGGCCGATTTGAGCTTGGAAAACCTTGTTGACGAGGCATTAATATGTTGCGCCTGCATTTTTCGAACCGAAGGGCATTACCCTGTAGCAGTAGAGGCCCTGGTCAGTCACAAATGAGGTTTTCGGGATATCTGGGGGGAACATCTGGATCTGATTGTAGCCTGAGAAGGCGTCCATGAAGCTGAGGAGTTCATGACCCAAAGTGGCGTCAATCAGAGTGTCAATACTCAGAAGAGGGAATGGATCCTTGGGGCAAGCCTTATTGAGATCGGTAAAATCGATACAAATCCTCCAAGTCCCATTGGACTTCTTCACCATTACTACATTCGACAACTACTCGGGATAGTTCACCTCTTGTATGAACCGGGCCTTTAAGAGCTTGTCCACCTCCTTTTTTATAGCTAACTGGCGCTCGGGGGCGAACTTGCGCCTCTTCTGTTGAACCGGTTTGGACCACGGAGCAACGCTGAGGTGGTGGACCAAGAGCTCTTCGGAAATTTCGAGCATTTCTGCAGCTGACCAAGCAAAGAGGTTTCGGTTCCTTTGGATGCACTGGACTATGTCTGAGCATAGGGTGGATGGGAGGGTCTTGCTAACAAAGAACTTTCGGGTTGGATCCTGCTCAGAGAAGAGCACTTCCTCCAATTCATCCACCGGCTCGGACGTCGGTCGGGCAGCATCTTGGGGGATTTCCAGAGTTTCTAGGGAGAGGACTGGACCGAGGGTAGAGGTCATGTAGCACTTGCGGGTCGTTTCCTGATTGCCTTTTACTTCCCCTACTCCGACCCGAGTGGGAAACTTCATCTTGAGGTGATAGGCGGAAGGGACGGCTTCAAGGGCAGCTAGGCCGAGCCGTCCCAAAATGACGTTGTAAGCTGCAGGAACATCTACGACCATGAAGTCCATCGACTCTGTTCGGGTTAAGAGTTTTGCCAGCGGTTACATCGAGGGTGATCACCCCTTCAATAGTCACTGGCACTTCCGTGAACCCATGGAGCGTGTAGCCGGCGAGCTTGAGTCTGTCTCGGGAGAGTTTGAGGCCTTTAAAAGCAGCGAGGAAGAGGATGTTAACGGAGCTGCCATTGTCCACTAGGATCCTCTCCACTTTGAAGTTCGCCATATGGAGATTGATGACGAGTGCGTCACAATGGGGGGTGCGGACACCTTCAAGATCTTCGTATGAGAACGTGACGGGCACTCCGAGGCTGTTGGGAGGAGGGGTGGCGCGAACCGAATTGACTTCCCTAATGAACGCCTTTCGAGAGGAGTTTGAGGAGCCCCCCATTGGGCTCCCATGAATGAGGTGTAGGACACGCTCCTCTTCGAAGTCGGGCATTTCATCGCATTCCGGTCGCTTGTTAGCCCCCCGAGGGGGGGAGGAGGAAGGTCGGCTCGGTCCTTTCTGATGAACCTGGTCAGGTGCCCCCTCTGGATGAGGGCTTCTATCTCATTCTTCAAGGCCCGACAATCATTGGTGTTGTGCCCATGGTCCCAGTGATAGCGACACCACTTCTCTTTATCCCTCGTCTTGGAGGGCGTGTTCATCCTCGGAGGAGGAGGTATGATCCCTTCCTTTTCAACTTCCATTAGAATGATGGAGACATTGGTGGTGAGAGGAGTAAATTTCTCGAATCTGGGGGGAGGTCGGCGCTGGCCGCTATTATCCTTCTGGAGCTTCTTGGCTCCTTCCTCTTCTGTTCCCTTTCTCTTAGACCCGGGGGAAGACCCTTCCAAGTTGGGGCGGTGCTCAGCT
The DNA here is from genome assembly GCA_017893485.1 of Hemerocallis citrina. Lineage (NCBI taxonomy): Eukaryota > Viridiplantae > Streptophyta > Magnoliopsida > Asparagales > Asphodelaceae > Hemerocallis > Hemerocallis citrina. The sequence continues at coordinate 333,221,924 of CM030359.1, read as the reverse complement.
TCTTCGGCCCGAATATACTTTTCGCTCTGGAGGAGGAGGTCTGAGAAGTTCTGTGGGGGTTTCTTGGCGAGGGAGGAGCGGAGGCTGGAGTTGAGGACATTGGACTGAAATGTTGCTGCAGCGACCGACTGGTCGAGGGATGCTATGGACCTGGCTTCGGCTGTGAACCTTTTCACATAGTCTCTCAGTTTCTCACCCTTCTTCTGGTGGAGGTAGAGTAGTGAGATGCTGGTCTTCTCAGTTCTGCAGCTACTTACGAAGTGGGTGACGAAGAGGGTCTCGAATTGCTCGAAGGAGAATATCGAGGATAGGGCAAGGTGAGAGTACCATTCTCGAGCTGGGCCCTTGAGAGTTGCGGAGAAGGTTTTGTAGAGCAGGGCATCAAAAGCTTGATGGATGAGCATGAGGGTCTTGAAGCTTTCGATGTGATCGACGGGGTCAGTCTCCCCGGAATAGGTCTCAAATTGAGGAGGCTTGAAGCCGATCGGTACGGGTGCATCCATTATGGTTCGGGAAAAGGGAGGTCGACTAGGACGGAGGGTCCTTCCTCTAAACTCTTCTTCTCAGTCTAACTGACCCAAGCGCCTCTCCATTTCATGGAGACGACGGTAGACAGCGTCGTCCCTTCGACGGTAATCGTCCGAGCCCCTATACTCGTCTTCGTACGAGGGAGAGCGGGGGCTACGACGACGGTAGCTCCTGGAGCGGCGAGGACTTGGCATATGCTGGGAGTTGCTAGGAGCAGGAGGAGGAGTTGGGGACCGTCGGTGAGGACTTCGGACCGGAGGAGGAGAGGGAATCTTTGGAGCATTGGTATTAGGACGGAGATTAAGAGCTTGTAGGACGGTCGTTTGGAACTGCTGGAACTCGGCACGAGTGATGGATGCCTCATCGTTCCTAGGCTGCTACCGACCTACAGGGGAGTGTGTTCTTCTTCTGTGATGTTCGAGGGACTCTCTCCGCCCCCTTCGGATGGGGGACCTTCTGTTGTCTCGGCGGTGAGGAGATTGCTCGTCCAGATGGTGTTGGTGGGGGGTTCCCTCTCGGGCCGCTTTTCATCCAGACGGCGGTGAAGATCCTCATCCTTCTGCCGATTGAGGACGGTGTTGCGAAGGTCGGAAGCTTGGGGATTGTGGGAGGCCATCGAATCCGAAGAGGCATTGTGGATGGAGACGTGGTCCGGATGGAGAGGTTGTTTCTGGAGGTTGGGACCCTTAGGAGGTTGTTGATTCTGAGGAGGAGGTAGGTTCTGTTGAAGAGGGTCCCCGGCTTGGGGCGGAAGTTGCCCCTGCTGTTGAGTGGGTTGAGGGGGAACTTCCTGTTGCTGATCGGGGTTGGGTCCTCGGTTGGACCCTCTGGATCTGGCTTTCCTAGGAGGCATGGCTGGAGAAGATCTGTCCAACGGGAAGAGGAGAGACTGCTATTCGTTAGTTTCCCACAGACGGCGCCAATCTGTTGCCGCTAAATCTGGTGTGGGGGCAAATAGATAGTATTTGTGGGTTCTTGGAAAACTTTGAATAACAAACCTGTTACCTGTTCTGTCACGCCCCACTACCTGGAATACGGAAACACAGGCACGTAACTGAGGCCCAGCGAATGATATAAGTACGCCAACTCATATCATCCATAAGCTGTACCAGTCTTAGCTCAACAATATAAGAAAAATGAATCACAACTACGCAGGAAACATATTCACATAAACGAGAATGAAATTCAATAACCAAATCTGAAATATAAGGACTTACCAAATAACTCGAGAGGCTCCTGCTCCAATCGTAGAAGAACTGTTCACCAATGCCTTCTGGAAATTCTCCTTGTGCACCTGTACTTGTTCATCTAAAAAGAAAAAATAATTTGTCCTTAGAGCAAGTACGGACAGCAAGTAGTGAAAAGCAGAGAGTAAAGAAACAGGGTACGTGAAGGAATATGAATCAAGATCAAATTGCAAAAACAATAATGGTACTAATAGCAATGGTCTTAATCAAGTATATACGTGTTAATTTATGTTTATTAACAAGTTGATTCTCCTATTTAGTGCACGTACTACTGCGTCCCATACCACAGGTTCGATGCACGCACAACAGTGTTCGTTTTAGATTTCGTGGTGGGATCTACAGAGCGTGTACTCGGTGTCAATAACAATCATTTACCATTTTCAATCAATCAATTTCCAATTATTCAATCAATCATTCACAATCATTACTTCTCCTTCCATGTCAATACGATATCAATATAGGCCTTACCGAGTACATTTTCTGAGACTGTTCACTACTAAGTCAACCCTTATTAATCCCGGCTTGTTTAATATTTTATTAAATCATTCATGTCCATGCAAGTGTGTATAAGGATGTCAAGGGAATTATAATAATGGAACAACATGATGCATTACACAATAATAAACAAGAACTAGTAAATCTAAAACAATAATTCTCTTTATATTACTTTAACTAATTCATAATATAACTGGGTCGAAACCTCAGTACAAGACAGACAATGCAGCAGGAATTATAAAAGCTAGCACGTATGTATATTCATCAATGGGTAATTAACATGCTATTGTGTCATGAAATGCATTACACTATTATACAGCAATTAGAATGTTCATGACCATGTACAATTCAATATGAAATCATCGATCAAGTCACAATATCTCATTCGATCAATATATTCAATTACCATTCATTTCCTTGTATACAATTCTAGTCATTTTATTTATGTCAATTGTGTCTATATAGGCTTAGGTTTGAGCCAATGGATAATTATAAGAGGTAAAGAGTACGTCAGGTTAGCTCGTGTAAACCCTCGATACTCCTAACGAGAAGGGACACAAGGCAAAGTGAACGATATTTAAATTGGGACTACTTGCATAAGAGGTCAATTAATCTTGAACTAGAATAAATAAAAGAGTTCAAGTGGACTTGCCTTTTTATTGTAGACGATTCAATAAATTAATAAGAATAACGGGATCAGAATTCCGGGGAGCAATCCCAAGAACACGTGCGAGGATCGTGAGAGAAACCCAAGGCAGCAGAACAGCAAGGCACGGCAATTCCACAAAACAGGGAACAGTGAACAGCACCCAACCAAACAGCAACACGACATATCAAAAGACTTCACACCAGATCAGGTCTTCTACACCCAAATAGTACTTCAATTCAATCCCTGCTCCACAAACAGCAACCAGGGGACTCAAGATCAAATCCACACAACAGCAAAAGTACCAAGAGTAACACAGACACTCACACACAAACAACATACATCGATCGAAAATGGGATCCCACCACAAAAACACCAAAAAAACCAAGGCAGCCAACAACGGATTCCTCTCTCCCCACTTCACAAACAGTAAACATCATACACCAAGAATCAATCCTTCCTACTACCGAACACCAACGACAACGGGGGAGGGAAAACAGCGGCGATCGACGACTTCGACGGCAGCGACTGGTGAACGATGGCGATGCTTGGTGGTCGTCGGAGGTGAGAGGAGTAGTGGCAAGGAGGTGAAGGTGCAGTCGGGGTGCTCGATGGGTTCAGGAAGTGGAGCAACGGCAGAGTGGATGGAGTCGATCGGCGATGGCGACGAGGATGATGGAGCTGCGAGAGGGCAGAGACAGGGGCAGTGAAGGTGGGTGTGCTCGACAGAAATGGCAGGAGCTCGGGGCAAGTGGCAAAGGCGAAGCTTCGGTGAAGAGTTCAGGTTAGGCGACGACTGGCAATGAGGACGATGAAGGGGCGGCTCAATGGCGGGGCGATGGCCGTCGCGACGGAGGACAGCGCAGCGGGATGGCAGAGGTTCGGACTCGGCTTGACTGTGGTGGTCGAGGAGTTTCTACGGAGAAGGATGGCACAGGACGGCGATGAAGACAGGCGTGGCGGAGGGCGGCAAGCTCGAGCGGGGAGGAAGACGAAGGGGAAAGCTTCATTCGGTTTGGGTAAAAACAGAGATGAGAGGGAGAGGAAGAGAACGGGGAAAAGAGAGAGTGGGGGAGAGGTTATAACGAGAGAGAGAGAATAACGGGAGAGAGTGGGAGAGAGTGGGGGAAAAGTGGAGAATTTGTATACGGGTGAGTAGTATATGGGTTTGTGGGTTTGGGTTTAGGGTTAGAGTCCAATAGGAGATGAGATTGGATTTAAAAGGGGCTCAAAATATTTAAATAAAAAATTAGGATTTTGGGCCAATCTTTTGGGCTCAGATTAAATATAATAAAATCAAATCAAATAAGAATTTGGGCTTTTAATAGACAATTGGGTTTCATAAAATAGTTTACTTAATAAAATCAATTAGGGGAAAATAGTTATAAAATACTGAGAATTTAAATACGGGAAAATAATTTTAAAATAAGTATTAATGAAAACAGGGGTTACATGTTCCGCCGGGGTTTGACCGTTGCTCCCGCCATTCACCTGCAAGAAGTGCGAGACACCGGGGTTGTTCCCGGCGACGCACCCTCCGACGCTCAAGTCAGTAATCAGAAGTGATTATGAATGAACGAAAAAACTGGCAAAAGATTGATTACCTCTTAATGGAAATGGATGGGGGGTATTTATAGGCGCCGCTGGGATCAGATTAGGAATGTAATTCCCCTGTGGTTAGATAAGGAATGTAATCCCTAATCCCCAGTGAAGGGATAGATATGAATCAGGGCCGTTGATTAGGATTTAATCAGCAAACCCTAATTCTATCCCTTCTGGACCGGGTTTGCTGCGGGTTGAAACCCGCACCCAGTTAAGGTGGATCCGTTCGTGGGTTAGTGGGTCTTCGAGGAGGAGAACTACCCGTAAACGCTTCAGACCCATTGGTAGGTGAAATTACCGTTTTACCCCTGGGCTTTAAGATTCATGCCCGATTTGGACGGTTCTGATTTAACCCCATTTTTAGCCATATCAACATCCTAAAAAGATAATGTAAAATAAATCTTCAATTCATAACATCCCAATCAAAATTTTTAGACTGAAAACACAATCTGCAAAATAGTTTCATACCTTCTTTGCAAAAACATGCCTCCTTGGCTGTTCTCTATTCAGATATAAGGAAAATGCTCATGAGAGATGAGCCCTTCTTATTCCTATATTGCTTTTTATGATTTTTGTGTGCCCCATCTCAACGCCATTGCAAGCTGATAGAGATTTAGAGCTCAATCTTGATTCTCTTATTATATATATTCACCGTTACACTACACATTTGTGAAAAACGACCATATTACAAAGTTTAGTTATAATTAAGATATACATACGTTTCTTTGTAAACATTCTTTGTACACATGTAAATATATATATGTATATATATGCACCTGTTAGAGATTAGAGAACTAATATAATTTATTCCTTATCTCAAATAACAAACTCCCTACTTACAAGGTCTGATGTCTCCCCTTTAGGAAGTAGAAGCACATTGTGCTCATCAAATAGTCCTACATGAGTCAAAATTACAGATTTGATAAATTATATTAACAATTCATACATATAATACATATATAATCCTATAGTATATGATAAGCTAAAGTGACTCAGCATGCATGTTACCATCCTTTTCATTTTCCTCTCTTATCTCCATCTTCAACTGTGTAACAAAGATTATATATATATATATATATTATATATATATATATATATATATATATATATATATATGTATGTATGTATGTATGTATGTATGTTGCCGCTAAATTTGGTGTGGGGGCAAACAGATAGTATTTGTGGATTCTTAGGGAAACTGAATAGTGAACCTGCGTACCTGTTCCATCGGGGTATGACCGTTGCTCCCGCCGTACACCTGCAAAAAGTGCGAGACACCGGGGTTGTTCCCGGCGACGCACCCTCCGACGCTCAAGTCAGTAATCTGGAAGACTATGAAAGAGCGCAAAAACTGATTACCTCTTAATGGAGATGGGTGGGGGGTATTTATAGGCGTCTTAGGGAACAGATTAGGTATGTAATTCCTTGTGTATAGATAAGGAATGTAATCCCTAATCCCCAGTGAAAGGATAGATATGAATCAGGGCCGTTGATTAACATTAATCAGAAACCCTAATTCTACCCTGCCGGACTGGGTTTGTTGCGGGATGATACTCGCACCCAGTTGGGGTGGATCCGTTCGCGGGTTATTGGATCTGTGAGGAGGAGACCCAGTGCCCATTTCTGACCCGTTCGTAGGTGAAATTACTGTCTTACCCCCGGACTTCAGGATTCGTGCCCAATTTGGACGGTCTCGATTAAACCCCTATTTTTAGTCATATCACGAGCCCCCCACTCTTAAAGGCTGAGGACAATCAGTCTTTGAGGGGTAGTTTGACTGTTTTAGTGGCTAGTGGAGTTGTATCGGAGTCCGAATGGGCGTTTTTGAATCCCGAAGTAGGTGGTAAGGTAATTCCTTCTTCTTTTTTGAAGTCACGTGGTGTATCAAGTTTTTATCTATCTTTTCGGGCTATTTATTTAATTTTGCGATGTGTTAACTAGTCGTTCGGGGGTCTTAGCCGTATATTCTAGGCAATAATTGTTCGTTAGGGGGTTCAAAAATATTCCCCCAAATTTTTAATTACCTCCTAGAATTTTTAGCTAATTTTCCCGAATTTTAACAATTTTTCGCAATTTTTAAATAAATAAAATGATTTAAATAAATAAAAATCGATTTTTAAATACTTATTTATGACGTGGGAGGATCTGGACCATCGATCAAGGAGCAGCGCGAATTTCTTAACGATCTGACGGTCCCTGCTCCTCAGCATGCTTTTTTGCTGTATACGAGGGTCGGTACCTCGGTACCTCGGCTCGGAGAGCCAACGCTTCGGCTCGGAGGGCCAGCGCTTCGGCTCGGTGGGTCAGCGGTTCGGTTCGGAGGATTCGAGGTACGTGGCATCATCTGGGCCGTCCATTTCAGCGTGGATCTCCATAAAATGCTATCTTGTCGTTTAGTGGACGTGGCCAAATCTGGGCCGTCCATCATGACGAGCGCGCTTTTTCATAAGATCCAACGGCTGATATGGGTCAGCGTGATTTTTTGCCATATACGAGGGTCGGTACCTCGGTACTTCGGCTCGGAGGGCCAGCGCTTAGGCTCGATGGGTCGGTGCCTCGGCTCGGAGGGTCCGAGGGACGTGGAATCATCTGGGCCGTCCATCTCAGTGCGGATTCCCATAAAATGCTATCTTGTCGTTTAGTGAACGTGGCATGATCTGAACCGTCCATCATGACGAGCGCGCTTTTTTACGAGATCCAACCGCTGATATGGGTCGGCGAGTTTTTTTGCCATATGCGAGGGTCGGTACCTCGGCAACTCGGCTCAGAGGATCAGCGCCCCGGCTCGATGGGTCGGTGCCTCGGCTCGGAGGGCCCGAGGGACGTGGAATCATCTGGGCCGTCCATCTCAGCGCGGATTCCCATAAAACGCTATTTTGTCGTTTAGTGGACGTGGCATGATCTGAACCGTCCATCATGACGAGCGCGCTTTTTTACGAGATCCAACGGCTGATATAGGTCGGCGAGTTTTTTCGCCATATGCGAGGGTCGGTACCTCGGCAACTCGGCTCGGAGGATCAGCGCCCCGGCTCGATGGGTCGGTGCCTCGGCTCGGAGGGCCCGAGGGACGTGGAATCATCTGGGCCGTCCATCTCAGCGCGGATTCCCATAAAACACTATCTTGTCATTTAGTGGACGTGGCATGATCTGAACCGTCCATCATGACGAGCGCGCTTTTTTACGAGATCCAACGGCTGATATGGGTCGGCGAGTTTTTTCGCCATATGCGAGGGTCGGTACCTCGGCAACTCGGCTCGGAGGATCAGCGCCCCGGCTCGATGGGTCGGTGCCTCGGCATCTCGGCTCGGAGACTCAGTCGTTGTTTGGCCGAGGCGCTGAGTTGGTTGTTTTGGATGAAGTGTTATTTGAAGATTCCGCCCCTCCGTGCCCAGTGGCTCGGCTGTTCGGCTGAGCTGTTCAGTAGCTCGGCTGAGCAAGCCGATGGCAGGCAGCTCGGATGGTACACGTGGGCGGATCTGGGCCGTTCATCTTGGCGCGTATCACGAGGATGGGGTTCAGATCACGAGAAAATGTTATCTTTTCGTCTTGTGGGCGTGGCGCGATCTGAACCGTCCATTAGATTCTGTCGCAAATTTTGGGGAGATCCGACGGTGACTTCACCTCGGGATGATTTTTCTCCATATACGAGGGTCGGTACCTCGGCACCTCGGCTCGGAGACTCAGTACTGTTGGCCGAGGTGCGGAGTTGGCTGTTTTGGAGGGACGTAGTAGCTCGGTTGCTCAGCCGGGCTGTTCGATAGTTCGGCTTGTCAGACCGGTGGCCGAGTCGTGGACTTAGTGTTTTGAAGAGTTTTTTGCTTCTCGTATCGTCGCAATTTTCCGCTTGTCGCTTTGGCTTCTTAGTGGGCTTTTTACGTTTCCCAAGGAGGCCCAACATTTCAGGGGTTATAAGTTTTCACCCCCACTCCTAAGCTCATTTCTTACTCTTTACTCTCAAGACTTCACTTTTGTTCTCTAAGTTCTCTGCTAGCGGCGACTCTCGCTCCAAGGCGGTGCTGTTAGCTGTCGCGTGGGCCAGGCGATTTCCGGCGAGCGTATTCCGACCGTGAACGTCACTTCAAAGGTCAGTTTACTTAGTCTTTGCCTTTTTCTAGAGATGTCAAGAGTGAACTCGTGGAGTGGGGCCTCGTCTTCGGGCGATGATGGCGCGGAGGAGAAGAGAAGGGCGGACGCTCGGAGGAAGGGGAAGCAGGTTGTCGAACCGTCGGTTACAGAGGCGAGATGCGAGAAGAAGAGGAGGGAGGAGACCCAATCCCCCATAGTGGCGGTGATTGTGGAGAACCCGAAGCAAGCCCCCGAGATGGGACGATATCCCTCTGTCCTGTCCGGGCATTTGGGGGTTAGGCAGTACGAGGGCGACCTTTTGGAGAAAGCGATCTATGGGAAGTCGAAGATCGTCGAGGAACCTAACCCGGCTCTTCCCACCGAAGCCGACGAGCTCATTTCGGTGTTATCCGAGAAGGATCTTCTTCGGATCAGAAAGGCCTTCGCCATCCCTCCGGAGTATAAACTAATACTCCCCGGTCCCGGGATGCGAGCGAATTCCAAGCTGCCGTCGTCGGATATGTGCATGTTCGACTTCGACTCCTTGAACGCTGGGCTACGTTTCCCGCTGCATCCTTTCATCCTTCAGATCCTCGGCTGGTTCTGCCTCGTACCGACCCAATTCATGCCGAACACATGGCATCACGTGAACGCCTTCTTGCTTCAGTGCTACCGAGCCGAAGTAGAGCTGGACTTGACGGTCTTCCGAGGGATGTATCGCATAAACCGGCAGCACAAGACGGAGCATCGGTATTATTTGGGGCCGAGGAAGGGTGTCAGGATCGTAGAGAACCCCGACTCGATTAAGGGTTGGAAATTGAGGTATTTTATAGTAAGAGGTGAGGCGATGCTGAACATTCCGACCCGGTGGAAAGTGGAGGTGCCGAAATTCGCCAGAGCTGACCCCGTACTGTCTGAGGCCGAGGAGGAGGTGGCGAGGAAGATCATGGCCCTTCCCCTGTTGAGTTGGAGGGAGTTAACGGAGGAGGTGCTGTTCGGGTCTGGCCTTAGCCCCATCGACCCGAGTACGCTCCTGACATCTCACTTGTTTCCGTTTTTCTTTCAAGTCTTTAGTTCGTCTCGCTAACTCGTCTCTCTCTTTTTTTTTGTCCGATGCAGAAGCAATGAAGATTGATTTTAACTCCATGATGGCCGATAGGTCGAAATTGGCCGGGGGTAGGAAGAGGAAGAGGGCGGCTGTGACTGCCTCGTCGACTCCGCAACCCACGGTCGCCTCGACCATCACTCCGCCCCCTCCGACTACTGAGGCGCCCTCGGAGGTTGTTGTTGCCGAGGAGCCCTCGGCCCCTGTGGCCCCTAGCGCGATTGAGGGGGCCTTTGACGTCAACGCGGCGCTGTCGCTTGAGGCTCCGCCGTTGACTAAAGCGGCCGAAGAAATCCTGACCGAGCAGCACAAGCAGCTTTTTGTGCCGAACTGGCTGGTGAAGAACCACGACGGGTTCCTTGGCAACTCGCAGATGTCGGTTCAGGTCTTCAAGCATTTGGCGATGCCGAAGGACAGAGCCGCGCTGAAAGTGGGGACGGTCGGGGACGACACCTATGAGGTGGCTCGGTCGCTCGTGTCGGTAAGTTTTCCTTCTGCAGATTCGTTCAAGTTTTCTGCCCGGTTTGCATATTGTCCTGACTGTTGTTTTTGCAGGCAACCTGCCACTTCGGCCACCTTCTCGAGTCGTTCGCCGAGCAGGAGAAGGAGCTGAGGGCCGCCAGCGACAAAGACAGGGCGGCAAAGGTCAGGGCGGTCAAGGAACTTGAGGCCGAGCAGAGGCGAGCCGAGGCCCTGGAAGTCCGGGTGGCCGACCTTGTTGCCGACCTGGAGAAAGCCAAGGGGCGTATCGACGCGGAGTCTGCCAAGGCCGCCGAGGAGCTGGCTGCGGCGCTGAAGTCCTTGGCCAAAGAGAAGGCGGAGAAGGAGGCCTTGGCGACGAAGATCAGGGCCGAGGTGGAGAAGGAGGCCGAGGCCGAGGCGAAGAAGCACATGGCCGAGAACATGGAGCTGTCTTATCAGAGGGCACTCGATCATGTCCAAGATCGGATCCCTGGCTTCGAGCGGGTCGGCTACCGACTGTGGCCAAGGTCGCCTTCAGGTGATGAGGGGGAGGAAGGCGAAGGCGACGAGGCCGAAGGTGAAGACGAGGAGGAGGAGACCGAGCCACCTGTGGCGGACGGCCAGGTCGAGGGGAGGATCGAAGGGCCATCTGTTAATGCGCCCGTGGACGAAGCGGCGACGCAGGTGGACCCCTGATCCCCTCGTGAAATTTTTTGTAGTTTCGTTTTGTTTTCTTCCGAGCATTGTAATGCCTTTTGCGGACTGGCCACCGCTTTTTAATGGATGAAAAATGTTTTGACTTCGAAATTTTGTCTAAGTGTTTGGTTCGGCAATATAGTACTTCAATGCTATCTCTTTCTCATTTCAGATTGCCGAGCAGACTCTTATCACCTCGGCTGATCGGCGCCGAGCCGAGTTGTTTAAGCGATCTCGAGAGGATCGTCTCGAGGGTGAGGTTCACCTGACGAGGAAGATACTTTACAACTTGGAGATTAGGCATAGTGAGGCACTGGCCGAACTGCACCATCTACGGATAGTCGAGGCCGAACTATCAGCTAAGGAAGAAGAGTTGGCTCGGGTTTCGGCCGAACGAGACGACTTCGCCAGGAAGGTAGAACAGTTGCAAAGGGTGACGGTCGACAAGAGCATCGAAGTGACCCACTTGCGCCGTATTATATCCGACAGCGCCGAGTACCCTGGTTCGGCAAAGCTTTCTCGGTTTAAAGTGATAGTAAAGGATGACACATTGAAGGATCGGATCGTCGAACTGGAGGAAGAGGTTGCTCGGCTCAAGCCTCAGCCGGTGAGGGCTAACGTCCGGAGCACCTCGTACACTCGCGAAGAGATTGAGCGAGGGATCATGTTCTATCAAGCGGCGAGCCGGACTCCTATCGTAGGTAGGTCAGCAGCCGATGCGCAAAGTGGCATAGCGGTGTCTTCAAGTGGTGCTTCGGTTGGAGCAACTGTCAGGGTCAGCGACGAGAAGGCGTCTCGATTCGTTGGTCTGGAGACGAGCTCGGGGGTCAAGAAGCGCCGACCCAAGGTATCGCTGAACCGGAGCGTACCTCTTCCTCGGAGGCAGTAAACGGGTCGTGTCATATCCTCGGATGTCTTTTAGAACCGTCCTCCGGGCTGTTTTTCGAACTCTTTTTGTTGCAATCCTTTTGTAATCTTGTCAAGTTTTTAATAAAATTGAAGTTGATTTATCCGATCTGTTTTCTGCCATCTTCTTATTGTGCTGTAACTGCGCTAGCTAGGGTAGGTTTGAAATGAACCGCGAGGCAGGTGTTCGCTTCGTCGAGCACCTTGGCCCCTTCAGGTGCGGGTCGGTTCGATCGCTAAGGTGCGGCCGTTTCGAGGCTGTGGTCGCGTGGCCTGATCGGGAGTGCGATGCCTCGGATGTCCGAGCGTGGTTCTGAAAAGACGGGACCAGTCCCCTAACAAGTATTAATGGCGTCCCGGGATTCGTGGGGGCATTTCCCCTTCCTAAGGGCGTTGAGGACGGTGCCCCTCAATTAATGCGTGGCGCTTCAGTTCCTGAGGCGCGACTTTTGGGCTCCCGAGGGTCATAATGACGGTCTCTTGGGGGGAAGGCTATAAATCCCACACCCCCCTTGTAGTTTGTCAATGTAGTCTTGAACTTTCGTGGCATTGATGGTGTCTGCCCTTGGGCGGATGCCAGCTTCGTGAAAATTTTTTGCCCCTAAAGGTTCGGAGGGGTGGTCACTCTACTGCCTTGTTCTTTTCCCGCTCCTCACGACTACGATGTGGGTGTCAGGAGCGGGGAAGGATAAGGCAGGAGAGTAGGCGATCGTAGTCCGGATCGGGGGAAAGGTTCTTGGGAAGGACGGGTGGTCGTTCTTCAACTAAGGTCTTCTCCTGACTCTGACGGCTCTGGTGTGGATGTCTGGGTCGGAGGAGTTCGTGGTAGAAGCGGTGATGACCGAGGCCCGAATCCGAGGGGAAGTCCCCTAAATCTTAACCTAAACTCTTTCGAGGCTCGGCTGGCTACTTGCTTGGCATGGGTCGGTCGCGCTTTCGTAGCTTGAGAGCCGGAGTGACTTTTGCCGAAGGCTTGTTTTGGTGCCAAGCGATGTGAAGCGATCAGAGTCGTTAGATGGTTGCACGGATCTTGAGGCGGGTCCAGTCCCCAAGAAAACGTTATCTTGTCGTTTTGTGGACACGTGGCTGAATTAGATCCGTTCATCATGCTCTAGCACACATTTTGAGATGATCTGGCGGTATTTTCACCTCGGAAGGTTTTTTCGCCATATACGAGGGTCGGTACCTCGGCACCCTGGCTCGGCTCGATAGTGGGGCAGACCGGAGTGGCCAGCTAGCCTCGGCCCGTTTGGGAACGAGCCGGTGAGGTAAAGTCGAACCATAGGACCCCTACCATAGTTAAATTAGTTTAAGGGCTGCGGGAGCAGCTTCGAACGGCGATCTACTTCTGGCTCGTCTGTGGGCGAGCCGAGGAAGTAAAGTCGAACTTAGTGCTGGACTCCGAACCATTCAACGGCTGCGGGAGCAATTTCGAACGGCGATTCTACTTCCGGCTCGTCTTTGGGCGAGCCGAGGAAGAAGAGTCGAGCCGAGTGCTGGACTCCGAACCATCGTGAGTTTGGTTTAAGGTTGTGGGAGCAATTCCGAATGGTGAGCTACTTCTAGATCGCTTAGGAGCGAACATGCGAAGTAGAATCGAGCCAAGTGTTGGACTCCGAACCATTCAACAGCTGCGGGAGCAATTTCGAACGGCGATCTACTTCCGGCTCGTCTTTGGGCGAGCCGAGGAAGAAGAGTCGAGCCGAGTGCTGGACTCCGAACCATCGTGAGTTTGGTTTAAGGTTGTGGGAGCAATTCCGAATGGCGAGCTACTTCTAGATCGCTTAGGAGCGAACATGCGAAGTAGAATCGAGCCAAGTGTTGGACTCCGAACCATTCAACGGCTGCGGGAGCAATTTCGAACGGCGATCTACTTTCGGCTCGTCTTTGGGCGAGACGAGGAAGAAGAGTCGAGCCGAGTGCTGGACTCCGAACCATCGTGAGATTAGTTTAAGGTTGTGGGAGCAATTTCGAATGGCGAGCTACTTCTAGATCGCTTAGGAGCGAACATGCGAAGTAGAATCGAGCCAAGTGTTGGACTCCGAACCATTCAACGGCTGCGGGAGCAATTTCGAACGGCGATCTACTTCTGGCTCGTCTGTGGGCGAGTCGAGGAAGTAAAGTCGAACCGAGTGCTGGACTCCGAACCATCGTGAGATTAGTTTAAGGTTGTGGGAGCAATTCCGAATGGCGAGCTACTTCTAGATCGCTTAGGAGCGAACATGCAAAGTAGAATCGAGCCAAGTGTTGGACTCCGAACCATTCAACGGCTGCGGGAGCAATTTCGAACGGCGATCTACTTCTGGCTCGTCTGTGGGCGAGCCGAGGAAGTAAAGTCGAGCCGAGTGCTGGACTCCGAACCATCGTGAGATTAGTTTAAGGTTGTGGGAGCAATTCCGAATGGCGAGCTACTTCTAGATCGCTTAGGAGCGAACATGCGAAGTAGAATCGAGCCAAGTGTTGGACTCCGAACCATTCAACGGCTGCGGGAGCAATTTCGAACGGTGATCTACTTCTGGCTCGTCTGTGGGCAAGCCGAGGAAGTAAAGTCGAGCCGAGTGCTGGACTCCGAACCATCGTGAGATTAGTTTAAGGTTGTGGGAGCAATTCCGAATGGCGAGCTACTTCTAGATCGCTTAGGAGCGAACATGCGAAGTAGAATCAAGCCAAGTGTTGGACTCCGAACCATTCAACGGCTGCGGGAGCAATTTCGAACGACGATCTACTTCTGGCTCGTCTGTGGGCGAGCCGAGGAAGTAAAGTCGAGCCGAGTGCTGGACTCCGAACCATCGTGAGTTTGGTTTAAGGTTGTGGGAGCAATTCCGAATGGTGAGCTACTTCTAGATCGCTTAGGAGCGAACATGCGACGTAGAATCGAGCCAAGTGTTGGACTCCGAACCATTCAACGGCTACGGGAGCAATTTCGAACGGCGATCTACTTCTGGCTCGTCTGTGGGCGAGCCGAGGAAGTAAAGTCGAGCCGAGTGTTGGACTCCGAACCATCATGAGATTGAGGAGTGAAAAGCAGAGAGATGTAACAATATCAAAAATATGAAAAAACTTTATTTATTAATATCCAATGATCAGCTGCTTCTAAAGTTGCTAGCCGTTATTACAATGAAAAATAAAGTAAAAATCACTACTAGTAACAGGAAGGGAATGGTTCGACATCTCGAGTTACTTAGAGGGGCGTCGTTGCTCTCTCTTGGTATTTCAAGAAATGGTCGGCATTCCAAGTCCTGGGGATCTCCCTGCCTTCGAGATCTTCTAGCTTGTATGCACCGGGGCGGATCACCTGTGAGATCTTGTAGGGTCCCTCCCAATTTGGGGCCAATTTGCTTTTCTGTCCGGGGAACGAGATGGCCAATTTTCGGAGGACTAGGTCCCCTTCTTTGAGGTCCGTTGGGCGGACTCTTTTGTTGTATGCTTGCTCAATCCTTCTCTGGTAGCTTTGTTGCCGTATGGCAGCTCTTTCTCGGATTTCGTCTATCAAGTCTAGACTTGCTCTGAGTTCTCTAGCGTTCTGTTCTTCTTCAAAAGCTATCAAACGAGGAGAGGGTATCCCGACTTCTAGGGGAATGATGGCCTTGGACCCATAGGTGAGATTGAACGGGCTCTCGCCTGTTGGGGTCCGCTTTGTGGTGCGGTAGTTCCACAGCACGTTGGGCAGCTGATCGACCCACAAGCCCTTGGAACACTTGTCTAGTCTCTTCTTGATGCCTGAGAGGATCTACCGGTTGGCATTTTCGGCCTGACCATTTGACTGGGGATGAGAGACGGAAGAGAAGCGGTGTTGTATGGCGAGGTCCTCACACAAGGCTCGGAAGGCAGTCCCAGTGAACTGCGTCCCGTTATCTGTAATTATGACCCGGGGAACACCGAATCGGCAGATCACATTTTTCCAGAAGAATTGAACGACCCTATGCTCGGTGATTGTAGCCAGGGGCTCGGCCTCTATCCATTTCGAGAAATAGTCGACTGCCACGACTAGGAACTTTAACTGTCCGGGAGCTGGCGGAAATGACCCCAGTAAGTCCATCCCCCACATTGCGAAGGGGATCGGACTTGATAGGGAGGTGAGTGGTGCTTGTGGAAGGCGCCGGATGTCGGAATATTTTTGACAGGAGCTGCATTGCCGAACGTGTCGTTCGGTGTCCCGTAGGAGAGTGGGCCAGTAATACCCGTAGTTCAATACTTTGCGCGCTAGGGCCCTAGAGCCAGAATGAGCCCCGCCAATGCCCTCATGAAGCTCTTGCAGGGCGTAGTCGGCTTGCCCGGGGGAGAGGCACCTTAGGTAAGGCCGACCGTCTACCTGGGTGAAGGAGCGTTTATACAGGATGCCTTCGATTAATGTGTAACGCTCGGCTCGGGCTCTTATTCTTCGTGCTTCCTTCGGATCCTGGGGGAGGAGTCCGCCTCTTAGAAATCTGACGAGGGGTTTCATCCAATTGTCTTCGAGGAGGACAGGTAATGCTTCAACGGCGTCGAGTGCATCGTCCTCTATGCTCGGCTTCAGGAGGACTTCTATCAAAACAGTCTGCTCGAGGCCTTGAAGGGAAGAGGAGGCTAATTTGGATAGGGCATCGGCCTGAGCATTTTATTCTCTGGGGATTCTTTGGATGAGGGCCTCTTCAAACAATGCCATGAGACTTTTGACTTTAGCCAAGTATTTAACCATCCTGTCATCGCGGGCTTCATACTCGCCGAGGACCTGATTGACGACCAACTGAGAGTCACTGAAGATCCGTAGGCGTTGTGCTCCTGCATTTCGGGCCATTCCAAGGCCGGCTATGAGCGCCTCGTATTCAGCTTCGTTGTTCGAGGCTTTGAAGTTTATACGGAGGGAGTATTGGAGGATAAAGTCGTCTGGGCCTGCCAGGATGACCCCTGCCCCGCTTCCCTCGTTACAAGAGGACCCGTCGACGTAGACCGACCAGATGGGTGGTCCCTTCACTGTTTGGCTGGACTTGGGGATAGTAGTTTCAACTATGAATTCGTCCAGTGCCTGTGCCTTGATCGCGATCCGAGGCTGATAAGTTATATCATGTTGGCTCAGCTCGATTGACCACTTCATAAGGCGACTGGAAGTCTCGGGCTTGTGAAGAACCTGTTTCAGCGGCTGGTCGGTAAGAACGACCACCGAATGAGACTGAAAATAGGGGCGAAGCTTTCTCGTGGCCATTACCAGGGCATAGGCCATTTTCTCAATCTTCGGGTACCGGAGCTCGGCGTCCCGCAGTACCTTGCTGACGTAGTAGATGGGCTTCTGAGCCCTTTCTTCTTCTCTGACTAAGACCGCACTAAGCGTCTGTTCGGAAGCTGCCAGGTAGAGGTAGAGCGGTTCGCCAGGTATTGGTTTGCTGAGAAGAGGTGGATTGACGAGGTAAGCTTTAAGCTGGTCGAAGGAGTCTTGTTGCTGCTGCCCCCACTCAAACCCTTTAGCCCCCCTGAGGGCTTTGAAGAACGGGAGACACTTCTCCCCGGACTTCGACAGAAAGCGCCCTATGGCGGCTAGACGATCAGTCAACCTCTGAACTTCCTTTACATTTCTAGGGGGGGCCATGTCCAGTATGGCCTTGATCTTCTCCGGGTTTACTTCTATTCCTCGTTGGCTAACCATGAAGCCGAGGAACTTCCCTGATGAGACGCCGAACGCACACTTGCTCGGGTTAAGTCTCATATTGTGCTTTCTCAGAACGTCAAATGCTTCTTGGAGGTCAGCCACATGATCAGTGCCTCGGATGCTTTTTACAAGCATGTCATCAACGTACACTTCCATGTTCCGGCCGATCTGAGCCTGGAAAACCTTGTTGACGAGGCGCTGGTATGTTGCCCCCGCATTCTTTAGACCGAACGGCATGACTCTGTAGCAATAGAGCCCCTGGTCGGTCATGAACGAGGTCTTCGGGATATTCGGGGGGAACATTCTTATCTGATTGTAACCTGAGAAAGCATCCATGAAGCTGAGGAGCTCATGTCCCGAGGTCGCGTCAATCAGAGTGTCAATACTCGGCAGAGGGAAGGGATCTTTGGGGCAGGCCTTGTTGAGGTTGGTGAAATCAATACAAATCCTCCAAGTCCCGTTGGACTTCTTCACCATTACTACGTTTGACAACCACTCATGATAGTTTACCTCCTGTATGAATCGGGCCTTCAACAGCTTGTCCACCTCCTCTTTGATAGCGAGCTGATGCTCGGGGGCAAACGTGCGCCTCTTCTGCTGAACCGGTTTGGACCCCGGATCGACGCTCAGGCGGTGGAACAAGAGTTCTTCGGAGATACCGGGCATATCTACTGCTGACCATGCGAAGAGGTCTTGATTGGTTCGGATACATTTTACAATATCTGAGTATAGGGCGGACGGGAGGGTTTTGCTAACAAAGAACTTGCGGGTCGGCTCCTGCTCAGAGAAGAGTACCTCCTCCAACTCGTCCACCGGCTCGGAAGTCGGCCGAGCGGCATCTTGGGGGATTTCGAGTGTTTCTAAGGAGAGGACAGGTCCGAGGGTAGAGGTCATGTAACACTTGCGAGCCTGTTCTTGATTGCCCCTAACTTCTCCTACTCCGGCTCGAGTGAGGAATTTTATTTTGAGATGATAGGCGGAAGGGACGGCTTCTAGGGCGGCCAGACCGGGCCGACCCAAAATGACATTGTAGGCTGCTGGGACATCTACGACCATGAAGTCCATCGACTCCGTCCGGGTAGTAGGAGTTTTGCCAGCGGTTACGTTGAGGGTAATCACCCCTTCAATAGTCATTGACACTCCCGTGAACCCGTGGAGCGTGTAACCGGCGGGCTTGAGTCTGTCCCGCAAGAGCTTTAGGCCTTTAAAAGCGTCGAGGAAGAGGATGTTGACGGAGCTGCCGTTGTCTACTAAGATCCTCTCCACTTTGAAGTTGGCCATGTGGAGACTGATGACGAGTGCGTCACAATGAGGGGTGCGGACACCCTCAAGATCTTCGTCAGAGAAAGTGACGGGCACCCCGAGGCCTTTGCGAGGAGGGGTGGTTCGGACTGAGTTGACCTCTCTTATAAATGCTTTCCGAGAGGAGTTCGAGGAGCCCCTCATTGGACCCCCATGGATGAGGTGGAGGACTCGCTCTTCCTCAAAGTCTGGCGTCTCTTCTCATTCCGGATGCTTGTTAGCCCCCCGAGGCTGGGGAGGAAGTTCGGCTCGGTCTTTTCTTACAAACTTCGTCAGCTGCCCCCTCTGGATAAGGGCTTCGATCTCGTTTTTCAGAGCACGGCAATCGTTGGTGTCATGCCCATGGTCCCGGTGATAACGGCACCATTTTTCTTTATCCCTCCTCTTGGCGGGGGTGTTCATCCTCGGAGCTGGAGGTAAGATCCCCTCCTTTTCGACTTCCATCAGAATAGTTGAGATGTTAGTGGTGAGGGGAGTGAACTTCTCGAATCTGGGGGGAGGTCGGCGCTGGCCGGCATTATCCTTCTGGAGCTTCTTAGCCCCTTCCTCTTCTGTTGCTTTTCTCTTGAACCCGGAGAAAGACCCCTCCCAGTTGGGTTGATTCTCGGCCTCTTCGGCCCGAATGTACTTTTCGCTGCGAAGGAGAAGGTCGGAAAAGTTTTGCGGAGGCTTTTTGGCGAGGGAGGAGCGGAGGTTGGAATTGAGGACATTAGATTGAAATGCTGCCGTAGCGACCGACTGGTCGAGGGATGCGATGGTTCTGGCTTCAGCTGTGAACCTCTTCACATAGTCTCTCAGTTTCTCCCCCTTCTTTTGGTGGAGGTGCAATAGGGAGATGCTGGTTTTCTCAGCTCTACGGCTGCTTACGAAATGTGTGACGAAGAGGGTTTCGAACTGTTCGAAGGAGAATATTGAGGAGGGGGCAAGGCGAGAATACCATTCTCGAGCTGGTCCTTTGAGAGTTGCGGGGAAGGTTTTGCAGAGGAGGGCATCGGAAGCTTGATGGAGGAGCATCAAAGTCTTAAAGCTTTCGATGTGATCAACTGGATCGGTCTCCCCGGTGTAAGTCTCAAATTGGAGAGGTTTGAAGCCGAACGGGACAGGCGCATCCACTATGGTTCGGGAAAAAGGGGGCGGCTAGGACGTAAGGTCCTCCCCCTAAGCTCCTCTTCCCGGTCTATCTGGCCCAGGCGCCTCTCTACTCCATGAAGACGACGGTACATGGTGTCATCCCTCCGGCGGTAATTAGCTGAGCCCCTAGACTCGTCTTCGTATGAGGGAGAGCGAGGGCTACGACGATGGTAACTTCGGGAGCGACGAGGACTTGGGGTACGCCGGGAGTTGCTAGGAGTAGGACGAGGAGATGGGGATCGTCGGCGAGGGCTTCGGACCGAAGGAGGAGATGGGGCCTTCGGCTCATTAGGGTTTTGGCGAAGGTTGAGGGCCTGCAGGACGGTCGCTTGGAACTGCTGGAACTCGGCACGGGTGATTGGTGCCTCATTGTTCCTGGGCTGTTGCCGACCCGCGGGGGAGTGCCTTCTTCGGTAATGCTCGGGGGACTCTTTCCTCCCTCTGCGGACGGGAGACCTATAGTACCGGTGGCGCGGAGACCGCTCGCTCGGATGGTGTTGGCGGGAGGTTCCCTCTCGGGCCTGCTTTTCATCCAGATGGCGGCGGAGGTCATCATCTTTCTGGCGGTTGAAGGCGGTATTGCGGTGACCAGTGGCTCGGGGATGATGGGAGGTCATAGAGTCCGTGGAGGCATTGTGGATGGAGACGTGTTCTTGGTGAAGAGGCTGTTTTTGAGGGTTAGGACCCTTCAGGGGTGGCTGATTAGGAGGAGGAAGGTCTTGTTGGAGCGGGTCTTCCGCGGTAGGGGGAAGTTGCCCTTGTTGCTGAGCGGGATTAGGGAGGACTTCTTGCTGCTGATCAGGGTTGGGTCCTCGGTTGGACCCCCTTGACCTGACTTTCCGAGGTGGCATGGCTGGAGAAGATCTGTTCACCGGGAAGAGGAGAGGTCTCTATTTGTTAGCTTCCCACAGACGGCACCAATCTGTTGCCGCTAAATTTGGTGTGGGGGCAAACAGATAGTATTTGTGGATTCTTAGGGAAACTGAATAGTGAACCTGCGTACCTGTTCCGTCGGGGTATTATCGTTGCTCCCGCCGTACACCTGCAAAAAGTGCGAGACATCGGGGTTGTTCCCGGCGACGCACCCTCCGACGCTCAAGTCAGTAATCTGGAAGACTATGAAAGAGCGCAAAAACTGGTGAAAGATTGATTACCTCTTAATGGAGATGGGTGGAGGGTATTTATAGGCGTCTTAGGGAACAGATTAGGTATGTAATTCCTTGTGTATAGATAAGGAATGTAATCCCTAATCCCCAGTGAAAGGATAGATATGAATCAGGGCCGTTGATTAACATTAATCAGAAACCCTAATTCTACCCTGCCGGACTGGGTTTGTTGCGGGTTGATACCCGCACCCAGTTGGGGTGGATCCGTTCGCGGGTTAGTGGATCTGTGAGGAGGAGACCCAGTGCCCGTTTCTGACCCGTTCGTAGGTGAAATTACTGTCTTACCCCCGGACTTCAGGATTCGTGCCCAATTTGGACGGTCTCGATTAAACCCCTATTTTTAGCCATATCAATGTATATGAGTACAAATTAATTAATTTCTTAACCACTTAATCCATGAACAAACAATCTAATGTAAATATCTTTAGTATTGTTTCCTTCTTCCACATCTGAATACCTTTGAAAAAGGACCTTGATGAAGTACCTAACCCCCCCCCCCCCCCCCCCCCCCCCCCCCAAAAGATGACATTCATACAAGTACCAAAAGCTAACTTTTCAAAAGAGATGTTAACATTAACATAATTAATTACCCATAAAGAGGATTATGATGAGGACAATGATTAGCCAGTAGGGAAACACAACACTAAGAGAAACTCCAATGGTGATACCCAACATAAGCATGGGCCGAAAAAGCAACGCCAAGTCGTAGTCGATAATCGGAACCTCTTTCGTTGGATGTTGAACTTGCAAGTTGTACCATACTGACGATGCCGATGCTCCCATTATCATGCCTTCGTTCATCCATACAAAATATATATGCATCAATGAGAAGAATACAATATATATATGCATCAATAACATGAGTTATGATAACATGAGTTAAGTCATGTCTTAAGTGGAGGTGGATGAAAGATCACTTCTGTAAGAGCATAACACTACTTTCATTTGTATAAGTTTAACTTTTATGTGAGTACAACAAGATATAAAGAGAGAGGGAACAGAAAGTTGGGTGATAAATTATGCTGAGATGGAGTTTAGATAACTCAAATTCATTCAACTTTCAGATGAAAATGACTAGAGTTATCTAAATGCTCCAAACAACCTAAAGTTATGTTCAATTCTAAGATAACTCTTAACTCCTAACTTCTCACTACAATTAAGCTGAAGAAACCTGCCCAGCAATTGCTTCCACCGAACCCAATCTCCTACCAGAAGTAGATACTAATAAATCTCACCAAAATTTACTCTAAAACAAATAAATTACAACAAAATTAACTCCATTTATACAACCCTAAAATCAATAATCTGTTATTACAACCCTAAAATCCACTCAATAATTGGTTTTCATACCACTAAAGACTTAGCCGTGTGTCGTCGTGGGGGGTGGCACTGGACCACGGGGGGTGACAGAAGTGACCGGGATAGAGAGGGAGCAGGGACGGCGATGGCAAAGGTGGGATCAGCAGTGGGGGTTTCGGGAGGAGAGAGAGAGAAATGAATGAGCGGCATAGAGAGCGCGTGGACGGCGACGTGGGCACAACGACGGCGGCCATGAACCGGCATCGACGAGTGGCGGGAGATCGCAAGAGAGGAGGCTGGATTAAGAAAGTTGCGATTTTTGGTGGGATGCGGGCGTGGGGGAGGGGGGGGGGAATCAGGGTTTATGTTTTGGGGGGAAGGTCGTGGGGTTTTTTTTCTTTTTTTTTTTCGCTTTTCGATTTTGGCCCGGGAAAGACTTGTGTTTATTGATTTTTTTTTTTTTACCCGCTCAGTATTTGAGAAGTGGGGATAATTTTTTAACATCAAATTATTGAGTGGCAAAATTATCTATGTAATGCACGTGTTTATATCTAATTTATTTTTAAAAATAAATATTTTATTACTACTTTGGTAATGGAGTATTGTTTGTTACAATTGCTCCATTGTAATTGTCAACACTTGCAACAGTTGAATAAAATCTCTTGTGGATGTCAAAATATTAGCAATGAATGGGTTTGTTGTGATTAATTTTTTGTTGATGGTAGCAACTACAAGGAATTTTTGGTGCTTGCAAATAATCCATTATTATTGCAAGGTTTTCTACTAGGGCGTGTTTGGGAACCCAAAAAACTAGGAAAAGGAATGGAATACTGTGGATGAGGCCATCTTATCCTATTCCACAATCTATTTGTTTTGAAAAAGAAAACAAAGGAAACAACTAAATTTCATTCCCTATAGAAAGATCTCAACCGATTTCTATTCTGACTCCACCCCCCTCGGAAAGCTGCGTAAAGGAATGGAGAATCAACCGATTTAAGATAAGATTTAATCTTTTGATGTGATTGTTATGGATCCATTCACTTCATGATTTTTGTTTATGTTTTCAGTTTCAAGTAAAATTGTAGTTGCACGTTCAACAGTTCGAAATTGTGGTAGATTGAAGATTTTAAATTTATTATGATAGGATCTTGCAGGTCAAGCGGCCATTCATGGGTCAAGTCTCAGCTGTGCATATTTTCTTTGTGTAAAGGCTCCAAAAGGGCTACGCCATAGCCTGTTATTTTGCCTGAGATATATGTGTTTACCCATCTCACCTCTAGTGCTGATAGTAGTAGTATATGTTTATTAAATATGCATTCCACAGAATTTGAATCTGGGTGGCTTTGATATGAGAAATGTGGCTTTCACTTCACCAGTTGTCAAACACACACAACATAAAAAACATAGGTTTTTTAAAATGCTGTAATCTATAGTATTCCAGTGTTTGCCAAACAAGACTAGGAAATGGAAACAAAAAAAAGTCAATTCCATTCCACCAGTTGCCAAACACACACAACTTATAAAGTTAATTCATCACTTTCCCTTTCTTTCCATTCCTCTCCACTTATTTTCATTCCATTCCTTTCCATTCCCAAACTTAAATGTTTCCAAACAGGCCCCTAGTGTTTCTCTCTTCACTTTTTCATATTTTTCTTTCTCTCTCTTTCCCATTATTTATTTAGAAATTTATATTTTAAGATTTCAGGTTTGTAAATTTTCAGAATTTTTATGTTGTTTTTATTGCACATGTTATATTGAAAATAGCAAATATCTATTCAACAGTTAAATTTCATTATTTTCCAAACTTAAAGTTTTAAGAAGTTACATTTTACATACCCATTTATAATTATTTTTCAACATATACTAATGGAAACATGGACTTTTATTTACAACTAATTATTGTCATACTATTCAAACTTGAGCTACATAATTGTTGTTTTAATGTTTACAGGGCTTTTCGTGTTTTGTATCGATCCGAAGACATGCCGTACGCACGTGCCCACCGGCAAATCTAGTATATATATATATGTGCAATTGATGAGGTGGCATGTATGTGATACATTGAGTATAGCATTTCCCAATGACAAGCATGCCACCTCATCACTTGCTCATTTATTAAATGAGCGAATTGCTCATACCCATTTTCCCCTATATATATATATATATAGGAGAAGGTTCGGGTAAGAACCATGTCCTGGGGTGAGAACCTAACGGCTTATCCCAGCCATTCATTTGTGTAATCTTAACGGTCAAGATTTTTTAAAATTAAACAATAAGATTAATTAATTTTTGCATTAAGATGTCAATCCCTTTAATTAAGGGATGGAGACCGCGTAATAAAAGAAATGAAAGATCACAGATTATTAGGCAACATATATTGCCTTTTTTATTTTATTTAAAAGGAATGTAGATCACAGATTATTAGGCAACATATATTACCTTTTTTATTTTATTTTCAGCCGAATCACAATCTTCATCAGGATGAACAACATTTGTTGCTACGTACAATGTTGCTAAATATGAAATTTTTGTTGCTACGTACAATGTAGTTAGTTGCTATTCAAAAAACATTCAGTTGCTATATGGAAACTGACAGCATGTACAACATAAGTTTGCAAATTGATAAACAAACAATATATATATATATATATATATATATATATATATATATATATATATATATATATATATATTCCTACTAAAATATGCACTAGTTGTATCTACTTACAATACAGTCAGTTGCTATATAGTGAACGAATTGGTGAAGGAACGAATTGGTGATGATTCTGCAGTTGCTATTAATTTGGGATACAAAATCTTCTCGAATAGCAACTGTAATAATTATAAATAACAACTGTAATAATTATAAATAGCAGCTGAAATAATTATACAGCAATACCTGACCACTTAAACAGCAACTGTAATAATTATAAATAGCAACTGTAATAAACAGTAACTGTAAGGAACGAAATGATGAATGATTCTGCAGTTGCTTTTAATTTGGGAAACAAAATCTTCTCTAATATTTTACGGGAATAAATTATTTCTCTCTCCAGTTTGACCAAATTTGCCTTAACCGTCGCACACAAAAAAGGCAATTTATAATTATTCCTTTTATTACGCGGTCCCCATCCCTTAATTAAAGGGATTGACATCTTAATGCAAAAATTAATTAATCTTATTGTTTAATTTTAAAAAATCTTGACCGTTAAGATTACACAGATGAATAGCTGGGATAGGCCCTTAGGTTCTCACCCCAGGGTTGGTTCTCACCCGAACCGACCCCTATATATATATATATATATATAATAAATTACAAAGAAAGCTATCAAGTGACTCTTATTCAATCTCCCATAAAACCAATGGCCCAGATTGATTCTCACAAAACATATTTTTCCGTCCAAAATTTCAAACCCCAAAATTAAATTTTTTCCCCCAAAACTAAAAAACTCATTACTTTATTACACTCTCTCTCTTCTCTCTTCACTTTTTCATATTTTTCTCTTTCTCTCTCTCCCTCTCTCTCTCCCATTCTTTCTTAACTTACTTAGAAATTTAATAGATTTTAATATTTCAGGTTTGTAAAATTTTCAAAATTTTTATGTTATTTTTATTGAGCAAATATCTCTTCAACAGTTAAATTTCATCATTTTCCACACTTAAAGTTCTAAGAAGTTGGATTTTATACCCTCATTTATAATTATTTTTCAACATATACTAATAGAAGCATGAACTTTTATTTACAACTAATTATTATCATACTATTCAAACTTGAACTACATAATTGTTGTTTACTGTTTACAGGGTTTTTACCTGTATTGTATCGTTCCGAAGACGTGCCGTAGGCACGTGCCCACGGGCAAATCTAGTATATATATATATATATATATAGTCTGGGCCCATAAAACAGAAAATAACATATGGGTCTAAGAGCAAAGCCTATTGAGAATCAACTCACGGGCTGGATCTAAAAGAGCAAAGCCTATTGAGAATCAACTCACGGGCTGGATCTAAAAGAGCAAAGCCTATTGAGAATCAACTCACGGGCTGGGTTTGGCCCAATTCGGATCTAATAAGTCAGACATCCCCAATCTTTCCCGCCAAATCCCGCTTTACCCCTACACCCTTTCCCGCCATAAACCACTCCCTAATTAATAAAAAAACCCAAAAAAATATACTCAACCCCATTCTCTCTCTTCTCTCTCATCTCGTCGTAGAGCAATTGCAAGCAGCAATGGAGATCAACGAAGATCTAATGGCGGCTCACAAGCGCGCATTCCTGGATTTCCTCGATCAAGATGTAGTCTTCCCCCCATTGTCCACCGATTTTACCCCTGATTTATAGGAAATACCAATTGATTGGGAAAAAATAACAACTTTTTTTGGCAGGTGGGTAAGGGTTTCTACATGCAGGCGGTGAGGGACATGATAGACAACAAGCGCCGCCGCCTCATCGTCGGAATCGACGATCTCCGCAACTTCAGCCTCGATCTCGCTCGAAGGTAAAACCAAGATGTTGAGGTGGAAAATTTATACCCCCTCCCGTTTCTGCTTTAAATTAAGGTATTAGTTAATTGCTTCCATTTGATGGTGGTTTTGGATCTGAAAGCCCTAATTTTGGTACTGGAAATGAGTAATTGGGGTTTCCTTGTTAATATTATTTTTATGATTAGCACGTGTTTGTTTCTAGTTCGAGGAGTTTCATTCTAGTGTGATTGTTGTCCAATACACTATGTAGTGATATTAGTAAATAAGAGTTGGAATGTGGGTGTGTGGACATTGGATGTGTGGCTTCTCACATGTATTGCTCATGCACTTTTTCTCTCAGTAAAAGTCTTATGCATTCACATTGAGAGATAATAACACTTAATCGACTATGTATGGGAACAAAGTGAAGTTAGGATAACTCGAATTATCTCTCATAACTTTGGAAAATTCTACTTATCCTAACTTTGGCATGTTTGAGACTCGTCTTGAAATTAAGTTAACTACTGTTATCTCACCACAAATGTGAGAAAACTATAGTTATCTAAACAACACTGTTAGCTATGGTCACCAAAGTTAGCATATATTGTACCTCCAGACTTGAGAAACTTTGGTTTTCTTAACTGTGTACCCAAACAAGCCTTAGTGAGTAGCATTATATTCTAGTTAACTAGTTATTTTATTTTTATTTTTGACTCAAATAGTTATCTAGTTATTCTACCTCTTCAACGAAGGAATCATCTTAATTTGGTTGTCTATAAAACAGGCACTCTTCCATCACCAGCTTGAAACTCCTTGTTCGGTATTTTGATTAAATTATAACTTATTTTGTCTTGAAAAGGTTGATTCGCAATCCGGGGGAATATATTCAGCCAATATCTGATGCCCTAACAGATGTAACAAGGAGTATGGATCCAAAATATCTGAAAGAAGGGGATAGAGTGCTTGTTGGATTCAGTGGGCCATTTGGGTTCCACAAGGTCACACCAAGAGATCTCATGTCGTCATTCATTGGATCTATGGTCTGTGTTGAAGGCATTGTCACTAAATGTAAAACTTTTCTTCTAGCCCTTATCCTCAGCATTTGTCTATCCTTTTTATTCATGCATATTGTGTTTAATGGGCGTTTGGATGGTTTCAGTTTTGTTATACTAAGTTGTGACCATTAAAATATTTTCATTGCTAGATTGATCAAGATTACATAAAGCGTTGGTTTACTTCCATGTGCTATATTTCTCAATATGATGATTACAGTGTTGTTCTGATCTCAGTAGTGAGAAGGTAGATGAGTCTGTAGTAGATATTTGTGGACCGTATTCCATGTTTAGAATGAAGGAATAAGGGTTAATTGGGGATCAAGAGCATTGCGAGGATGTATTAGTTTTAGAATGGATCGACGATAATGGCCATGAAAGCATACATCCTTTGCAATTCATTTTGCTTTTAGACTATACTTTTTTTTTTCTTCTGGAAGACATCCATTGCAAGACATTGTGCTTTAAGACTTTACATTGTTTTTTTTGTTGAAGAAATTTAAAATTTAAATTATTAAGAAAAGCAAAGATGAAAATTATCAAATGATAACAGAGTAGAATGCAAGTCACATATCTCAGGATACAAATTGGGGGAGTCAAGTAATTGTAAGAGCATTTGTTGTCGTTTTTCTCAAATTTGGCAAAATGGCAAAATAAGAAATAGCAAATACGTTCGTTTGCGGCAGTTGTAGATTGCCTAATCTCGGCAATAAAAAAAAATCTTTTTCTGTCTGATGAAAATAATTTTTTTTTATTTTAAAAAATGTGGTGGGAACGGAACATCTTGTGCCGTCCCCACATTTAAAAAAATGTGGATCTTGTTCCGTCCCTCCATTAATTAGTATGGAAAGATTCTCTAGTATGGAAAGATTCTTAATCAAATGAGTGATTAGTATGGAAAGTTTCTTAATTAAATGATTGATTAGTATGAAAGGATTCTTAATCAATTGATCGGCCGGAACATGTTCCATCCGATCATTTATTATATAAAACAAAAAGAAAAAATTACCGGACAGAACAACATGTTCCGTATGATCATTTCTAAATAAGTTTTGAAAAAAAGATTAGACGAAACTTCATATTTCGTCCGATCAATTAAAAAAATATTCAGGGGACGAAACATATATATATTTTGGCAATTGCCAAATTCGTTCTCAAATATAGCAAGGCACTGTTCACCAAATGTCAAAAAATGGCAAAATGATAAACCACTGAACGCCTCATTTGCCAAAATATGGAAATTTTGGCAAAATGAGAAATGAGTGCAGATGCTCTAAGCAAGTGTCTTTAACTAATTCATACTGAATTTCCTCAACACAACACATACACATATTTTTTTTTTTCATTGATGTTCTTTTCTTTCTTCGTTTTGGCTTGTAATCAACCTTTTCCCAACTAGTGAGTAATATTTAATCGTAGTGTATTCTCAAATATTTATATCTTGGTAAACCTTTTCTGGTCCAAATGTTATATCTTGGTAAACCTTTTCTGGTCCAAATGCCTATGTGGTACTTGCTAATGCATATTAATCTTTTGCAAAGTTATAGCACACATACATCCCATCCATTACAAGTTGGTAGGTTTTTTTATATTAAACATTATCCACTTTTTCCACCACCAAGTATCTGATGTCTTCTGTTTCTCTTGTCTACAGGCTCCCTCGTAAGACCAAAGGTTGTTAAAAGTGTTCACTTTTGCCCTACAACAGCGCTCTTCACGACACGCGAGTATAGAGACATCACATCCACTATAGGTTTGCCCACAGGATCTGTCTATCCAACACGGGTAATAATTGTTTATACTTTTTCTTTGTTGCCCCTTAAGAGTCTTGAATTTCTCCGTTTGACTTTTTCTACAAGTAAGCAAACATTTTGTTAATCGTCCAGGATGACAATGGGAATTTACTGGTAACTGAATATGGATTGTGCGAGTACAAGGACCATCAAACTCTATCCATGCAAGAAGTACCTGAGAATTCTGCTCCTGGCCAGCTTCCAAGAACTGTTGACGTAATTATAGAAGATGATCTTGTGGATTCTTGCAAGCCTGGAGATCGCGTTGCCATTGTTGGTGTATATAAAGCACTTCCTGGTAAAAGCAAGGGTGGTTTGAATGGAGTATTCAGGTAACTACATTTAATATGAGCTTAGTCTTTACCTTTGATGCCCCTTTGGGATAACATGTATATCATCTGCAGGACTGTCCTTATAGCCAATAACGTTTCTTTGTTGAATAAGGAGGCAAATGCTCCGACATATTCTCTTGAAGACCTTAGGGGAATGAAGGAAATATCCAAGAGAAGCGATATATTTGATTTGTTGGGAAATTCACTAGCACCTTCAATATATGGTCATTTGTGGATAAAGAAAGCTGTAATCTTGCTGATGCTTGGTGGAATGGAAAAGAATTTGAAGAATGGTACCCATTTAAGAGGGTAAGGAACAATTCTATTTGGATTGCTCATAGATTTACATATAATTATCGTCATCTCATGTCACTTTCCTTTCAGTGATATAAATATGATGATGGTTGGTGATCCTTCAGTTGCTAAGTCACAGCTCCTAAGAGCCGTAATGAATATTGCCCCCTTGGCTATCTCAACTACTGGTCGGGGTTCTTCTGGTGTTGGGTTGACAGCTGCTGTTACTTCTGACCAGGAAACTGGTATGTAGCTGGAGCTTTTAGTATTCAGAACATGATTTATTTCCCTGGCTGTAACTTTTGTAGTTCTCATCAATATTTTCTAACCAGGAGAGAGAAGGCTTGAAGCTGGTGCAATGGTTCTTGCTGATCGAGGTGTTGTTTGTATTGACGAGTTTGATAAAATGGGCGACCAAGACCGTGTTTCTATACATGAAGTTATGGAACAGCAGACCGTAACAATTGCCAAGGCAGGGATTCATGCATCACTAAATGCTAGATGTAGTGTGGTGGCTGCTGCAAATCCTATATATGGAACTGTAAGCTCAACTCATTATGTTTATGATTTTAAACATGTATTGATTTATTCATTTGCTATTTACCTATGTCTCTCACCCATTTGTTTTCAATCTGCTATGGATGATTGACAGTATGATCGTTCATTGACTCCAACAAAAAATATTGGGCTTCCGGATTCGTTACTTTCTCGTTTTGATTTGCTATTTATTGTGCTTGATCAAATGGATCCGGAAATTGATCGTCAAATTTCAGAGCATGTCTGTCGGATGCATAGATATTGGGCTGATGATGGAGGTAAATAAATAATGTGCTAATTTATTTGAAATCTAATAAATGGCTGTTTCTTACTTCCTGTATAATTCGCGTAAAATCAAATGAAAACAGGAATGGGAAATCTGGACAAAGGTTCAAGGTACACTGAAGAAGATGAAGGTGATATCAATGGACCTATGTTTGTTAAATATGATCGAGTACTACATGGGCAGGAAAGGAGAAGAGGGAAAAAGCAAAAGAATGAGAGACTCACCATTAAATTCCTTAAGAAATTCATATACTATGCAAAAAACAAACAACCAAAGCTCACTGATGAGGTATACTATTTTTATTTTTTGTTAGTAGAACAAACATTCATCTTTTTTAGCACAATAAGTAAGCATGCAATTTAATAAATTTTCTAATTATCCTTAGCATCGTGAGTTTTCGCTATAATTAGTTGGGAAGGTGGCCAACAATTGAGTGAGTTTGTTTGAGTTGAAAAGAATACTGCTTATTGTATTCATATTCAGGTTGTGTGCACTCACTCCAATACATAAGAATATACGAATGTGGAGTCCATGTAAAATCACATCACCAATAATTGCTTGTGGGCTCCACTCATACTCTTTTGGAATACATTTTGAGTATAGAAATTGAGTACAACTAGAATAACTCCATTGAAAATGGATTGTAAACTTTTTTGGATAAGGCCATAGGCACACACCCACCCCACACACTCTCATCCCCTAATTGGTGAATTGTGCAAGCAGGGCTTTGAACCCTTGACCTCTTGCACTAGGCCACTAGGGCACTTGGAATGGACTGTAAAGTTGTTAAAACAAGAAAATGCTTAAACTTGTAAAAGCTCTGTATATATTTGGTAGTATACCTCTCAAAGTTTTGCCGTTTTATCTTGCACCCTAATTAATGATGATTGTTTCTCCTAGGCTGCTGATCATATTGCAACATCCTATGCTGAGCTCAGAGATGCTAGTGCAAATGCTAAGGTTAGTCTTTGGAATGTATATCTTGGGCAAATTATATGCCCAACATATTTTATGGTTGCTTAATAAATATGTTCCTAATTTTTTTCCAGACCGGAGGAGGTACACTTCCAATCACAGCCAGAACTTTAGAGACCATGATACGGCTCTCAACTGCTCATGCCAAGATGAAGTTAAGAAATGAGGTAACACCTAAAATATCTTCTTAAGGAAACTCCAATTTGGCTATATGTATGTAATGATTGTTTTTTTTTGAAATAAGGATGGCATGAGAAGTGCCATCGAACTCATATATAAAACCTCCAATAGCTGCATTCAAAATACAGCATAAATCAAAATAACTGAAAGTACCAATATCTCAAAATACAATAGGATTCATGAACAATCAAAAAGAATCCTAAATCGGCTTATAAACAACATCAACCGACATCCAAAAAGATACTCCTAGCCTTCAACAATGAAGACCAAACTCGGTCATAAGTTGCCGTTGCCAGTATTTCCATCCACTCTAGGAAACAGAGGACCAGAACGTGCTTTCTTCCTAACACCTGGTATGGATAACCAAGAAGTGAGAGAAAATTTTATAAATCAATTGCACAAAATTACAAGAATGATTTTTAAAGCACAAATCATTTCTATCGAGCTAAATGACCCATAAAGACGCTGCAACCACACAATCCCACTCCCTCCACCTCTCCGGCCTGACCTCACAAACTCTAAATTCTCCCTAAAGATGAGACACTCAAAGGGGCGATCTGTTAATGCCAAAGCCCAGAACGAGGAAGTCCCAAATACGTCTACTATGAATGCACTCTAAAAAAAGATGACAAATAGATTCTACCCTGAAACCACATCTAGGGCAAGAACTCATCGAGACCAAACCTTTCTTAAGGAGATTCTCTCTAGTTAAAATTGCATCTTTGAGAACTAACCACATGAATGCCTGAACCTTATATGGTGCACACGACTTCCAAATTACTAAATTCTCCGCACTTCTGATACCCCCGTCGCTAAGTGAAGTGTACAAGGATTTGACTGAGAATACTCCATTGGGAACAAGTTGCCAGCCCCTCTCATCCTGACAGTTCGCATCGATTGTCGTTCTACTCTCTAAGAATGTATATAGAGGGGCGCAGCAGTTCTGGCTGTAAGTCTCACTAAGAGTAGACATTTTGATGTGCCAGGAGGAGTTGACCCTTTAATCAACAACCAAAGCATGTTTGTTGAGGGCGAATTCAAAAATCTCTGGGAAGAGAGAAGCCAAAGAGTTAGGGCCAACCCACGCGTCTAACCAGAATCTAGTGTTAACTCCATTTCCCACTCTACTAGGTGAGTGAAAATGAAACACATCTCCCAGTTTGACAATCCCTTTCCATACCAGAGAAATTCCTCGACGTTGGTGACCACCCCCAAACCTGAAACGTCTGCGACTTCTGTAACGGGCCCAAATGACCTTAATTGGTGATAAACCGAGAATGAATTTTCCACCACCATATACAAAGTAATGCCTGATTCATCTCTCGTAAGTTAAGTATTCCCAATCCCCAAACTCTTTTTTTCTACATACTAGGCTCCATTTAACTAATGGAAGACCCCTACCGTCCTCTCGATTTCCCTTCCATAGGAAATCTCTACGAATTTTATCAATCTTATTGATAACCCATGAAGGGAATTCATATATCGACATCCAATAAATAGGCAGATTTGAGAGAACGACGTTAATGAGGGTGATTCTGCCGCCTAGCGATAGGTGCTTTTTCTTCCATCCGGGAAGGCGCTTCTCAATTCTCTCAATGAGAGTATTCCAATCACTCCGGAAGAGTTGACCAGGAACCACCTAGATATTTTATTGGAAACTTTCCAACTCTAGAGCCATGTAATGATTGTTGAAATGACCTTTCTGAGGTTCTCTATGGTTATAACATCAATGCAATGGTTACTAAGCATGCTTTTGATTCTTTAAATGTTCCCTGAAAGTTGGTGTTGGGACTTTTGACATGGGCCCTATTCATACTGTTTTAACTTTCACATGGGCATTCTTGCACACCTAGGGCCCTGTAGTGACTGTAGTGTTGATATTTCATGTTTTTGATACTAGTTACTTCGGAGTTTGGTTCTTCCATTCCTGATTATGTGCACGTGCTTCGATATGTGTAAATCAGAGAAATGGTGTGGGATCAATGATTTGGTTGCTCTGAAAGGCCATGCATTTTGTATGTCTTCTGCTATAATATATGCCGTGCATATAATTTCTTTGAATAGCAGTTGAACTTTACCTTCTATCCTTCTAGCCTCATTCCTTCACATGTGGAGTAGACTTGTAGAACTCAACCTGATTTTAACTTGAGAAAAAGTTACAGAAGTCTTCAATGTCATATGCCAGAATACTATGTTAAAGAAGATCCAAAAAGCACTTCTTAGCAAAAATTAAAGACAATACCACTATTGAGTGATCCAAAAGTTTGATATCTTTTTTTTGATTGAAAACGGTGGGCACTAGTCCCCCCGCGCTTCATTAAAGATATTTTAATAAAACATACAACCAAGCAGGGGCGATGATATTCATGCTTCCCAACATTGAGCCATGATACTCATCCCCCGATAAAAAAAAGAGCACCCATCCCATATACATGAGTCTCCCACCCCAAAGACGAACTAGTAACAGATGAAACAAAAAGTTCCTAACATCGGAACATCCCAAAAAATTCCAAAATCCTCCAGCACCTCCGCTAATCACTCCCCAGCTGGTATTCCCCCTTCCTCTGGTGAGTCTGCCTTGTTCTTCGATGTACCGACGTCTGCATACAGATCTTTAATCTTTGTCGTATCATCACCTGCCGTTTTGGACCAGAATTTAATATTAGCAATAATATTGAATAAAAGCTGGTGATGTATGATGTGTTTGTGCGATTGTCTGAAGATTCTATTATTCCTTTCTAACCAAATCCCCCAACAAATCGCCGCCCCCTCGATTTCCCATATGGCTATTTGGTCCTTACGAACATTAATATCCCTCCACCCTCCCAGACGTCGTTAATCGTCTCAAGAGCCTGTCCACTAATGCGTAACCTTAGTAGAAGGTCCCCCCAAATTTTCCTGGCATACTGGCACTGTATAAGGAGGTGATCTACAGTCTCGCACTCCATTCGGCACATGATGCATATACCTGGCCCTTGCCACTTTCGCTTCGCCAAGTTGTCCCGTGTAAGAATTACTTTTCTACTAGCTAGCCAATTGAAGACAATTACCTTGAGAGGAACTTTAACCCTCCAAATCGGATCATGTGTCCGCACACCCCCATCATTTAACTACTCGTAGGTGACTTTTACCGAGTATCCCCTTTCTTTCCCTCCAACCTTGGAGACATTGTCTTCGCTGTCCTCTTCCGCCGGCTTCCAAACCTGTAAGAAACGGATTAGTTCCTCCTTTTGCCTTCTCTCTCTCTCGTGCTCAGTCTGCCCGTAATTCTCGGCCTCCATTCCCCGTTTCTCCAGTTTCTGGCCGCCCAATCGTTTTTATTCGTTGCCCTTTTATATATCTCCGGGAATCTCCTTTTCAGCGTGATTGGTCCGCACCACCTGTTTTTCCAGAAGCAGATAGATTTACCATTTCCTATCGTGAAAGTCGCCCCTGCTAGAAATATATCCCTGGTATGCAGGATCCCCAGCCAGAACCCGGACATCGACGCCAGATTCTTTGGTTTCTTATGCGTGCATCCTTTCCTGACGTATGCTCTGTCTGAGAGTCGCCCAAGTAGCCTTTGCCTTGACTTTGAGCTTCCACCACCATTTACCAAGGCTTGGTTCATCTGTCGGAGATTTAGAACCCCCAACCCACCAAATTCTTTTTGTCTACGGACCACCCCCCATTTGACTAAAGAGTACCCTTTTCCATCGGTACCCGATCCGTGCCAAAGAAATCGTCTTCTGATCTTGTCAATTTTTTTGATTACCCAGACTGGAATCTCGAAGAATGATAAGAAGTATAGAGGGATAGCGCTAATGACTGAATTTAACAGCACTAGCCTGCCTCCGAATGATAGCATCTTACCCTTCCAACCCTCCAACCTACGGGCTATTCTCTCAATAAGCCCATTCCAATCCACCTTTCTCGGTTTTGTAGCAGCAATCAGAAGGCCCAAATATTGAATAGGGAAATCTTGAATCTTGCAGTTTAGAATATTTGCAACTGCACTCCCCGCCTCCCCAGTCTCTCCTAAAAGGGTGATGGTGCTTTTATGGAAGTTGACTTTCAACCCCGTCCAATCTTCAAACAGATAAAGGCCCCACTTCAGAAGTGCAGCCTGGTTAATATCGCACTCTCCAAAAGTCAGTGTATCGTCTGCATATTGGACGTTCATCACCGCGGAAATCCCCCTCCTCATGCCCAACCCCTTAATAAGGCCGTTCTCTCTATACAACTGAAGCATCTTATGTAGCCCGTTTGCCACCAGTGTGAAAAGCAATGGTGAAAGTGGATCCCCCTGTCTAAGGCCCCGCCTACACTTTATTTCTTTACCAGGCTTTCCATTAACCAGTACCATAACCTTGGCCGTTGTAAGCCAGGTCCGGATCCAACCGATCCACCTCTCCCCAAACCCTCGTCTACCAAGGATCTCCAGTAAGCATTTCCACTCCACTTTGTCATAAGCTTTCTCGAAGTCTAGTTTCAGCATAAACTCCGGTTTGTTACGTCTCTTACAATCTTGTATCACCTCCTGAACCAAAGCTATCCCCTCTAGAATGTCCCTCCCCATAATAAACCCTGTCTGATAGTTTTCAATGATCTCCCCTATCAGTGCTCTGAGCCTATTAGCCAGTGTCTTAGAAATGATTTTTACCGAGCAATTGATTAAACTGATAGGTCTGAAGTCCCCTATCTCTGTGGCCTCCTTTGGGATAAGGCACACATTGGCATAATTCAACCTTCCCATGTCTAACGTTCCCTGATAAAACACGTTCATGACGTCCATGATATCATGCTTGAGAACCTCCCAGAATTCCTTATAGAAGAAGACCGGAAAACCATCCGGTCCTGGAGCCTTATCCTGGCCCATACCCCATATTGCCATCTTGACTTCCTCCATGGTGAATGGGTCTTACAGAGCTAATACACGTTCCTGTATCTCCGGTATTAGTGGTTCCCAAAGCTTTTCCGCGGCCTGACACATACTCTTCCTGTTTTGCCCAAATAGCTCTTTGAAATTCTCATGGATATGCATTTCTATCTGGTGGCCGTCAGAACTCTTGTTTCCATCAATGTCCAAGGAATGAATGAAATTGTTCCTACGCCGCATGCTTGCGATTTTGTGGAAGAATTTAGTGTTAGCATCCCCTTCCGCCAACCAATTGATCCTTGACCTTTGACGCCACATGATTTCTTTCCTGTTATAAATCTCCAATATCTCCTGCCTACAGACTGCTAGTCTTCCGAATTGGTTGTCATCAAGCCCATCCGTTTCCTCTTTCTTTTCCAATTCCTCAATCTCCTTCAAAGTGGACTCCTTCCGTTGTAGAACATTCCCAAAGGTTACTCGATTCCAATTTTTGAGCCTCCTATGAAGTCTACCCAATTTTCTCATTAGCTTGTGGCTGGATCCGACTGGGACATGTGCTCTTCCCAACTTTTCTTAACCAACACATGACATTCCTTGTTAGTTAACCACATTTTTTCGAATATGAAGATTTTAAAGTGCCTCTCTTCCCAACTTTTCTTAACCAACACATGACATTCCTTGTTAGCTAACCACATTTTTTTGAATATAAAGATTTTAAAGTGCCTCCCTCCCTCTTCTCCCGTACCACTGATGATTGGTATATGATCCGATGTGTTTCTAATGCTAGATCGAGCCATCGCCCCTGGGAATTTAGTCTCCCAGTCCGTAGAAACCAATACCCGGTCCAACTTTGCCAGAATCGGTTCCTTCCTCCTATTAGACCAAGTAAAGCTACTGTCACGCCCCGCTTCTCAGAAACACAGAATACGAGCGTGTGACGAAGCCCAGCGAATGATTTTAATATCATCCATAAGCTGTAGGATCGACTCAGCATCACAAAAAGAATATAACAAGATGTATACAACCAAGCATGCATGAATAATTTATTAAGCAACAGAAAACAATTGAAACAAATAATAATATCCAAATAGTTTTCAAGTCTGGATCAAAAGATAAAACTCAGGAACTTAAGCCCGTTACAAGTTTTAAGTAGTAAGAAATAAATAACTCAAAAAAAATAAATAATTTAAGTATGTCCTTTTTCCATTTGAAGCCTAAAATCTCTGCTCATCAATTCCAGCAGGCAACACGTCTCCAAAGTCTGTTAATTAATAATAAAAAGAAAATGGAGGAAACAAGAGAAACGCCCTTAGTGCAAGTTAGGGCCACAAATAGTAAAACAAGTAGAAGCAACATGGAACAAGATTTAGAATCAAGAATATAATAGGGATGCAACAAGTAGTGGGGATTCAAGAAACTAGTTAGCAGAAAGACAACTCAAGTGACAAGATTGGGTAATAAATACTAGTAGTAGAACAAGTGGCTAGTGAACATATAATGGTATCATGCATCAAGTGTCAAGTCTCAAGTCTCAAGTCTAGTGTCAAGTATCAAGTCTCATGTATCACGTAATCAAGTATCAAGTAATCATGTATCATGTTCAAGTCTGGTAGTTATTACTATCTAGGTAGCACTTCATGTGCCATCCTTTTATCACATGATTGCTACAGTCAATGCAATTTCGTTTAGGCCTAGTGGTGGATTTTATAGGACAGTGTACTCAGGTCATGTAGGAAATACAAGCATGTGATCAAACCATGGGCTCTAGAGGTGGCCCCCACAGGCTCTAGAGGTGGCTCCCGTCAACCTTTGATGCGGTACTTAGTTCTACGTGGCACTTAGTTCCATGTGATCGCAAATACATATCATGTAATCATATAATGGGCTCTAGAGGTGGTCTCTGTAGGCTCGGAGGTGGCTCCCGTCACCCATGACGTGACACTTAGTTTTACGTGGCACTTAGTTCCCTTTAACGTAAAATTATGGAAAACATGGGCTCCCTTCTGAGTGCACTTACTTATATTGTCCACTACTATGGTCTTTCCCTTAAATTCCGGCTTGTTATTTATTATTATTATCAAGAAAACATGAAAGTGTGCAAAACAAGTCAAGTAAATATAATCAAGAACATGGAACAAGTTTAAGATAATTATAAAGCATATTTGAGGGTCAACACGAACCAAAATATCAAGAACAACGAAAATCTAAAATCTGGACAGCATGACGTTGCTGTACCAAAATTGTGATTTCCATTGCTACAAGATAGCAAATATGAATCCGTCAGAAGATCTAGAAATTAGATTCCTACTCAGTTCCAATGCATATAATTAAGGTACATGAAAGTTGTGGTAACATATGTCAAAACAACAAACTATACGGCATTTGTGTTCAGGTAGAATTTGTGAATCTGAGTTTATACATATGAAACAGGGTGGAAACATCATTAATTAATTCTGATAAAATTAGGGAATGTTCTCTAGGGTGCCCAACAACAATATGCAAAATTTTAAGTCAATTACTCACTGGTAGCATAGTTAAATAATTGCAAACTAAAGAGGTGCAGCAGTTTTTGTGAATCTGTGACTACTGACACAGCAGCAGTAAAACTGCAATATCTCCTAGACCGTAACTCGGAATTCGAAAATTTTGGAAGTTATTGACAACTAGACATTTAGGGCTACATTTCATATTCAGGGCTCAAGTTCAGATTTTAATTTTATAGGGGTCGAAACAGCAAGTCCATAACAGTAGCAAGTATGAATTTCTTTTATATACAAGTTGCATGATAATCGGCTATTATGAGTTAAGATTAGTGTGTGATACAAATACAGATGTAATGGGGATCAAGTCAGCAAGTCTCTTATATTTCTCAACTCTATAGAATGTAAGATCGACACAATACATCACACCTCACACGTCTACAAGTCAAAGGGTTCATGTCCAAGTAATTAGGAGATAAAATGTCTAACTAGTTTTGTAAATATATATCAACGAAAGGGTTGTGACTCTTAAGATTATGGAATCGATGAGGAATAATATTAGATCAACAATGATGAGACAAGGAGGAGTCACAACTACTATCTATTTGGGGTATTTTCAAATTAAACGCTTATACTAGAACAAAAATTTGTATAAGAAGAATACTTGCCTTAGGGGTGAAGACGATGAATCCGATAGAGGAATAATGGAGATGAATCCCAACACGGACTCAACGAACGGATCGAACGAACACACGAACCAATCACCAACACGATCACAATCGCAACCGCGAACACCAAGCACGGATCTCGATGATCAAGATCAACAAGACCAGACGGTCCAGATCTCCTGATGACGAAGATGATGATGATGATCAAGATCGATCGATCGAGTGACTGCGATCAAAGGATATTGACGATCATCATGATCGTGACGACTAAGAAGAGATCGGATGGCCTAGATTAAGATGATCAAGATGAGACCGACGGTCCAGGATCACTTGATGAAGATCATAAAGATCCGACGGCCAGAATCGATCAATCAAGATGATCATGATCGCGATGATGATTAAAATCAAACGGACGGCTCACATGCACTTGATCAAAACCCAACAAACAAAAAACAACCGAGGCTTGGCTGACGGCTCCGACGGCGGATGGTGCTGCTGCAGGTGGCTGTGGCCTAGCGGCGACGCGAGACAGGGCGGCGGTGGTCGCCGTCGCTGCTGCGACTGCGCCGCGATGGGGGCAGGGAGTGCAGCGGAGGATGGGGGAGCACCGGGAGACGGGGGTCGCACACTTCGGAAGGGTGATGAGCTGAGGGGTGCAGGGGGGTAGGCGCGGTGGAGCACAGGGAATGCTGTTGGCATCACGACAGGGTGGCACCACCATGGGCGAGGGAAAGATCGGGAGGCGCAAAGGGGTAGGGCGCTCTGGGGTGCGATGCAGGGGCGTGCAGGGGCGAAGTGCATGAGACGGGAAGGGAGAGAGAGGGGAAGGTGAAGAGGTTGAACGGCTAGGTAGAATTAGGTTAGTACAGTAGGGTAGGGTTAGGGTTCGGTTTAGTAGGGTATTTATATAGTGGGTTATTGGGTTTGGGTATTTGGGTAGATAATCCAATAGGTGAATGGGTAATGGGTTTGGGTTATTACAATCTATAGGGTTTAAAATCCAATAAAATAAATAATAGGATTTGAGGTTTAATTAAAAGATCCAATAAGAGAACAGAAATAATTAGCATTATAGGGTTTTTTTTAAAAATGTACATATAAACATACATCAAATCACACAATAAAATACAATTAAATAAGCATATTCGCACTTTACAAAAATAATACTACTAATAATAATAACAATAAGTTTTATATAACAAAATGTACATTTATCA
Source organism: Hemerocallis citrina (assembly GCA_017893485.1). NCBI lineage: Eukaryota > Viridiplantae > Streptophyta > Magnoliopsida > Asparagales > Asphodelaceae > Hemerocallis > Hemerocallis citrina. Next base: position 333,180,512 of record CM030359.1, on the reverse strand, counting down.
AAATAACTCAAACAACAACACATTTAAATTTAAATTGAGTAAAAATACAAATAATCGATCAATTAGAAATATAAATTAAAATATGCCGTTATTCGAACCAAATATAGTTTCGATTAGAAAACACTTTAATAAAATATCCGAAACAAATTTCAAAACAAAGTGAATTTATAATTAGTCAAAATACAGAAAATATTCAGAAAATATGTATTTGGGAAAGTAGGGCTTACAACTACGATCATTGACCGGGATTTCCATCAAGCTCAAATTTGAAATGACTTGGTTGAACTTGAAACTGTCGCGGTCATTGCCAGTCCCGCCTCTTCTTTCATGTATGTGCATGACGATATTAAAATGGCCTCCTAGCACCCATTCACAGGTCATTAAAATCGCATCCTAGCACCGATATCAGTGTACCACATTCGCACTTCCTCGATGGCACTTGGTTGCATGAGCTTAAACTGCATGTAGAATGAGTTAGGTGTTTCCTATACTAGTCTTTATCTATTTCCGGCTTGTCCCTCTTTCCTGTACTATATTGGTTGTGAGAGGATTTACAGTCAGTAATAAAATTGTCAAAATCTTGATTGGAGCCATCTCATTTGTCCCATAACTTAACGATTACGGCTTAAATGGTGATGGTAATGGTGACACCGATATGGTCAATTAAGTATTTTTTGGTCAAATCAATCACATCGCTTGCAGTTGATGTACAACAAGATTTTTTATTCTCGTCGTTCAGGTCTTGAAGACTGATGTTGAAGCTGCTCTGAAAGTTCTAAATTTTGCTATATATCACAAAGAGTTGACTGACATGGAGGACCGTGAACAAAGGGGAAGAGAAATGGAGATGAAACGAAGAGCTGATCATGATGCAAACAACAATGATGAAGATGGCACTGAAAGGTGAGTCCATCTCCTTGAAGAATCATTCTGTATTTATGATGTGTTCGTCATAAGTCTATAAATTAATGTATGTGTTTATTTGTTTGGCATCAGTGTTTAGCATCTTCTATTATAAACTCTGGATGCTCACTCTGGTTTATTCCCATGATTATGACCTGTCACTTACTGATATTGAGCCTTTTTCCCCCCTCTAATTCTAACCCATCAAGCTCTTTATTGATAGACTTGTCTACTTTTACCTGTTGTTTGCTAGATATAACTTTTGGTATGAAACTATAGACTATTTTTTAAGATCAAAATTCAAAATGTATAATTTCAAATTCAAGAATGCAGTGTTTTATATATTGCTTACTATATAATAGAAAGTACTGCTCTTGATAACTGAATTGTCCAGTTGTTTAGGATAAAGCTTCTATGGAATACATGTTTGGCTCCAAATTTCGTTAAATACTCAAATCGCCGTTGCATTCACATACAAGGGAGGAAGAATGATGTCATGCAAACCTTTGTCCTTGACCGTCCAGCCATGCTTAGGTTTTTCACCATGTATATTCCTTCACAAGTCAATAATATTACATTTTAGTTCAGAATAGGAGGTCATAATGACTAAGCGAGTTGCCTCTTGCATGGTATAACTGTATTTCATACATTGTTTCTTTAAAACGTAAAGAGGATATATTAGTCAAGCGGTTTCATGGTGGAAAATGAAACCTTATGGCAGTGGCCTTGTATCTAATGCTGTGCCAGTCGTAGATACATGTACAAATTTATATTCTGACTATAAATATGAAATTTGTACAAGATTGTTGACTTTTAAAAATGTGCTATGGTTATATAAATAACACTACAGAAATATGGGACAATTTGAATTTGAAATATTTTGATGCCAAATAGTCCCACAAATTTTAAACTTGGTGTTTCAGGGTTGAAGAGGAAAATGTTAATTTGTGGTTCCTTCTTTCCCTTCATAAGTTGGAGTATGATCAGCTTTAACTTAAAACATAATGGCCCATTAACTCGCAACTCAGAGAAAGAAATGAAATATTTGAACGTATCAAGTCTTTCCTCGTAAGAAATTCCAGTTCAACATGTCTGTGGCTTTTGCATAGCGTCTTGTACGTTGGCCATCTTAACAGTGACCCCTTCCTCCAAAATTTTTTTTACAAAAAAAGGAAAAAAAAACAGTGGCTCCTTGGGGTCAAATGCTTTTGAAAGCAAAGAATGGCTTCACCATTTTCCTTTGGGACCATAATTGTTGCTGTTAATAGTTCATCTCAATATTGTCATTTTAGCTTCCTTTTTTATATATAATAGATTTGCTCATATTATGTATAATTTTCTTCCAGTACACCAGTGGATGCCATGGAAGTTGATGGACCAGCAGAACAAGATCTCACTCCAGAGAGGTCCTACTTTTATTAACTTCTTCCCTTTCTTTATTAATAGCCCATTCTTGGGCAATCATTGACTTTTTTTTTAAATCTGACTGCAGAATACAAAACTTTGAAGACATATTGGGTCAGCATGTGCTAGCTAACCACCTGGATCGGATCTCCATTACAGAAGTCGAACAGCTAGTTAACCATGAACCTGCTCAACCTTACACAAGAAACCAAACCATATCTATCTTGGAGGTAATGCAGTATACATTGATCTGGTGATTTTTCCGCATACAATACAAGAAAGATAATTATGTAAATTTCTTCATTCCAGTAATTGCAATATCACCTTATTCCCTTTAATCTGGCTTTGTTTCAGAGAATGCAAGATTCGAACAGAATAATGCTACGCGACGGAATAGTTAGAATTCTTTGACAGAAACAAACTGATGCTTTTATCAAGAAGGGCTACAACCAATAGACAGTTCCCCTTAGGCCCGAGGTAAAGTTTGAGGCCATTTATCAGTAGAACTTGTGGCATTGTCTGTTGATAATTTGTGTATTGTCAGCTGCTGCTTGTCCTATGATAGTGCCCATATATACTGTTGGATTCTGTGATCAATTTGTTTGCTTGAGTGAGATTTTTCCTAGGTGGTAAAGTTATTAGCGATTAGCTGTATCATTGTTATTTCTGTGTTTTACATGATCAGCAAATTCAGCAATTAATCTGTTAGCCAACTAAATTTTAATTGTTGGTCCCAACAAAAAACCTTAATGGTGGTAACTGTTATGCATCATTTGTTCCTGTTTCTCAACGGCTCCAAAATATCTGAACTGAAATATTAAACCTTCAAAATTTTCTTTCTAAGCATGGTACGCAATAATTCTGATGTATGGAATGATGAAAATGCCGAGAAACTTGTTGAATAGGGAATTAATTTCGTCAAACCTTTTGCTGGACTTGTTTTGTTTTCTTATTGATTTACATGTACTGAATGATGATCTGTCACGGTATTTGACTGTATACTGCAATCATTTTTTCCTGTACACATCCGACATCCACTTTGCCGTTTGTGGGGGCATCCATTGCAGCCACAGCAAATTTTCATTACCTGTATATGTAATTGCTTGCGTCAGAGAAAATTCGGCTTACATGGGCATATAGAAGTGATATGAAACAAGGCCTTGATTGCCTTTGCATCTCCTCAGGAATTAGCTCTACCCAATCTCCTTGAGAACTGGGAAGATCAAGCCAGGGGCGTCGGTGCCCTTACATTCTCATAGAATTCATACGCCCAAGTGGATGCAAAATATGTTTCCCTATGCATGTATGCGTGTAATGATGTGAAATTGCTTGATATATTTGTTAAAATACAACATGATAACATATGCAAAACCCGAAAAAAATATGTTCTCAAAGAACAACCAGGATCCAAAAGCAAATCTAAAAGTCACCAACTAGAACATGGGAAAGATAATAAAAGTAAGAAATAAAATTAGTGTTTAGAAATGGATCGAATTATTGCACTGACTCTCCATAAAGAAAGTACTGCTTCCACTATACTGGTGCGTAGGGTTATGGGGCGAACTTGGCGTCACCGCACTCCAAAACTCCTGCATTCTTCAATTGGAGCCTCGAATCTATGAACCAAATATTGGGAATAGGAAGAAGAAGATAAAAGAAATCTGATTCTTTTTGGAAACGTGTATTTTCTGGTGCAACATATTATGCACTCTCGGTGAGGAGGATAGGGAAAAGAGGGGAAAGATGAGATTGATTGATGTGAGATTAATTGATTGATTGATTTTGAATATTTGAATTTTAAATTAGGGTTTGAAATTTGAATTAGAGCATCCACAATGGTGTTCTCATTTTTGAGAAAATAGCATCTACATATAGGAAATATGGATTATATCTGCAGTGGTACTTTGCTAAATTTTTGCTAAAATTTGAGAAAGACGATACATGTTGCTTCGTCCGTTTTTTTTTACAGTTAGTTAATTAATGATTAGATATTAAAATAGGTTAATTAAATAAATTAAATAATAAAATATAACCTAAAACCTACTTAATTCTACACTAAACCTACTTTTACACTAACCTAATTCTCCATGTTTGCTGGACGGGACATGTTGTCCTGTCCAAGCAAAAAATGCTTGAAACGGGACAAGTCTCGTTTCAACAGTTTTTTGATTTTTTTTTTCCAGACTATACATGACAGTCTAATCATTAAAAAAAAATAAAATTGTCAGACGAAAACATTGCTCGTCTGATCCCATTAAAAAATTAAAAAAAAATAGGGACGGAACAACATGTTCCGTCCCCTATAATTTAAGAATCGCAATTTCGTTTCTAAAAAATGAGAAGCGACTGTAGCGAATTTGCCATTTTAGGACAAAATAGCAAACGACTACAGCACCTTGTTTCTCAAAAAATAAGAAATTGGCAAATATAGCAAACGAATGTGGATGCTCTTATATGTGGAAGAATGTGTTTGATGTTGAAGTTTGAATTTTAATTTGGGATTTTGAAATTCAAAAGTTAAATTTGATTTGGAGTGTGGAGAGAGAGATTTCAATGTAATTTGAATTTCAATATAGATTTTTGAAATTCAAATTATTAATAGGGGAGTTTTGAGAGATTATCTTTGATGTAAGTTGAATTTCGAATTAGATTTTAATTTGAAATCCAAATTACATGGTTGGAGTAGTCGGCGAGTGCAAACGTCATATTTGATAGGCATGATGTTCGTTTATGGAGAAGTTCGTTAGTAGCATCGGCCTATCGGTTGAGAATGTCTACTGTTGAAAGCTGAATTTGATGCAATCGGAGGATGGCGTCGCGGTGGGGTTAGTTTGGCGGATATACGATGGCAACGTCGTTGGGTGAAGAGTTAGCTTGCCAACAAGAGATGGTGGTTGTGGTTGTTGACAGAGTGGACGTTGGCGAGAAGGTGGAGGGGAAGGAGTTTCTGGGGTGGAGAGTTATTTAGATGAATTTTGAATTTCAAGTTAGATTTTTTGGAATTTAGATTTCATCTGGGAGGATGGGCGGAAGAATAGGGTGCAGATGCCTCGTCTACAAGTTTAGTTAGGGAAGAGACTAGTTAGGGATGTAGGCTTAGCTTTATAATTGTTTTTCACTGTTCCGTTTTAGGAACATATAGATGTTTATTAGTTGTACTACTTGTTTCGTAAATTATTGATTAATGAAGTGGTGATGATGTCACCTTCTTTTTAAAAAAAAAAAAACATATATAATGGACTCTATTAAAACAAATAAATAAAGATTAAGATATTAACCGATATATTCTTAATCCTAGTGAATCAATTTCTACATCGAATAACTCTCCATACTCTTTAAATTACCATAATGAGGGGATAGTTATATACAAAGAGCTTCACATCCAACAATTCGTCCTATGTGGCACTAAATATGTTCCTATATTTGTATGGCATCCATATAAGGACAAACCTATATTAGATAAAACTCTTCCATACAAGAATTGTGGATTTTTTCTCTTAATTCTCTTCATCAATTTTCAACAATATCCACATCTTATATCGCTTGGTGGATATATGGTCGGCTGTAGCAGCTGTTAGTCCTATAGTACAGACCCAGGAGATGAGAGGCCCACAAGAGTTAAAAAGAATCCTGGGATTTGAAGGATTTTTCGTAGCATAGGTGGCGCGCAAGTAGAGCGGGAACTGGGTGAGCTGGCAGAGGCAGTTAGAGACGGTTACATGAGTAAGAGATGGAGAGAGAGTGGATTGTATGAATTGTAAGGGACTATAAAAGGGGATTGTATACTGTAATGAAGATTTAGACAATGAATATACTTTCTTCTTTCCTAATTTTATTGATCTCAACTACTTCTCTTCTTGTTCTTCCCCAACTTCTCAAATTCTAAACCTTAATTTCCAATTCCTTTTCCTTAACTGATACTGTCGTATCAATTGGTGCTTTCACCTATCTGAATTCAGCAGTGGTGGATGGTGCCAAATTGCGTTTGTTGTACGAGGCAATCTTAGGATTGAAAGAGATGGCGAAAGCTGAAGACGAGCAAATTCAAGAACATCAAGGATTGTTATCGGAGTTCGTGCATCGATTTACTGTTTTGGATAAAAAATTCAATCAGCAACTCTGTCAATCGCAGATGACAGCAGACATCACGGTAAGGCATTCTTCAACCCACCATGATTCATACATCAAGAACCCTAGATTAGACTTTCAAGATTTGAAGGGGAAAATCCGATGGGTCAACTTTTGAAGGCAAATCAATTTTTTCCTTATCATAAAACTTCGATATAGCAGAGGCTAGATACTGCATCATTTCATATGGATGGAAGAGCATTGACATGGTTACAACACAAATTTGATAATGGAGAGTTCCAAAGTTGGGCAGATTTAGTTATGCAGGTGGATATTAAATTTGGTCCGTCGGCGTATGTTGATCATGCAGGTTTGTTGTTTAAACTTACTCAAATTGCTGTTTTTGGGGATCTACGGCTTGGTTATCATCCTTTCTTTGCTTTTTCAATGATGTTATGATGTATTAGATTTGTACTTTCGTGCCGCAGTGCACTGATTGTTGCTTTAGAATTTGTAGGACTTTTGTTGTAATCCCGTTAATCTTTCATTAATGAGATCGGTGACTTCGGTCACTTTAACTTCAAAAAAAAAAAAAAAAAACTTACTCAAACTGCGTCATTATCTAAATATCAAGATCAATTTGATGTGTTAATCAATGAGACAAAAGAGTTTACTATATCTTCAGTTTTGAGTTGCTATGTGTCTGGCGTGAAACCATAGATTAGAAGAGAGGTTCTGGCACACAAACATTCTTCTTTAGCCGATGCAATTGGATTGGCTAGGTTGCAGGAGAAGAAGTTTAATGATTTGAGAGCCTTGGGGGGGGGGGGGGGGGGGGGGGGGGGGGGGAGGGGGAGAATAGGTGTATGAGCCTGCACAAGAGAGTGATTCTATACCTGAGCTATCAGTGATTCAATCTTAGCAAAGCGCTAGGAGCTTCTACACAAGTTGAAGTTGCATTTAACTCTTATCTTAGTGCATAATGAAGAGCAAGGCTGATGATAATAGGAAGGAGAAGGAATTTCAGGTAGGGGAATGGGTATTTCTCCAGCTCAAACCCTATAGGCAACATTCTTTGATTCATAGGCAAAATCAGAAATTTTCTAAGAGGTGCTATGGGCCTTATCAAGTGATTATGAGGATTGGGAAGGTAGCATATAATATGCAGTTGCCTGGGGGAACTCGTATACATCCTGTATTCCATATATCATTGCTAAAAAAGTGTGTGAGTATGCCTTCGCAGGTGATGTTTGAAGAGTTGCCTGACATCAACAAAGATGATCAGTGGGTGTTTCAACCAGCTGAGATTTTGGGAAAGAGTCGAATCAAGGTTATGGGGGACTTCATTACTAAGGTGTTAGTGTTGTGGAAAGGATGGTCAGCAGAAGAGTCGACTTGGGAGATGGAATATGCCACAGCTAAAGCTTTTCAAAATCTTAGCCTTGAGGACAAGGTTTTTTGAGGAGGGCCGTATTGATGCAGAAGTTGTTAGGCTTAGTACAGGTCCAGGAGAAGAGGGACCCACAAAAGTTAAAAAGAAGCTCGGGTATTTGAAGGATTTGGTAGCATTGGTGGCGCACAAGAATAGCGGGAACTGGGTGAGCTGGCAGAGGTAGTTAGATATGTTGGAAAATAATCTACGTGGACTCACATATGTGACTAAATGTACAATTGCTATTGTAAAGTCTAACCCAAATTAAAGTGATCTAATCAAGATTAAGTAATGGGTTAAAAGCATATAATTTAAAGTGTGATATAACACGTGTAGAGACCGTAAAGTAAATTTCTTATTTTGTGATTGGCAAAATTGGAAATCAATATTTATCAATTAGGGTTATGGTCCCCTATATATACGCATCTTCTTATTCCATCTGTCATCCCATCAACAGAAGAATAGAGAGACGACCTCTCATAGAAGTGCGTATTATATAGGAAGATCCAAACCCTCTGCGCAATCTCCATCAATGGCTTCAGGTTAGTGCTTCCGCTTTTAATATTCATCTTCTTTTGATTTAGCAAAGATCTATAGTTTCATGATTTAGGATTTTATATTAAAGCACTTTTGCAACATGATTAAGATCTAGAATCATAAAGACATGTTTTAGGTTGTCATTAATATTTTATGCATGTTCTTAAGTGTATATAAAATACCAACAATTGGTATCAGAGCCATCTTTGCTGTATTAATTGAAGATAGTTAGGGTTTCTTGTTTAAGAAATTTAGGGTTTCTTGTTTAAATAAACTTAAGAAATTTAGGGTTCTTTTGATCTTCCTGTTTAAGAAATTCAATTAATGATTTTAATTGATGAAATAATTGGATCAATTGCTTCAGATCTTGAAATTTAAATAAAATTAAATAAAATAAAAGTTGACACGGTCATTAGGTTGTACAAACATCGCATCAGTATCTCTGCTGCTCTGTTTGCAATCACCTGTTGAACAGAGAACAAAAGTATGCTATAAGCAAGAGCAAGAAAATCACGGATATCGAAATTGTGTTTTGACTTTTGAGAAGAAACAGCTGATCCAATACTCAAGGAAGTAAATATGGAATCTCAAAGGATGTCCACTCATGTTCTCTGCTAATAAAATTATTGGTTCATTCGGACTTATGTATGTATAAGACTTATGTACGTATATACATGTAATAATAATAATATGTGTTTATGAAATCAAATAAGGCTTTGGTTTATGTATATATATATATCGAAATTTATTTTGATATATGATCAATTTTGTGTACATATTTTGGTTAATATATATAGCTCCAAAGGTAGATAAATAGTCTGAGATAAGATTTACCTTATTTGAATTCACTAAACATCTTTCATTATATATAAGTCATTTCAATCAATATTCATGTTTTGTTTACAAATTGTACATGTTTAATATTTTAAGTGAATTAATTGAAGCATGATGACACTAAAGTGTCCTCTCTTGTGAAGATTATTCATGAAAAATATTAAATGTTGTGCAAGTGTATGTCCATGCGAGTATTGATCGGCCCAAAGGCAGGTCTATACTTGGCCGGATTACATCTGCACTTGTGATGGTAAACATGTGATAATTATAAGGTTGCACTTGTGAATAATAAATCGATCCAAAGAGAGTTTTGTTATTGCACATGCATTATTATCAATGTTTGATCATTACATCAAGAGTATCACTAGCAGTTAATATTACTGCCCAAAGACTTGATATTAATGTTGCACTTGATATCTTGAGATGTGATGTACAATTATTTGGTTTTGAATATTGATTGATTTTTTGTGAATTATATGGTCATTTGTTCTCATTAAGTTAATATTGCTGCGGTGTCTGCCGACATTTTCTAGGTGCATAGATCTAGACCTTGCATGGATTAAGACACTCATTTTTGTTACAGATTCAAGTTCTCTTTATGAGAAAATAACTTTTGAGAAATGAGAGTGTTCTAATCGCATTGGTCTTCTGGTCATAATGAACACCATTTCAGAAACCTTTAGATGTGTTAAAGAGACCAATCTTGAAGATTAAAAGTACTCATTCGGCTAACACATTTAAGGTAAAGGGCAAAAGAAAGAAATTTGAGTTCACCAAGAATAATGCTGCTAAAGGTCTAGAAAAAAAAAATGATGATGTCATAGTCTAGCGATAAGCATGTTAGTTAAGTGAATCAGAAGATTACAGAATGAGACTGAAAGATTATATGGTGTTCATGTATGACTACAGGTTCATTTTCTAGAAAAGAATGATATTTATCAGTATAGATTCATTAATTTATGTTAATAATTCAATTTTCTGTTATGACTTTGTTATCATTTTAAGTAGATATTATCTTGACATTACTCATCAAAATTATAAAATTAAGGACAAGATAAAATTTTGGGAAACAATTAAATTCAAATTATGGTTTTGTTTTTTTTTTCTTCTTATGAATGTCTAATATTTTGAATAGATCAATTCAAACAAAATATTGCCAAAGTGACCTCTTTTGTGTAGATTAATTTATTTAAAATATCAAGACGATTGTGTGTTTGTAATTCATGCATTTATTAACTGACCCAAAGGTAAGTTGATATTTGGCCGAATTTCATACACATCTGTGGTAATAAATATGTGACAATTATAAGGTATTCCATGTGAACAATAAGTCAGTCCAAAGAATGACTTATTATTTGATAGGATTTATTGTCAATATTTGATTACTACAACAAGAGTACCGCTTACAGTTAATGTTACTGTCCAAAGACTTGATATTAACGTTGTGCTTGGTATCTTGAGATGAGATTAACCATTATTTGAATTTATTGTTTTATATGGATTCTCATGTGAGCTTATTTTGTTTGTTTTTTGTTCTATATTCAACTAGTTTATCATCTGCTACCTCAATAACTGCTAACATTAATTTTGTTCCCATGATTAATGGGAGAAATTTCAAAGATTAGAAAAGGACTCTTAAGGATATGGTAAGGAGTATGATTACCTGAATCCCTCTGGGGAGAAGCATTAAAGACAACAGCTTACATTCTCAATAGAGTACCACCTAACACAGCTGCAAAAATACCTTATGAGCTTTGGACAGGTCGAAAGCCTAGTCTAAAGCACTTTCACATTTAGGGATGTCCAACTGAGGCAAGACCTTACAGGACACATGAAAAGAAATTGGACTCCAAAACAGTGAGCAGCTACTTTATTGGTTATTCTGAACGATCTAGGGGCTGTAAGTTTTATGATCCCACACTAAGGAATATTTTTGAGACGGGAACTGCAACAATTTTTGAGGAAGTTGAGTTTTGGGGAGAAATAAAGTCAGGAACATTGCTTTTAAGGAGGAATTGGATTCAATTACAAATCCAATTCCTACTATCACTTTTGACAATATACAGGTTCCCACACCTATTATTGATCAAGAAGTAAATCTGGAACCTCAACAAGACAATGTTGAACAACCCCCCATTCAAGATGAGGTAATTGTTCCAGAAGAACAAACTCAACAACCTTAAGAACCAGTGCCATTAAGGAGATCCACGAGAGAAAGAAGGAATGCTATTCCGGATGATTATATTGCATTTCTCCAAGAACATGAGGATGACAATGGAATGATGGAAGATGATCCAATCACATTTCATCAGGCCATGAAAGGTTGTAACTCTCAAAAGTGGATTAATGCCATGAATGAGGAGTATAAGTCTATGCAAGACAATAAAGTTTGGGAACTTGTCCCATTACCAGAAGGTGCAAAACCAATTGGTTGTAAATGGATATTTAAGACCAAGAGGGATGCAAATGGTAATGTGGAGAGGTATAAGGCACGTCTTGTAGCTAAAGGCTATACTCAGAAAGAAGGCATTGATTTTACAGAGACTTTCTCTCCAGTTTCATCGAAAGACTCGTTTAGGACAATTATGGCAATTATTGCTCATCTTGATCTTGAGCTACATCAGATGGATGTTAAGACGGCGTTTCTCAATGGTGACATTGACGAGACAATTTATATGGTGCAACCAGAAAACTTTGTGTCGAGAGATCCAAAGAATATGGTTTGCAAATTGACAAAATCCATCTATGGACTCAAGCAAGCTTCTCGTCAATGGTACCACAAGTTTCATCAAGTAATTATCTCATTTGGTTTTGAGATGAATGTAGTTGATGATTGTGTGTATCACAAGTTCAGTGGGAGCAAGCATATATTCTTAGTTCTATATGTCGATGACATATTGCTTGCCACTAATGATATAGATTTATTGCACGAAACTAAAAAGTTTCTGTCCAAGCATTTTGAGATGAAGGATCTTGGGGATGCCTCTTTTGTATTAGGAATTCAGATACACCGAGATCGTTCTCAAGGTAGTCTAGGATTATCACAAAAGGGATACATCGATAAAGTATTCAAAAGGTTTGGCATGCAAGATTGTAAGACCAGGGGATACCCCTGTTGCTAAAGAAGATAAATTTAGTCTCAATCAGTGTCCTAAAAGTAACCTTGAAATTCAGGAAATACAAAAGATTCCCTATACATCAGCTATTGGGAGTCTAATGTATGCTCAAGTATGTACGCATCCGGATATTGCGTACATTGTTGGGATGTTAGGCAGGTATTTAAGAAAACCTGGTATAGACCATTGGATAGCAGCCAAGAGGGTCATGAGGTATCTTCAGAGAACAAAAAAAAAAAACTACATGCTCACATATAGGAAATCAGATCATTTGGAGGTCGTAAGGTATTCTGATTCTGATTTCACTAGGGTGCCAAGATAGCAAAAAGTCTACATCAGGCTATATTTACCTGTTAACTGGAGGAGCTATATCCTGGAAAAGTGTCAAACAGACACTTATAGCTTCTTCCACTATGGCAGCAGAGTTTGTAGCATGCTATGAGGCATCGAATCATGGAATATGGCTGTGGAATTTTGTCACTGGGCTGTGCATTTTGAAAAATATAAAAAGACCACTCAAGTTATTTTGTGACAATAAGTCAGCAGTGATGTATTCCAACAACAACAGGAGTTCGACAAAGTCGAAACATATTGACATAAAGTTCCTAGTTGTGAAAGAAAGAGTGCAAAGTAGATAGATGTCCATAGAGCACATTGGGACAAACTTCATGATAGTAGATCCGCTCACAAAGGGATTACCACCCAAGGTCTTTTATGAGCATACTGCTCATATGGGTGTTGTATTTTTGAGGATATCATGATTTAGTGGGAGTTTGTATTTTATTTGCATTATATTTGTGTGAGATATTTATACATTTGGTTATTTTCTGATCAGAAATAAAGAATTCAGTTTTCTCACTCATTTGTCATGTTTTGGTTCTGACCTCACTTAAGTTTTAAAGAGGATCAGTTGGAAATAAGCATGTGTATAGATCACATTGCATGAAATTTCCATGCTACACATTCACACTTGATCTATGTCATTTGATTATGTTGATATATGTGACCATTGATGAATTTAGTTACGATAAATGTAACGAAAATTGCTTTGATCCTATATTTACATGATTAATGGACGAGATTGTTTGGCTATGCTTTTGGTTATAATAACAAAATTTTGAGCTCATAAAGTATGTACATTTATAAGGAGTAACATATGTGGCCCAAGTGGGAGATTGTTGGAAAATAATCTATGTGGGCACACATATGTGACTAAATGTACAATTGCTATTGTAAAGTCTAACCCAAATTAAAGTGATCTAATCAAGATTAAGTAATGGGTTAAAAGCATATAATTTAAAGTGTGATATAACACGTGTAGAGACCGTAAAGTAAATTTCTTATTTTGTGATGGGCAAAATTGGAAATCAATATTTATCAATTAGGGTTATGGTCTCCTATATATACGCATCTTCTTATTTCATCTGTCATCCCATCAACAGAAGAATAGAGAGACGGCCTCTCATAGAAGTGCGTATTATATAGGAAGATCCAAACCCTCTGCGCAATCTCCATCAATGGCATTAGGTTAGTGCTTCCGCTTTTAATATTCTTCTTTTGATTTAGCAAAGATCTATAGTTTCATGATTTAGGATTTTATATTAAAGCACTTTTGCAACATGATTAAGATCTAGAATCATAAAGACATGTTTTAGGTTGTCATTAATGTTTTATGCATGTTCATAAGTGTATATAAAAATTCCAACAAGATATGGTTACAAGAGTAAGAGATGGAGAGGTAGTGGATTGAATGAATTGTTTACAATGGCATTTCTCAAATGCTATTATATGGCAGCTACAGTAATAGCGTATGGGAATGGATCGTGCAGTGGTCATTTGCTAAATTTGAAAAACATTCAAAAAAGTCACTTAAACCAAATTACAGTAAGGGTTAATTATAATCTCTGGCCGGTGATTGGATCCCAGCCAGTGATTGGATCATCTATTAATTATAAACCAAAAAATTTTGAAAATGCCTTGGACGGGATATGTTCTTCCGTCCGACTCAGACGGGGAAACATATCCCGTTTGAGGAGTTTCTTTAAAAAAAAAAAAACTTTTTAAATTGAATTAGGGAAGGATGGTATATGTTATACCGTCCGACCCATTATTTAAAAAAAAAAAATTAATTGTGAGACGGTATATGTTTTCCCGTCTGACGGGATTAAAATATCTTAAAATCGGAGCAACGGTATATGATATCCCATCCTTTATAATTTGAGAATGGGTATTTCATTTCTCAAATTTGAGAAACAAGTATAGCGAATTTGCTAAAAATTGGCAAAATGAAAAACCATTGCAGACGATCATTTCTTATAAAATGACAATTTGCCAATTATAAAAAACCACTGTGGATGCTGTTAAGAGACTATAAAAGGAGATTGTATATTGAAATGAAGATTCAGACTAAGAATAAACTTGTTCTTTCCCAATTTTCTTGATCTCAACCACTTTTTCTCTTGTTCTTCCCCAAATTCTCAAATTCAAAAACCCTAATTCCCAATTCCCTTCCCTCAACTGATACACTTGTATCATGGTCACTAGCAAGAACGTTGAAGTTAGGACATTGGAAGTTGATTGACGAACAAGAGATATAGAGATGCTAGGAATGTAGTCTCCATATTGTTTGTGTTTTTTTTTTTTTTTTTGATTAAAAGATGACCGAAGTCATCGCTTCATTAAAAAGTACTTAACGAAACAGAAATAGTAGATACATAGAGCTCGCAGGCTAATAATACCCAAAACCATCTAATCCGGGCTAAACTTCCCGAACATCAAACAGAATACATGATAGTAATAAAGCATCTAAAACATCGGACCCACATCTGGGACCTACTGCCAAAAGTGAACAGTCCCCCTGCTTGTTGGCTACTCTGCCCCCTCTCCTGGGCGCATCTTCTTCCTGGATCTATTGAGACCTGTCCATTCATAACGACAAATGTGAATTTTTTGCATCAACGAGGAAAGAGAATGACGAACGCTATTAAAACAAAAATCGTTGTGGTCTAGCCATAGGTTCCACAACATGGATGCCACAACTATTTCCCACTCTAGTCTAACCTCTTTTGTACTCCTGTTATTTCTAAGAATCCCCCAAACCTCAGTACTCGACCCCGGACAGTGTAACTCTCCGAACGAGATACCCACTTCCCCCCATACCCATCTAGCTCTATGACAATTGAATAAAATATGGTTCGTATCTTCATCTTCGGACATACAAGTAGAACATAACCCACTTTCCACGATTCCCCGCTTTCTCAAATTAAACCTGGTTAGAATTGCATCGTTCTCCACCAACCAAAGGAAAACTTTAACTCTGGAAGGAGCGCTAATACCCCAAATCACCTCCGTAATCTCGTTTCTAATACTGCCATCATTCAGCCTTTTGTATAGGGAAGAAACTGAGAACTTTCCGTTGGTCTCCAACATCCACCTTCTCTCGTCTTCCGACTGTTGGGTGTAATTCCCTTCTATCCGAATGAAATTATTGACCATTTGAAATTGATCGATCTCGACCTGTTCAAGTGTATCCTTTACCTCAAGTCTCAATTTGAAGTTCTTCTAAACATTGGATACCAACGAATCTTTATTCAGAACTGCTTCTGCCGCTGCAGGGAAAAGGCTCATAAGTGAATTACAACCGCACCACTTGTCTTTCCAGAATCTTGTTTTCGTGCCATCTTTAACCCTACAAAGAGTATTGTTGTGGTAAACCTCCCCCGTTATGTAAACCCCTTTCCAAAAGAAAGATTTTCTACTATGGATGCTCTTTCCCCCAAATCTGAATTTCTTCCTTGTCCTGTAATTAGTAAGAGACTTACACCACCAATTATTACGCTGTATAGCCAACTTCCACCACCACTTACTAAGTAGGGCCCTGTTCATGTCTCTGAGATTAATAATACCCAACCCTCCGAACTCCTTCCTTTTGCAGACCCTCCCCCAGCTAACGAGATGTATCCCTTTCCCCCCCTCGTTTGTTCCTTTCCATAGAAATATCCTTCTAAATCTGTCTATCTTGTGGATAACCCATGCCGGTAATTCATAAATAGATATCAGATAGATAGGGATACTGTTGATAACTGTGTTAAGCAATGTGATCCTACCTCCCAACATAAGGAATTGCCCTTTCCACCCTGCAAGTCTTTTCTCGATCCTATCGATAAGTGTTTTCCAATCTTCCTTAGCAAGCCTCCCTGGCCTGATGGGAATCCCAAGGTACTTAAGCGGGTACTCTCCCCTATTGCATCCTAACATCTGTTGAATCATAGAAATGGGGACGGAACATCGCTCGCTCAGCTGAATGACGCAACTCTTGTTGAAATTTACCTTCATTCCAGACCACGCCTCAAAGCACTTCAAAACTGATCCCATCGCTATGATATCCTCTTTCAATGCCTTCTCAAATAATAACGTATCATCCGCATATTGCAGAATAGAAATAGGCTCGGAAAAGCCCTTGATATCAATTCTAAAGTGAACCTTGTCCTTGTTCCCATTGGCAATCATCTCCGGCAATCCATTAGCAACTATAGCAAATAACAACAATGACAAAGGATCCCCCTGACGAAGCCCTCTCTTGCATTTGATCTCCTTACCCTGTGCCCCGTTAACGATAAGGAATGATTTACCTCCTCTGATGCAAAGGAATATCCACTTTCTCCACTTTTCCCCAAATCCTTTAAGTAGTAGTGCTTCGTCCACCGAGTTCCATTCAACTGAGTCATAAGCCTTTTGGAAGTCCACTTTAAAAAGGAAACCGTCAGTTTTGTCTCTGCTTGCTCTGAAGACTGTTTCATGAGCCGAGGCCACGCTATCCATGATGTCCCTTCCTTTAATAAAGCCACTCTGTGACTGTCCAATAATATCATTAAGTATAGGCCCCAATCTGTTGGCCAATACCTTGGAGATGATCTTAAAGGAACCGTTCAGTAGACTGATAGGCCTGAAGTCCCCAGCCTCCTTAACTTCAGCCTGCTTGGGGATCAACACAATGTTCGCATAGTTCAAACGATCTAGATCTATTTCTCCCTTGTAAAAATCTCCAACTATTTGCATGAAGTCCCCTTTGATGATACTCCAATAGAGCTTGTAGAAAAAAATCGGATAGCCATCTGGACCAGGAGCTTTATCCGATCCCAGGCTATTAATAGCGGAGAGAACCTCTTCTTCTTTGAAAATGGTCTTAATATTATCAGATCCGTTAAGCCTAGAATCCAACCACATATTCTGATTCAACGAACACCTATGCTCCCTTCTTTTACCCAAGAGGTCCTTGTATTTGTCATGAAGATGCTGCTTAATTCTATCTTCATTCTCGCACCAGCCTCCTTCCACCTTAAGCCCAGAAATGTGATTTTTGCGCCTACGACCATTTGCCATCTTATGGAAAAATTTAGTATTGGCATCTCCTTCCTTCAACCATTGGAATCTTGAGCGTTGCTTCCAATAATATTCCTCCATCTTCCCCATGTGAAGAATGTCTTGTCTATTCCTCCGTAGCTCCTCTAATTTAGTCTATATTAGATCTCTTTCCTCCTCTATGATTTCTAAATGCTCGATCCTCTCTCCTATCTCTTCTTTGAGTCTCTGATTCTGCCCAAATTCCATCCTAGCCCAGAGCTTCAGTTTTGAACGTAATCTCCTGGTCTTTTGAATCCAACATCCCACGTCCGAATCTGTCGTGGTAGGAGCATTCTAGCTTTCCTCAACTATCCTCTTTGTTTCTTCGCACAAAGTCCATGACTTCTCAAACCGAAACTGATGAGTATTCCTTCTTTCCCCTTCCCCGGAGTTCAGAGCTAACGGAATGTGATCAGAAGTAAATCTTATCATCGCTTTGACCTTGGCTAAAGGGAAC
The DNA here is from genome assembly GCA_017893485.1 of Hemerocallis citrina. Classification (NCBI taxonomy): domain Eukaryota; kingdom Viridiplantae; phylum Streptophyta; class Magnoliopsida; order Asparagales; family Asphodelaceae; genus Hemerocallis; species Hemerocallis citrina. Next base: position 333,162,358 of record CM030359.1, on the reverse strand, counting down.
GTGTCTTCCCATTCTGGGGAGACTAAGATTCTATCTAATTTCGCCAAGATTGGAACCGCCTGTAGGTTTGACCAAGTAAATTTCCTATTCGAAAGATTGATTTCCACCAACTCTAGATCATCGATCATGGCATTGAATTTATCCTTATCCCCACTCGGAGCTCCTCTTCCTAGATGCTCGAATTGAAACCTTGTGATGTTGAAATCTCCACCCACAACCCATGGGCCCTTACACATTCCCCTAATATTCCTAATTTCATCCCAGAACTGATTTCTTTGAGCTGACTCATAGGGTCCATAGACAGTAGTCACTGTCTGAATCCTACTATCAGCACGTCTTCTGATCATGATCGTAATAGAATATTCTTCCGAAAGTTCATCTATAATCTCGAACACCGTAGGATCTATTCCTATAGCTATCCCCCTTGAAAACCCTCGCGACGGTTTAAACCTCCACTCGAAAGAACCTATACCTTTAATGCTTTGAAAATCAACTATATTAGGAGATTCAACCCTAGTTTCCTGAAACGCACAAATAGAAGGTCTGTATCTAATGATAGTATCACTAATTAGCCTTTTTTTGGACTTCTGCCTCATCCCCCTCACATTCCAAAAAATATAAAACATTAAAAAAAACTAAAACCTCTAAACCCTAACCTCTAAATCTCCATTCCCAACTTTACTCAATCTGTCGAGATCTATCCCCTCTAATAATATTGACATGAAACATTTGTTCATCTCTGTTGGACCCCATGGCTAGACCGTACAGACTCGCAAAATAAATAAGAGACTCATCATTTAAAAGATCTAATACTGAAAAATTTCCAAAGGAGATACCTTGACAGGCCGAGGTTGGCTCTCTAGTCTTTGCCGCTGCTCTAATCAAATCTTCTTCCCTTGGTCCACTCAAACCCCATTTATCTAACTGTCTCTTGCTCTTTCGCTGCGAATCTCCCATATATTTAACACCGCTACCCCCTGCACTTTCTCCTCCTCCGCCCCCTGCCAGTTCTCTAACATGTCTAGCCCACTTCTCGTGCTCCGAGTCGTATGCACTTCCCCCGCTATGTATGCCTTCCAAAGCCCTTATCATACCATTGATTTGTTCCGAGTCGAACACATTCTTACTTTGATCTACTGATTGCTCCGATTCGCCATGATCGACCGTGTTGCCTTCCTCGATACCAACCATATCTGCCAAGGGTATATTTTCATTTTCACCGATGTCTTCTAGAATCTCTACAGGGCCCAACTCAGTATTAATCAAATGATCCTGAGGCCCATCTGCGAACCCCCCTGGCCCATGAACCCCCTGGTCCACCAAAGGGTCGATCAGCAACACTGGTTCTTGTAGAATTTGTTCTTGCGGCCCAAGCCCAAGCCCCTGGCCCACATCAACACCCGCCTTTTCTTCTTCCTTTCGAAATTGCGCGCCAAATTCTCCATCCCGTACGATGGCTTCGATTGTCTTTTGGATCGAGGCCTGGATATCATCTTTCGTCAAGAGTGCAATTTCTGGGACCTCCTTCGAAGTCCGGATATCTGCTTCGTTACCCACGCTCGTCGCGCTTTTCAAAATCCCTGGCATATGCTTACCCCTGACATTGCTCTCTGTCCCTTCGATTAGAGCGCTCTTCCCGTCGCGCCGCTGAGGTACAGCCTGCCACATAGCCTTCTCCCTAGTACCTTTTAGGCGTACGTCTTTTTGGAAGTTGGAATTCAAATTATAGCCGTACTGGTCATCGATCATGAACCTGTCCTTGATAGAAGATGAACGACCAAGATCAAGATCTGAATGAAAGAACGGTCCCCCATCATCGTCTTCCTTCGATCTACCCTGTTCCCCGTCCTTTTTTCTGTCATCTGAGCACTCTTCCTCCTTCCGCGTCGAAACTTTCCCAAATGAAACGTTCTTCTTCCTCTCCATAATCAGCTTGACTTCGTAGAACTCCCTTTCGAACTCCGCCTGAACCATCGACGGGATGTCTAAAAAATTATCGCAACCCACCTTAATGCGTGCGAATTCCCTCCTCTCCTGAGTGATCGTAGCTCTATCCACCTCCTGCAGGAATCCGAAAGCTCGAACGAGGTTCTGAAACCCAGAACGCAACCAGCAATGTAGGGGGAAGTTGAACAGACGGATCCAAATAGACGGCAACTCGTTCGCTTTCAACGCTCCGACTTTGCGTGACCATTGAGAAAAGGTGACGTAGAAGTCTTCAGAACCCATTCCCCTCTTGCCAAGCACTTCGTTCAACCTCCCCTCGTCGTGACAATGGACGAAGAAGGAGCTGCAGTTAAGTCGCTGAACCCTCCATTGAAGAGTTGCAATTGGTGTGATGTTGGCGTAAAGCAAGCGTTCTATCTCTTCAGCCAATGGATTGCCGCTCTGTACCTTGATAACGCTGCAAAGCCGAAAACGCCGTTCAAACTCCGCCATTAACGGAGTAGGAGTGATCAAAGCCTTCACCATAGATCTTCCACTGGCGAAGCTTTCTTGGGTTTTACTGCTGTGAGTGTTGATCGAAGCTCCGACTTTAGGGGCAGGTGACGCTGGTGTTGGTGCCCTCTTGAAACTTGGACAGTCCCGAGAGATGTGACCGGACCTACGGTAGGCGTAGCAAAACCAATCTTTTGTGCATTGCGATAATGTATGTCCCCATTAAGCACACTTATGACAACGCTGACCATCCCCCTCCGACGCCGACTCGTTCCTAGGCTGCTTCCTGGTAGCTTTAATGGATTTGCGAGCTCGTACCAGAACCCATTCCCCGTCTAGATCCATTTTGGTGATAGTCGGAGAGCTTCTTCTCGCCGGGACTCTTACCGGAGGCTCCTTCCTCTCCGACCCCTTGACAGCTTCGAGATAGGTGATACGTTCTCGGGGCACCCTATTACCCTCCCTCTCCTCCGAATCTTCCCTCTTTGAGAAACCTTGACCTTTAATCACCTCCCTGCTGTTATGTGCGCTCGTCTTCCCTCTATGGGAAGAATGAGGCTCCCTGTGAGATAATCGACCTTTCAATCTATTTGAGAGCTCGTCATCCCGCCGATCGTCTACCCTTATCCTCTCGCTCCTTTCAATCGCCTCCTTCCTGCTCCGTTTCGCCATGGTTCTCCCAGCTTCAGTGGCAGATAGTTCCGAGCATCTGTTGAGAACTCCTGATGGGTAAGCGCTCCTCTGTGAATGTGGGGCGCGAGACCCTCTAGCTCCTCTCTCGCTGTGGGAACCTCTCTCGCTATGGAAATTTCTTTCGCTCTTCTTCTCACCTTCAGTTCTCATATTGTTTGTGTGGTTACTAGTGGATGATGGCAATCAATTCATTAGCATTAATTTACACACGCACTGACCCGTCACTTGGCATCTTGTAAAGTATCTCTCGAAACTTTTCTACTGGGAATTTTTTCTTTAATTCGATTTTTTTTTCTCTCTTCCACTAATAGCCTCATCGTTACTGTTATTTTGAAGATCTTGATCCAAGTGCTACATTGAAATTTATTTATGTGGTGTTTGGCAACGACAACAAGTTTCTTAGGGGGTGTTTGGTATGTGAGAATGTGCAAAGAAATTCTAAATTCTCTCTTAGATTACATTGTTTGGTATGTAGCAAACATAGTTTTAGAAAGAATATTGGATTCCAAGGGAATCAAAATTCTTTATTGGGAAGGATTTCCATTCCCCCCAAAACTATGAGATTTGAGGATTTCCTTGGCATTTTCATAACAAACAATAAAATAACCCCAAAAAATAGAATTAAAAAAAAATATTCCCTCCTATATCATGGGATTTGAGCATTCTCTTGAGGTTTCCTTAACAATTTCGCAGGCTTAGTTTCAACAAAAGAAGATTTATTAGTGAGACGAGATCCTTATCTGGATAGGCCTTCCCTCCTTTCCAAGCTTGAGCGATACTGGAAGATACGTAAAATAACCCAAAAACTAAAATTAAAAAAATACAATAATAAAGGATTCTTGAAAATGCAATGTACTATATTAAATGCGATAATGCAACATTCCCGAGAATCTTCATTTCCACTCTCACATACTTGGGAATCCTCTCATTTCTGGAAATCTTTCAATTCGTGTACCAAACGCCCCCTTAAGTCCAAGTAACAGAGGAAGATGATTGTAAAATTAGGTTGTATAATTAATAATAAGTTGACACATAAATGATATTTCTAAGTTTGAGGTATAAACGATAAATTCTTATCGTTTATCGACTTCAATTTTCTGCCATCACATTAGTTTCATGATTTTCGTCTTTTATTAAGATTATACTCACTCTTGCAACAATGGTGGTTCTTGTTACGGGCTGAATAACTCGAGCTGATTGAGTATAGCTTTGAAGAAGAATGTATCAGCGTATATCATAGTATCAGTTGCTACTATATTTCTTTTTGAATGTTTACTTTGTATAGTTACTGTTCATTACTGAAGGGGTATTTCGGGTCAGGTTGTGTAACCGGGTTGGGTAGTAATTAGGTTTAAGACGGGCAATTATTTTGTTATATGGTAGCTGCATGTGCTTTGATGTAATAGTTACTCTATAAAAGAGGCATATAGCTCATTTGTAAGAAAATCAAGAACTTAATAGAACTTTCCCAATTTCTCATCTCCAATTCTTCTTCAATCTCAAATAGAACTTAATAGAACTTAATAGTTACTTTTTTCTTCACTACCTTAGGTGATATACTCATATTGGAGAGTTTACCACCTATTCCCAACCTACTCTCCAATAGAAGTGTGTCACCTAAGGTAGTGAAGAGATTGATAGTGGAATTGGTAGTGGGTGTGGCATTACCCAAATATTTAAACTAGAGAGAAGTTACCAATGAAGAGAAAGTTGAAGAGAGCTGGGATTTTTCTGACTCTTTCTAGCTTTCTAGGTGGGCTCCATCAGTGTTTTAGCAGGGTTATTTTGACAAAGCTATAGGGAATGTTAGAGTTTAGAGAAATGCTACACATACCTCATTTTCTACCCCAAACTTACATGGGCTTATCTTTTAGTGATTGTTGTGTCGTACCCATTTTTCTTTTAGCGATTATGGACCCAACAATCACTAAAAGACAAACTTTATGTAAGTTTGGAGTAGAAAATGGGGTATGTGTAGCATTTCTCTAGAGTTTACCGGGGGCCGGGTGTAACGCCCCGAATACCAAAATACAGTAATTCGTAGCTCAACAGGATCCACACTTCACTTCGTACAATTTTACAAGGAATTTTTAAACTTTTATTACATCATTGCTCTTTTACATCAATAACGCAGTGGAAAATAAATGAAGTACAACATGATAAATATATAATTTCAACAACTTGAACATGTAACTAATCATCAGCATCAAATTCATCTCTATATCTCCTTGTAAGATCCAAGTCTTGCATATGAAATTGTGGGCACGTCAGTTGCTTACAACCGACGCAGTGTTATGAACAGCGATCCTCTCTATGCTGTATTATAACGAAATCTCTTACTTTAACAAATCACAAATTTGAATGCATATAAAAGTGTAAAGAGTGAATACCCTAGATATGTTAGTGTATGACATGACTTAATGCCTAATGTAGGTGTTATACTACAATGACACTAATGCATACTTGTTCGGATTCTATGCATCCCATACTACATAGGTCTGAGGGCAAGCACCTACGTACTCCACATTAAAGGGTTTAATCCCTTACCATGATAACTACCCAGTAATAAAACAAAGTTTAGACATTCCACGAGTACGGATTCCAGTCTCGGAGATCCACCGCCCGACTATACAGAATCCTCGTCGTGCGACCATCCCGCAAGTGTCCCTCTAGCCCCGGTATACAAATATACACTGGAGTACGACCTACTATCTGCCGAACTATTCATAAACCCAGAATCCATCGCCCGATCAATCATAATCCCGAATTTAATTAAGGCTCGCCTCCATCGCAAGCAACCACAGTCCCGGAATCTACCGCCCGACTATATAGTACGTTTGCCCAAGTTTTTTACATCTTTACTTAGTACCTAATTCTTAAGTTTGAACATGAATAAATAATACTACATAGAGCTAGTTTACCCTCCTGCTAGTCTTATACAAAAATACCGAGAACGACATCCTTATTGGCCACTTCTCAAAAATCAATTATTCATTACCATTACTTTTGCCGATATCTGGGTATCACTAAGTCTCTAGAATCAATATCTTTCCATGTTCAACAACTTGGGTTACTTATCCCCTTATAATTCATATTCTCAAATTTCATGTATTCATAATTTATTCAAATTCTTTCATCTATTCTTATTCATTTATCAATATGTACAATCTCAACCTATTCATTTTCACAAACAATTTTCATAATTATCCAAAACTTTCTTGAATCAAGTTAATTTAGATTAAGACAATCTCTTTAAAATATATCTTTGAAAATCAATCTCATCATCTTCCTTTAATTTATTTTGTACTAATCTTAACATCTTAATCCTATATATATATATGTCTTTCTTAAGTTCAGATTTCATCTACTCATGAATATGATCTTTACTTTCCCAAAATATAACTTAAAACAGCGAGAATATATTTTTAATCAAGTCGTTTAAGTAACACTGCAAAACAGTAAATTCAAAGTTAGAAAACTGCATTTCATGCTATTTATAAAAATCATAGAAAATTGTATACTTCACGAAACTTAGCGTTCTTTATATCAAACTGAAGATATACAAGTCTACTTTCATTTTGTAGTTATAAGTTTTCTCAAAATACCATATCTATAACCCTGAATTCTTCAAAATATACAGTGGGGTCGAGATACTGAAATACTGCTACTGTATAGTCTTGTAAAATTCATATAAAATCCAATTCTTTATGAAAATTTGAGTTCTTGGACTTTTCAGAAAGGTTAAAGTGTCTACTATAATTTCTTAGTTCTGACTTTTCTCAAATTATTTCATTTACAATGCTGAATTAATAAAAAATCGAAAGGTGTGCAGAATTCCTGCAACCAGCCAACTACTAACCAGTTTTGACTTTAGAATTTATTAAAACGAACTCCAAATATTATGAAATTTTAAAGGGATGCTACTGACATATACAAGATGCTCTCCAAAAAGTTTTAGTTCCAGATTCCAACTATTTTATTAGATATGATTTTCTGAAGTGTAAATAAAATTTAAAACAGTAACTTTTTTTGCATGAATTAGTAACTTTGTGTACAAATCTATTTTCATATCATTTAATCTAATCAAGATGTACTACCATGCAATTAAACAACATCAATTCAACTTATTTTCATGAAAATCTTTTAATTAGCATGCATCTTCATTTTAAATATCATCATTTCAATTTAATCACTACTCATATGCAGATTAAGTTTATCTATCAATTTACTTACACATACATGATACTATAAATTAGAAAGCTCAAGAAGACACCCACCTCAAATGAAGTATCTAAAGTAAAAGAAGACTCCTAGAAGTTGCTCCTAGCTCCAAGAATGGTACTTTTTTCTTCTCCTAGCAAGCTCTCCTTCATCCAAGTAAGAACTCAGACAATTCTCTCTTTCTTTTCCTCTCTTTCTTATTTTTATCTTTTGTTTCTTTTGATCTTTGGTGCAAGATTATGAATGAAAGGGGGTGGCATTTATAGGGTTTGAGAAGGCTCTTCTACTACTCGAATTAAGTGTTCTAATTCATAACCTATATAACCCTCTTCACTAATTGCCCACTCACCATTACTCTCACAAACTCCCAACTCTTCCTATTCTTATGCATGGCTAACTCTTCTTGTGACTTTTGGGTTGCACTGCGTGCACGTGCAACTCACAAGCACACACTCTCATTTGTTAGTTGTTATTTATTTATTTGTATATATTTTTTACATGACAAGTGTACAACTAATTGTACGATTTTTCTTAGTGGGCTTCCTCTTGTGAGTTTGGTCTATTTTTATTTATTTAATTTATTTTAATGAGCTTAGAGTCTTCTATTAGGCCTATGGGTTCTAATATGCAAAAAAAAATGAATGAAAGGAAATTTTGCATAATTTTTAAATAAAATTGAGAATAAAAAATCATAAGATGAAATTGCACGTGCGTTGCACGTGTAAAAATAAGAAATGTATTTTTCATTTAAGAATTTTATATGGGATGTTACACCGGCGGCGGGGGGATCTCTCATTTTATCAGGTGGCAACCGGTTCGGGCAGGCCGGTCTGGGCCCATCCCTGTAAGCAGGCTGGTCGTGGTTTGGGCTCAAGTTGGGACCGGTCTAGCTTGGGCCGATCGTAATGGGGAAAAGTCGAGCCCAGTTATTTTGGTTCTGGGATGAGCCGGGCGGGGTTTTTAAAAAAAATAAAAAAATATTTGTGTCATATTTTTATTCCCTCTCTCTTAACATATAAAATCGATAAAAAAACATGAAATATTGTAGTATATTCCAATGTACAAGAGTCATAAAAAATATGTATTTTTTTTCATGTAGTACTGAAGTCTGGAATGATGTACAAGACTACAAGAGTGATATAAAATAAAAAACATATTACATGTAATAAAAAAATGTAATACAAACTATAATATTATATGGTAAGTCGGTAAGCTTGGGGGTGATCTAGAGTTTCAGATAGCTTAGGGTTAGACTGAAGTGATGACATTGGACTACTGTCGTGTACTTCAACTTAACCTAAACTTATAATTTCATTGCCCTAAATTCCCTAGTGAGCTTCAATCTTCAATATTCGGGAGTTAGTGAGAATATGTCTTAATTCTTAGAAAATATATTTATTGATTTTTATATATTCTATAACGTAATCGTTACGTACATAGAAAACACGTGCATTACACGTACAAAATTATTTTAATCAAAATAGGGAAAAATGAATTTCCGTTTCATAAAATAGATTTGAATACCTAAAATATATAATTTAAACATATAGAAAATATTACACGTAGCGGTGAAAACACATAATCGATACGTGCATCAAAAATACGTAAAAAGCACGTAAAACTCAGAGATTAAAATTTAATATTTTAGTTGACTCAAATAGGATAAAATATACGGGGAATGCATAAATAGTCGGAAATCACAATACGTAGTGAAACACGTCACAAATATTACCAGTAACGGTACAAAATACACGTGCGTAACACACGAGGGCAAAATTGTTTCAATATTCAGGAGTTTGTGAGATTTGGTGTTAATTCTTCAAGAGTCCATTTTCTTACTTTGTCTTCTTGAGTGTTGCTACCACTTGAGCCTTCTTGTATCTCTTAAGTTCTCTGTTCCGTTTTCACCCAATTTTTCAAGTACACTGACATCTCCAAAGTTTCTGGTGTCAAACGATTCATTTTTCTCGTTCAATATCCTACCATTAAGAGAAAACAATTTCCGATGCGACGATGGACACCGGGGAGGTTAGTAGATCTTTTGCCATGCGAGAAAGAATAGGATATGAACCATCATTTTTTTCCCACCATATTAACTCATAAATATTGTAACACCCCGCAAAAATGAGTTATGACAATTTTGCCCCTGCACGTGTATTTGTACCATTACGTATAATGTCTTTATGTAATACCCTGAATATTTTTAGATACTAGTTTGTGGAATATAAATATTTGGGAATGACACATATGCATATTTAATATACTATTTTGTGAACTTGAAGACTTAAGAACAATTGAGTTGGTAACTAGAGACTTCTAGAAAATGGGTGAATGAGAATCAAGAAAAATGACCTTAAAATTATCCTTTTTTTATTCATGCATGGGTCTTGCTAGTTAGTGACATAGGGGAGGTTTATGAGAGGCAAAATTAATTAAAATATAAAGTTAGGAGAGGTGGATTAATGAGTTGGATGAAGTAGTGCATAATGAGGCTTATAAATACCCACATAAGCCTTGCCTTTAAGAGATGAGAAACAAGATCTTTGGAATTGAAGTTTTCTTAAGGTAAACTTAGAAACTCCATTCTATTTCATGACTTGTAGATTATTATCATAAGAGATGATAGTAATAGTGTATATTTTATTGTGGTCATAAGGTTAAGTTTATCGAGTTTGGTGTTGGAATGCTTTTTGGAGCTTAAAAGCAATCGATTTCAGAAGCTATATGGGGCTAACAACTTTACTACTTTGATTTCAATTATATTATAGGATGTATACATGTTAGAGAATCTATATATGCTGTATTGGATGAGTATTCATGCTTAGATTGATTGAATCATGTGTGAATTGTTGTTAATTAATTATGTGAAATTACACTAACATTAAATTGGAAAATTTTACAGTTTTGTTCTAAATTTTGGACTGACTTCTAAAAATCATCTCTTTTTAATTAGATGAAATTTGAATCTTAAATTTTTATGTGTATCCCTATATATCTAAAGCATCTCCACAAGATTTAATGATGTTTGGATGTCATTCGGTATTTTAAATAAATTCGAACTCAAAACTAGTTGACATTTTGACTTAGTTTTGGAAATTTTTATACCTTCTGATTTCTGACCATTTTAACCTCTTAAATGAAGTATTTTGAGGAAATTCAAAACTAAGAATTTGAAGTAGATTCGTTAATCTATCTTTCGAGTCTAAGAAATCAAATTTCCATAAAGTGAGGGATTTTCGATGATTTTAATAAGTATAAAGAGCTGCAGTTTTCTGGAACATGAACCTACTGTTTTGCATGTGGGTTTAGACAAAACAATTGTGGTTAAATTGAGATATTCTTCACTACAATGTTGTAGTAGACTCATTCAGGTTTCATCCAAAACTAAGAATTCAATTTTCCTGTTAATTATTGGAATTTATATGGTTTTTCAAGACGACTATGTTGCTGTCCAAAGAAAGAGTTGAATATTCAAATGGTGGATTCTATATATTGGACTGAGGATATGCCCAACAAATCTATGTGTGTGGGCTAGGGGTAGGCCAGTAAGGTCTGCAGTGATGGAAGGTCAATTTGCTAGGGTTCGTACAGAGGAGCCCTCGGAAAATTCATGTGTGTGAGCTAGGGGTAGGCCGAGAAGGTCTATGAAATGACCGGTAAAGAGCTGCGACTCCTAGAAATGCTCATGACCGATCATACGTCGTGTAAATCTGCATGTGTGGGCCAGGAGTAGGCCGGTAAGGTCCATGAATCCGAAAGAATGACTTGGTCAAATCCGAAGGAATGATTGTGACTTAGGCGAGGTCTGGGTCCAGAAGAGTTAGAGAACTTCGAGGGAGGAGTGGAATATGGTTGGTGTGACCAAGATTCCAGTATGTGTGAAATGTATGTCCGAAATATGGATTGTTAAGTCTAGATTATGTATTGCATCTTGCATTAGAAGAAGTTATGACAAAAACAATGATGGACATGACTGGCAAAGAGCTGAGACTCCTAGGAATGTTTGGGACCAAGGATATGCAAATCCACGTGTGCGGGCTAGGGGTAGGCCGATAAGCAGGGCCGACCCCCACCTTGAGGCCGTGAGGCGGCCGCCTCAGGCCCCCAGATTTTTTGCAATTTTAGGGGCCCCCAAATTTGTATTTCCCTTGTAAATATAGGTACGTATTTTGCGTGTAAAAAAATTATTGTTATTAGGGGCCCCCAACAATAATTATTTGGGACTTTCACCTTGGGCCCCCGGGACTCAGGGCCGGCCCTGCCGGTAAGGTCTGTAGTTAAGGAAGATCGATTCGCTGGGGTTCGCGACTGAGGATACGCCCGATAAATCCAAGTGTGGGCTCGGAGTAGGCCGGGAAGGTCCATGAAATGTTCGGTAAAGAGCTATGACTCTTAGTAATATTCATGACTGAGGATACACCCTACAAATCCGCATGTGTGGGCTAAGGGTAAACCAGTGAGGTCCAATATCCTAAAAGTTCGACTTATACGTGATTACACGTTAGAGTAATAGTCAATGGGTTTATGTATGCATAGTAAAAGATTGAACCCTGTATTGAGAAGAAAATGCTTAGTAATTTGTAATTGGGAACTATGTTGTATGCGCGACATATCATTTCAAACAAGCATGCATTATCATAGTACATCAAACAGATGAATATAGAACATATGAAGTATGGACAATTATTATTGATATAAAAATATTGATATTTCCATGTTAAGACTGTTTCATTTAGAATTGTCATTACTTATTGACTCACATTTAATATATGTAACTCCCGTTTTCATTTTTTTTCCATTTGTTATTGATTCCAATTGTAATCTCCATTGTAATTCGATTTCATCTCTTTTGTCTCAATATTGTATTGAGTAATATTAATTCTAATGTTATTCATAATTTATTCCTCATCTCAATTTGATTATTTAAATCTACTCCTTGTATTCCTAATTCAGATTTAATTTCATAAATTTGCCTTTTGTCTTTTTGGGTTGTGAATTTTCCTACTATTTGATCCATTTTGTGCCCAAAGCCAATATCCACCCCCTATTGGATCTTGTACCCAAAACCCACTAACCCAAGACAACCCCCAAATTCTCCCTAACAGTCAAATCCCTAAGATCTCTCCTAATCACTCCCCACATCTGTAACCCTCCAAAAATTTGAAAATGGAATCCCTATTATTAAGCCCCATAATCTCTCCCATTACCAATTTAATAAAACCCTAATAATACCCTAAACCCCTATAGTCGCCATAACCCTACCCCTAACACTATGCAAACCCAATTTCCCTTTACTGTGTAAACCCCCCTCCCCTCTCCTACCTCCCATGCTTCCCCTTCCCCTACCTCGCGCTCAACCGAAACCCATCACTCCAACCTCTCCTCTACTGCACCTCCAAGCGCCGAGAACCCCTTGTTGTCGTCACCTCTGTTTTCGAGCGAAACAGAGCTTCGCTCATTGCCGCCGTCCATCGCTGTCACGTCGCTTCCCGACCACAGCACCGTCGCCTGTCCATTTCGCCACCACTTGTCCACTTTGCCGCCGCCAGTCGTCCCGTACGTCCTCGTCGCAGTCCCCTATTCTGTGCTCTCTCTCTCTCTGGCGCATCTGAGAAGAAGAAGAGACGGGAGTGGGTAATCGCTGCTGTATGGTGTTTGGAAGGGGGGATCTGTTTTTCCTATTTAGTGTTCGGCAGAAGGAGAAGGGTGACCAACTGTTGAAGTCGTAGTTTGGTGTTCTGGCGTAGGGGATCTTTAAACTGCTGTTTGTTGTTTTGTCTAGTGGGGGATCAAGCTCTTGGTGTTTTGCTGTTTGGTTCTTGCACTTGTTGTTTGGTGTTGGCACGTAGCTCGCACGTGCCTTGGATTCTTATTATTATCGGAGCTAACGTCATCTAAAGGCAAGTCATCTTGCTCAAATTGTATTGTATCATGTTCGAGATCATTTATTGAATTTCGCAAGTAGATCCATGTTGAATATCGTATAATGTTATTGTATCTATCGTTGGGATACCAGTATGAGCGAATCCAAGTGATAGTCTCGACTTCGTGCCGTATTTTTGCCTCTAATGTATAGGGATCTTACATGCACTCATGTAGTTAGTTATTGAATATAAGAATAGGGAATTATTGTTACATTTCATCTCATGACATTATACACAACTATGGTAGATTGTATATTAGGGTTGATTGTTCATGTGATTGATAATGATAAATTAGTTGATTGTAATTAGTAGAGTTATGGACATTATATATCTTATTACCATGTACACATAGGAATGGCTTGTTGTGATTTATGATTGTTAAACCCCAATTCATCGTTCTTAACATTTTAATCGTTTTATTCAAAAAGAATATGTTGACACCCTAAAAATTTATGCCAACCTGAATATTGTCGTGCTGGTTCAACCTAGATAATGTCATTAAAATCAGTCACTTTCTGAATATGAAACGTAGCTCTAAGTGTCTAGTTGTCAATAACATCCAGAATTTTCGAATTCCGACTTATATTTCCAGAGTTATGGCCCTTTTGCTACTACTGCGCTGAAAATTCAGATTCATGTACATACCATATCAGGCTGACAAATTAAGTGAACTAATGATCAAATATGACCATGATAAATTCCAGATTAGTAGATAACATGCTTGGGGTGATAAAAATTATTTTTAATGATTTTTAAAATGATTATTTACTGCCCTTGTAACTAAAATTAGTCAACATCGATAACCAGCCAGAAACTAAAATCTGTAAAGAACACTGAATTTCACCTAGCTACTATTGTCGGAATGTAGACTTTAAATATGCGTTGGAACCGGGCAGGAGTCTAGTTTCTAGACCTCCTGACAGATCCACATTTGCTATCCTGTAGCAATGGAAATTCTGATTTTGGTACAACAACCTACTGTTGTCCAGAATTGGGTTCCTATGTTTATTAATATATATTTAAATCTATAATGTTATATTTGGTTTATTAAAATCGTATAGAGTATATTCCATGATCTTATAGTTGTTTTGTCATCTTTCTAGTGTCCCTTATTAATCACATTATTGTATGTTAATTGAATAAAGAATGTTAATCAAGCCGGGTTAAGGGTTGACTAGGGTAGTTGATGACATAGCGACTGTACTCGGAAGAAGGGTCCGTGTTTCCGTATTTATCGGTCTATCGGTCTATCGATCTATTGGTCTATTGGTCATATCGGTTATCGGTTAATTGCAGATTACTGACTTCAGTATCTCGATTGTTTCGGTCATTGGTCATTATTGAATATTGTTCCCGAGTACATGATTTATAGAATCTACCACCTTGGTCTAAACGAAATTGATTGTATGCATCGAACCTATGGTACGACACACATGGGACACAATAGTACGTGCATTAGTTAGGATTAAAAATGAATAATAGAATTAAGATTTTCATCACATTGTCATTGCATATTGTTATCTTTATTGAACAGTGTTATTGTTATTATTACCATTATTGTTATTGTTTATCGTTATCGTGATAAATCATCGTTATTGCATATTGTACTGTTATCGCTTTGTCACTGTTCAACACTATTGATTTCATCGTTCATTGAATTCATTGCTATACCGCCAATGCCATTCTTTCTCTGTTTCTCTACTTGCATGTCCACGACTTGTTCTAAGGACTTTTTTCTCTCTTTAGATGAACAACGTACAGGTAATCAAGGAGATTTACCTGACGAACTAGAGGAGCAACAATGGTGAAGGAGATATTTTGCTGCGCCGCTTAAATAAATGTTGCTTTATTTGAGAACTTTAATAAATTGAACAAATGTTGTTTTTTTCTTTGTATTGTGGGCTTTGACCCAAATGTTGCTTGTTAAATTCTAGATGTTGAGTTATTTTGATGTTGGTTATTCTTATGCTTAATTTTCAATGTTGTTATTTATGTGATTATTCTTTCAGTGCATGCGTGTTTGTTTTATTTCTTGTTTATATTATTGAGTTGGATCGATAACAGCCTATGGATGACGCAAGTTATTTGCTGGACCGTGTCATGTGCTTGCATTCTGTATTTTTGAGAAGCAGGGCGTGACAAGATTTTTAGTGGTATCAGAGTTAGGTTTGACTCTAACTAGTTTGGCATTAGACTCTGATTAGTTTGAGTTTAACCAGTTTGACTCAACAATACATACAACCCGCGAATCACATGGATAATTGATAACCAACTTATAAATCTGGATGCCAACTGTTTGATTCTTATTTTAGGCCATGGCTAGAAAAGTTACTTCTTCTTCCCGTGCTGGAGATGATCAGCCCGAGGAGCCTACCATTGCACAGATTATGGAGATGCTTAGGAGAGGTGCTTCTTCTTCCGGATAGCTGGAAGAGCCCATTATTACTTAAGTGATGCAAATGTAGCATGAGCAGAATGTGCTGCTGATGTAACAAATGATGCAGATGGAACGGGAGCATAGTGATTTGATGATGGTGGCTTTGGGAGCTACCAACCGAGAGTCTATTGTACCTGTGCTCGGGGTGCTCCCACCGAAACCTGGTAATGTAGCGGACTTCATGAGGCTACACCCAGACAAATTCTCAGGTACTGAAGGTCCACTGAAAGTCGAGCAATGGCTCATCAGGACGGAGCATCTGTTGATCGCAGCAAGGATAGTAGATGTTGATCGAGTGGATGTCGTGAGCATCTAGCTTGTTGACCTCGCCCACATCTGGTGGCGAGCTGAGATGGACAGGCTAGAGTGCCCCATTTCCTGGGCCATCTTCAGAGAGAGCTTTCTCACGAAGTTCTTTCCCGATGTAACAAGGAATGAAATGGAGCAGCAATTTATCGCGCTTACTCAGGTTAGTCAGATAGTGTTTGTCATGCAATTTTCATTGTTATTTAATAAATATATCAATGTTTAACTAAGACTCTATCTTAAACCAGGGGAGTCGGACCGTAGATAAATATGCTGTGGAATTCACCCGACTGAGCCGCTTTGCCACTTTCATGGTGGCGAATGATAGAGATAAGGGCCACCGTTTCATGTTGGGCTTGGACATTGAGATCTAGGATCGCCTGGCTGCTTTGCGACTCCGATCCTATGCTGACATCCTGGAGGCTGCCAGAAGCCAGGAGCAAACTAGTAGGCAGAAGCGTGCCATTCAGCGGTCTGCTTCGCATCCTGTCACCGCTAGGCCATCTGGAGGGCCTATCAAGAGGCCAGCTCTGACCTTTCCTTCCAGGGCACTGCCATATGCACCTGCCGCTCAGAGGGCAAACCCAGTCTGTTCGTACTGTCACAGGACTGGGCACTTGCACGAGAACTGCAGGGCAACCAACCGTCAGTGCCTTCTGTGTGGTGATAGCGGCCACATGGTTCGTGATTGCCCAAAGTTCAGGGTCCTTGCACCAATTGGAGGCTTCGATCCACAGGGAGCGCTTGATCATGGTAAGGGCAGACCACCATTCCCACCTCAGAGGCAGGTTTTCGGTCAGAGGAGAGCTGCTCCTCAGGGAGGCCCTTCTGGAGGTCGTGGTCAGGCCTTCAAGCTGACTGCAGAGGAAGTCGAGACCGCAGAGGAGGTCGTTGCAGGTATATTTGTGTTTTATTGTTTTATTATCTGTTTCCTGTTTTATTTGTTTATCTTTGCATCATTCATTATGTAGTTTCTTTTCACATCAGTATTTCTTAACCCTTATTATCCTGCACTATTCATATCTTCCCATGTTTTTGATTCTTTCATAGGTATCATTCTAGTTCATTCTTTTCCCGCCCATGCCCTATATGATTCCGGGGCTTTATTTGTTTATCTTTGCATCATTCATTGTGTAGTTTCTTTTCACATCAGTATTTCTTAACCCTTATTATCCTGCACTATTCATATCTTTCCATGTTTTTTATTCTTTCATAGGTATCATTCTAGTTCATTCTTTTCCTGCCCATGCCTTATTTGATTCCGGGGCGACACATTCTTTCGTCTCTTCTCGCTTTGTGGATCAACATCAGTTGGAGTGCGAAGCTATGCCGGCAGCTTGGAACATCACCACAGGTAGCGGTGTTGTCATTTGCTCTAGGGAGTGCAAGCAGAGCCCTATGGTTATTGGGGGCACAGATTTCAAGGCAGATCTGATCGTGATTGGGAATTCAGGGTTTGATGTGATTCCCGGCATAGATTGGTTGGGAGAATCTCATGTTGTTATTGATTGCCGAGTGAAGAAGGTTGTGTTCAGGATTTCGGGACATACAGAGTTTAGGTGACACCCCTTGGGTGTGGTAAGAAGGTGGCAGATGAGGAAGGTTGTGCAATGGAGTTGAATATAGGTTGTGAGGCTCCGCTGCTTGTAGTGCAGGAATTCCTGGATATGTTCCCAGAGGAATTGTCCGGATTACCTCCAGATCGAGAGGTGGAGTTCGGCATTGAGGTTCAGCCGGGTATCGCTCCTATTTCTAAGAGCCAGTACCGGATGGTGCCAGTTGAATTGGTAGAGTTGAAGGAACAGATTCAGGGGATGCTGAATAAGGGTTTTATCAGGCCGAGTGTCTCGCCTTAGGGAGCTCCTGTACTGTTCGTCAATAAGAAGGATGGTAGTCGCAGGTTGTGCATGGACTACCGTGAGCTGAACAGTGTTGCAGTGAAGAACCGATATCCGTTACCGAGAATTGATGACTTGTTCAACTAATTGGGAGGTGCTTCAGTGTTCTCGAAGCTAGATCTGCATTCTGGGTACCATCAGGTCAAGGTGAAGACCGAAGATATACCGAAGGCTGCTTTCCGCACTCGATATGGCCACTATGAGTTCTTGGTCATGCCATTCGAAATTACTAACGCTCCAGCCATGTTCACGAGCTTGATGAATCGAGTCTTCTCTCCCTTCCTAGACAAGTTCGTCGTGGTGTTCATCGAAGATATCTCGTCTATTCTCAGAGTTGTGATGAGCATGCTGAGCACTTGCGAGTTGTCTTGCAGACGTTGAGGGAACATCAATTGTACGGGAAGCTTAGCAAGTGCGAGTTTTGGTTGGATCGGGTTGCCTTCTTGTGTCATATTATTTCGGGCGAGGGAATCTCTGTTGATCCGTTCAAGATTGCTGCAGTTAAAAATTGGCCAGTACCTAAGTCAGTATCAGAGGTGAGAAGTTTTCACGGGCTAGCAGGGTATTATCGGAAGTTTGTCCAAGACTTCTCGAAGATTGCTGGACCGTTGACTAAACTGACAGGGAAGGATCAGAGGTTTGCTTGGGATGAGGCCTGCAGTGAAGCTTTTGCAGAGTTGAAAAGCAGATTGACGTCAGCGCCAGTGTTGACTATACCAGATGGTTCGGGTGGTTTCGTAATTCACTGCGATACTTCAAACAGAGGTCTAGGTGCAGTGTTGATGCAGAAGGGTCGGGTTGTTGCTTATGCGTCCAGGTAGTTGAGGCCGCACGAGAAAAACTACCCTACTCATGACTTGGAATTGGCAGCGATAATTTTTGCTTTGAAGTTATGGAGACACTACTTACTTGGAGACTGAGTGGAAATCTTTACTGACCACAAAAGTCTCAAGTATGTCTTCACTCAGAAGGAGTTGAATATGAGACAGAGGCACTGGTTGGAGTTGATGGCTGACTATGACATCAGTTTGTAGTATCATCCCGGTAAAGTGAACTTGGTGCCAGATGTGTTGAGCAGAAGGCCAGTTACCATGTTCTTAACTCAGCAGAAGGAGCTTATTAAGCAGATGAGAAGGTTGGACTTGAATGTGATTTTGCCGGGCGCCGATCGAAGTTGTATGATGCTTCAGTTGCAGTCATCTCTGATAGAGCAGATTAAGGAAGCACAGGCAGGTGACGAGCAGTTACTGAGGTTCAGAGCAGAAGTTGAGGCAAGTACAAGGACCGATATGGTCATTCACTAAGATGGATCACTTCTCTTTGGGGCTAGGTTGTGTGTCCCAAAGGGTGAAGTCAGGCAGAAATTACTCGAAGAAGCCCACCAGTCGGCATACTCTATTCATCCCGGTGGTACCAAGATGTATCGGGATTTGAAGCTTCACTCTGGTGGCATGGTATGAAGAGGGCCGTAGCCAGATTTGTGTCTCAGTGCTTGATCTGCCAGCAGGTGAAGGCAGAACATCAGAGGACCGTCGGTTTTCTTCAGCCTCTTTCCATTCCGGAGTGGAAGTGGGAGCACATCACCATGGATTTTGTGACTGCCTTGCCAAGAAGTCCCAAGGGTCACAATGCCATCTGGGTAATTGTGGATCGCTTGACGAAGAGTGCCCATTTGATCCCCTTCAGAGTTGGTCAGTCTACTGAGAGTCTCGCAGAGAGGTACATGTAGGAGATTGTTAGATTGCATGGGGTCCCTATCAGCATTGTATCAGACAGAGATACTAGATTCCGATCACAGTTTTGGGAGAGTCTTCAGAGCAGTCTTAGGAGCAAGTTGAAGTACAGTATAGCTTTCCACCCTCAGATAGACGGCATTCAGTAAGGACCATTCAGATATTAGAGGACATGTTGAGGTCCTGTGTACTTCAGTTTGGAGGGTCTTGGGAGGATCATTTGCACTTAGTAGAGTTCTCGTACAATAACAGCTATCAAGCCAGTCTTAAGGCTGCTCCGTTTGAATCCTTGTATGGTCGGAAGTGTAGATCACTAGTGTGTTGGGACGATATTGGTGAGAGGAAGCTGTTGGGGCCTAAGCTAATCACAAAGACTGTTGATGCAGTGGCCCAGATCAGGAAGCACCTACAGGCAGCCCAGGACAGGGAGAGGAAGTGGGCAGATGTTCGTAAGAGGCCATTAGAGTTCGAAGTGGGTGATCATGTGTTCCTCAAAGTATCACCATGGAAGGGAGTTATCCGGTTTGGAGGCGGGGGCATGCTAAGCCCTAGATTCATTGGGCCGTTTGATGTTGTGGAGCGAGTAGGCAAGGTGGCCTATAGACTCGCGTTGCCACCGGCTCTATCTAGGGTGCATGATATCTTTCATGTCTTCCAACTCAGAAAGTATGTCAGGGATGATAGTCATGTCATCGACTACTCGGAGTTGTCTGTTCAGCCAGATTTGTCCTGTGGATCCGTCCGGTTTCGATCTTGGATCGACGGGAGAAGGTTTTGAAGAACAAGGTCATCAGGTTGGTTCGGGTTGCTTGAAATCCTCACTCTCCGGGTGAGTCGACTTGGGAGCTTAAGGATGAGATCCAGAAGAAGTTTCCTGTGATTCTTTTCTGTTCTTCGGGGTTATCCTATCACCACATGAGTAAATTTCGAGGACGAAATTTTTATTGTAAGGTGGGTAGGATTGTAACTCCCGTTTTCATTTTTTTCCTTCTGTTATTGATCCCGATTGTAATCTCCATTGTAATTCTATTTTATCTCTTTTGTCTTATTATTGTATTTTGTAATATTAATTCTAATGTTATTCATAATTTATTTCTCATCTCAATTTGATTATTTAAATCTACTCCTTCTATTCCTAATTCAGATTCAATTTCATAAATTTGCCTTTTGTCTTTTTGGGTTGTGAATTGTCCTCCTATTTGATCCATTTTGTGCCCAAAGCCAATATCCACCCCCTATTGGATCTTGAACCCAAAACCCACTAACCCAAGACAACCCCCAAATTCTCCCTAATAGTCAAATCCCTAAGATCTCTCCTAATCACTCCCCACATCTGTAACCCCCCAAAAATTTGAAAATGGAATCCCTATTATTAAGCCCCATAATCTCTCCCATTACTAATTTAATCAAACCGTATTCTAACCCTAAACCCCTACATCCGCCATAACCCTACCCCTAACACTGTGCAAACCCAATTTCCCTTTACTGTGTAACCCCCCCTCCTCCTACCTCCCATGCTTCCCATTCCCCTACCTCGCGCTCAACCGAAACCCATCGCTCCAACCTCTCCTCCACTGCACCTCGAACCAAATCCTCGTCGCCACCTCCAGCCCGTCGTCACCACCATCTCAACCTCGTTGCCTTCATCATCATCCCCATCGCTCGAACTCAATTTCAACCTAATGCCATCAGCCAATTTCTCGTCGCCAAGCCAACTCTGACCACCTTTAGCCTCCATCATCGTCCTCATCGTCATCTCCTCGCCACCTCCATTCCATCGTCACCACCATCTTAACCCCGTCGCCTTCTTCATCATTCCCATTGCTCGAACTTGTCTCCACTCGAACCCATTGTCGCCATCGCCGTCTTCGCCTCACTGCAGACCCCCTAGCCCGTCGCCGTCCAAGCGCCGAGAATCCCTTGTCTTCGTCTCCTCTATTTTCGAGTGAAACAGAGCTCTGCTCGTTGCCGCCGTCCTTCGCTGTCGCGTCGCTTCCTGACCACAGCGCCACCGCCTATCCATTTTGCCACCGCCTGTCCACATCGCTACCGCCTGTCGTCTCGCACGCCCTCGCCGCAGTCCCCTCTTCCGCTCTCTCTCTCTTTTTCTCCCTCTCTCTCTCTGGCGCGTCTGAGAAGAAGAAGACACGGGAGTGGGTAATCACTGCTGTATGGTGTTTGGAAGGGGGGATCCATTTTTCCCTGTTTGGTGTTCGGAAGAAGGAGAAGGGTGACCAGCGGTTGAAGTTGCTGTTTGGTGTTCTAGCGTAGGGGATCTTTAAACCGCTGTTTGTTGTTTTGTCTTATGGGGGATCAAGCTCTTGGTGTTTTGCTGTTTGGTTCTTGCACTTGCTGTTTGGTGTTGGCACGTAGCTTGCACGTTCCTTGGATTCTTATTATTATCGGAGCTAACGTCATCTAAATGCAAGTCATCTTGCTCGAATTGTATTGTATCAAGTTCGAGATCATTTATTGAATTCTGCAAGTAGATCCATATTGAATATCGTATAATGTTATTGTATCTATCGTTGGGATACTACAGATTTACATGAGCGAATCCAAGTGGTAGTCTTGACTTCGTACCGTCTTTTTGCCTCTAATGTATAGGGATCTTACATGAACTCATGTAGTTAGTTATTGAATATAAGAATAGAAAATTATTGTTACATTTCATCTCATAACATTATACACAACTATGGTAGATTGTATATTATGGTTGATTGTTCATGTGATTGATAATGATAAATTAGTTGACTGTAATTAGTAGAGTTATGGACATTATATATTTTATTACCATGTTCACATAGGAATGACTTGCTGTGATTTGTGATTGTTAAACCCTAATTCATCGTTCTTAACATTTTAATCATTTTATTCAAAAAGAATATGTTGACACCCTGAAAATTTATGCCAACCTGAATATTGTTGTGCTATTTCAACCTAGATAATGTCATTAAAATTAGTCATTTTCTGAATATGAAACGTAGCCCTAAGTGTCTAGTTGTCAATAACATCCAGAATTTTTGAATTCCGACTTATATTGCCTGAGTTATGGCCCTTTTTCTATTGCTGCGCTGAAAATTTAGATTCATGTACACACCATGTTAAGCTGACAATTAAGTGAACTAATGATCAAATATGACCATGATAAATTCCAGATTAGTAGATAACATGCTTAGGGTGATAAAAATTATTTTTACTGATTTTTACAATGATTATTTACTGCCTTTGTAACTAAAATTAGTCAACATCGATAACCAGCCAGAAACTAAAATATGTAAAGAACACTGAATTTCACCTAGCTATTGTTGTCGGAATGTAGACTTTGAATATGCATTGGAACCGGACAGGAATCTAGTTACTAGACCTCCTGACGGATCCACATTTGCTCTCCTGTAGCAACAGAAATTCTGATTTTGGTACAGCAACCTACTACTGTCCAGAATTGGGTTCCTATGTTTATTAATATATAATTGAATCTATAATGTTATATTTGGTGTATTAAAATTGTATAGAGTATATTGCATGATCTTAAGGTTGTTTTGTCATCTTCTAGTTTTCCTTATTAATCTTATTATTGTATATTAATTGAATAAAGAATGTTAATCAAGCCGGGGTTAATGGTTGACTAGGATAGTTGATGACATAGCGACTGTACTCGGAAGAGGGGCCCATGTTTTCCTATTTATCGGTCTATCGGTCTATCGGTCTATTGGTCATATCGGTCATCGGTTAATTGCAGATTACTAACTTCAATATCTCGATTGATTCGGTCATCGGTCATTATTGAATATTGTTCCCGAGCACATGATCTATAGAATCTACTACCGTGGTCTAATATGCATCAAACATGTGGTACGGTGCACATGGGACACAGTAGTACGTGCATTAGTTAGGATTAAAAATGAATAATAGACTTACGATTTTCATCACATTGTCATTGCATATTGTTATCTTTATTGAACAGTGTTATCGTTATTGTTACCATTATTGTTATTGTTTTTCGTTATCGTGATAAATCATTATTATTGCATATTGTACTGTTATCGCTTTGTCACTGTTCAAAACTATTGATTTCATCGTTCATTGAATTCATTGCTATACCGTCATTGTCATTGTTTCTCTGTTTTTCTACTTGCATGTCCACGACTTGCTCTAAGGACTTTTCACTCTCTTTAGATGAACAACTTATAGGTAATCAAGGAAATTTACCTGACGAACTAGGGGAGCAACAATGGTGAAGGAGATGTTTTGCTGCGCCGCTTAAATAAATGTTGCTTTATTTGAGAACTTTAATAAATTGAATAAATATTTTTTTCTTTTTTGTATTGTGGGCTTTGACCCGAATGTTGCTTGTTAAATTCCAGATGTTGAGTTATTTTGATGTTGGTTATTCTTATGCTTAATTTCCAATATTTTTATTTATGTGATTATTCTTTCATTGCATGTGGGATTGTTTTATTTCTTATTTATATTGTTGAGTTGGATCAATAACAGCCTATGGATGACGCAAGTCATTCGCTGGGCCGTGTCATGTGCTTGCATTCCGTATTTTTGGGAAGCGGGGCGTGATAATATAATTGAATATGAATTTAATAAAGTTGTTAAGATTTTTACTGTCAGTCGTACAAGCTGACAATCCCATCGATTGTGGTTTTGCAAGTAAGTATGCATGAGGAGATATCGTATGAGTGCAGCATCCTGAGGGCTTGTCGCGATATTATTCCATGTGACTTAGATATGCAGTAAGATTCTCAGTATTTTCCTTGTATTTTATTATGTTTATGTACTCATTTGAAGTAAAATATTCTGAGTGTGTTACAGATTTTTCAGTGTATGAAACTCGGGGCGTTGCAAATATTCTGTTCAAACGGCAGTGAAGGTTGTGCATTATACCATTTTAATTCATTAGGTGCCTTGGTCTTGAGTTTTTTAGATTGAATAAGATTCCATACGTCAACTGATGTATCTGCAAATGTAATCTTCTTACCTTTGGAAGAAAATGATGATGTTGCTGTTATATTTAGAGAAGTAGATGCAAACTTTCTATTATAAGTTTCATATAAATTGTCTAATATTGATTTAAATTTTACTAAAAATTCATGAACATCATAAGAAAAATCTTCAACCATACTATAAAACAAAGCAATCAAATTCTTTGTACCATCTAACTTGATACGAGGATCCATTACACTACCAACACAATACAACATAGGAAGATGATGAAAATATTTCATAAATTTTCGTAACCGGGAACAACAAATGAGCTAATTTAAGTGTCATACAACATTTGTTCAAAAGTTTACATCATACTAACTATTATAAATAAAGTATAACTAGAAGTTGACTATTAAGATTTTGAGAATTTAAGGGTTGCGTTTTGAAAATGTTTTAAAAATTTTAACAAACTTTTGGCAAATTTCCAAGATTGTTCATTCATGCAAAATTTTTCTATGTTTTCCATGCAAAAATTATTTATAACCGTTTTATATTTACTAACAATAATAAGTATGTCTTAAGTTGAACATCTATATTTAATATCTTTAGGGAATCTTTTAAATAATATATTTTTAAGATTACACCATTGTTCGAGTGCTTGTAAAAATTATGACCAATCAAATCTATAAAATGCACATAATCTCTTATTGTACTCATATATGGTTCGACTATCTCAATGCATCTTGCACACACAAGTTGATGATATGATATGCACATTTGACATGAAATATTTCAGGCACTTAAGACATAAACGCTTGAATTAATGAAGAAACTATTTTTTTATTGGTGGCATTACCAAGATAAATACCAAAATTATTGCATGCTTCTTTATTTTGTGATCTGATAGTCACAATATTATGGAGATACATTAAATTTTCAAATTGTATGATCCTTTTTGAAAGATCCAATCAGTATTAATCCAATGACAAGTTATGAACATAATAAAATACCATTACTACCAGTGGCTTGGCCAGGATTTTCATTAGGGTTTTGATTGAGAGGAAGAGCCGTCAGAGCCTCGGAGGAGAAAGAGTTACGGTCGGAGGCGGCGGAGTAGCGGAGGAGTTGGCGGCGGAGATGAGGATTGAGGAGCGGCGTCACGAATGGATTTTTAGGTGCCAGGTTGGGGACGGGAGAAAGAGAAAGCGGGTCACGATAAATTGAGAGAGAGTCAGAGAGATAACGGGTTGGACTTTGGTTGAGCTGGAAAAATAATTTTTAAAAATTATTTCAAAATTTAGACACACCCTTAATATTTTTTTTAATATATATTGAAAATTTTTAAAATTTGAGGGGGTGCAGCCACACCAGAGGTACCCCCGCGGGACCAGGTAGCTACGCCCATGATTACAACCTTTTTAACAATCATTGGTTAATGAAACCTTACAAGTTAAAAAATACAAAGTAGCAATTAAAAATCTTTAAGCTCTTTATAGATTCTAAAACAATCAGATTTAACGGTGTTTATAGGAATTCTTTGTAATGTGGGTTTAGGGCGATTTGGTTAAATATCTCTAGGTTCCTACAACCGGAATAAGAAAATGATAATTCATCCTTAATAACGACTTTAGCCATTTTCTTACGTACCATATCATGATCATAACTATAACTATCTATTTGACCGATCATAGGGTTGATTTTTTGTTGGGTAAGATGATTTTTTTGTGTTTTTGAGTGTGATTTAGCCAAGTGGCGCTTAAGTGTACCTATCCTGTTACCCACTTTCCATTTGTAAACGTTTTGACACTTCTTACATATCTTAGTTCTCTCTTTCAGATTATTTGGAGATGAAAAATATGTATAATGTTTGTGGATTTCAAAAGTTTGTTCTCTAGATTTTCGGAAAGAAGATATGTTCTCGGTATCATGTGTTTCAGTTTCTTCACAATGAATTTCATCATCATTGTGGGGAAGGCCGAAATGGTCAAACTCGGGAATACTATCAAACTCTCTAACATCATCTAAATGTGAAACATAACCAGGGCAGGATGTATTGGTGGATTATTGTGCAGTTTGGATTATTATGCACTTGGAATACGTGAACGTGATGTTGTCATTATTGTATTAAAATTAGAAAATTGATATGAAGCAAGTAAGAAAGTAACAAGCAACAAATTAACACGTAACAAATATTGAACTTAAAAAAAATACCGCATTAGAAAAACTCTCAAATTTGTGTTGTGAATACTTCTTGAATTGCACTTCTTGACTTCTTCACACTTTGGGAATCCACAAACCGAGAGAGTTGAGACTTGAGAGAGTTGTTTGAAATAAATTGAAAGAGTTGAGAGAAATGTTTTGAATAGATTGAGAGAGTTGAGAGAAATGTCTGAAAATTTTGGTGTGAAGAAAATAGTATGGAAATGGTCTATATTTATAGAATTTCATATTTGTTGTGTTTCCTATTTTACCCCCCAAAACTAGTTGTTTTAAAAAACAATTCCAACGGCCTGCCCGCCCAGGCCGACCGTTAAGCCCACCGAGTTGGTCTGGACCAGACCGGCCAGGGTCAAAACCCAGCGGGCTGGGTCCTTAGCAGTCCGGTTCAAACCGGAACGCTAAGGGGGCTTGGCTAACCCGTACCGATCGGCCTAACGGCAGTTTGGCTCGGTTCGAGCCTGACCCGGGCCGGTCCAGGCGTTCTTCGGGCCAGACCTGCCCTATTTCTATCCCTATTTGATCTACTGCCAAACAACCCTAAACTGTCATATGGACCATGCTGTACTAATGCGTTCGAATTAGAACCCAATATTTATGAAGATAAAGTGAGAGCACACTGGTTCAGCAGGTTAGCTCAACCTAGGATGTTAAATTTCCTCTTGATTCGTGTCCATCAATTTCAAAATAGGACCACGGAAGCATAACCCAACAAATTTTAGGTTGCAAGCCAAAAGTAAGTTTAATTTTTTGAGTTGTAACTTTAGTAGCAAAAATTCTTCTCTTGCAACTTTTAACATGCATCCATTTTTAGTACAACTGAGTTGCAAATTGTATTTGTGTGATGAATGTTCAATTCACTTGTACTGGTGCAGTCGACCGTTTCCCAGGAAAGTCGACCCGTCACTCTGCTGCTATTGTTTTTCCTTATACTCTCTTCGACACTTCAATATCCATGCTTCATCTTACCTTCTTCTAATTTAAACCACGAGTATTCAAGACATATTTCTAACAATCTCCACCTTGGATTGTATACGAGTACTATCACATGATATGATTATTCATCTCAAAACTCTAATGAACTCTTCTTGCAAAAATACTTAGAACATTAGTTTCTTCTACTAGTTTAACAAATCTCCACCAAATCTCACCCATCAGTAGACCCCTTCAAGGTCACAGTCTTTTGAAGATAAATCAGTTCGATGGAAATGTCAATTTCAATCTTTAGAAGGTTGACATGTATGATGTCATTGTTCAAGAACGTTTGCAGTTAGCCATTAAAAAGAAAGAGAATCCATCCGATATGGAGGAGGATGTTTGGGAAGATATTCGTGAAAGAGCCATAAGTCTAATTCGACTATCATTGGCGAACGAAGTCAAATGCAGATTTCTAGAAGAAACTGATGCGGCGAGTTTGTGGGAAAAACTCATAGCTGACTACTCTGGTTCGTCCTTATTAGATCAGATACATTGGAAGAGGTAATTATTCCGTTTGTCAATGTAGAAAGGTACCGATCTCCAAGACCACATTACAAGTTCAATAAGGCTCTATATGAACTCAAGGCGATAAATGCGGATGTGTGTGAGGAAGATAAAACTTTCAACCTGATATATTCACTGCTGGATTCGTACGAGCTTTTGATCACTACCATGCTACATGGAAGATCTGCCAAGGAGATTATTTTGGTAGATGGTGTAATCAAAGCATTGAAGGAAAATCAACTTAGGAAGGAGACCCATAAATCATCGTCAACTTTAGTGAAAGGTCCTTCAGGGGGAAGACAAAGTACTATGCAAAAGGATTCGATCTGTTACCGATATTACAAGAGGCCAGTGCATATCAAGAAAGACTATTAGAAATTGCAGAATCAGGAGAGCACCAAGAATGAGAATTCAGCAGCTAATGTGGTTAGTGCCTTCGATTCAGGTGATTCGTGTCTTCTTGTTTCAAATTCTTTAAAAGTGGATTCTAGTTGGTTTCTTTACACAGAGAGTTCTTCTCATATTTGCTCCGAGAGGGAGTTGTTTTTTACTTATAAATCTACTATAGGGCATTGTGTGAGAATAAGAACTGGAGAGATTTGTGAAGTAGTAGGTGAGAGGATAGTTGAGTTGAAGATGTCAGGTCTAAATATGTTCACTTTAAGAGATGTTTGCATATTCCTCTGCTGAAACGAAATCTAATATCCTTGGGAACTCATGATGCGCGGGGTTGTAGGTACAAAGCTCGAGGTGGAGTTCTGTGTGTTTTTCAGGATTTTCGTAAGGTGATTAGAGGTATGAGAATGGTTGAGCCAAGCCAAAACAATCTCTACACGCTTTAGGAAATCCGAATAACCTGCGCAGGTGTTGTTATTTCTTTTCCCGTTGTTCCCGCAAAGCTTGTAGAGATTTTTTTGGCTTGGCCCAAGCACTCTCATACCTCTAATCACCTTACGATGACCCTGAAAAACAGACAAAACACCACCTCGAGCTCTGATACCCGTTGTTGGAATTGGGGCGTCAACAAACACATGTTGTCGCAACGAAACTAAATAAAGCTGAGAAAGTCAAAGTAGATGAGACCAATCAATTGAGCAAGCAAGTAGAACCATAAATCCAACACAAACACAACGAGAATTTATCCCGGTTAGCTTTCTCTTAATCCGGAGAAAAATATAGGGAGATCTGATATTCAACTAGAAGAGATTACAAGGAGTTAATGATTCACTCAATACAAGGAATTAAACACACTCACCAAGAACTATCTCTTTTTCAAGCCTCTCTTTGCAATGGAGAAAATATCAATGAAGTACTTTGCTCTCATATTGGAGGAGTTTACAATATATATAGAAGAATAGAGAGAACCATAGGTTTAATCTTGATTCTCAGTCGTCCGATATAACCTGAAGAAGAAGTAACTGAATTGGAGCTGTACGATCTAACTTGGAGTTAAAGATTGGACTGAAACGACCTAACAAATCGAGGCGCAGAAAATACAGAGCGCCGCGGGCAGTCGACAGTCCTCCGCTCGGCCAAACTTTGTACAATTGTGGTCGGGTGTGCGGTCGGCGGTGCAGTTGACCGTCTCCCAGGATGGTCGACCCGTCACTCTTATGCACCTTGCTGCAACTGTTTTTCCTTCTACTATCTTCGACACTTTGACCTCCGTACTTCATCTTACTTTCTTCTAATCTGAACCACGAGTATTCAAGACACACCCCCGGGAATGTCCGCATTTGAACGTATAGTCTCGGGGCGGGTCTACGCCATTGAAACAACAAAACTACTCCCCAAAGACTGTAGCACACAGTCTTTGGGAGTGGAGGGCTCGTGATATGGCTAAAAATGGGATTAATATTGCTAAAAATGGGATTAAATCGGAACCGTTCAAATTGGACTCAAATCTTAAAGTTCATAGAGGCAAAACGGTAATTTCACCTACTGGCAGGTCCGAAATGGGAACCGGGCTTCTACACTTGGACCCAATAACCTGTGAATGGATCTATTCAGCTGAGAACGGGTTTTAACCCGTTAAGGACCAGTTCAGCAGGATATGAGAAAATCCTGGCTCGTCCTTATCTACTGGAGGTGGTTTTAATCACTTCTATCCGTTCACACCGGGAAGTAGGAATTCGTTCTTATCCCGAAACAGATCCCCACGGCAACTATAAATATCCCCCTACCTCCTACCGTTACAAGGTGATCACTCTTTGCCTACCTAAAGTTCTTTTGATATTCTTTTTCTGAGTATTGATAAGAGCGTCGGAGGGTGCGTCGCTGGGATCCATCCCGGTATTTTGTACTTCGTGCAGGCCAGCGGCAGCACCAAGGAGTCAGCCTAACAGCAGTGGAAGAGGTCAGGTTTGACCACTTCAATTCCTCACGAACCTAAAAGTTAATCTGATTGCCCCCATACCGAAATAAGCGGCAACAGACTGTACCCCGATTTTTGATATTGCAATTTTCCCATATAACCTGGAGTCTTATAATTTGATGTTCCTCTACTACTGTTAATATATTTATTACTATTTGGTCCAAATGTCACATTGGGAACTTATTTGTGGAACTAGGCAATATACAAGAAATTACAGACCCTTGTTAGCATTTATGTCTTGCATACTAAGTTCGATTAGAGGAGAAATAAGCGAAGCGAGAAGAGGTTTCGAAGTGAAAAAAGCAGGGGAAGTAAGGCGTTGTATTTGCTGCCTGAGAAATGCAAGTTGAATGCTATTTTAGCAGTCAATCGCAATGAAAGTCAACATCTATTTTAGCAGTCGGCTGCAACCTAGTCGAGTGTTCTATGTTTTCTCTCAATATCAAAGCAATCGACTGCCACTTTGGACAGTTGGTAGACAGTGACAAACAACATCAGATGGGCCAGATCTTTGAGATTTGTTTGAGCCCAAGTTTGTTCTCCAAGTTACATCTTACGACTCGTATCACATGGATTTCTCTTCAGAATTTATGGGACGGTGAAAGATTAAGCCTACGACCTAGGATTTTCTAGATCTCTATAAATAATTGTAATGGCCACCATGTGAGATAGTACTTCATATGAGAGTTTTCATTGTACACAGCAGAGTATTTTCTAGTGAGGTTTGAGAGAAAAATAGAATCTTGGTGAGAGTATTGTAACTCTTGTGTCGTTTCTAGTTGAATAATATCTCATTTATTTCTCCACTCGAATTAAGTTCACCAAACTAGGATAAATTATGTATTTTTGTGTTTGGTGTGGTCTATGTAGGCCTCACACCAATTCCTAGTATTGCAGTGTGTATATATACTTCAAGATATGACATTGAACAAGGGTGTTTTGAAAAGTTTCAAAATTATAAGGAGTTGAGGACCAGTTTTTAAAATGGCCAAACTTGTTCCATGTTCAGCTTATACAGCTTATATACTTAACAAATGTTTGCTGACGCATAGGTAAACTTCCACTTTCTACATTGATCTATATATAATCTCTATGATCCCCAGTGAACTTATTAATAGTATTGGATTCATAAGTAGAATACACTTGGCACAAATAGTTATGATAATATAATCAAATATTGTTAAGAGAAATTATTTTTATTAATCACACCGAGAGATCTCATAGACATAAATTCTAGCATAGTACTACAAGAAAGGACTAGTCATCACATTGGATTTTGGCGATTGCGGAAGCGAAAGCGGAAGCGATGATCTCCTAATTAGCCTAAGAACCTCAACAAATTGCTCATGTGGTCGGTAACGGATCCCACGGATGAGGAAATGTACTAAGTTCCACACCTGCGTTCCCACTGAAAGATTAGGGAAAGACAAATATGGAGGAGAGCAATGAGAGAGCTCATTTGTCTTTGTAGGGATCTTGAGAGATTGATATGATGATACAATCTATGTTATATGTTGTGTCTAGTTTGCCCTCAACTCTAATTTTCACCCCTCTATTTATAAGGGGAGAACAATAGGAGTATTTGTGAGACAAGAATATATTCCCAATATATTTTTTCATCTCCTCATTTATCTTGTCATAAAAAGGTGTACACATTAGAAAAGTATCTCACCAAGGACATGAATGGATTCTTTACGTAGGGGTTTAAACCATCATCCTAAAACGAGCCACCAAGCTTAGGCTTGGTTCATGGGCCCAGCCCATAAGCCCAACCGACTAATAAACTATACCTTCAAGCCTTACCACAATTTTGGGTTTTGGTATATAGGTAGGTCTTTTATAGTTTTCAAATAGTAGAGTGTTAGAAAATGAGTATTTTATACACCATTTACGAACTAGTTTTTGAGCAATAATTTGAGTAAGATCCTCTATGAATTAGTGAAAGATCTTGATGGATTTGTGTTCTCCTTCGTGAGTAGATCAAAATCATATATTTATTTGCTCAAAACGGTTATTGGGTGAATGTGAAATTGTCTCCCAAAGTGAGGCGGTTTCATCACTGAAAATAAGTTTGGGAATTTTAGTCCCACTTTGGAAAAAAAAAGGAATTAGAAGCGGATATATAATAACATCTTTTTTGGCATTGTAAGATAGCAAGCCAAGAGGCTCTCTCTCGCGCGGCACGTCCTGCGGACACGAATGTTGGACCAACATGAACCCTCCCTGTGCAGAGCCAATTTTTTGCTACAGTTTTATTTTTTCGGATTTGTAACTGTTAAATATAATGGTTTTGTCCGCCGTTACAGTAGTGCATTCAAGCTTCTGTCTGCCGTTATAGCCAATACATTAAAGGAGTTGTCTGCCGTTACAGTGGATGTAATCAATGCATTGTCTGCCGTTACAATTCTCATTCTGACCCTATAAATAAAGGCCCTCTCCCCTGAATGAACAGACCAGAAACTATTCTCTTCCCAAACCCTCTATTCTGTGCTTAAAGTTGAGTTCCATTCTTCGGTCATATGGTGATAGATTTAGACGCTATCCAGTTCGAGAGCGTGATGGGTGTCTGCGTCAAATCTTCTGTCGTTGCATCCTGGGAGATAGACACCTACGCAAGTTCCAACACCCGGACGAGAAGAAATATGTTTTAAGGATATTATGTGATATACAAGCGTCGAAACAAATCGGTTTAGTTTTATTATTTTCATTTTCCTTTAATTTTATGGGTTTTATTCCTCTCATCCTTCTCTGATTTTAGTACATCTCAATCATATTTGGATTTAATGTAAACATCTTGTAACCAAAGTTGTAACGAACAGAATACCTTTCACGTAGTTGGTTTTATTGTAAACAAATATTTGTAACAAACTTAAAACAGATTCTGATTTTCTTCCTTTCCGATTTTGAGGCACTTCCTTTTATTTTCTTTTCATTTCCAAAAATTTACACTCGTGTTGTGTATTTTCAGTTTAAAAATAACAAATGCATTGGAGAATGCTGTTGTTGCTGATGCGGCAAAAGTACCGACTATTGCTGTGGCACGAGTGTCAGTGCCAACCGCTGTACCAGTTTCAGTCTCCCACTGGAAGAAATCTTAGAAGTTCAACGAAAAAAATTGCAAGAGGTGGCAACAGAAAATGATTTTCTACTTGACCACCTTGAATCTCGTAAGATTCTTGAACGAAGAAGCTCCAAATCTTAAAGAAGATGAGCAAGATAACCGAGTTATCGCCGCTGTGGATGCTTGAAAAAATGCTGATTACTTATGTAAGAACTCCATAATGAACGGATTAGCCGATTCTTTGTATAATGTTTATATTGATAAAAAAACAGCTAAAGAACTTTGAGAATCCCTAGATCATAAATATAAAACTGAGGATGTCAACACCAAGAAATTCATTGTGAGCCATTTCCTAGACTATGAAATGGTGGATTCCAAAATGGTGATTAGTCAGGTTCAAAAATTCAACTGATCTTGTATGAGATATATGCTGAAGGTATGAACCTAAATCAAAGTTTTCAAGTTGTTTGTATTATTGAAAAATTTTCAGCAGGTTGGAAAGACTTCAAAAATTACTTGAAGCATAAGCGAAAGGAAATGGGCATTGAGGATCTCATTGTCAGGCTTTGTATGGAAGAAGACAATAGAGGTTCTGAAAAAGTCGGAGCCATCAGTCATGCGGCCAAGGCTAATGTGGTGGAACATGGTCAACGTTTCAAAAAGCACAACAACAAGGGGTCCAAGTTGGGGCCTAAGGGAAGAATCTCCAAGAAGCCGAAGCTTCAGGGCAAGTGCTTCAACTGTGACAAGCTAGGTTACAAGTCTACTGATTGCAGACTACCTAAGATGAACATGAACAGAGAAGCAAATATTGTTGAAGGCATTGCTCAAGGCATTTCTGATATCAACCTCTCAGCTATAGTCTCGGAGGTGAACATGATGGGTTCAAACTCCAAGGAATGGTGGATTGACAATGAAGCTACTCGACATGTGTGCTCCAACAGAAGTGGTTCTCTACTTTCGAACCATTAGAGAATGGGGAGAAGATATTTATGGGGAACTCGGCCACTTCAGAAATCAAGGGCCAAGGCAAGGTGATCTTGAAGATGACTTCTGAAAAGAAACTGTCTTTGAACAATGTTGCACATGTTCCTGAAATCCGTAAGAACTTGGTATCTGGTTCATTGCTTAATAATCATGAATTTTGTTTAGTGTTTGAGTCAAAAAAATTTGTTTTGTCAAAAAGTAGAATGTATGTTAGTAAAGATACATGAGTGTTGGAATGTTTAAACTCAATGTAATGACCATGGTCAAGAATATCAATAAAGCTAGTTCTTCTACTTATATGCTTGAGTCTTCCAATTTATGACATGATAGGCTAAGATATATTAATTATGATATTTTGCATAGATTAATTAACTTGAATCATATACCAACATTCCAAATTGATTCCAAACACAAGTGCGAAACTTGTATTGAGGCAAAACTGACAAGATCAACCTTTAAAAGTGTTGAAAGAAATACTGAACCTCTTGATTTAATTCACACTAATATTTGTGATATGAAAATGATACAAAAAAGAGGTTAACAAATATTTTATTACCTTTATTGATGATAGCACAAAATATTGTTAAATGTATTTGCTTAAAAGCAATGACGAAGCTATAAGGAAATTTGTTCTGTATAAAAATGAAGTTGAGAATCAACTCAACAAGAAAATTAAGGCGCTAAGAAGTGACCGAGGTGGAGAGTATGAATCACCATTTACTGAAACTTTTGCTAAGCATGAGATTATATATGAAACCACAACGCCTTATTCTCCTCAGTCCAACGGTGTTGTTAAGTAAAAGAATTGTATCTGTAAGGAAATGATGAATGCAATGTTAATAAGTTCTGGTTTACCACCAAACTTGTGGGGAGTAGCCATTCTTTCATCTAAATACCTTTTGAATAAGGTGCCCTAAAAGAAAGAAGAGAAAACTCTATATGAATTATGAAAAGGAATAAAGCCATCCTACAATTACTTGCGAATGTGGGGATGTCTTGCTAAGGTGGCAGTACCTCCACCTAAGAAAGTAAAAATATGACCCAAAATGGTTGATTGCATTTTCATCGGCTATGCACATAATAGTAGTGCTTATCCGTTCTTGGTGTACAAATCCGATATCTTTGAGATACCAAAGAACACGATAATGGAGTCTAGAAATGCATCATTCTTTGAAGATGTATTTCCATGTAAGTCTAAGAAAGAACCAAGTTTTTTTAAACGAATACATGAGACTATCAGTGAAGATAGAGAAAACCACGATGAAGAAGGTGAGATGGAAGCTAGACGTAGTAAAAGAACAAGAACCGAAAAATCTTTTGGTCTAGATTTCTTGACTTTTATGCTTGAAGGTGAATCCCAGACTTCCAAAGAAGCGGTGAGCTCTAGTGATGATCCTCTATGGAAAGAAGTCATTAAGAGCGAAATTGATTCTATCATACAAAATCATACTTGAAAACTAGTGGATCTTCCACCAGGTAGTAAACCTTTAGGTTCCAAGTTCATTTTCAAGAGAAAAATGAAACATGATGGATCAATTGATAAATACAAGGTAAGACTTGTAATTAGATGTTATAGACAAAAAGAAGGTCTGAAATACTTTGATACATATTCTCATGTGATAAGAATAAACTGTATTAGGATGATACTTGCAATAGTAGCACTGTACAATCTTGAAGTACATTAAATGGATGTAAAAACAACATTTCTTAATGGAGATTTAGATGAAGAAATCTATTTGGAACAACTTGGGGGTTTTCAGCTCCAGGACAAGAAAAGAAAGTTTGTAAACTGGTGAAGTCATTATATGGCTTAAAACAAGCGCCCAAAGTAATGACATAAATTTTTTGACAATGTTATAATGACAAATGGTTTCAAAATCAATAAATGTGATAAATGAGTATATGTCAAAGACACTGAATGTGGATATGTCATAATATGCTTGTATGTAGATAACATGCTTATTGTTGGAAGCAATAATAGGATGATTAAATCTACTAAAAATATGTTGAACTCAAGGTTTGACATAAAAGACATGAGACTAGCTAATGTTATATTGAGAATTAAAATCTCAAGAGCATCAGATGAGCTTGTTTTAAGTCAGTCACATTATATTGATAATATTCTTGAAAAATTTGATAAAGATAGTTATAAAATTGCCAAAACTCCAAAAGATCTAACTTTACATTTATCCAAGAATAAATGTGAGAGTATTTCTCAAGTAGAATACTTTAGAATCATAGGCAGTCTAATATACTTAATGAGTTGTACAAGACCAGACATATCCTATGTAGTGAGTAAACTAAATAGATATATGAGTAATTCGGGAAGCGAGCATTGACAAGCAACTACAAGAGTACTGAAGTACTTGCATTTTACTCATAACTATGAGCTGCATTATACGAGATATCCGGCTGTACTTAAAGGATATAGTGATGCGAACTGGATATCTAGTGATAATTCAAAATTCACTAGTGGCTATGTGTTTACACTTGGTGGTGCAGCAGTTTCTTGGAAATTATCGAAACAAACAGTGATTGATCGCTAAATCCACGATGGAATCTGAATTTATTGCACTGGACAAATATGCGGAAGAGGTTGAATGGTTATGCCACTTCCTTGAGGATATTCCAAGGTGGACAAAGCTTGTGCGTCCAATATGCATACATTCAGATAGTCAATGTGCAATTTGTAGAGTACAAAACAATATATATAATGGTAAATCTAGACATATTCATCGAAGACATAATACCATTAGACAACTACTCTCTACTGAAATTATCTCCGTAGACTATGTAAAGTCAAAGCATAACATTGCGGATCCGCTAACCAAAGGGTTAAATACAGTTAGTTGATAAATCATCAAGGGAAATGAGACTTAAGCCCTTGAAAGAATAAGTCGATACAATTGACACCCTACCTAGTTGACTGGAGATCCCAAGATCTAGGTTCAAAGGGACAAATAAATTATAAAGACCATGTTGGATCACTGTGGGGCTTTCCCCATGTCCATTCCTATAATAAAACAATGATTCCTGCAAGGTAAGAGGTTAATCTAGGCTTATAATGATTCTTATGCGTCGAAAATCAGAGCAGCGTAATGCAGATTACTCTTAATTAAGATATCACTTATGTGAGAGGGAATAAGAGCTGCTTCCAAGGAATAATGTAGAGCAATATTCCTGTTAAAATCTTGCAGAACCAGGCATATGTTCATGGACAAAATAAACATGACAGTGAGAACTGAATTACGTTAGGAAGATTTTTGTGTGAGATATGTCATTGTTTACACAAATGATAGAACAGTTCAAGGACATCGTGTTTACTGTTTAGTTAGTAAATTAAACATATTTTCATAAGGGAAGGTTCAAAGGGTAACGTCTATCTATCATATGCAGGCCTCGACCGCTGAATTCTATCACCAAGTTTGTCGTATTTGTGGTCGTCAATTTCATTCAAGTGGGGAATGTTAGAAAATGAGTATTTTATACACCATTTACGGATCAGTTTTTGAGCATTTTTTTTTGAGTAAGATCCTCTATGAATTAGTAAAAGATGTTGATGGATTTGTGTTCTCCTTCGAGAGTAGATCAAAATCATATATTTACTTGCTCAAAATGGTTATCGGGTGAAATTGAGAAATTGTCTCCCAAAGTGAGGCAGTTTCATTTCTGAAAATAAATTGAGAGATTCTAGTCCCACATCGGAAAAAACAAAAAAATTAAAAGAGGATATAGAATAACCTTTTTCTTGGCATTGTAAGATAACAAGCCAAGATGCTCTTTCTCGCGCCCACAGGGTGGGGTTGGGGGGGGGGGGGGGGAGAGGGTGCAAATCTCAGACCGGATTACATACAATTTATGTGCGTCGCACATCCTGCAGACACGAATGCCGAACCAACGTGAACCCACACGGTGCAGAGCCAATTTTTTTGCTATAGTTTTTTTTCCCGACCTGTAGTGGCTAAAATAAATGCAGAAATTGTTTTGTATTCCATTTATTCACGTAACGGTTTTGTTCACTGTTACAGTAGTGCTTTCAAGCTTCTGTCTTCCGTGATAGCTGATGCATTAAAGAGTTACCAGACGTTACAGTGGATACAGTCAATGCGTTGTCTGCCGTTACATTTCTCACCCTGGCCCTATAAATAGAGGTTACATATCTCCTGAATAAACATACCTAAAACTCTTCTCTTCCTAAACCCTCTGTTCGGTGCTTAAAGTTGAGTTCCAATCTTCGGTTGTGTGGTGATAGATTTCAAACGCTGTCCATTTCGAGAGCGTAACGTAGTACCTGCGTTAACTATTCTGTCGTTGCATCTTGGGAGACAGACCCCTACGCAAGTTGCAACATCCGGACGAGGCAAAATCTATATTAAAGAGATTGTGTGATACACAAGTCTCGACACAAATCGGTTTGGTTTTATTATTTTCATTTTCCTTTAATTTTATGGGTTTCATTCCTCTTCTCATTCTCTGATTTTCGTGCCTCTCAATCATATTTGGATTTATTGCAAATATTTTTGTAGTCAAAGTTGTAACAAAGAGAATAACTTTCTCGTAGTTGGTTTTATTGTAAACAAATATTGGTCACAGAGAGCGATTCCCATACCGTGTCATGGTTATTATATCACCTGTGAGGCCATAACTATCACACAATTCTTCCACATTATCCGCAATTAAAAGCAGCCTATACTACTGAGAGCATCTGATATGGCTAGAAATAGAACCAAATCGGGATCGTTCAAATCGGGCATGAATCTCAAAGCTCTCAGGGGTAAAATGGTAATTTCACCTATAAACGATCCGAAAATGGGAACTGGGTCTTTTCCAAGCCTAATAACCCAAAAATGGGTTTGCCTTACTAGGTTAGGTTGACAGCCAATAATAAATAAATCCAACTAAGTTAAATAGAAATTCCAATTCATAATTATCTCTAAGAGGCAGTTTAAACCAAATCTCTTACCGCGAAATAGTTTAAACTCTGTTTCTTATCCAAAAACACCGAAAAGTAGAGATAAATGATTATCTCAAAACTGTTTCCAAAGGCGACTATAAATACCCCTTTACCCCCCATAATAAAAAAAGTAATCAGTATTTTCTCTACAAAAGCTCTTTCATAATCTTATTGATTACTGACTTCAGCATCGGAGGGTTCTTCTTCGGGAACAATCCTGATATTTCGAACTTTTTGCAGGTCAGGGGCAGCATCGAGAAACGATCAACACCAGCAAGAAGTCAGCATATTTGCTTTTATTGTTTCTAGAACAATCTACATATCATCAGTTTGCTCTCCCACCAAAATTAGCAGCAACAGATTCCGTGAGAAGCAGAAAAAGCAATCCGACCATATTTCACTGGTGAAAGTAGTTTCCAGCCATGCCTCTGAAGGGAAAAGGAAAAGCGGCGGCATCCAGCCGAAGAGCCACCCCTCTTCCTCCACCTCCTCCACTTGAGGATGTTCCCCCTCAACAAGATAAACAAGTTCAGCACCCTTAACCTGAGCATTCGCCTCCCCAACAGGCTCGCCCTATGCCCAGAGAGGCTGAGCCGGGGGGCTTTCGTCAAAGCTGTCAAGAACAACATCCTCTTCATGACCATATCCCGGTACACAATCCTTCCACCGAATCGGTGGCCTCGTGAGGTCCTCAGAGGTCAATAGACCTCCATCAAACCATCGTCGACTGCCAACAAGGGATCGACCTCCGAACCTGCTTGAATGAGAGATGAGCCCGTGACGAGGTCCCTCATCCAGTTAACTAGAGA
Organism: Hemerocallis citrina; assembly: GCA_017893485.1. Lineage (NCBI taxonomy): Eukaryota > Viridiplantae > Streptophyta > Magnoliopsida > Asparagales > Asphodelaceae > Hemerocallis > Hemerocallis citrina. The sequence continues at coordinate 333,121,885 of CM030359.1, read as the reverse complement.
AGTCAGAGGAGTCGTTCTCCCCGAAGGCTGAGATCCAGAAGGTCCGCCTTTCCAGGGGGTGAAGGGGGTCTCCTCCCAGTCGACAGCAAAGAAGCCACACCGCTGTGAGCCGATCACCACAAAGGGTTCACTATGATGGAGGGGCACCAGTCACCCCAGCAGAATTTCAAAACATCAAAGATGACATCATGTGATCCCTTAACATCGTCTCAAATCAGGACTGACAAGCGCACAACCCTCACCATGCCACCACTCACGAAGGAGAGTCCCGAGGGTCGACTAGATCCGACCAGAGGAACGAATCGGTTCACTGTTGCCTTCGAGAGATGGAGAGGCGCCTCAGCAAGATCAATCCTGAAGAAGAACAACGGACTAATATGTTCCGCCCAAGCAGACCCCCCTTTTCAAGGGCCATCATGGAAGTCCCCAAAATCTTTAAGTCGTCCTGCTTTGAATCCTACAACGAGGAGTCAGACACGGTCGATCAAATCGAGAGTTTTAAAACTCTCATGATGATTCAACAAGCTTCGGACGCGCTCCTCTGCAAGGCCTTCCCAGCAACGTTGAGGGTCCAGCGCGAGAGCGGTACTCCCATCTATCCCTAGCCTCCATTTTCTCATTTGACCAGTTTGAGGAGCTCTTTCTCACCCACTTCGTTAGCAGCCGCCGAGCCGAGAAAACAAATGCATTTTGCTAACCCTCAGCCAAAAAAAAGGTGAACACCTAAGAGATTATGTTCGGCGCTTTAAGCCCGGTCTATTACCTCTCTCGACCAATCGGTAGCCTTTGCAGCATTCAAACACAATGTCAATAATGCCGACCTCAAGGCATCCCTTCCCAAGAAGACTCATCGGGATTTGTCGGAACTCCTGCTTAGGTGTAAGAAGTACATCCGAGTGGAATAGGCTCTGAAACCCCCCGGTCGGGAGAAGTCATCTTCTAGGAACAAACAGAAGAATACAAATGAAGAAGGGTCCTAGAAATTCTAGAAAGATGACAATAGCCAGTGCCGCCCAGCTCCTCGTTTTGAGAAGTTCACCCCCTCAATGCCAGTATATCAGCAGTTCTTATGGAGGTAGATAAGGAATGGCTACTCTACTGTAACACCCCTTGTTAATAATATATATATATATATATATATATATATATATATATATATATATATATATATATATATATATATATATAAATAAATAAAATTGGAAGGGTTCCTTATAGATGAGTTCTATAGGGGGTTACATGGATTTAATGGAGGATTGGGGGGGGGGGGCACGGGAGAAAGAAAACAGCAGCTTCAGCTGCTGTGTGCCGCTATCACCTCATGTGGGTGACATGGCATAAGGGTGGGGCCCGCCCGGTTGAAAGTGAGAGGCAACAGTTGGCTGCTGTCTTGCCACGTCGGCATGGGGCCCAGTTTGGGGCTGCTGTGCTAGCGAGAAATGTCTCAGATGTGGGAAGTTTGTCCCATATCGGGGATTTGGAAGATTAATTGTGTGTATATATATAATTTTCTAGGATTAGAGGTCACCAATCAACTATAACACCTTTTATGAGGCAAGTCTGTGGTGGGCAGTTGTTAGAAAATCGCTGTTTTGGGCTGGGGTGTTACAAATGGTGTTAGAGCCGACTTTCGACACAAGGTGTGGGTACAGAATGGTAGGGTATACTTGAGAGGGAGCGAGGTTAGGTCAGGTTGCCCGGTAAATACACTGATGTGGGCTAGGGGACTAGACAACTCACAGAATCAGGGTACGCCATTTCACATCGGCTAAAAAGGAGATCCTGGCGTTACGTTGCAAGTCCCGGCTTTAGCGATGATGCTGAATTCTTAAGAGAGAGGGGGGGGGGGGGTCCGTAACACCCCGTGTTAAGAATATATATATATATATATATATATATATATATATAGGATTGGAAGGGTGCCCTATAGATGAGTTCTATAGGGGGGTTATATGAATTTAATAGAGGATGGGGGGGGGGTGCACGGGAGAACCACATGGGTGACGTGGCATCAGGGTGGGGCCCGCCCGGTTGGAAGTGAGAGGCAGCAGTTGGCTGCTGTCTTGCCACATAGGCATGGGGCCCAGTTTGGGGCTGCTGTGCTTGCGAGAAATGTCTCGGATGTGGGAAGTTTGTCCCATATCAGGGATTTGGAAGATTAATTGTGTGTATATATATAATTTCCTGGGATTAGAGGTCACCAATTAACTATAGTACCTTTTATGAGGCAAGCCTGTGGTGGGTAGTTGTTAGAAAAATTGCTGTTTTGGGCCGGAGTGTTACATCCGTGCTCCCCCTAGAATGAATACCCTGACGATGAGGAGGAACATAGAAAAGCGGTGCCATTTTCATAGGGACCATGGCCATGACACAGATGATTGTTGGGATCTCAAGGTGGAGATCGAAGAACTCATACAGCGGGGACACCTGGCAAAGTTTGTCAGAAAGGACGGGTCAATCCTCCACTCCGAGGAGCCAACAAGCGAACCAAAAGGCCCACCGAGTTCCAAGACTCCGAATCTGGGGCCATCCTCCACCTTATCCATGGAGCTCTAATGGGGGGAGATTAAAACTCCTCCCGGAAGGCCTTCATCCGAGAGGTGCGTTCGGTCCAGAACTTTCCCCTGGCCAAGAACCTTAGGGTCCCGGTGACATTCTCAGACAAAGATCTGGAAGGCGTACAAACGCCCCACTGTAACACACTCGTAATTAGTCTCTACATGCCCAACAACGAAGTGCACTGAATCCTGGTCGAAAATGGTAGTCTGTTAATATCCTCTTCGTGGAAGCCTTCCAAGGCCTCAAAATTTCTCGAGATCGTTTCAAGCCTGCCAGATACACACTCATTGGGTTCTCTGGGGTTCCAGTCCCAATTAAAGGAATAGTTACTCTTGACGTGAACACAGGAAAAACCCCAACTACCCAGACAGAGGCAATGGACTTCATAGTCGTCGATGTGAAGGCCACTTACAATTCTATCCTAGGATGACCTGGCATAGCAGTACTTCATGTCGTACCCTCAACTTTTCACCTGGAAATAAAGTTTCCAACCTCTGTAGGGGTATGAGAAGTCAAAGGAAACCAAGAGACAGCTCGGAGGTGCTACACAACCACAATGGGGGACTCGGTCCTCCCACTTGAAGCATTAGAACCTCTCCAATGGAACAATCAAGTCCTTCCCGAACTAGTTAAAGAACTCAAGGAGACCCCCCTCTTCAAGAAAGGCGGACTTGGAATACAGAGCATCGAACAAAATATCATGAGGGTGCCTAACAAAATAGCAATATGGCCAAAGCATGTAAGAAAGGCTCGCACCATTGAAGCAGCCACTTAGTTTGTTTCAATAAAACTTAGCTTTTTTTTTCTTTTAAAAATTATTGCATTGGCCTCATATCTAACTCTCTGAGTATATCTACGACTCGTTAAACGGTAAGTTCGGATTCCAGCTTGTCCCACGGGGCTGCTCCCACAACTTGCTAGGTTCAAAAGACGAGTTTGGAGTCTAACACTTTGTTCGATGCTGCTTTAGCTGCTTGCAAATAAGCAAGTGTGGAGAAGCTCACCATTCAGAATTGCTTCTACAAGTCATTCAAACCCTAAACAAGTTTGGAGTGCATCATTTGGTTCTACGCCGCTTCAGCTGCTTTCAAGCAAGCAAGTGCGGAGCAACTCACCATTTAGAATTGCTCCTACAACTCGTTGATAACGCCGAAACAACTAGTTCGAAGTTCACGATCATGCTTTGACATTGCCCTCACAGCTTGCAAGAATGCGATTTCGGGGCTCGAAATGACCATTCGTACTACTCCTACTATAGGTTAAATTTTGCAGCAAGAAAGTTCGAAGAATAGCTCTTTCCCAGGGCTATCTCCAAAATTTTACTTGAACATACTAAATCTAGGGCCTAGCTCGCCCCTGGAGCTGCTCCCTCGGCTCAACAACTCTCATCAACAAGTTTCGTGCTTAGCTCCTTTTCCGAAGAGCTTCTTCTGCTGTAGCGCCCCGAATTCCTAACATAGGAACTCGTGACACTCTCTAGGATCTTTCTTCAAATGAGTCACAACACAACAAAAATCACAAGAAATTAAAAACTTTTATTACATCAAATTGTTATTATAAGTTCCAATGATTACAACAATTACAAATTAATTGTTACAACAAGAATGTACAATAAACTTGGACAATAACTTTCTCTTGGACGCTTTCCCTTGCTAGAGCTTTCCCGCAATCCCAAGTCGGCGATTCTGCACTGATAACTGTGGGCATGTCAGTTGATTACAACTGACGAAAATGCTATATTCGGGTATCCTCTCTATGCCATAATATAACGATTCCAACCTTAACAACCACAAATAATATTTGATACAAAGAAAAAGGTGGTGTCAAGCCAGTGTTGGTGTATGCCATGACCTAATCTAATGCACACTATGCACACATGCTTCTAAAGCTAATGCACCTTTGGTTGAAAGATATGCATCCCATACTACACACCCCCCAACCAAAAGACGTTCTTCAGTTTAATGGGGCTCGATCCTCGTTATGCATCCTACTCTTGTGCTCTCTCCTGTTTCTGATTCCAGTGATGGTGGGGCTGCAGTCGTCCGGCTTACCCATCACTGCTGTCATTAGTGGTATCCAATCCTCATGTTTTATCCACTATGTTCGGGATCCTAGTCGCAGGCTTACTCTGCATGACTGTAATTATGGTTAGTCACAGGCTTACCCTATGTGACTGTAATCAAATTGGCTTACCCGATATGTTGCTGTATCCATGTCTCCCCGGACCTCACCAAAAGCTGATATATGGACAAAAATTCTCTCCACGAGTGACTAGAGAAATTCCCGATAGAGTCTAGCTCACCGGGATATTGTCTAATCCGTGCACCCACATTGATCAACAAAGGACCTGACGGATATAGGATTTCCCCAACTCCGCTACACTCGTCCTTACACTAGAGCAGATTTGCAGTTGAGACGATGTCAACACTCCAAACCTCCTCAAAGGTTGTTACGGATCATAAAGGCATTTCTGTCGAGACAGCGGAGCCCCCACAGAGTCTTACCAACTCCCCAGAGCAGCTCGGGGTCCCTGTCCACATTAAACGAACCTAGGATTTGGTCGGGCGTGATGACGCCATGCGTCCCCCTGACAGGTGAACACCATCGCTAGTGCCTGTCCTTACATTCAACAAAGACTCGATCTAGCCCTACCCAAGAATCAAAGCTATCCCATTCTAAGAATAAGGTTTAATTCAAGATTTGTTTTATCGATCAAATACTAAAAAAACCATCACTCTAGCCGAATTCTAATTGTCTTTTCTTTTTATTGTTAGAAGTATGAACCTCTAGAACTATCTCATATCATTCATCCCCTTAGCTAGGCAATCTATCCACCATTTCCAAATCACTAACTTGGTAATCAACTTTGCTTGCCATGATCAACTAGTTCAGTTCTATTTGTAGATTCTCTCTAGTTAGTAACCTTTAACAATAATTGATCTCAACCCATTCCACAATAGGACTCAACTAGCCCTTAAGTCCGTCCCAAGGATTGACTTGCCTTGGCCCACACTTGGCACGAACCAACGACGAACCGACTTCGTCGATCGCCGCAACCACCATCTACACTTGGAGTTCGATCGCAACCTCGGCCCGACCAACACATAGCTCCCTCTAACCTTCACGCTCCGCGGTCCTCGACAAGTGGTAGCTCCAAAACACAACCATGGAATCCATCCATGCACGGCGAGTGCGTCGATGCACGAGTCATCTCCTCCAATGCGTTCGATGCGATACAGGTCCTACTCTACCCGTCTAGGTTTTTCAACAAGGCTTAGTCCTAGAGTCTCAAATACTCAACCGAGGTTTCCTAACAAGGTAAACTATAGTAGGAGTAATTCTTAACCCATGAATCCACAAAACGGGATTCTAAGAGCCCTAAAATTGACAATTTACAATTATAAACAGGAAGCACACATTTGGCATTTATGCCAAAACGGAGTCATTCCCGATCCCGTTTCTTTGAAGAATCGCGATCAGGTGCTCCCATGCTTCTACTCAAGGTATACAGCAAGTATAAGCACACTTTGGTCATGGATTCCATCCCAAAATGGTCAACAACACTACCCGAACATCCATTACAATTTTTACTTCAAAACAGTAAACAATGTTGTCTATATTGGGGTCTATAAGCAACTATGAGCAACCCTTAGCAAGGAAATTAAGATAAATTGGGTCCTAACTCCTGTACATATCTATAACATGATTCTTGACCTCAAACAGCAACTCTAAGCTAGTAAAGTACAAGTTCAAACTCATCTCAATGAACATGGTGCAAAACAGTAAGCTCTAAGATTTACTGTGTTTCTATTGTCACTTATAAAAATCATATAAAATCGCAAACTTATCCAAATCATGACTTCTCGGCCAATCCAGAAAGGTCTACGTGTCCACTATAACTTCCTAGTTTCAAGTTTCTTCATACAAGGTCGTTTACAAGTTCTTATGGTCACATCTTTAACAAGTGTACAGATTCTCATAACAACACATCATAATAACACAGTCATGGGGTAAAATCAGATTAAAATAGTAAACAGTGTCAGAACATTATGAAATTTTAGATTCTAGCTCCTGACACATGACGTACAAATCTTCAAAAAATCAGGTGATTCTACCTAGTAGGTTTTTAATTATGTCTCTTTGAATAACACAAAAAACAGAGCAAAAACAGCAGCAGTTCTGTTTACTAAAATAACTTGCTGAGTTTGCATGATTTTATTAACATAGCTACAGTGGTCCAAATCTCATAAAATTTGAAACATAGATCTTATATACATTTAACAATGACATACTAATATTTCAGATCATTCCCATAAGCATGCAGTGAGATACAAGTCATTCTTTTCACAACAGTAACAATAAAAACTGCTTCTTTCTATTCTGACCAGCATACAAGTTCATAATTTATTTTAATAGCAGGAAAAATCAAAATAATCTGTAAATTTTACTGAAGGTGTAAGACACCTATATGATCATTCTCTAAAAATTTCAGATCAAAATTCCAAGTAGTGTTTATGCAATGAGCTACAGACTGACAACAAAAATTCAGTCTTTTAACAGGATTTTCTGGTTTGGATTACTTAACACAAAACGAGTTGGTTAGGTTCATTCTTAGGGCATGCATGTCATCTTTCAGTCATCACAAACACCATTCAACCATAAAAACAAACATAAGGTTAGAAACTCCCACCTTTGCTTGTAGTTTGATCTCCTTCTAGCTCCTTGCTTGTTGGTTTTCCTTCTTGACTCCAACTTGAGCTCCTTGCTTTGGCCTCCTCCTTTCTTCTCCTTGGCTTTTCTTCTGCTTCTTACTCCAAATCAGTAGCAAGAGTGTAGAGAGTGAGGTTTAGAGGTGTAGAAGATGGCTTAATTGTAGGGAAAGATGAGAAATGGAGCTAGGATGAGATGATGGTGTTTTAATATAGGATGGGAAATGAATGTGGATGGATTTTTAAAAGAAGGGGGGGGGGGGGGGGGGGGGGGGGGGGAGAAAGTGAGAGGGCTGCATTGGGAGAGAATGGAGGTGAAGTGTAGGAGTGGAGAAGAACTCATCATGAGTCAAATTTAAATGTTCAAACCCTAACCCTAACCCTAATTCTCTTTCCCTCCTTCTTTTCCCTCTCAAAGCTTGGCCGGATTTAGGCTTGTGCATGTGCACAAGTCTTTTTTTTTTTGTTACATGCCATGGTACACTAAAAGTGCTGAGTTAAACTAGGGTTAACTCGGGTTCAATCGGATCTAGTTGAAGCTTAAGAGTCAAATCCATACTAAAAGCTTTAAAAAGAAAAATAAATAAATAACTATAGCATTTTAGTGCTTTAAAAAACATACATATATTCTTATGGAAAATCCTGGTTGTTACACCTGCAACCAGTTCAGCTTCAAGCATTGGATATGACGTACAACCCACTCCTCGAGTTGCCTCTACTAGCCTGCCGGGTCTAAACGGTAAGGTCGGCTTCAACCCCCTCAACGGGTTTCTTTTACAAATTTGCCGGGCTTAAACATCAAGTTCAAAGCTTAACTCTCCACTAGAGTTGCTCATCAAGCTCGCCTCCCGAACGGCTTTCTCCTAGAGCCAGGTGATGTTCTTCGTCCCACTCACCTCCCGAGTTGCCTTCTTCCAGACGAGTTCGGAGCTCAACTCTCACCTAGAGTTGCTCCTCAAACTCCTACCGAACAGCTCTCTCCTAGAGCCTAGTGATGTTCTTCACTCCACTCGCCTCCTGAGTGGCCTTCCTCTAAACGAGTTCGGAGCTCAACTCTTTCCTAGAGTTGCTCCTCAAATGCGCCTCCCGAACAGCTCTTTCCTAGATCCTGGTGATGCTCTTCACTCTGCTCACCTCCCGAGTGGCCTTCATCCAAACCAGTTTGTAGCTCAACTCTCCCTTAGAGTTTCTCCTCAAATTTGCCTCCCGAACGGCTCTCCCCTATAGCCTGGTGATGCTCTTTGTTCCGCTCGCCTCCCGAGTGGCCTTCATGCAAACAAGTTCGGAGCTCATATATCCCCTAGAGTTGATCCTCAAATTCGCCTCCCGAATGGATCTCCCATAGAGCCTGGTGATGTTCTTCATCCCACTCGCCTTCCGAGTGGCCTTCTTCCAAATGAGTTCGGAGCTGAACTCTCCCCTAGAGTTGCTCTTCAAACTCACCTCCCGAACGGCTCTCTTCTAGAGCCTGGTGATGTTCTTTGCCCTACTCGCCTCCCAAGTGGCCTTTCTCCAAACGAGTTCGGAGCTCAACTCTTCCCTAAAGTTACTTCTCAAATCCGACTCCCGAACGGCTCTCCCTAGAGCCTGCTGATGTTCTTCGTCCCACTCACCTCCCGAGTGACCTTCTTCCAAACGAGTTCAGAGCTTAACTCTTCCTTATAGTTTCTCCTTAAACTCTCCTCCTGAATGACTCTCCTAGAGCTTGGTGATGTTCTTCACCCCACTCGCCTCCCGAATGGCCTTCCTCCAAACGAGTTCGATGATCAACTCTCCCATAGAGTTGCTCCTTAAACTCGCCTCCCGAACGACTCTCTCCTAGAGCCTGGTAATGCTCTTCACCCCGCTCGCCTTCCGAGTGGCCTTCTTCCCAATGAGTTTGGAGCTAATCTCTCCTCCTCGCCGAGCTCAAGAACGTTCACCATCATTCGTTGAAGCTACAAAATCGTTCACCACGTTCGCAAAATAAGCCGCTTCATTCGCCGAAGCATGCCAAACAAACGGAGCACCGAACAAAACAAGGCAAAATCATTCGCCAACGTTTGCCAAATTCGTTTAACGTTTGCCATCACTCGCCGAGCAAACGGAGAACCGAACAAAATAAGGCCGAAACGTCTAACGCTCGCCAAAACGATCGCCAAACATTCTCGAAATCGTTCGATACCATTCGCCGAGCAAACAGAGGACTGAACGAAATAAGGTCAAAATGTTTGCCAAACGATTGCCAAACGTTCACCGTGCAAACGAGAACCGATCTAAAAATGAGGAAAAATACTCTCCTCCCAATCTGAGCTCAATCCTGATCGACGGCTGAGATTCAAAAAAAAAAGGACAACGGTCAACGTTTACCGAGTCAATGGTCAACCATTGACGGCCACGTGTTGACATGGCAAATGATCTCAGCGATCGTTTGCCGCGAGCGAACAGATGCAATACCGAATGAAAAATAAGAGAAAAGCTCCGCCTCCCGAAGCGAGCTCAATCGTGATCAACGACCCAGATTTTGCCATGTCACTTGATTCCCTTCTCTCCTCAGCGCATCAGCACGCGAGCTCGATCGTGATCAGCGGCCCTGATTTTTTCATGTCATCAGATTTTCACATCGCCACCGCTCAATCCCATCAGCACGCGAGCTTGATCTTGATCGACGCCCCAGATCGAGCTACGATGCTCTCTTCTCTTCTCAGGCGCATCAGCGTGCAAGCCAAGGCATGATCGACACCCCAGATCGAGCCACGTCACCTGATCATCAGATCCTTTCATCAAGGCCGCTCAATCTCATTATCGCGCGAGCCAGGGCGCGATTAACGCCCCAGATCGAGCCACGTCAACCCCTTCTCTTCCAAGGCGCGCGCGCATCAGCGCATGAGCCAGGGCGTGATCGACGTCCCAGATCGAGCGACATCGTCTCATCATGGCTGCCCAATCTCATCAGAGCGCGAGCCATCTCGTGATCAACGGTTGTGATTAAATTAAGGTAATTTCTTTTATTTAATTAATTATTTAAAAATTCTGAAAAATAATTGAAAATTCAAAAAAAAATTCTAAAAATAATTATTAATTCTGGAAAATATTTTTAAATTATGAAAAAATGATTATTATTATAAAATAATTAATTAAAAATTTGAAAAATTAATCATTAAAATTCGGAAATTGAATAAAAAATTCTAAAAAAGATTAAAAATTGGAAATACTTTAGAAAAATCTGGAAAATTCAAAAAAATTCAAAAAAAATTCTAAAATAATTTTGGGCATTTTAAAAGCTCAGAATAAACCCTAGGTGAGATCTAAATGTACCCGAGAACACAGATAAATTCTATAAGCTATTAAAAACAGGCGAACTACTTCTCGAAGGCTGTAAACTCAGACTTCGGGAGTGGAGGGCTTGTGATATGGCTAGATATAGAACCAAATCGAGATCGTTCAAATCAGGCACAAATCTCAAAGCTTTTAGGGGTAAAACAGTAATATCACCAATAAATGGCTGGGTCCGAAAATGGGAACTCGGTCTTTTCCAAGGCCAATAACCCAAAAATTGGTCTGCCTTACTGGGTTAAGGTGACATCCCATTATAAATAAATTCACCTAATTTAAAGAGTAATTCAAATTCAAGATTATCTCTAAGAGGCGGTTTAAACCAAATCTCTTATCGTGAAACGGTTTAAACTCTGTTTCTTATCCAAAAACTCCTGGAAGTAGAGATAAATGATTATCTCGAAATTGTTTCCAAAGGCGACTATAAATACCCCTCTATCCCTACCATAATAAAAGTAATCAGTATTTTCTCCACAAAAGCTATTTCATAATCTTATTGATTACTGACTTGAGCGTCGGAGGATTCGTCACCGGAAACAATCTCGTTGTTTCGAACTTTTTGCAGGTCAGCGGCAATATCGAGAAACGGTCAACACCGACAAGAAGTTAGTATGTTTGCTTTTATTGTTTCTAAAAGAATCTACATATCATCTGTTTGCTCCCATACCGAAATTAGTAGCAACAACATCTACAGTAGTTTTTGGGCAAAATGGTAAAATGGCAAAATAGTAAATGACAAAAAATGAGTTTTGCTGCACTAGTTGATTGCCAAAAATTTTTAAATGAGAAAAAAAACGGACGAACGGAACATCTTGTTATGTCCGACCAATTTTTTTTAAAAAAAAAATTATTAGAGGAACTTGAACTTTGATAAAATTTTGATGAACTTGGAGGGACTTTGATGACATTTTAAAAAAATTATATGGAGTTGTTCCGTCCTTTCATTTTTTTATCGGATGGAATAACTTGTTCCGCCCGATAACTTTTTTTAAAAAAATTGGAAAAAAAGATCGGATGAAACATGATTTCTCGTCTGATCCAAATAAAAAAATAAAAATTTAGGGGACAAAACATATATTTTGGTAATTGTCAAATCTGCCGCCACGCCAAATATAAGAAGACACTATTCATCAATTCTCAAAATTTAGTAAAAGAGGAAATCGAATGCAATCAATTTTTGTCAAAATATGAAAATTTTGGTATATATAAAAAAAAACAAACGAATGCTGCTGCTCTGATAAGTTGTTATCAGACTTACATTCTGCTAATTTCAGTGTTTGAATGATATGACTTTATTTCAAGATCTACATCAAGTTTCTTCAAAAACGAAAAGAAAAGGAAAAATATGACGATACATCATAATTTTTCAATCTTCCTTGTTCATTCAATTATTAGGCATTTATTCATAATCTTTCATTCTACCCTATAGCACAGGACACTTCAATTATTAGGTAGTGAATTCTTGAAACTTCCCAGACTTGCTCCCATACTGTGCCATGCTTATTATATTACCTAAGAGTTAGTCGTTGCAATGTAAAAATATCCATCTCTCTACTACTATCTCTACTACTGTAATGGGAAAAGGCCTTAGTGTAATTTGTCCTTCTACCAACCCGTGCAACACGCATACTTGAATTTTTACTTTTAAAAATAAATATATCTCTACTACTATAATGGGAAAAGGCCTTTGTATAATTTGTCCTTCTACCAACCCGTGCAACACATGTGCCTGAATTTTTACTTTTAAAAATAAATATATGTATTTATTAAGGAAAAGGCCTTAGTGTAATGTGTCCTTCTACCAACCCGTGCAACATGCGTGCCTGAATTTTTACTTTTAAAAATAAATATATGTATTTATTAAATTACTAGTATATGGATAAATGGAAATAGGAATCCTACTTTCGCTGCACTCGTGCAAATCTATTTTTTAGCAATCTACATTAAAATAATAAGCGACGGCACATGAAGTGCCGTCGGAGAGGGAAAAAAATTAAAAAAATAATAAATTTTGGACGGACGCCCTCGAAGTGCCGTCGGAGCGCGAAAAGAACGGACGGCACATGAAGTGCCGTCGGAGAAGGAAAAAAAAAATCAAAACAAAGGGACGGACGGCACATGAAGTGCCGTCCAAGAATAGTTGACTTTTTTGTGACATTTTCCACTTTTTCCGAAATTACAAAAATATTTCATTAATTACAAAAAAAATTCAAAAAATTACAAAAACAATTCAGAAATTGCAAAAGAAATTAAAAAATTGCAAAAACATTTTCACAAATTGCAAAAAAAATTAAAAAATACAAAATCCTCCGGTGCCATCCGTGGATTTGGGGAGCGCTGGGATTTTTTAAATTGGAAAAAAGAAAAAAAAAATGAAAGGACGGCACATGAAGTGCCGTCCGACGGATTTGGGAGATTTTTTAATCGAAAAAAATTATGAAAAGTCGAGCGACGGCACTTGAAGTGCCGTCCCTCAAATATCGATAAAAGCTATATCGATTCTCATTTATAGCAATTGACTGTAGCAATTTATTGATAAAATGGATATTTGGCAAACGAGTGCAGTACGTTTATTTATTAAATATCCATTTTATCGATATTTGGCAAATGACTACAGATGCTCTAAAGGCCGTAACTATCACACAATCCTTCCACATTATCCGCAATTAAAAGCTGCCACGTACTACTAATAGGTTGTCATCAGACTTAGATTCTGCTAATTTCAGTGTTTGAACGATAAGACTTCATTATTTCAAGCCGTAGTTGTATATGACTTTATTATTTCAAGCCGCACAACAAGTTTCTTGAAAAACAAAAGAAATATGACGATACATCATAATTTTTCACGCTCCCTGATCATTCAATTAGAGCATCTGTAGTCGTTCTAAGCTAAATTTTGGATATTTGACTTTTAAAAATAGAAAATAGCGCTGCGCGCTGCAGTCGTTGAAAGCTAAAATATGGTCGGACGATCGATTATCTCTCGTCCCAAATTTAAATTTTTATTTTTTTTTAGCACTAAAAGACAAAAAATAAAAGAACAAAAAAAATAAAAAAATAAATGGAAAAAGGCCTGGGACGGTGTATAATCCACCGATCCAGCCTTTTGTCTTATTCAATTTGGAATTGACGGTGTATAGAGTCCCAATTTTTATTTTTATTTTTATTTTTATTTTTTTTTATAATAAACGACGCCCCATTGTTTATCGTCCGTTTCAAAAAAAATCAAAGTGACGGGATATTTTCCTTCGTCAATTTTCAGAGACGAAAGAAAATTTTCCGTTAGCTATATTTTGCATTTGGCCAAATCGTCTGCTATATTTGGCAATGTACTATTCTCGTATATCCAAATTTTGGGTATTTGGACGACGACTGCAGCTCTTTTTTTCTAAATTTTTCCAAATTTTGGGTATTTAGCCCACCACTGCAGATGCTCTTATTAGGCATTTACTCATAATCTTTTGATTCTTTCATTCTACCCTACATTACAGGAGTCTTCAATTATTAGGTGGTGAGTTCTTGAAACTTTCCAGACTTGCCCGACACTAAGGAGGTGTTTAAGGAGGTGTTTGATTGGCTGTAATTTTTTTTCAAAGTTATAAATTTAGTACAAAAAATTTGTAAAAATAAGTTCTGAAAAAGAGATTTGGTTAGATATAGATTTACTATATCTGAAATAGTTTTATATGAAAAATTAAGTTTGTTTGAGTTACAAGAACACTATAGCAAAAGCAATTTAAAACACTTCTAAACTACTTCTTGTTGCTACTTAAACATGCATATGTGTCACATTAATTAATTATATGATTTTCTTCGCAATTTTTTTATATACTGTAAGTCATATATATGTACGCAAACTTATTATTCATAGTTCACTTATTGTAAGGGTTATTGGAGACATTCAAAGAGCTTGTACCTGAAGCTCATGTCAAATACTGTGTGAGACACCTTCACGCTAACTTTGTCAAGAAGTATAGAGGTTTAGACTTGCAAGGAAAAGTATGGGGGGCAGCAACTGCATATACTCATCAAGGGTGAGATACATCAATGGAAAGAATGAAGGTTATGTCAGAGGGAGCTGCACAATGGTGGATGAATATTAGCCCTGAGAAGTGGGCAAGATCTCACTTTGATGAGACAACCAAGTGTGATTTGCTATGCAATAATATATGTGAAGCTTGGAACAAATATATTTTGCAAGCGAGGGATCGCCCAATAATAACAATGTTGGAGATGACTAGGAGATTGGTGATGGTGAGATTGTAGAGGAAGAGAGAGATGGTTGGTAGCTATACTATCATTGTCACCCCAAAAGTTCAAAAGAAATTAAAGAAGAACTAAGACAAGTCTAGACATTGTTTTATTTGAAAATCTTCTGACACCAAGTATAAGGTAATGGATCAGAGGATTAACTATTGTGTGGACTTGGGTGACAGAACCTGTGATTATAGAGAGTGGCAAGTAACTGGAGTAGCGTGCAGAGAGAAATAGAAGAAAGAGCGTAGAGGACTACTGTGATTACATTTACACTAAGGCCACATACATAAAAGTATACGAAGGTATATTGTTAATAATATTTCTCAAGGTATTATCTGTACTTGGGATCACATCTTTCTATATTGTCTTCTAATAATTGTGCCATATTACAGGTACCATAGTCCCAGTTCCAAACTCATCACTTCGAAAAAAATTGGACTATGCAAAGATCTTTCTCCCACACTTGAAAGATCTTTGGGCAGACCACCTAAGGTTAGAATGATTGATCCAAACGAGAATAAGCATAAGAAGCCCATTAACATGTCAAAAGTTGCAAAGAGCTAGCAAGGTGGGCTCAATTGTGAAGTGCACGAGGTGTCACCAACTTAGGTACAACATTAGAAAGTGCAAGAACGATGCAGCTCCACCACCAGAAAAGTCAACCAACAAAGGTGGGAGACCAAAGAGGAAAAAAACTTATGAAGTTGTGAGAAGCGCGAGGTACACTTTGGGTGAGCTTCAAAGATCCTCTGTGGTAAATGGTGGAAGTGGTGGAAGTGGAGTTGTTGGAGGTGGAGATGTTGGTACTGTGAGTATAGTTGGTGGAAGAGGGAGCGGTGGTGGTAAAGGAAGAGGTAGCCGTAAAGTAGTATTTAGTACGAAAGCAGAGGTAGCCTTTGGATTTGAAAGCAGCGGTGCAAAAGGTGGGAGGAAAAGAATGGAGAAAGGTCCATATTACGGATGTGTTACTTGTAAGAAGCCAACGGTAAATTGTTTGATACATGTTTTCAATTTAATTTACTAAAACCAAAATGTGTATTCATCTTATTTGCATTGATGTAGATCAACAACTCTAATATCAGGCATGGTGATTTTGGGAGTGTGTGTGGATGTCAACATCAAAAGACTTGAGGGTAAAGTGAACTATTCATTTTGAAACTAGTTTTTATCACTATAAAATATCTGAATATCAACTACGCATAATTATTCATTTTCTATGTGCTATGTGTTGGTTATTTTGAAGTTGATAAAGTGGAGAAAAAGCTTGCCGCTGGCTCGAGGAACATGCCAAGCGTTGAGCGTAGTGCAGATTGTGAAAAAGCTTGCAACAGGCTCGAGGAGCATGCCGAGCGTTGAGCGTAGTGCAACTTATGAAAAAGTTTGCAGTTGGCTCGAGAAACATGCATAGCATTGAGCATAGTGCAGCTTGTGAAAAAGCTTGCAGCTAGCTCGAGGAACGTGTCGAGCATCGAGCATAGTGCAGCTTATGAAAAAGCTTGCAGCTGGCTAGAGGAACATGCCGAGCGTCGAGCGGGGCCAAACAGCTAGTAGCAAACTCAAGGTTCACGCCGAGCGTCGAGCGACGCATACTTGGTGAAAAAGATTGCCGCTGGCTCGAGGAACATGTCGACCATTGAGTGGGGCCAAATAGCTAGTATGTAACCCCTGTTTCCACTAATACGTATTTTTAAAGTATTTTACTTTCGTATTTAAATCATGAGTATCTTATAACTATTTTTCCTAATTGATTTTATTATTTAAACTATTTTTGGAGCCAACCTAAGTTTGTATTTTATTTTATTAATTATTAATATGAGCCCAAGTTGTATTTTGATTTTATTATTAGTCAATATGAAACCCAATTGTTTAATTGTTATTTAAAGCCCAATTCTATGTTTTGATTTTTATTATTTAATTATACTTTTAATCTGAGCCCAAGAATTTAGCCCAACAACCCAAATGTTTTATTTAAATATTTTGAAACCATTTTAAAGCCCAAACCCAAAATCCTAATTATTTTATTTGAAGCCCAAGCCCATTTATTGAAGCCCAATCTGACTATTGGGTCCTTTTGGAGATACCCATTATTAAAGCCCACTAACCCAAAACCCATTACTCCTATTGTACAGATTTATTATACACCTATCCCTATACAATTCTTTCCCGTATTCCCCACTCTTGAATCCCGTACTCCAACTCCTCCCCACTCTGCATATGCACTTTTCCCCATGTCTCTCGTAACCACCCCCACTCTCTTTCATCCCCACTACTCCATTACTTTATTTGTATTAATAATCTCTACCCCGTTCTCTATCTCTCCCGTTATCACTCTCTCTCCCATTCATTCTCTCCCTCTCCCTCTCTGTTTCTCTACCAAAACAGAGAAACAAAACAGAACAGAACAAACCCGAAACCAACTCCCCATCTCCTTCCTTCTCCATTGCATCTCCTCACCCATCACTGCTCGCCATTCCCGGTGCTCCTCCCGCCGCCGAAAACCCTCGCCATTATCGCCCTCTCCGCTCGAAGCTCCACTCCCTCCTGTCGGTGCTCTCGCGCCAGTCCCCGTCGTCCCCAGTCGATCGCAGCCATCACCCCGTCGATGCTCCTCCAGTCGAAGCTTTCCTCAGCAGCGTCGCCGTCCCCATCGCCTGTTCCGCTCGCCCGTTGCATCTCCTCCCGTCGTCGCCCACAGTCAGCTCCACCATTGCCGAACCTCGACACCGCCGCTCACCTCCTCCACTGTCGCCATTGTTGCAGCTCAACCTCCATCGTCGTCAACCTCGAGCACTCTCGCCGTCCTCGCGCTCCATCTCCTCCATTCCTCCGCACGACTCAGCCGCATCGTCTTCAACCTCCAAGAGCCAGTCCTCACCGTCGTCTCTGACGATTTACGAAGAAGGTAAGGGATACGAAGATGTGAGGTGGTTGGATTTTGGGTCTCCACATTTGGGGAAAATTTTTTGGGAGAGAGGAAGAAGATGGGATATAGTGCTGAGAAAGGAATGGGTCTAAAAAATGAGAAGGAGGTAGTGTGCCTCGGGTCTATCGACAATGGGAGAGTTGAGGAGCACTTGGCGCCGGTTGGATCACCCAATGGCAAGCTGACACGTGTCCTATCTCCCGATGGGCTTCAACATTTGCTTGGGCCTAGGAAGGGGCACAACTCTGATGTTACTGTTGAATGTGCTATTTCTAACATTTTCAAATGATTTGGTTGGATTTGGGCTCCAACCAATGTTTGGGCCCAAGACGGGGCACAACAAGGGTATTAGTTCATGTGGTGAGGTTCTAACAAATGGGCCATTGTCTTCAGGGCCATCCACTGTTAATGACCTTGATAATATTGAGGCTCCAGATAAACTATGCTTTGATATAGACGACGATGATCTCTTTGACTTCGATATCGATTTTGTTACTGATAATCAGCTGTCATTCACCCTTGAGATGGTTGCTTCCACATTTCCAGTGTCTGCTTCACAGATTGGCTTCAGGGTCTAGCGTGTAGCTAAGAGGGCTTATGAGGAGTACCTGGACAACTATCTTGAGATTGCCGCAGCGGCCAAGACAGTCTAAACCTCCAGTGAAGGTACGCGTTGTTGGCTAGCTTCAATTTTTAACTTTATGTCAGATTCCGATATTTTAGTCTAGCCGAAACATGTGGAATAGTGGTACGTGATATAGATCGTAATGATCTTTTGCTTAATTAGTTTAAAGGTTGGGAGAGGGAAAGAGTTCACATAAGCACGATCATTCCTACCAGCTCACCCCCTTCCACAGTGAGGGACATGTCCAACCCCCAAAATGGTTCCTAATGAGTATCCTCTTCTGAAACGTTAGGGGGTTGGGGGGGGGGGGCAGGGAGAAAGAGAAATAGTCAGGAACGTTATTAATACATCCAAAGCAGATATTGTTGATCTTCATGAGACCAAAAGGGATTAAAAATCAATAGGCTAGGGGTTGCTGAATCAAGGAATGGAAAGTTCTTCTGGTGATTGGTGCCTCTAGGGGTATCGCCAACGGCTTTAATTCATATATCTTCACTTGTCTAGATGAATTCCAAGGTGATTACTCTATGTCGGTATATCTGCTTCGCCTTAGGGATAACAAGACACAGATGGTTACAGTGGTCTATAGGCTGAATCATTCTGGTGCTAGAAGCGCAATCTGGAGTGAACTACTTTCAATATGTGCTCGGTAGCAGAATGCCTGGGTAGTTGGGAGTGATTTCAATATCACTAGGTTTGCCTCTGAGTACCGGGGTAGAGGATCGAGTGACAGGGATAGGGCATGGTTCAATAGGGTGATTTCTAACATGGAGTTGATTGAAGTTCATATTAACGACGTGCTATTCACTTGGTCAAACATGCAGGCGGCCTCTTTTTATGGCTTAACTTGACAGAATCTTAGTCTCCTTGGACTTGGAGGATAATTTTCTGCTCGGTTCCGCTAGATCACTTCCAAGACCAACTTCAGATCACGTCCCCATTGTTCTCTCTTCGGGAGATCAGGGTAGCGGAAAACATAGGTGATTCAGATTCAAAAAGGCATGACTGGAGATCGAGGGATTTCACCACTTGGTTATGGAAAGTTGGGTGTTACCAACCCCAAGTTCATATGTGGCAACCTGCTGGTGTGAAAAGATTCGGAGGCAGCGCAATAGACTCTGAAGATGGAACTGCTCTAGGTTCACTACAATTTGGAGAGCAAAAGATTCTTTCCTGTAGGGTATTGACGAGTTAGAAAGACTAGAGGAGACTAGTGACTTGTCCCAAGAGGAACAAAACAAATTGCTAGAGCTTAGAGATAACATTGCTAATCCTTATAACCTTGAGGAAATCAAGTGGCAACAACGTTTCAGGATTTCGTGGCTCAAAGAAGAAGACACGAACACGAAATTCTTTCACCGGCTGGTGCAAGGCGTAGTTCTAACCTTATCCTCTCTATCCAACCTGTAGAACCCCGTATTTTCAAATATTATTTTAAGGATTTGAAAATGAAATGAAATGATTTCTGGAGATTTAATAAATATTTTCTAAAAGATTTATCTTTTTACACGTGCGAAACACGTGCAAATAATTTTGGTGTAAATATACAATTTTATATTTTTAATAAGTTCTCATACTTATTATGGAGTGTATTCTAAATTTTGGGATTTTTCTGAATAAAGAAACTATTTTTACAAATATCTCGAAAGAGAGGGGCTTTTATGTAAAAAGTCGTTTGGATCTTAAATAAACTATGAAAATTCGTTTTTACTGATATTTTGGTTTCCCATGGTTAGCATTTAAATTTAAATATATTTAGATTTCATTTAAAGTCGATTTGGTGAAGATTTAAACAAAAATGGTGTTTTTGCAAATATGAAATTTATGTAGAATCTAGTGCAAATGTTTTTCTGGAAGTTAAAGGTCAAATATTTTGATTGGAAAATAGAATATGTATTACTAGATATTATTTCTGATTTTTCTAGATTTTTATAAGTATTTTATGATGTATTTGCAAATATTACAAAAGGGAGGGCTTTTGTGCAAAATCGCCACCCTTAGTGTAAATCCGGGATTTTCTTATCTCTGGACCGTGCTGGATTGTTGGAAAACTTAGTGGTAAAAGTATTTTATTTAGTTTTGATTTATTTAACTTATTTTAACTAAAGAAGGTTATATATGTGAAGTAATAAGTTGAAAAAGGACTATTTTGCAAGAGTACTTCAAAACCCTAATTTCTTTCAATCCCGGCCTGTATAATAGAGGGTGTGCAGCCGTCATTCGCTGCACAACTCCAGATTTAATATATTACTATTTCCTTGGCGATCAAGAGGAGGATTTTTGGATCTAGCAAAAGGAAGATTTTTCGTGGATTATTCTAAAAATCAAAGGTGAGTGACATTGTTTGTGTTATTGTTTGATTTTGTGAGTAATATGAAATTGTCTTGTGTTGATTTTGTGAGTGACATTGTTTGTGTTATTGTTTGATTTTGTGAGTAATATGAAATTGTCTTGTGTTGATTTTGTGAGCGACTTGTTTGGTTCTATTTTGTTTTGTGCATGATGTAATTTGTTTGTTTTGTTCTTTGAATGTTGTATGTGGGTGTACCTAATTAAACTCTGGTTGTTTTGTTTCATAAATCTATTATGACATGTTTCAAGATGTAAGTAATATCCAGGTATGTTTGTAATGATGTATTGTACATCTTATAGTAGAACTGAGAACACCTTATGTTAGTTTGTGGAGGAATAAACATCCCTACGATACTGAAAAATCATAACTAGCACAAGAACCCTATTGATCCAAAAATCATGTAATGTAACCATGAATTTGAGTAGTTGCTGATGGGTATGGAGATAAAGATAAAGATTGAAAGACAATTATATGCATGAAAATAGAAAATTGTAGTTAATTAAATCTCAGTTTATAGGATTCATTTTACTGTTATGTCGGGTCTGTATTTTTATCAGATCTGATCTTGTTTGTGTATGCGGGTCTGTGAAGAGACGATCGGGTCTGGCTTGATGGTGGTATCAAGACATTGCTTTCTTGTTAAGTGATTAGGATATAATCCTAATTAAGTCAAATTCGGTTCAGATTGGTGGCATAACTAAGAGTTGGTTTTAAGTACATTATGGGGTTGTTGTGGTTAACAGATTAGTTTAAGATGGAATTGGGATTTAAGTGGGTGGAGATTGAGTTGATTAAATTAAGATTGGATTTATACTTGATTTCGGTTTTTGACTGCTAATAGTTTAGTTTCAGATTTTAGATTTTAAATGGTTTCAGATTTTGAAAGTTAAATGCTTCATATTTTGGAGTGAATAATTCCATACTTAGAAGGTAAATAATTTCAATGTATTAATTTCATATTTAAAAGGTATATATTTTCAGATTTTTATACTGTTTCACTAGTCACATATGTGCACATATCTTCATATTTTCATACTTTCAGATTGCCAAGACTTTTACAGTCGATTGTTAGTGCTTAGAATTATTTTACTTAAAGTTCTGGAATTTCTTTCTGGACAGTCGACTTAGCCTTTGTTCAGTCGACTGGTTCACTGAGAATTCTATTGTGTGAAATTTGTTCAGTCCCTTCGGGACAGTCGACTTGGCCTTTATGCAGTCGACTGGTGACCCCTTAGGTCGACTGATATGACTTAGTCTATTCTTGTGAAATTTTTGGGATATTGTCCTCGGGGCAGTCGACCGGTCTACTGTACAGTCGACTGGTACTGAAGGATCTGTGTAATCTTGAGTGTTATTCCGAATGATTGGTTCGGATAAATCATTCTACATGATATATTCAGTTCAGTATTCGGTTTTGAGATATTCAATTAAGAATATGATTTTCAGACATTCAGTTGAGCCACTTTTGTTTAGTGGAATTTGTTTAGACCTTTGAGTTTGAGTCTCTAGAGGTAGGTGACCCTAGTACACCGGTGTTGAGATATTTGTTAAGTTATTTTGTTGAGGCCCGTTGAGGCATATTCAGTTATTCAGTTTTGAGTTATCCCGGTAGGGTACACCGACTCTAGGAGATTTTGTTGAGTAATTAAATAACCCACAAATAATAAGGACAGACACTAGTGGTGATATGATGAACGAGAACATGAGTTATGCACCTCAATACGGCTTTAGATGAGAGATTTGATCTCCTGAATTATCCAAGTAACTTTCTTGAGATGAGGGATTTATCTCCGGAATTATCCAGGTAAAATACCTGAGATGAGAGATATATCTCCGGAATTATCCAAGTGGTTTGCTTGAGATGCGGGATTGAACTCCGGAATTATCGAAGTCGAGGCGACGCACATGTGGTATTCATGTGAAGATGTGTCAATGTTTAGATGAGGGATGATCTCTGAAATTATCCAGGTAAAATGCCTGAGATGAGGGACCCATCTCCAGAATTATCAAGCATGGGCTAATTCTCACAGTTTATCTTTGTCTCGTAGTAGTCATCGTGTTAAGATTAGTCGCATAGCGGGGATTGAACCCATATGAGGAGGAGACGTTAAGGGCTTGCACCGAACCTATGTAGAATGGGATGCATAGACTTCGACAAGTATGCATTAGAGAGTCCGCATATAGAAATTGTGTTTTCTTGACTTGGTTTTATGCATGTGTTTTCCAGTTTTCCTACACTTGACCTTTAGACTAGATGCACTTGTTGTTTTCATTCTATGATATTTCCATGCTTTACATCCTTGTTATTCCTTACTCATTTATTATTGTGTTAATACATGTTGATGATGACTTTATGTTTTATGATTAAATTATATTGATTGTTTTATGTCACTCACACCATTTATGGCTAACCCCTTAAGTTTTGGGGGTTAGGGATCATCTCTAGCCTCACATGTTGCAGGTTGTTGCTTAGAGTTGGAAGATTGGATGCTTGAGGCATAATTGAGATAAATTGATTTATAAGAGTTTGGTGTAAATTTGTAAAAGCTGTTTTGAGACAATTTGAGTTGTAAATGAAAAAAAAAATATTGTTTGTGTTGTTTTGAATTCCGCTGTGATTTTGTAAAAGTTTGTTGTAATAAAAGTTGAAAATTTTTGTGGTGTTGGTTGTGTATATTGTTACATTGAAGTGGATGCTGGGATTGTGCCACGTATTTTCTAAGCTCTCATATTAGAAATTCGGGGCGCTACAGATTGGTATCAGAGCCTGCTTCAATAGTAATAATAGACATAGTATGAAAACCAACCTAGGTGTGGACATTAGAAGTGTGAGTACACAAGTGGACATTAAATACAACCTAGGTGGACATTAGAAGTGTGAGTACCTTAGTGGACATCTGATGTGTGTGATTTGATTGTTTGGTCATGAAGACCTGTAATGAGATTTAGGCTGTTTGTATGCTTAGACTTGAATGAAATCTTTTATCGCAAGTATATTGATTATTTTTGCATAAAGCAATTATTTCCTCACTAGCTGTTTTTGACATCTATGTTCGCTTTGTGTAATTGATATTTATTTATGTAAGGTATTACCCTTTCGACTTATATAACCTCTATTTTACTTATTCATGATCTACTATATGTTTTGCTATCTTACCCACTGTATATAATTTCTGGATTATGTGATTTTCGCCAAAGTAATTTTCATTTATTTATTTATTCCTAGTTATAAAATTTAATTATCTTCCGTTAGATTCTTTCAATTATTTGCTCTCTTGTATATTTGTGCACCTCAATTTTGTGCTCACTCTTGTATCCTATCACTCTTATTGTTTTATATTTGTCTGCTTATTAAATAACTTTTGTGAAATTAACTTATTTTACTTTTATTCGGTTTTCTCTATTGTCAGCAACTAAATTTATTTCTTTTTCTATATCTTCAACCGAGCTTATATTATTTCTATTCACGAGTACAAACATAAAATTTTCACTAATCGTCTTGCTTTCTTTTTAAAACTGTTTCATTGACTTTACTACTGGTTTTTACTTCTTATTCTTTTGTCCAAGTTATTATTTGGCAACTTTTGCTGTAATTCAATAGTGCATCCTTTAGCATTTCACAAGCTTATTTATTTTGCGACTCTTACTCATTTCTTTCTTGACGTCTTATTTATCTTACTTTCATGCACTTTTTCCGTTACTCGTATACTTTGATATTACTTCTATATATATTACATTAAAATTTTGAATTACTACGTGTTAAGATATTATTGCTACTTCTATTTCCCTTCATTACTGTCTTGCTATACTATAAATTTTGTTTTGCATATTTACTTTCAATTTATTATATATACTTGGATTTTTCAACACCATATTTTACATTATTTTGTATTATCTATTTTGGAGCATTCAAACTTGATTGCAATATTTTACTCATATAAATATGATATGTTTTCTACACATTTAAATCTTTATTATTAATTATGTTTTGCACCTCATATTCGATACCTTTATTATTACCTACGGTTGACCGCTTTTGTTATAATTTCTTTCCACTATTTAAAAGCTACCTATCAAATTTATTACTTCATACTTTTCGAATGTACTATGTGCACCCACTACTTATATTTTGCTCAAAATTTATTATCATTACATTCTTGATTACTACATATACTTCCTACAAATTTATATATATGTACCATATATTTCAACACACTTACTATGCATATCATGTTACCTTTGTTTAATCCCTACACTACGATATATATATTTTATGATATATTCCTTATGTAAATTTGCTATACTACATATGTATTTTCTCATTCACATTTGTATTTGTGCTTAGGCATATATTTCATCCCGTTTGAAACATGATGCCTTGGTTTGGGGTATGGTTATGGTTTTGCCATAGGGTATGGATGTGAATGTGAAATGTGTGTGTGACGTTCTAACTTTACCCTCGTTTTGTAGTGATCAGTATGGTGGCATCCAGACCCAGGGACGAGGACAACAATGAGGACGGATCGGGTAGTTCTCGAGGAACGGGAATTGACCTTGAGGCTGAATTCGCCAAGGTGCATCAGACTCTGGATGCGCTGATGGCAGTTAATTTGGGGCAGATTCGGAACCAAGATCGGAATTATAGGATTGGACAAGTGTTTATTAACGCTGATCCCACCAAGCAGGATGAGTCTCTCAAGAGGAGGAGGTCAGCATCAGATCAGGAAGGGAAGGAATCCCCAGCAAAGCAAGTCAAGATCAGTGACCCAGTGCAGAAGGCACCTGCAATCCGGAAAGTAACTTGTTATTTCTGCAAGGAGGTAGGTCATTACCGGTCAGCATGTCCGAAGATGGCAAAGCGGACTTGTTTTCATTGTGGTCGTGAAGGGCATATTCAGCAGATCTGTCCGCAGCTGAAGAAAGATGGTGCCGGGAAGGGCAGGGATCTGAAGAGGGGCGAGAGTCTGCATTGACTGATGAGGATACTCAGGATTATTACTCGTGTGTGTGCAAGAACTTGGGAATTCATTCTTTTGTATTAAATAAAACTTCTATTTGGAATAATTGAAGATTGAGTATTTTCTTCATGTAACAAGATTTATTTGGATTAATGAAATAAAGACCAAAGTTTTATTGATACTGTTTTCTTGCATGCAATTGTGTTGCCCAAATCCTTGTTAGTCTTAGTGTGGAGTTTAAGGTGTTTCCAGGCAAGGTCTTGAGGTGGCTATCTTTAGTCATGTCCTTTCTAAAGAGGGAGTGGCCACTAATTCTTGGAACAAATATGGAAGATCAGAGTTGAATGCAGGAGTTCAGTAGTTGTCGCAGCATGGCTTCCGGTGGCAGTTATCAGAGTTGCGCAGCGGAAGTTTGATTTTCTAAATTCTTTTCATGATTGTGATTCGTCTGTTGTACATTTTTGTTGAAATGCATTCCCTTGTGTGATTGTATTTCTTTAAGTTATATTTCTTTCCATAAGTTTTCGTTCCTTCTTGATATGTTTGTTTGGACCCCATTAGCAGTAGTTCTGAGGACAGAACTCTTCTAAGGAGGGAGTGATGTAGAACCCCGTATTTTCAAATATTATTTTAAGGATTTGAAAATGAAATGAAATGATTTCTGGAGATTTAATAAATATTTTCTAAAAGATTTATCTTTTTACACGTGCGAAACACGTGCAAATAATTTTGGTGTAAATATACAATTTTATATTTTTAATAAGTTCTCATACTTATTATGGAGTGTATTCTAAATTTTGGGATTTTTCTGAATAAAGAAACTATTTTTACAAATATCTCGAAAGAGAGGGGCTTTTATGTAAAAAGTCGTTTGGATCTTAAATAAACTATGAAAATTCGTTTTTACTGATATTTTGGTTTCCCATGGTTAGCATTTAAATTTAAATATATTTAGATTTCATTTAAAGTCGATTTGGTGAAGATTTAAACAAAAATGGTGTTTTTGCAAATATGAAATTTATGTAGAATCTAGTGCAAATGTTTTTCTGGAAGTTAAAGGTCAAATATTTTGATTGGAAAATAGAATATGTATTACTAGATATTATTTCTGATTTTTCTAGATTTTTATAAGTATTTTATGATGTATTTGCAAATATTACAAAAGGGAGGGCTTTTGTGCAAAATCGCCACCCTTAGTGTAAATCCGGGATTTTCTTATCTCTGGACCGTGCTGGATTGTTGGAAAACTTAGTGGTAAAAGGATTTTATTTAGTTTTGATTTATTTAACTTATTTTAACTAAAGAAGGTTATATATGTGAAGTAATAAGTTGAAAAAGGACTATTTTGCAAGAGTACTTCAAAACCCTAATTTCTTTCAATCCCGGCCTGTATAATAGAGGGTGTGCAGCCGTCATTCGCTGCACAACTCCAGATTTAATATATTACTATTTCCTTGGCGATCAAGAGGAGGATTTTTGGATCTAGCAAAAGGAAGATTTTTCGTGGATTATTCTAAAAATCAAAGGTGAGTGACATTGTTTGTGTTATTGTTTGATTTTGTGAGTAATATGAAATTGTCTTGTGTTGATTTTGTGAGTGACATTGTTTGTGTTATTGTTTGATTTTGTGAGTAATATGAAATTGTCTTGTGTTGATTTTGTGAGCGACTTGTTTGGTTCTATTTTGTTTTGTGCATGATGTAATTTGTTTGTTTTGTTCTTTGAATGTTGTATGTGGGTGTACCTAATTAAACTCTGGTTGTTTTGTTTCATAAATCTATTATGACATGTTTCAAGATGTAAGTAATATCCAGGTATGTTTGTAATGATGTATTGTACATCTTATAGTAGAACTGAGAACACCTTATGTTAGTTTGTGGAGGAATAAACATCCCTACGATACTGAAAAATCATAACTAGCACAAGAACCCTATTGATCCAAAAATCATGTAATGTAACCATGAATTTGAGTAGTTGCTGATGGGTATGGAGATAAAGATAAAGATTGAAAGACAATTATATGCATGAAAATAGAAAATTGTAGTTAATTAAATCTCAGTTTATAGGATTCATTTTACTGTTATGTCGGGTCTGTATTTTTATCAGATCTGATCTTGTTTGTGTATGCGGGTCTGTGAAGAGACGATCGGGTCTGGCTTGATGGTGGTATCAAGACATTGCTTTCTTGTTAAGTGATTAGGATATAATCCTAATTAAGTCAAATTCGGTTCAGATTGGTGGCATAACTAAGAGTTGGTTTTAAGTACATTATGGGGTTGTTGTGGTTAACAGATTAGTTTAAGATGGAATTGGGATTTAAGTGGGTGGAGATTGAGTTGATTAAATTAAGATTGGATTTATACTTGATTTCGGTTTTTGACTGCTAATAGTTTAGTTTCAGATTTTAGATTTTAAATGGTTTCAGATTTTGAAAGTTAAATGCTTCATATTTTGGAGTGAATAATTCCATACTTAGAAGGTAAATAATTTCAATGTATTAATTTCATATTTAAAAGGTATATATTTTCAGATTTCTATACTGTTTCACTAGTCACATATGTGCACATATCTTCATATTTTCATACTTTCAGATTGCCAAGACTTTTACAGTCGATTGTTAGTGCTTAGAATTATTTTACTTAAAGTTCTGGAATTTCTTTCTGGACAGTCGACTTAGCCTTTGTTCAGTCGACTGGTTCACTGAGAATTCTATTGTGTGAAATTTGTTCAGTCCCTTCGGGACAGTCGACTTGGCCTTTATGCAGTCGACTGGTGACCCCTTAGGTCGACTGATATGACTTAGTCTATTCTTGTGAAATTTTTGGGATATTGTCCTCGGGGCAGTCGACCGGTCTACTGTACAGTCGACTGGTACTGAAGGATCTGTGTAATCTTGAGTGTTATTCCGAATGATTGGTTCGGATAAATCATTCTACATGATATATTCAGTTCAGTATTCGGTTTTGAGATATTCAATTAAGAATATGATTTTCAGACATTCAGTTGAGCCACTTTTGTTTAGTGGAATTTGTTTAGACCTTTGAGTTTGAGTCTCTAGAGGTAGGTGACCCTAGTACACCGGTGTTGAGATATTTGTTAAGTTATTTTGTTGAGGCCCGTTGAGGCATATTCAGTTATTCAGTTTTGAGTTATCCCGGTAGGGTACACCGACTCTAGGAGATTTTGTTGAGTAATTAAATAACCCACAAATAATAAGGACAGACACTAGTGGTGATATGATGAACGAGAACATGAGTTATGCACCTCAATACGGCTTTAGATGAGAGATTTGATCTCCTGAATTATCCAAGTAACTTTCTTGAGATGAGGGATTTATCTCCGGAATTATCCAGGTAAAATACCTGAGATGAGAGATATATCTCCGGAATTATCCAAGTGGTTTGCTTGAGATGCGGGATTGAACTCCGGAATTATCGAAGTCGAGGCGACGCACATGTGGTATTCATGTGAAGATGTGTCAATGTTTAGATGAGGGATGATCTCTGAAATTATCCAGGTAAAATGCCTGAGATGAGGGACCCATCTCCAGAATTATCAAGCATGGGCTAATTCTCACAGTTTATCTTTGTCTCGTAGTAGTCATCGTGTTAAGATTAGTCGCATAGCGGGGATTGAACCCATATGAGGAGGAGACGTTAAGGGCTTGCACCGAACCTATGTAGAATGGGATGCATAGACTTCGACAAGTATGCATTAGAGAGTCCGCATATAGAAATTGTGTTTTCTTGACTTGGTTTTATGCATGTGTTTTCCAGTTTTCCTACACTTGACCTTTAGACTAGATGCACTTGTTGTTTTCATTCTATGATATTTCCATGCTTTACATCCTTGTTATTCCTTACTCATTTATTATTGTGTTAATACATGTTGATGATGACTTTATGTTTTATGATTAAATTATATTGATTGTTTTATGTCACTCACACCATTTATGGCTAACCCCTTTAGTTTTGGGGGTTAGGGATCATCTCTAGCCTCACATGTTGCAGGTTGTTGCTTAGAGTTGGAAGATTGGATGCTTGAGGCATAATTGAGATAAATTGATTTATAAGAGTTTGGTGTAAATTTGTAAAAGCTGTTTTGAGACAATTTGAGTTGTAAATGAAAAAAAAAATATTGTTTGTGTTGTTTTGAATTCCGCTGTGATTTTGTAAAAGTTTGTTGTAATAAAAGTTGAAAATTTTTGTGGTGTTGGTTGTGTATATTGTTACATTGAAGTGGATGCTGGGATTGTGCCACGTATTTTCTAAGCTCTCATATTAGAAATTCGGGGCGCTACACAACCAAACTCAGGGATTGCCCAGAACGAGAGGAAAATCTCAAAAGCCTTCCAGGTCCATTATAGGGCCTTATTCGGGACTATGACTGATTTTAGAGTCGCTCTTAGGGTGAACTTCTGGCATAACAACCATCTTGTAGCTGGTCAACCCTTTCAAGAACTGGAGGCACGATTCACGAAGGAGGAAGTGAAAGAGGCGATTAAGCAAATGGGAGCAGACAAGGTGCCTGGGCTGGACGGTTTTTCCATGATGTTTTACCAAATCTTTTTGATGAAATAAAAGGGGATCTCATGGCCCTTATGGATGACTTCTTCGATCATAGATTAAAATTGGGCATGTCACGCCCCGCTTCCCAAAAGGAATACGGAATACAGTATGTGACTAAGCCTAGCAGATAGTTTTCACCATCCATAAGTTGTACGGATCTGCTTGGCTCATCATAACAGTAAATAAGGCAACTTACTCAACCAAGCATGCAAAAACAATCATAACTCAACAGTAATTATTGCATCAATAATAAATATTCTAACAAATACTAGATCTAAAACAAACAATAATCCTGGGACAATAAGCCCAAATATAAGTCTCAATACAATTCATGAAATAAAATAGTTTATCCAAATATTTAAGTAAATCATTCCAATTGCGCAGCTCAAAACTTTTGCTCACCAACTCCAGTTGGCAGTTGATCAACTAAACCTGCTCATATGGAAATTGCAAGGAAAATAGGAAAAATAGGAAAACATAACACCCGTTTGATGCAAGTTCCAAGCCACAAGCAATACAAGTAGGAAAATGAAGGGAAACCTAACTAAATTAAATAGGTAATACTAATATGGAGTAGACAAAAATTATAACAGTCTACAAATGGCAGTAACAGTGTAGTGATAACAGTAAGAGTGTAACAGTAACAGTGAACCAACAGTAATAGTGAACCAACAGTTACAGTGAACCAACAGTAACAGTAACAGGATGAGACAGTGGAAACAGTTATTCTTATGTCTAATGTTCATTACTATCTAGGTAGCACTTCATGAGTCCCAGATTTTACCACATGGTTGCTACATCAAATAGTTTTGCTTTAAGATTTTGTAGTGGAACTTCTATAGGGCAGTATATTCAGACAAACAGTAACATTAAAAGTAATAACAACAAACGGTGTCATGGATCATACCCTCATGCATCCAGAGATAAACAATAGGTAACACAGTAAACAGTGAGGAAAACGAGTTCCCTTCTGAATATGCATTTCTATTTTGTCCACTACTCGATCTTTTCCCTTAAAAACCCCGGCTTGATTTCTTTTCATTATTAATAATAGGTGTGCACGAATACAATACGCTAAAGACATGGCATGAACAAAATATCAGTCTAAGATAAATAGGAAACACAAACGGTTGATAAAATAACTCATAATAGTCAAAACAACGAAACTTTCAGTTCTGGATAGCAAAACACCACTGTACCAAATCTGAGATTCCCATTTCTACAGAATAGAAAATCTAGATCCGTCAGAAAATCTAGAAACTAGACTCTGCCGATTCTAGCACATATATATAAGTCACATATTAGCCACAGAAACAGGGTTGAAAACAGCGTTTAATACAGAAGTTATGTTCAGCTAGCTGAAAAATGCAAAATCTTGTTTATAAGCATGAAAAGAGTTTAAAATCACCGTAGTTAAATCTAAGAAAAATCTGAAAGATTTCCTAACATATCTAGTCTCAAAATATAAAATATCATGAAATTATATTACAGATAGTATAGTCAAAAAAATTGGGAAATCCGAGTAATGCAACAAGATCTCAATTCTGAAAGTTCAGACACAGTAGTACCAAAACATAGATAATTCATAAAGTATAATTTGAAATTCAGATCCTTCAAAAGTGTAGTAAAATAGACAAATCAAGATACAATTTATATTCATAAAGTTTTCATAAAAAACAAATAGAATCAGGTTGAAAACATAGTTCTTTATAGAACAACATGCTGTTTGGAAATATTTCGATTAATTTCAGAAGCATGAAAGGAGATATAAAAGTCAATAATTAATTCCACAAAACTTAGAGATTGATCCTAGTCATGTGTAAACATACTCAGAAAAATATAAAGTTCAAATTCTACTTTTAGTATCAATTTTAAAATAAAATATCTTACAGAATACATATTGTTCAGAATCTGGAATATACGATATGACTGCAGTAAAACAACAATAACTCATGCATCGAAAATCGGAATTTAGATCTGTCAAAAGTTCTGGAAACTAGAAAACAAAGGCTACAAATCATGTTCACAAACTTATTTATTTTACTGATGTTAACAGGGTCGAAATTACTGTACAAAATAGGGCAGCAGCAAAACAAAATTTCTTTTCGGCATTTTATCACACAACTTAACTACAAATGGTCCAATATAAGATGTCATACGCAACATGGAATATGTGGGTTATTCAAATCAGCATGTCATGTGTCCATAATGAGCTAATACATCTAACAAACATCTATGCAACAGTCATCTACAACATACGGTGTGTCACAAACAATATACAGTCAAGATGTCCATTAATCTAATTGTTTTCATGCAACGGGTGTCAACTATTGTAACTACTCATGATCAAGAGGTGATGTCAATAGTTAACCTAACAAAATGGGATCTTTATGAGAGTACAAATATTTTCATACTAGATTACTTACGGTATTTAACTTGTTTGACAAAAAGAATACATACAAGCTACTTGCATGTTATGAAGACAACGGAACAAAGAACAGAATAACGGGAACGGATCCCGAACAACAAACACAAGGAACAAAGAGACGAGAATCACAACCGAAACATGTGCACGAGACGCCACGCGCACACACAAGAGACAACAACGAAAACAGCAAGGCGTCGACAGCACAAGGCGGCGATGGCGACGGGTGGCCGCGCTCAACCAGAGACGATGCTGCAGGGAAGACGAGTGGCGAGGGGCTCGGCCTGGGCTGCTCGCTGTGGTGCTGCTGTTCGACGACAGCGACGAGGGGACACGGGGGTGCAGCGAGGGATCGGGAAAAGGAGTAGGGTGATGCGGTGGTGGTCGGGGGTCGCCGGCGTCGGAGGTAGACCACGACAGTAAAAAGAGAGTAAGAAGTGTAGCGCCCCAAATTTCCAATATAATATCTTAGAAATATGTGGCACAGTTCCCAGCATCAACCTCAATTATAATAGTAAACATAGCCAAAACACAGATAAAATAATTTTCAACTTTTATTATGTTAATTCTTTACAAAGCAGAGCAGAAAATTAAACACTATGAATTACAAATTCTTTCTTTTACAACTCATTCTTTTATAATTTACAAAGCCACAATATCATTCTATCTCATGCATCCAAATCCCAATGTTATAGGTTCCCACCTGTAAAACATGAGGCTAGAGATAACCCTAACCCTCAAAACTACAGGGATCAGCCATAACGGTGTGAGTGACATAAAAGAAAAGCAATATAAATAAAACACAAGGATAGAGTTGTAAACAACATGTATCGACATTAGTAACGTAAACAATATAAAATAACAATAAATAAAACATGAAAACATCAAGTGAAACTAGACTAAGTGTCAAGTGTAGGAAAACAGAAAACAACATGCATAAAACCAAGTCAAGAAAACACAATGCTATATGCTGACTCTCTAATGCATACTTGTCAGATTCTATGCATCCCACTCTACATAGGTCCGGTGCAATCCCTTATCGTTCTCCACTTAATAGGGTTAAATCTCTCGTTATAAAACTAATCCTACTACTGACTACTATGAGATCTAGATAAACTGTATTAGCCCATGTCTCGATAATTCTGGAGGCCAATCTCTATCTACAGATAATTTTGGAGACTATTTCACTCACACATGGGATTGATGGGAATCTTCGAGAAAACCCCACGCCGCAAGCTATGGTGCCTTATCACACGAATACCCCATGAGTGTCGCCTCGATCCCAATAATTCCGGAGACTATTTCACTCACACCGCAGGCCATACTGAGATCCATAACCCATGTTCTCATTTCATCATATCACCATCTAGTGCCTGTCCTTATCTTTTCAGTTAATTAATTGATTACGAATCTTTTAGAGTTTGGTGAACCCTACTAGACTTAACTCAACTGATCAACAACAAAGTCTCAACTAATCAAATTACAAAATCTTAACTGATCAACAACAAGGCCTCAACTAACCAAATCACAAAATCTCAAACGCCGGTAATTAGGGTCCCACTTACCCTCTAGAGACTCATAACTCAACCATCAACCCAAAACTCATAATAAAACTTATAATCCCATTATCAATATTTTTATATTAAGAAAACTTCTTAAAAGTAAACAAATCCAATTTATATAATGTGTTCATAAAATTCCAGAATTTGAATAAAATACTAAATCCATTAAATAACTAAAAATCATATTTTTAAGTCGTAGAATATCACAAAACGTCAATTCCTTTGAAAACCACATATATCTCCCTTTATAAAG
Organism: Hemerocallis citrina; assembly: GCA_017893485.1. Classification (NCBI taxonomy): domain Eukaryota; kingdom Viridiplantae; phylum Streptophyta; class Magnoliopsida; order Asparagales; family Asphodelaceae; genus Hemerocallis; species Hemerocallis citrina. Next base: position 333,087,378 of record CM030359.1, on the reverse strand, counting down.
TTATAGGAATGTAATTTAAATTTTATTATAAACAAAATATAAATCTCCGTAAAATACTGTAATCTGTAGCAAAAACTTTATCTAAAACAGTAGATCAATAATCCATAATATCGAAGAAATAAATCGTTCAAGCAGACAACAAAAACTCACAAAAACCCATCAACCAAGCACTGACAGTCGAGTGTCGAAGCCAGTTCAAGAATGACCAGACGACTGTCATGCGAAAATCTGAAACTCAAGAACTGGAATTCGACTGTCGACTTCAGCTCAAAACGAAGCGGTCGATTGTCAATTCCAACAGGTTGCAGTTTTGAAATTCTATGCATGTTTTACTGATACATCTATAGTTCTTTGTAAAATCTTAAATTTGCAAAACTAAAATCCTGAGATGGTTTAATATGACTTGTATAACATGTAAGAGTTTATAAAACAATTCTAAATCTCATCAAATCCATAAAAGAGTAGATTTTCACAAAATCTCTTCAAAACAGCCAATATGTATATATATGTGTTTATATAAGAGTTTGAGCATCAGTTATAGCGTCAAAATTCACCAAATAGAATTAGTATAATATCCCATTCAATCTCAGTATGAAAATAATCGAGATTTAATTTAAAACTTTGCAAAACACACAAACTCAGTTTCTTCACAATAGTGAAATAGAATGTATATATTTATAAGTGTAATTGTATATTTGCATTAGTTTAAAGCATAGAAATCTCATCAATTAGAAGCCATATAGTGTTCAAAACTATCCCAATGCCATTAACTCAAAATACAACTCGAAAGGTCCAAAACCAAAAAAAGTAAATCTCGGCTAAAACATGCGCAGACCCAAACTCAAAATTCCTTCTTCTACTCAAACTTGATCTTTTTAATATGATAACGATTCATTAACCGTATGTACAATCATTCACATCAGCATACTCCTGAATAATAGGTGATTATAACATATAAACAATCAAATTTCACTTCTCCGAAAGCTTTAGTCAGAGCATATACATAGTCTACATAGTAAAGATCTACTTTTGTTCACTTTTATGCAATATCATCATAAAACTCATTATGATGAATCGAAACATCAAGTATATGAAGGAAAACAACATACTCATGATTTCTATTAAGTTCTTTAACAATCTCAATTCAACAATTAGGGTTTTAATTCATCAAAAGCATAGTTTCATGGAAAGATCCAATTTTTAGTTCATCCTTCCATCAAATTTCATTATATCAACATAAAATCCCTAATATGATTTCTAATAGATAAATCATCACGTACAACATGCTTAGAAAAATATAAGAACAAACATATGTCACTCACCTTATTGAAGAATTAACCGAAGATAATAAACAGAATAAGAAAATCCTTCCTTTCGCAAGAAAACCAAGATTCTCACCTCGAAACTCCAAGAAAATAATAATAATAATAAAAACCCTTTGTGTAGTGCAGCAAAGACAGCTGCACTCTCTCTTTAATAGGCTGGAAATCAGTGGATTGGGGTTTTTGAAAAGATTTGCAAAATATCCCTTTTGAATATATATTTACATATATAAATCCTTATACTTGGAAATATGATTAAAACAACTTAATTTAAATTAAAAAACAAAATAACCACATATGGCCGACACTGTTTATAAAACCCAGAAAACAAAGTTTGTACTTTTTGCCCTATAAATGGCAATTTTGCAAAAAAACTCTTCTTTATTAAAACTTACAAAATAAACTAAATTTATTAAAACAAAAATTAAAATATTTACCTCTGAGTTAGTTAGGCATCGTGTCCAGCCCAAAAATCTAAAAATCTGGAGTTTTCACTCAAAGCGGTAACTTTGCAGAAAAGTCCATCTTTTTGTAATATTTGCAAATAGGTCAAATAAATATCAGAAAAATCCAAAAAATTCACAAATAATGCTTACTAATAAATAATAGATTTCCCCCAAAATATTTTCTGATTTTGAACTTTCCGAGGAAATATTTGCACATGTTTTGCACGTGTAAAAAGATAAATTTTAGAAAGTATTTATTAAATCACCAAAAATCATATTAATTCATTTATTAATCTCAAAATAATTATTTAAAAATCTAGGGTATTTCAAGAAGTTCGGGAGATGAGGTCAGGGGGTAGGGGTAGGTGACGGCTAGGAAAAGAGAGAGAGAATAGTATAGGGTTTGGTGATTAGGGTTAGGGTTCAATTAGGGTGATTATATAGAGACAATATGGATTTGGGTGAACTGGGTAGTATCCAATAGGAAGAAAAGAATCCAATAAGAAACAAATAGGCCATGAAATATGTTTAAACAAATGACGAGATCAAGAACAAATTGTAGGCCAAATAAATAAAAATAAAAAGCTGAATCAATGTAAAATGAATCACAAGAGAGAAAAGAACAACACACCATACAAAGAGAAAGAAATTAATTACAACCAAAAATAAAATAAATAATCAAGAATTTTATTAAATATAATTAAAAATACAAATATGGGCAACAGGGGTTACAGGGCATGTTCAACTTTGCTGAGGTCATCCTAATTTCCAAGCAGGAGGAACTCAGTAGGGTGGGCGATTTTAGGCCTATCAGTCTTCTCAACTGCTCAGTCAAGATTATCACCAAGGTTCTAGCTTGCCGGTTAACCAATATTATGGACGTATTAACCAGTCAGGAACAATTGGGCTTCATTAAGGAAAGATGTATCCTATTCATCATTGTCATATTGCTAATGAAAAGAGCTATTTACTGAAGTTAGACTTTGAGAAAGCTTATGATTCAGTCGACTGGGATTGCTTGATGGAAACTCTCAAGGGTAGAGGATTTGGTGATAGATGGATCAGGTGGATCTGCTAATGCTTGTGAACGAGTAAAACGACCATTTCGGTTAACGGAAAAACCAGTCTCCCTTCTCCTGTAAAAATGGGCTTATACAAGGGGATCCACTTTCGCCCCATTCTTTTTACCCTAGTGACTGATGTACTTAAGATCATGATTGACAACTGCAAACAAGAAGGCTGGATCGCCCCGATGGCTAGCAATAGGGCACGTCAGGGTTGTACGATTTTACAGTATGCGGATTATACGCTTCTGTTCGGGAACAGTGTCAGAGCTGAAACGATCTATTTTAAAGGAGCCTTATACTGTTTTGAAGCATGGTCCGAACTTAGAATTAATTTCCACAAAAGTGCTTTGGTTCCTATTTCACTTTCAGAAACAGAGACGGAAGAACATGCTACCATCCTCAATTGCAAGGTGGAGAGTTTCCCTATCAAGTATCTGGGACTACCACTCAGACCAGGGAAACATAAAAAATCTGACTGGCTTCCAATCATTGACAGAATGGAGACTCGTCTAGCAGGATGGAAAGGTAAATCTCTCTCCCTTTGGTGGAAGAGTGGTTCTTATCAATATGGTCCTGTCTAACCTCTCTATATACTACATGTCTTTCTTCGAAATAACAAAGTGGGTAATCCAAAGAATTCACCGAGTCCGGAAGAGATTTCTTTGGAAAGGAGGTGACACGGAGAAGGGAGGCTACCATTTGATCAGATGGGAAAGGGCATGCATGAAGAAAATGCATGGCGGACTGGGGATTATCAAATTGAGGGACATGAACCTCACTCACTTAAGCAAATGGTGGTGGAAAGTGTTTCATCCTGGTGGTGAAGGTTGGCAGGAATTCATCCAAGCATACTTTCAAGGGAGAGGAACGAGAAGTTTGGGGTTCCGGGTGGGCCCTATGGTGTCATGGTTCTGGAAAGGGATCGCTCTTGCCAACGAACCGTTCATTACATCAATCATATATTTTATCGGCAATAGCCAGTTGACCAAATTTTGGTAGGAAAAATGGTGTGGCGCTCACAAGCTTAAAGAACGTTTCTCGGACCTTTATGGGCAGTCGTTGCAACCTCACATCTCAGTGTCAAAGACTTGGAGGAGGGGTACATGGAAGCCATCCTTCAAATCTAGAATTTTTCCTGGTGCCCTCCAGAGGCTGAGAGAACTCCAAGATTACATCACACAGTCCTGGGTGAATTGCATTCACGGCCCGGACAAAAAATCTTGGGGACTTGAGAACAATGGCTCGTTCATGGTACACTCCCTCTACAACCGTATCCACTTCCGAGAAAGTAAACCGAGATGGGCTCAGATCCTATGGAAGGCTAAGGCACCTCTGAAAGTTAGAGTTTTCCTCTGGTTGGTTCTCAATAACGCCATTCTGACCAGAGAAAATTTTGCCAAGCGGCAACCTAACATTGCACCAAACTGTGGGTTCTGCAACTCCCATTCGGAGTCGCTGGACCATCTTTTCATTGACTGCCAATGGAGTAAAGCTACTCTGGTTGAGGTCCTTCGGGCCTTAGGGATGAGGGATTACCCAAACACATATGAGGATCTTTGGGTTGGCCCAAAATTTGCCTTTAAATGTAATGAGATAAAAGAAGCATGGCTCATCGCTATTGCCGCTACTACATGGGTTTTATGGCTAGGCAGAAATAATTTTTACTTTCGTCAGATGTGTAATATTACTTCTGATATTCTAACTCAGATCATGCATCTCATTTCCTTTTGAGCTACAGTTGCTGCCATAGGGCCGAGAGGGAGAATCACCAGAACCTTTCAGATAGACGAATTTGATGATGAGGAGGTTGAGTTCGGACCAACTTTAGACTGAACGGAGTGACGGTCCCCAGACTCTCACCTTCAAGAGATTTGTTGGAAGGACTGCTGTGCTGTCTGTATCTGGCTATCTATGTACTTGTTCTTTTGGTTCTTTTCTGTAGCTCTTTTGGATTGTCCCACCCTCCAGGGCCATGTTAGAGGTTTTTGTTTTATTTTTACATGTATTTTTTCCCATTACTCTAGGGTTATTTTGTTAAGATCTTAATACTGAAATAAGGAGGCATTATTTCATCTTTGCCCTTAAAAAAAAACAGTTGGGAGATAAATGGCAATCAGATATTCTATTAGGGTGCGTTTGGCCTAGCTTTTTTTAGCTTTAAAGCTACTTCAGAAGGAGAAGCTAGAAAGTACAGTTTTGAAATTAAAAGCTGAAGCTGTTTGGATAGTCAGTTTTTTTTTTTTAACTTTAAAGCTACTTTTAAGCTAGAAGTTGTTTGACATATATTAATTAAAAGCTACTTTTATACATCATCTTCACCAAATCCCTAATCCCTAATCTCCACCAAGAGCATTTCCTAATGTAACTGTTATGTTCACATGTTCTTCTTCTTCTTTATATAAGAATGAATCCAGTTTCTTGATCGTGCTGACTTCATTTCCTGATCGTGCTGACTTCATTTCCCCGGCCTTGCATAATGCTGAGATCACAGTATTCCACGAAACTACACTTCTAACTGGCATTGATTCAAACAAGTACATAGCACGATCCATATCCCCACGAGCAAGATAAGCTCCAATCATTGAATTCCACGAAACCACATCTTTTTCTAGCATTTCATCGAAAACCTGACTGACAAAAGCCAACCCTTCGCTACACATAGAGTAGACCTTCAACAGTGTATTCTAAACAAACACATCAAACCCAAATCCACATTTTACAATCTGAGCATGAATCTGACTACTACTCCACTTCAAACACACCGCAGATTCGCAAGCTTTAAGGAGAAAGGTAAATGTGAAGTTATTGGGTGAAATACCCAAGACCCTCATTCTACTGTAAGTTAAGAATGCTTCATATAGGTGATGATTCTTAATGAAGCATTTGATCATGGTATTGAACGTAACCAAATTCGGGTTCTGAGAATGCTGGAAGATTCGGGTAGCATAACTGAGAGTTGAAGGTGGAAGAGAGGTCGATGAGCTTCGGAACAATATGGTGGTTCGCTTTGAGACCATGAATTAAAATTTGTAGATGGGTTTGTTTGGCCAACTCATCGCCGTCGCCGTCAAGAGCCGGATTGTTCAAATCGAAGAAGAAGGGGAGAGTTGGGTTTTGATTTGTTTTTTTCTTTGTTGGTTTTGATCTAGAAGCTAGAAGCTAGAAGCTAGAAGTAGATCTTGGTAGCTTCTTTTAGAGCTCCTTTTTCTTCATAAAAAAAAGCTATTTCTCTTTTTGTAGAGCTTTTCAAAATATATGTTTGGCCCAGCTTCTCCTTCTAAAGGAGAAGCTAAGCTAATTTTAAGCTGAGCCAAATACAACCTAAATCTTCTTCTTGGTTGGCAAGTGGACTATATATGACACGTACATCGCGAAAGTAATTCGTGTGTAGATTGCACACTAAACGTGGTAGTAGGGTTGAACCTAGGTTAAGGAGCTCATTGGAAGCAAACGTGCGAGGAGTCGAGAGACCCCGGGTGTAATCTCGTTTTATTGCTTTAAAAAAAATGAAAAATAGCCAAAATCATCTGCACTGTTTCATAAGATCAACAAGTACACTCCTTATGAAATATTGCACAGATTTTTGAGGTGACCTTTGTTGCACGAAGTGAGAACAGAGTCATGTTTGTTTCTGCATTAGCAAAGCACGTGCGTCAGATTCATTTTAACAATTCTAGATCACAATTAATCTAATTTAATTAATTAATTACCAAGATTTATTGAGGCTTCATTGGTTATTGGTTAGAGCATCGACTCCGTTTGCTAAAATGTGTATATATAACATTTAGAAAATATCAAAAGAAGCAGAGCGCTGCAGTCATTAAAGCAAACAAATAGAAGAGATGGAAGATCATCAAATAATTTTTTTTAATAAATTTTTGAAAATGATATTTTTGTAAATATGCAATGATATTTTCTTAAATATGAAACGAAAAGTTTTCAAGAAGGGTAATGCTACACCTACAACCTTTACAACCTTACAACCTTAGGTGGCACAATCTCATTGGAGATGTGTACAACCCACTACAACCTACTCTACAATACATTCAAATGAGATTGTGCCACCTAAGGTTGTAAAAGAAAAGGTTGTAAGAGAAGGTTGTAGGTGTAGCATTACCCTTTGAAGAAAGTTATGGGCCCCGAGATTTTTTTTATAATGGCATTTTCGTAAATAGAGAGTGACATTTTCGTAAATAGAGAGTGACATTTTTGTAAATTTAGAATTTTTTTTTGCCTATCTTCCGTCTGACTGAGGCAAAAAAATTTATTAATTAAATCTGTGTAGACCTTTAAAAAAAATCTTATTAAAAGAAGAGAGACGGAAGATTATTAATTTTTATATAATTAATGTAGAGGACAGGAGAGCTTCTTCCGTCTCTCAATTTTTCTACATTAAAAGTCGGCGGACGGTCTTCCGTCTGTCCTATTTTAATATTGAAAAAATTGATAAGATCTTTCGTCTTCTATATTTAGCCTTTGCTATATTTTTCCTGCTAAATATAGCAGTTCACTGTTCACCACTTTTATAAAATATAACTTTTTAGCAAACGATAGTGGCAGTGATTTTGCCAAAATTTTCATTTTTTAACTATTTAGCAAACGATAGTGTATGCTCTTATAGTACCTAAAGATGATGGCGGATGATGTTGATGATGTTGACAGGTTTGATGGAGATAGAACAGGCCGTAGATCCCAATTGCGGCTTCATCTATATGTAGGCCATAGTTGAGAACTGCAATCTCTAAGAGCGTCCACAGTCGTGTGATATATTTGCATTTTATGCATTTTAGCATTTTGGTCGCTGCAGTCGTGTGCTATATATGTGCATATTATCATATTTTGGCTAAAATAGAATGCCATATTTGGGAGAAAATATATCAATATGTATATTATAGCGGACAAAATAGCTTGTTTCATCCGAAATATTTTACATTATTTTTAATCCATCGGACGAAACATGATGCTTCCAAGAAAATTTGTGAATTAAAAAAATCCCAGACGAAACATGAGGGAAATGTCTGATATTTTATAAGATAGTTAATTAGTTTAATTAGATAATTAATTAAATAATTAGTTAGATAATTAGGTTTAGTTATATAATTAATCACTCAACTAGTGGTTAATTGGGACAAAACAAAAAGCAAAGTCATAGACATTCGTTGACATTTGCCTCTTTTTTTTTCCGAACTCTTAAAAATTAATTAAGAATAATATAAAAATAATACAAAAAGTTATAAAATATTTTGAAATTTTAGTCGGATGAAATATCAAAATTTCCTCTCCTTTGCTATATTTTAGCTTTTTACGATTACAGCAAATCGCTAAAATGCTATTTCTATTTGTTCTTTTGTTATTTTTAACTTGCACGACTGTGGATACTCTAAAGAAATCTTTTTTTTTGGGCCGTTGTTTCTAATTGCGGCCTCATCTATATGTAGGTCACAATTGGATATTGCAGCTTTAAAAAATCAAAAAAAAAAAATTTGAAGTCGTTTCGAACTGCGGCCTCATCTATATGTAGGCTGCAGTTGGGTACTGACAACTAGCTCACCTAACCCACTATAGATATAGTTTGAAAAAGTGTCTTAGTTTGAGAAAAAAATTCAGATTGTAGCTGGATAATTGATTCTTCAATGACGAAACAATTAGACATAGATGTAAAGGGATGGGACTCTTGCGTGACATAAATAAAATAGCAGCCTTAGCAACCACCCAAGTGATGTCACACAAGTAGGCAAATGTTTGAACTATCAGCCAGCAGTAATATTGGGAGCATGTAAGAGTTTAAACACTCGGTTGGCCGACTTCTCATGTTAGGGAAGACTTCAACCCAACAATTGTCTTTTGTCGGAAAATTTTCATTAAATACATGCTTTATATCATCGCTTGCATCATTAGTTCTAATCAACTAAATTGTAGAGTCCAAAGAACTTTCTGCATATATACATACTTCGAAAAGTAATATCTATATGAGGACACCAAGGCAATGGTGCTAAAAAATAATGAGCCAATTCATAATTTATATATGGACTTAATTGCGTGTTACGCTTGTTCACCAGCTATGACACTGTTTTTTTCCACCTTATGGTAGTATTCAACCATAAGTGGTTCGGCACTCAAAAAGATAACAGAGGTACGTGAATGACTATAGACAAAAAGATGATGTTGGAAGGAAAATAAGAACATAAGAGCATCCACTATTTTGGAGTTAAATTTTATAAAATTGACATTTGAAAAATATTTATTCTCTAAAAATAATGGGAAAGTTGGAGTTGTAATTAGTCTAACATACAAACCTATACATTATACGTGCAACTTAAACTCTCCCATTAATTATAACAAAAACTAACAAACAAATAAAATTTTACCTATTTAAAACGTTATTTAAAACGTGCAACGTGCAACACATGAGCAAAATAAAATTTTAATATTTTTTAACACCAAATATACACATATGTTGCACGTACAACTCAAATTCTACCTACAAATACGTGCATTGCACGTACAAATCGTAGCTTTTTCTTCAAAATATTTTTTCCAATTATGTGCAACGCACATCTAACTCCAAAACTATTTCTTAACACATATATCGCACGTGAAAATCCTCAAACTCTTATCAAAACGTGCATCGCACGTGAAAAATACTAGTGAACTATAATGGGAGAGTTAGGGTTGTCATTTGTATACAATCTGTAATTTGTAGACATTCAACTATCTAATCTCAACCATTCATTTTTAAGTGAGAGTTATATTAACCATTTATTTACTCGACTGTTGTTAGTTACTATAATATACTCAAAATTCAAATTTATTTACAACATAATTATTTACAAAATTGTCAATCATATAAAATAAAAGTTTGTGCCACAAGGGATAATTTGTAAAAAATATGTGATGAGTAAATAGAGATCTTGGGTTTGATGTCAGATTACGTCTTATTATTTACTATATTAAAAAAAATTAATTATATCATGCACCGCATGTGCAGATTACTAGTAGCTTTAAACGGAAAGAGTTGCAGTCATTAGAGCCAAATTTGAAAGCATAGAAATAATTAAAAAATAAGACGGAATAACATCTTCCGTCTAACCAATCTTTTTTAAATTAAAAAAAATCCCTGACGAAAGATTATATACACCGTCTGACAAAAAAAACTAGTTTTTTGTTTGGCCGGCCGGAAGATTTTTTTTCCTTCTTTCTAATCCACTATCTCTTCTTTTCTATTCCTGTTTTAATGCACAATCTTTTCTTTTCTAATCCGCTATCTTTTCTAATCCAATAAAAAATCCACTATATTTTATTTTCTATTACCTTTTAATTGAAAAAATAGGCGGACGAAATAATTTCTTCCATCCGTCCATATTTTAAAAAAAAGTACGGAACAAGATGTTGCGTCTTCTATAATTTGCATATTCTCAAATTCCCGACTATATTTAGAAGAGTAATGTTACTATCTATTCTAAATTTTTTCTATATAGACAACGATAGTGAGCTATTGTTGGCCAATTTTACAAAGTTTGAGTATTTAGCCAACGATAGTAGATGCTCTAAATGAACAAAATGCATTGATGTTATATCAATAGCAAACAATGGGTCTTTGTTGCATTCTTTAGTCTTTAATATACGTCCCTACAATTGTTTTTATTGGGACTTTTTTCTAGTTAGCTGTAAATGTCGTATATAAATTTCAAAGCCAAGTAAGTATGGAATTTCGGTGTAGATCAAATTTCTTCTGTTTAGCATAAAAGATAGACAAAGTGCCTCCTATAAATTAATGCTGAAAGAGGGGCTTAGAACAAGTTTTACCCAAAACAGCTATATTTAACAGGAAGTTATATTAACCATTAATTTCAAATTAATTAGCAAATAAATATTAAAAAAAACTCGAATTTCAAATTTATTTACAACATAATTATTTATCAAAGTGCGATGACATAAAAGTTAGTGCTCCCGATGATAATCCGTAAAAAATAAAATATATATATAAAAAAAAAATGTATGATACGTACAAATTAGTAGTCTATAAAGCTATACCCAGGCAGCCAGGCTACCAGTGCTTTCACCACCAAACAACAAACAAATCATTCACTCAACCATGTCTTTCACTATCCTCTTCTCCTTCCTTATCTTCCTCCTCCCACTTCTCTCTCTACTTCTTTCCAAAAGAAATAACAACTGCAACAAACATAATGTCCCTCCTGGCCCACCTCAGCTTCCAGTCATCGGAAACCTCCATCTTCTCGGCAAACTTCCCCATCAGTCCCTCTACAAACTCTCCCAAAAGCACGGGCCTCTCATGTACCTTAAACTCGGCACTGTCCCCACCATTGTCGTGTCATCCGCTGACACTGCCAGAGAGTTCTTGAAAACCCAAGATGTAAACTGCTGCAATAGACCTGTCCTCACTTCCCTCCGCAAGTTGTCGTATGGTTTCTCCGACGTTGCCTTTTCTCCTTACGGAGAACAATGGAGGGAGCTCCGAAAGATTTGCATGCTCCAGCTTTTTAGTACCAACAAAGTGGCATTGTTTCGCCCTGTAAGAGAAGAGGAGACTGAGAGGATGGTAAGATCTATATCTTCACAAAGCGATAATAAGTTGCAAGTTAATTTGAGGGCGGAGTCCATCTTGTTGTCAAATAATATTGTATTTAGAAGTGCACTCGGGAAGACATACTATAGCGAAGATCCGAATGATAAGCAGAAGCTTCATGAGATTTCAGATGAAACTCTAGCGTTGATGGGCGCGTTTTTTGTTGAGGATTATATTCCGACGTTGGGGTTTGTTGATGTGATCACGGGGATGAGAGGAAGGCTGGAGAAGAATTTTCAGAAGATGGATGAGTTCTATCAGGAGGTAATTGAAGAGCACCGGGATCGGATGATGGCAAGGAATATTGATCATGAAATCAATGCAGATGCACTTGATGCTCTACTTGAGATTCAAATGAGAGATGCTCATTTAACTGATCAACATATCAAAGGAATTCTTATGGTAATCTTCTTCTTACATGCACTTCTCCTCTTTATATCTCTTTTCCCCCAAATTTAATTTCTTCTTCATTTGGTTGTCTTTTTTTTTTTCCTATCTCACATCTGGAGAAAACACGCATAAATGTTCATGTAATTAACTCGTTTCTCAATCTTTTTTTTTAGAATATATTTGCTGCTGGAACAGACACTTCCGCTACAGTTATAGAATGGGCAATGATAGAGCTAATGAAAAACCCACAAGCAATGAGGACAGCGCAAGATGAAATCCGAGCTCGCATTGGAAGCAAAGGGAAGGTAGAGGAGAGTGATCTTGACCAACTTAATTATCTCAAGTTAGTAGTGAAGGAAACGCTGAGACTTCACCCTCCTGGCCCACTTCTCATTCAGAAAGAAACTATGAAACATTTTAAGGTTAATGGCTATGACATTCCACCAAAATCAAGGTTGATTATCAACGCATGGGCAATAGGAAGGGATACACAAGTTTGGGAAAGACCGGAAGAGTTTGATCCGTGTAGATTTATGGATAACTCAATCAATTTCATGGGCCATGATTTTCAACTCATCCCATTCGGTGCAGGACGTCGGATCTGTCCTGGAATGAGTTCAGGTATTCTAGTTGTTGAACTCGCGCTAGCTAATCTTCTCTATTCTTTCGATTGGAATTTTCCCGAAGGAATGACGAAAGAAAAATTTAACATGGACGAAGCTCCTGCACTTGCAGTGCACACAAAGTCTCCTCTTCTTCTTGTGGCGACAAAAGTATTGAATGTTGAAGGGCCAAATTGATAAACATGAGGATTGTAAATGGTGGTACTTGAGAGTTGAGACTAATAATCTTGTCTCAACAGCGTAATAAGCGAAATAACTTTACAAATCACCTGCCCACACTCAATTCCACGGTTTTGCCCGGACCAAAATATCTTTACTTTCGTGAGACTAGTAATAATATTTCTGGTATCGTTAGTGTCTTACAGGAGAACGAGTACGTTATGAGGAGATAACTATCTATCGGGTCAAGGGTTTTGTTGGAGAGACCGCTTGTTGTCTGTACTGGTTATGTTGTTTTATGTTTTTATCTATTGTCACATCCTCCCATGTATAATTGGAGGTTCTATATTTTATTTCCTGTGCTATAGGTTGTACATTTGTCTCAATACCATGTGTTTATTTTGTTAATTTCTTATTAATAAAGTATGATGACTATAGTTTACCTTTTTTCTCAATAATAAAAAAATAAAGTATTAACTTGATAAACATCTGGTTGTAAATTTACACGAGACTATTACTTACATGAGCACACCGTCAATATCTTTAAGTATTGTTTTTGTCCTCCCATGTATAACTGAAGGTTTTATATTTTATACAATGTGTTGTAGGTTGTACATTTGGCTCAATACTGTGAGTTTGTTTTATTAAATTTTTATTAATAAAACATGATAACTATACTTCATCTTTTTCATCAATTTTTAAAAAAAAAGTATTAAATGTATTATTGAAGGGCTAACTTGATAAACATCTGGTTGTAAATTTACATGAGACTGTTACTTACACAAGTGCACCGTCAATATATTTAAGTATTTTTTTTTGTCTTCGTTTTTCCATAAACTTATGTTGCTAATTTGAAACAAGTTAAGCTTTTCATTCAGGTCATCTAAGAAAATAAGAATCATATAATCTATGACTAAATATTGGACATTTTTTTGGCTACATATATGACTAACATTTTGGTGGAAGTAAGTTGCTTCATTTTTTAAAAAATTGTCAGATGAAACAATTGTCAAAATTTATAATTGTCGAATAACTTCACCTAAATTATCTCTCAAAAATCTCTAAGTAATCAACTCATATTCCTTAACATCTCTCTATGTGATTTTCTCCAAAAAGGAAACAAAATCTCTTGATGAATTGTGTCAACAATATACAAACATCTCAATTGTATGAAGTTTAAATTGGAGCTAGACTTAAAACTACTGCACTCTATCTAGAATAAATAGTACTTACCTATATCATAGCTTAATTTAGAAACTTAAAAGTAATTTAACCAGAATAAAGAAGCTGAACTCTAAAGCTATTTTTGGGCTTTGATGATGGTAAAAATTGCAGCAGATCAGAGCCGTACGATTCCTGCACAGATCTCAAAGTATCTACAGGCAGATAAACCATCACATGCCTCTTTTACAGGTCTGGACCTACTCCAAGACATGGGCTTCTCCCAAGCCCATAAAAAGTAACAGACTAGGCCCAATAGGAGAGACACCCAGTCCATGCTGGCTAAGAGTCAAATCTCTTATCCCTTAACAATGATGTCGTATCTCTTGAGGGAGAGAGACATGAAATAGATAAGGTAGTTAAATCGATGAAACGGACACAAATCAATCTTTTGATGTCTCTCAGGCCTATAAATATCCCTCCCCATCTACAGTCAGAAGGTAATCAACAATTTACAAGTTTTTACTCTCTTACTCTCTCTTTCTTTCTGGTTCTGACTTGAGCGTCGGAGGGTCTGTCAACAAGGGTCTCCCTTGGTGTTTCAGGCTTTTTGCAGGTCCAACGGCCGCATCAGCAACCGTCGAATTCATATCACAGGAGGTCAATCAGCGATCCAGATTCATTCTCAGGAGCTCTAACATCTTTTAACGGCCAAGGTCACAGGTTTGAGTTTTAGTAGTTTCTTTCAATTATTAACTCACTATCTGTTTGCTCCCACACCGAAATAAGCAGCAACAGATTGACGTCGTCGGTGGAAAAACTATACAAGTAAGGCTTGTCTCCATGCCACCAAGACTAAGAGGTAAAGGGGCGGCCTCCAGCTGTCGCACTACCTCTCTTCGTCAACCAACTCCTCCTATGCAAGATCAGATTCCTCCTCAACAGTCACCGCGGCAGCCTAATCATGCTCCTTCCAACAGAGAGACAACGGGGGGACTCCCAGCATGAACAACATCCTCAGTACGACGGCATCTCAGTCCATAATGCCTCAACAGATTCAATGGCCTCGCGAGGCCAACGGGGGTCTAGAGATTTCTGCCAAATCATCAACAATAGGCAACAAGAAACCGACCTGCGAATTAGGTTGGATGAGAGGCGCGCTCGATCTGAGGCCTCCCATTCGGGACATCAAGCGAACCAGAGAACCATCTTTCTAGATAGCAATCATGGTAATCCTCCTATCACAGGGGGCGTCCAACGGTGAGGAGCCCAACTCGTGAGAATCAAAGGCTTCCTATGCAGAACATAGGGCAAAATGCCCTAGTCACTAGGGCCGAATTGGATAAGTTCAAGCTCGACATCCCCCATGCTATCTAAGGGAGTCAAGATTTGGGCCTGTCTCTTAACGAAGGATCCGCCGACTCAACTGGATCCCAAAGGAAGGACGATCAAGTCCTCCGCCGTATTTAAGAAGTAGAAGATTTCCTAGAACAAATGAAGAATAAGAGTAACCACTCCAACAAGACTCTTATTTTTAAGAGCTTAATCAATTTCTAGAGTGCAATTTTATTCTGATCTGTTCATATTGTTCATACCTAGGATGGGAGGATATAATGGTGGTCGTGTTAGATTGTTAGCATGTGTATTCTGCATGCTCGATTTGAAGAATTGTGGGTGTGGGGCAAGTTGGTTGCATAGGGAGTTGACACTGTTTAGTTTATAGTATTTCTGATTTTTATGGGGCGATGAATTGTGTGATTGGAAGATAGAAAGACATTATTGTTGTTACGTGGTTTTATTTTTTTCCTTTGAGAAGATCTATTAAAGTACTGAAATATTCCTTAATATATTTTAGCGTAAACTACTGATAATACCCATATATTTTTTAAAGGAGCAAATGTTCTTGTTATATTACCAATAAGAAGAAAAGAGTAAATATGGTATTTTGTTTTTACTTATTTCTTAAAACCTTTTGATTGGAGAATTCAATGATGATTGTACTAGATTGTTAACTTGCATATTGATTGATTTTTTTAACGAATTGTAAGTGTGTCAGTATTGGTTGCCTTGAGAATTAACATTATTGGTGCCTAATGTTTTTGAATGTGTGCCAAGAAAAATGATGAATTGTGTGAGTAGAAGTTACAAAGACATCGTTATAAAGTTATACTACTTTCGTCTCATTTTACTTGGCGCCCTTGGGGTTATTGCTTTCCGAAAATAAATGTTAGTTTAGACCCTGGTTGGGAACAAATATAAGATAACGAAAATTATCTTAACTGTGGAGGTACAATGTATGCTTGTCACAAGGTATGAGGCGGTTGGCTTGACACAGAATGAAGGCTGTCTCCACATCTCATTGAGTTATAATCGTGAAGACACATTTTTTTTACTTATATGATGCAAGTATAGATAATTATCAACCATTATTAAGGGACATTTAATGACGTATAGCTCTAACTTGTGAATTGGTCATCATTTTTATGGATGAATTTGGTGATATCTGATTCCGATAAATGTTTGTAAAAAGAAGGATGTGCATTGCACCTGTAGGTTTGCTTCATTTACAGTGAGGCCAGATTCAAACTTATTTGGGTCATAATAGTAAATATTGTAAGTGGTAAGTTGAAATTAAGAAGCCATGGGTTCATTCGTTCATCCATTCAAGCCAATGAATGAATGAACGGTTGATATCATTTTAGTTTCTGAATGACTGATTGAGGGAATGGATGAATGAATGATGATATTTTAGTGTTATGTTGAACAAAACAAACAAAATGATAATATTTCAATGACTGTTGTTTCTAGCTGTGCGCTATGTTTGTTTATTATTTTGCAGGTTTAATATATGCTTTTTTTACTTTTATTATTCATAATATGGCTGGTTGCTTGAAAACTCTAGCAGGTGCTGGTTGCTTTGAAACCTTAAGATTAAGGGAGGTGAGAGTGCAGAGGTTTGACGGCATTCAAATTTGGTTATTGAAGTGAATTGGTCTTTGGCATGAATGTTACATGCTATATATATATATATATATATATATATATATATATATATATATATATATATATATATATATATATATATATATTGTCTCTTTTTAAATTTGCTCGTTTTAGTGTCAGATTCTTATGACTAGCTCACAAGTGAAGTATTTAGTTGCAGGATGTGAAGGTGCACCAGTACTACCTTTATTATTTGTTGTGGTTAACATGGCCTTCAATATATCATTACTGCATCTTCTAAAAATCTCTTCTGCTGTTGTGTCCTGCTTTGCATCTACTTTTTCAGGTCAGTCATTTTTTCCATGCACCTACTTTCTGGCCTGCAACTAGTTGAAGTTAGTTTACTATAAATTCTCATAATTGAATATAAAATTGTTGACACTACAACTAGTTGAAGTTAGTAATGGATTTTCCATCTTTTGCATTCATATACTAGTCTGTTATGTTATATCTGTGCAATGCTCCTATATCTACTTATCTAGTTGTCTGTGTCATCTCTGTGATACTATGATGTCTTTTGAGATTCTACCTATCAGGTATGTCATGACATCCTTCAATGTGATCTGGGTTGAGCTTGTAGATGAGTTTTTGGGATGTGGAATATGATACTACTCAAATTTATGAGAAACTTACAAATTCCTTTATCAAAGTATTGGTGGTTTAGAACTAAAAGTGATGGATTATGGAGCTCTTTGCAGTTCTATAGTATGTATAAATGGCAATGTATAGTTTCTTGCTAATGAAAAGCGAGCTCCTGAAAATAACACTGCCAAAATGTGTTATGTAGGTTCCTTTTCCATACTTATCTAAGTTGCCCAATGTTTCTTATATGTGGTTTATGACCTTTTTTTGTTGTTGAGAAAATCGACCTTTTACTTATAATTCAATCTCTGATCAAACATTTCATCAACTTGTAGGACTGGGCCGACATTGAATTTGGTATATCAGAGGGGGTTGATTTTATCGCTGTCTCATTTGTGAAGGATGCTAATGATATCAAGCATTTGAAGAATTATCTTTCCAGAAGATCATCAGAGTAAGCAATTTTTCAATTTTTTTGTTTGTATTATTTAAATAGAAAATATATTTTTTAATTTTTGCATGTATGATTCATTAAATATACATGTTGGAAGATGTGGCTTTATGTATACATGTTTTAGTTTAGGTGACTTGTCTACGTTTGCCTAGAAACATTTTGTGCTAAATGCCAAGTAGTTAGTTATTTCTATTGAATGCACGTCTTTTTTTATTTTATTTGGGAGGAATGCTTTGTTGTTTTGGTCACACACATTTTCCTAGCTGTGTTACTTGTACTTTTTGTATGCTTGCATGATTATCTTTTATGCTCAACTATTTGCTTTTAGTTAGTTACAAATTAGCTTAAATTTGTTATTTTGACAAAATTGTTCCAGATTACACTTGATTACCATAAAGAAGAATAGATAACTAACTGTTCTAGTGCTTGTATCAAAAAGTAAATAATTTAATTTTCTATTAAACAGAACTTTTCAGGCGAAGGATTATAAATTATGAGGCTGTGATTTGTCTATCTAGCAGTTAATTTATATTTGAGGCCTAAATTGTCTGCAGTTCTGTGATGCGACTTTTCCGTGTAATACAAGTACCAGAGCCTGAAAGGTAGAACACCTGAAAGGTAGAACACCAGACAGTTTTGAATGCTTTTCCTGATAAATTTTGGCAATTCTTTGACACTTATTCTCATATCCAGTTGATACGGAATTACTCTTATTTACGGACAAAATTTAAGTAGGGCATCAAATTAATGACATCTTTAAAGTGTAAGAATATTAGGCTATTCTGATAGTAGAAATGAGAGGCATTTATCTATTCTATATGGAGGATGCTCATTCCCTGTAAAAAATTATAAATTATATGAGAGTTCAATATTAGGATACATGCACAAATATCATATCATATCTAATGTTAGAATCATGTGAAGGTTGTACAAGTGTGTATTTTTACACTTGTATATATGTATTTGTATTGTCTCTTAATAATTTTTACGTCGCATTGTCTAAATCCATACCGTGTCAACTACCCATACGAGTGCTTCTTAAAACATTATGTATCACACACAAATGGAGACTGCTGAGATAATACAGTATGAACCTAGAAGGTTTTGAACTTGAATTGCCATCCATATGATTTCCCTTAGAAGGTTTTGAACTTGAATTGCCGTGTATGATTTTATTTCTAATATTTTATTTGTGTCATATTTGGGAAGGCTTCCTTTTCGGTTCGTCTTGGCTTACATGTGCCTTAAGAGTTTGATTACATTCCCTATATCAAATTTATCATCTTTCTCCTTCTCGACTATTTTTCTTAGTTGTGGAGAATGCCAAGTGGTCTTTCTAGAACTATGGTAAGCCCTCCCTTATCATAGTTTTGGTCTTCTGGCATCAACTAATTACATCATCTAATTACAGAGGGTTGACATCAAGTTGACAGCCCGGTCATAAAACTTTTCAAATCTTCTAGGAGCCGTGGCTCCTTAGCCGACCCCATTTTAATGGGATGAGGCTCAGATGATGATGATGATGATGGTGAGTTTATTTGTATCAGACAAATTCTGAGGTGTTGTCTTGTCAATTTTGGCTTTATCCAGCCTCAGGAAGAAGCAACACATAGCTAGTTCATGCAGTAACGACTCGCACATATAATTTGCTTATACCAAGTAGAGATAAATATTATATGTTAGCAGTGAGAATTTCTCTTACATACGTAGAATCTCTTTTTTCCTTATCTTATTGCTTAATAACCTCTTCTAATCTGATTCTAAATTTCAGAGTATGTCATTTCAAGAAACCCTTTGCAGTTAGTAAGAATATTACTATGTGTCTTACGAACTTTAAAAATGGTGACACCCTACCTTGTTCTGGTGAGAAGGCAATCACTTGTATATCTCACTTGAATAGATCAGTCACACGTGGGACGACAAGTACAGATGATATGGCGTGTAAGACTGAATTATCTGATAGAGATTGCCCAATTGAAGGGTATTCCTCAGTTCCTGAAGGCATTCAAGTTATATCAAGCGGCAAGGTTAGTCTCTTAGCGATCAATGATTATTACTATTACTATTTTTGCTGTTGAAAGAAACAATCAGTGATATGATTACTGTCATATTGCTTTAGTATTAATACGAACGATCTATGATAGATGAAGGATATATATATTGCAGATTGTTATTATTGTAGATGACTGTAACAAAGGAAAAGCAGGAATTCTAGTGATGGCTGCCTCTTATGTCACGCCAGAAGCAATAGCATATATTTTGAAGCATGGGACTGGTACAATACAATTAGCCACGAAAGAAGTCGAAAAGTTACAACTTCCTTACATGGTAATGCAATAGAATTAACATCAGATTCTCTATGAAGCCTTACACTGTTTTAGTTATATTAATCATCATAGTTGCGTAACTGAACGAGCGGAGACTAACTAGTGATGTAATTGTTCATCACTTCATGGGAATTGGATGAATGGACACTAAGTAAAATTTCTTGTTGTCTTTCTCTACTGAAATGAAGTTTTTACTAGTTTGTTTGGAGAATTTCCGAAATTAATTTGACATGGTTATTACTTTTAGCTTCATTAACTCTTTCCATCATAATAATTTGACATTGTTTAGTTGACTTCAAAGATTTTTGGTACTTGGAAATCCTAGGAAAGTTTATAATATAAATAGTCTCATATAGATGCCGTAAAAAATAATAATCACTATTGATTTACTTTTTTTTTTATTAATTTTTTTAAAAAAATATTATTTTTGAAAAATAATTTTTTTTTTGGAAAATATTTTTTTTTAAAAAAAGGTTTACCTTCCCCGGCGTTTTTCAAAACGCCGGGGAAGATTTTACCCCAAAAATAAAAAATAAAAAATAAAAAAAATATATATATATACCACGGCGTTTCCTACACGCCGGGGTATATTACCCCAACACCGGCGTTTCCAAAAGCGCCGGTGTAGGCGGCCAAACAATCCCCGGCACGCGCTCCACCGGCGCTTGTTGTGGCGCTTTTCTAAATGTCGGTAGGTTATTCACTGGCGTTTATAAACGCCAGTGAAGCCCCAAAAAAGTGCCGGTGAAGACCTTTTCTTTTGTAGTGCATGCAAGTGCCTTCCTACACTTAATCAACCCCAGGACTCGCCCTGATGCTGCGACCGTTGAAAATGCTCTAAACTTTGCTTGGAAAAGGCAAGGAGGCTGGTGGGTAGTGAAGAGGGTCAGCGAGGCAGTGTTTCATGTCCAATTCCTAACCGAAGAAGAGGCTAAGAAGGCGATCGCAGATGGTGTCTTTCAATTTTCGGGTTTCAATGCTACATTTTCGCCATGGTCGATGGACTATGGTGCTAAGCTCAAGCCCCAACCCTGCTTCGTCTGGATCAATGTGCCGCTCCTTCCCTTCCATCTTTGGAATCAAGCCTCTCTAGAACAGCTGATTCAACCTTTTGGTACATTCATCACCATGAGCGCCGACATGAAGAACGCTGCTTCCAGAGACCAGGCTCTGGTCCTTATTGAAGTTCAAGATGTTAGTATCATCCCTAAGAACATCCTCGTCAAATACAGAGTGCCTTGGAATCAAGAGCTCCAGATTCATGAGGCCCCCGTTCTTATTCTCGGCAGCCCCATTCCCTCATATGAAGTTGCTAAAGGAAAAGTCCAACTTTTCACCTTCGGCTCCGGCTCATCAACCTACTTCTGGTGCCGTAGGAGCTCTCCGGCGGAGAAACAGGTCGACAACGTCCAGCTACAAATTCAGGAAACTGTTGGAGACATAGTTGGAAAGGTGCTAATCTCGAATGCAAATCTTTCAGGTAAAGTTTCTGTTGCGAAATCTTCGCCCCCCCCCCCCCCCCCCCCCCCAAATCCTGGCACCTATGATGGAAAGTTTCTCAACATATCTGGCATGGCTGATTCCTCTGCGGAAGATTCGAAAATGGTCCCCATACCCCCCATAAGCGGGTTGCTAATGATCCTGTGGGGACCAACTTGATTGAAAATCTCGCTATCAACGCCCCACCTGTTATTGATATTCCCTCTGACTCCTCCAAGGGTAATATGGGGATTGATTCTGGTGCCTCCCACATAGACCCCGACAGCTCCTCTAGCTTTCACGACATCCCCCAAGAAGATGAAATTCGATAGATGGTTTGGAAGGGGAAATTAGTGAATATCCCCCTATCTCTTTACAAGGAAATTCAGCCTGCAGTAGAGCATGCCCTCGAGAGTTGTGTAGCCAAGCGCGCAGACAAAGCTGAAGCATCCATGGCTAAGTGCTGGCACTAAGGGAATGGTCGCTTCCAGCTTCTGCACAAAGTCCCTCATCCCCAGGTATCGCAGACTTATAGCTTCTTCTGCCTCAGGTTCAGCACCCTCAGGCTTTGACGAGAGCTGTAGAAAAAGG
Organism: Hemerocallis citrina; assembly: GCA_017893485.1. Lineage (NCBI taxonomy): Eukaryota > Viridiplantae > Streptophyta > Magnoliopsida > Asparagales > Asphodelaceae > Hemerocallis > Hemerocallis citrina. The sequence continues at coordinate 333,065,184 of CM030359.1, read as the reverse complement.
CGCAAGCGCAGCCGTTCAGCATCCAAAATTCCCTCCACCAGACCCTTCATGCACCACCTATGGGCCTCCGCCAAGTCTGCTTCACATTGTTCGTCCGAAGGTACCTCCTCTTCGTTTAATTCAGTTAACAATGCATGCCACAATCCATTTGCTTTACTTTCTTGCGAAGACATTATCGAGGTTGCTGAAACCATTGGAGTGGAGGCTTTGGGGCCATACTCGATTGATAAAATCAAGCAGATTGCAGCAGCTACTGTTGATCCCCCCGATCAACAGCAGCAGATCAATTGAAAGCTTGCTACTTTTTGAGCCCTGCCCTGTGTTGTTTTTTTTTGTTTGCTGTGTGCTATTACTTTTTCAATGAAGATTGATAGCTGGAATGTTTGTGGGTTGGGCAACCCCAACAAATGTGCCCTTATCAAAGATGGTATTCAAAGTGCTAAGATTTCGGTTGTTTGCCTTCAAGAATCTAAACTCTCAAAGCCCACCGACCGCAAGCTTGCTTCCATAGGGGGGTCATTTCTCAATAACTGGAAATCTCTTGATGCCATTGATAGCTTTGATGGTGTTCTCATTGGTTGGAATGATAGCATTCTAGAGTGTTTTTATTGTGCAATTGACATATTCTCCTTATCCTTATCCTTCCGCACTAGAGCAACTGGAGCTGAGTCGTCTCTTACTTCTGTCTATGCTCCATTTGAATTGGATGACAGAGTTCTCTGCTTCCAGGAGATTATCCTGCGTAGAAGACTCTTATGTGATGCTTGGGTCATTTGTGGAGATTTTAATGCCACCATCTCTAATTCTGAAAGGAACGGAGGTATTAGTTCGAGCAGAGATATGAAGGATTTCAGGAGCTGGATCCAAAAACTTCAACTTATCGACCTTCCCCTTGCTGGTAGGAAGTTCACTTGGTCCAATCTCCGAGCAAAACTTGCGCTTGCTAGATTGGATAGATTCCTCATCTCAAGTCATTTTGAGCAACTGTTCCCTAACTGCCTGCAGCTATCTCTCCCCCGCATTGCCTCTGACCACTGCCCCCTTATTCTTTATTCACAAGCAATTACCCCCAGAATCCACTACTTCAAGTTTGAAAAAGCCTGGTCCTCCCACTCATACTTCATGCCTGCTATTACTTCTTGGTGGTCTACCTTCACTTGCTCAGGTTCTTCGGTTGACATCTTTGCCACCAAGCTTTCACTGCTTAAGAGACGGATCAAACGTTGGCGTAATGAAGAATTCGGCCACATCCCAGTCCGCAAAAAGATCCTTCTTAACAAAATCCACAGCTTGGACATCTTAGCTGACACTCAACCTCTTGATGATATGCAAGCTGCTGAGCTCTCTGCAGCCCACAGGGAATACCAGTCGCTCATTAAGGCAGAGTCCACCTATTGGAGGCAACGTGCCAGAGTCTCTTGGATCAAAGAGGGAGATGCCAACACTAAATTTTTCCATGATATTGCTAATGGAAGAAGGCGCAAGAACTTTATCTATTCTATCGCTCACAACGGGGATGTTATCACAGATCAGCCCTCTATCAGATCATGCTTCGAGCGACACTTTAGAGAAATCTGCAGCTCTACCTCCCGCCCAGATTTCAAAGTGGACTGGGCCGCTCTATACCCCAACCCTGATCTTGACCTCTCTGAACTTGATGCACCATTCACTAGAGAAGAGATACACAAGGCTGTCTTCAGTATGAACGGAGACAAGGCTCCTGGCCCCAATGGATTCTCAATGCATTTCTATCAACAACACTGGGAGACATGTTTCTTGATATCCAAGATGGTAAAGCTGACATCAACAGATTGAACTACTCCAACATTGTCCTCATCCCTAAATGTGATGGCGCTAATACAGTCTCCGAATTCCGCCCTATAAGTCTGCTCAACTGTTCTATGAAAATCTTCACCAAAATCCTTGCTAATAGACTTAGCCCCCACCTCCATACCCTTGTATCCTCCTCTCAAAGTGTATTTCTCAAAGGGAAGTCCACGGTCGACTGTTTCCTCACATCCCATGAAGCAATCAACCTTTGCTGCTCCAAAAAGTTCGACACTCTTATGCTCAAGATTGACTTTAGAAAGGCCTTCAATACTCTGAGTTGGACTTTCATTGAGGAAATGCTTGCTGCTCGAGGATTTGGTCCTCGTTCGTGCAAGTGGATCAAAGAAATCCTCTATTCAACCAAATCCTCTGTCCTTGTCAACGGTGTGGCGGGAAAAACTATCCTATCCAAAAGGGGATTAAAGCAAGGTGACCCCCTCTTAGGGATGGCATCAGGGCCGGGCTGGCCCGGGACCGGCCCGGCCCGGCCCGCTCGGGCCTAGGCCCGGCCCGGCCCCCTCCCAACCCGGCTGGCCCCTGAACCGGCCCCCCTCCAACCCGGGCTGGTCCGGTCCCCATTTTTGAAGCAAAAGCCCGGTTAGGCCCGGCCCGCTCGAGGCCCGGGACCGGTTGAACCGGCCCGGCCCGCCCGTTGGCTGATTTTTTTTTTTTTTTCCAGAAAATTTAGACAAATTAGACAAAATTAGACAAATTTGTTGTTGTTTGTTTTTTATTACTGACTCATTTAGTTGTTGTTCGTTTTTAATTATTATCCTCTAATATCTAAATCCAGTATTGCTAGTAGATTATTGGTAACCTGACAAAAAATCTGAAAAGGAAGATATTCAATCTTTTAAAAACAATGAAATTCATGTCCATGTACATTGTACAACATTATCATGATAATCTTCAACACGATGAAAATCAGGCATGCTAATTTAAATTAATTACAAATTTCTACTATAACTATATTGAATGCTAAACCAAGGGAGACTATTTTCTCTGCTTCAGAAATTTACGAAAATATTCTTCCTACTCTTGACCATTTCACAGATGTAAAACTATTATGATTCTAAAGAAACACTGTGATTAGTATATACTAAACAAAAGCTTAAGAGAAACCACTTCCAAATAAAGTTAACTATGAAAAACTAAGTAGAGGCCATCTCGATCTTTAAATTCAAGTAATTTTCTTGATTTGTAATTTGATCTAAATAGACAAAGTTGTATGAATTTTATTCATGTACTTAATTTTACTCAAGAAGTTCAAATTTATTAAATCATGTACTTTATTTATTCATGTACTTCAATTATTTATGAAATTTTATTCTTTACAATTGTTATAAAATTACAAATCCATATACTTGATCTTTAATAATACTTAAAAAAAAAAATCCTCATACAAGGGCCAGGCCCGGCCCGGCCCGGCCCGCGAACCGGCCCGGCCCGGCCCGGCCCCCCCACAGGGGCTAGGGGCCAGGTCCGGGCCAGGGTTCCTTACCATCGGCCCGGCCCGGCCCGGCCCGCGTTTCGAGGAGCCCGGCCCGGATTAGCCCGGGACCGGTCAAAACCCGGTCAAACCCGGCCCGGCCCGGCCCGAATGGCCCGAATGCCATCCCTACCCCCTCTCCCCGATGCTTTTCATCTTGGGGGTTGATGTTCTTGCTCAAATGTTGCAAACGGGTAGAGACTACGGCTCTTTTTCTCAATTAAATCTCAGGGGATCACTTGCAGAGCTATCCATACTGCAATTTGCCGACGACACACTATTATTCTGCAAAGGAGATGAGCAGGAGGTTATCCACCTTAAATTGCTTCTTCACATTTTTGCAAATGTATCTGGCCTTCACATCAACCTCTCTAAATCGGCCATCGTTTATTTTGGATACTCCAAATCGAAATTGCAGGCTTTCGCTCATATACTGGGCTGTAAACAAGATACCTTCCCTACAAAGTATCTAGGTATGTCCCTTTCCAAAGGAAAACTTAAATTGGCAACTCCCATTCTGAAGATTGAGAGACGACTTTCCACCTGGAAGGGACGACTACCGTCTAGGGGGGGGGAGACTTATCCTTATTAACTCAGTGCTCAGTGCGCTGCCTACCTACTTCGCCTCTTTTTTCAAACTTCCACAATAGGTGATCGCTCGGATTGACCAGATAAGGAGCAGATTTTTTTGGTTGGAGGGGACACTAAGACTTCCGGTATTTCTTGTACAAATTGCAAGCGCATTTGTCAACCCAAAAGGCAAGGGAGCTTAGGGATCCTAAACCTCAGTCAATTCAACAATGCACTCCTCATGAAATGGTGGTGGAAATTTCACTCGGAACAATCCCTCTACACTCAAGTCATCAAGTCACTCTACTTCAGGAATGCAACTAATTCCTTCATCTGCACGTCCAAGGCTTCTGACTTTTGGAAAGGTGTTTACAAGCTCAAAGAGCAATTTGATAAAGGCATCTCCTGGCAACTTGGGAATGGGCACCTGATTAGGTTTTGGACCTCTAAATGGATCGAAGGAAGCAGTATTGCCACCTTATTCCCTGCTCTGTTTGAAGCAGCCTGGAATAAAGATGCAAATCTGATCACCCACGGCTACATGAATCACAGAAGATGGATTTGGAAACCTGGCCTCCGCACTTCCACCTCCACCCATATCAACCTCGAAAAAAGAAGCCTTCTGCAACTTCTCCAAAACATTCAGCCAACAACTGATACAGACACTATACACTGGAGACATTCAGCCACTGGGAACTTCATTGTCAAATCAGCATATCAGTTTTTCAGCATCTCTGGACTTCTAACTCCATTCTACCGGGCTTGTTGGGAAAGCCTGGCGCCGCTCAAATGCAAGATTTTTATTTGGATGTTGAGTTCGGAGACACTCAACTCCAAAGATAGACTACACTCTAAGGGTTGGGACGGTGATCTGACATGCACAACTTGTGCATGTCCGATAGAAACCACCTACCACATTTTTTCAATACCCTTTGGCTATTCAAACCTGGAACCATTTCATGCACGGTTTTGACATCCTGCATCTCCCCACTTCTATCACTAATTGCTTCACACAATGGTGTTTTGATTATCACAAGCACAAGTTTACTTATTCATGGCACATGGTTACTATTGCAACTTGTTGGAGTATTTGGAAGGCTCGCAATGATACTATTTTTCACAATATACCTATTACAGTGGACAAGCTCATCTCTAACACTAAATTTTGGCTATTTCATTGGATAGATTCAAGTGGAGAATCAAAGACGATGGCCAAGATTACTCAGGAGCTTCAAGCTACAGGGGACAGTGACTTGATGAGGTCAGGTGCAGCTCCTTCTCAACCAAGCGAAGGGAGTTCCCAAGCGTGATCCACGGTTCTGCATCTCAGCTATAGTTTTGTTCTCTTTTTTGAGGACACTGGTTGTCCTAGACTTTGTTTTGATAAACTCTATTTTGCTCGGTTAGCTCTTTGGTGGATTGGCTCTTTTGTGTGAGATTGCTGCGGAGTATATCTAGGGGATGGGATCATAACATTGGGCTAGTTGAGGTGCACGACAGATGTGCAATACCCTCTCTACGCCCCAATGGTATGCTATCCCGAACTTAGTTATGCACACAACATCTCGATGTCGCCAATCTACTAGAATCATTTTGTAACTCTTGTTAACTCTTTTACATATATAATATATTCTCTCGTAAGGTAGGATTCTCCTACCTTTTGCCAGTCAAAAAAAAAAATAGCTTGTTTCATCCGAAATATTTTACATTATTTTTAATCCATTGGACAAAATATGATGTATCGTCCAAGATAATTTGTGAATTAAAAAAATCCCAGACGAAACATGAGGAAAATGTCTGGTATTTTATAAGATAGTTAATTGGTTTAATTAGATAATTAATTAAATAATTAGTTAGATAATTAGGTTTAGTTATATAATTAATCACTTAATTAGTGGTTAATTGGGACAAAACAAAAGCAAAGTCATAGACGAAACATCATGTTTCATTCGTCGACATGTGCCTCTTTTTATTCCGAACACTTAAAAATTAATTAAAAATAATATAAAAATAATACAAAAAGTTATAAAATATTTTGAAATTTTAGTCGGATGAAATATCAAAATTTCCTCTCCTTTGCTATATTTTATCTTTTTACGATTGCAGCAAATCGCTAAAATGCTATTTCTATTTATTCTTTTGCTATTTTGTAGCTTGCACGACTGTGGATACTCTAAAGAAATCTTTTTTTTTTTTTGGGCCGTTGTTTCTAATTGCGGCCCCATCTATATGTAGGTCACAATTGGGTATTGCAGCCTTAAAAAATTAAAAAAATAAATAAAATGAAGTCGTTGTTTCTAACTGCAACCTCATATATATATATTAGTTGCAGTTGGGTGCCGCAAAAAAAAATTTGAGAAGATACCGTAATTAAGTTTACGACTCTGACCTATGGTGATGTGACGACAGCTAGCTCACCTAACCCGCTATAGATATTGTTTGAAAAAGTGTCTTAGTTTGAGAAAAAAATTCAGATTGTAGCTGGATAATGATTCTTCAATGATGAACCAATTAGATATAGATGTAAAGGGTTGGGACTCTTGCATGACATAAATAAAACAGCAGCCTTAGTAACCCCACCCAAGTGATGTCACACAAGTAGGCAAAGAGTAATGCTACATCAACTACCAAGTTCACTATATTTTTCTTCAATATCTTAACTGGCACACTTCAATAGGTAGAAAAAAAAAGAGTAGATGGGAGAACTCTCCAACAGAAGTATGCCACCTAAGATAGTGAAGAAAACGATTGTAAAATTGGTAGTGGCTAAAGCATTACTCTAAGTTCTGATCAACTAAATTGTAGAGTTCAAAGAACTTTCTGCATATGTACACACTTCGAAAAGTAATATCTATATGAGGACACCAAGGCGATGGTGCTAAAAAATAATGAGCCAATTCATAATTTATATATGGACTTAATTGCGTGTTACGCTTGTTCACCAGCTATGACACTGTTTTTTTCCACCTTATGGTAGTATTCAACCATAAGTGGTTCGGCACTCAAAAAGATAATAGAGGTACGGGAATGACTATAGACAAAAAGATGATGTTGGAAGGAAAATAAGAACATAAGAGCATCCACTATTTTGGAGTTAAATTTTATAAAATTGACATTTGAAAAATATTTATTCTCTAAATATAATGGGAAAGTTGGAGTTGTAATTAGTCTAACATACAAACCCATGCATTATACGTGCAACTCAAACTCTCCCATTAATTACAACAAAAACTAACAAACAAATAAAATTTTACCTATTTAAAACGTGCAACGTTCAACGCATAAGCAAAATAAAATTTTAATATTTTTTAACACCAAATATATACATATGTTGCACGTACAACTCAAATTCTACCTACAAATACGTGCAATGCACGTACAAATCGTAGCTTTTTCTTTAAAATATTTTTTCCAATTATGTGCAATGCACATCTAACTCCAAAACTATTTCTTAACACATATATCGCACGTGAAAATCCCCAAACTCTTATCAAAACGTGCATCGCACGTGAAAAATACTAGTGAACTATAATGGGAGAGTTAGGGTTGTCATTTGTATACAATCTGTAATTTGTAGACATTCAACTATCTAATCTCAACCATTCATTTTTAAGTGAGAGTTATATTAACCATTTATTTACTCGACTGTTGTTAGTTACTATAATATACTCAAAATTCAAATTTATTTACAACATAATTATTTATAAAATTGTCACTCATATAAAATAAAAGTTTGTGCTAGAAGGGGTAATTTGTAAAAAGTATGTGATGAGTAAATGGAGATCTCGGGTTTGATGTCAGATTACGTCTTATTATTTACTATATTAAAAAAAATTAATTATATCATGCACCGCATGTGCAGATTACTAGTAGCTTTAAACGGAAAGAGTTGCAGTCATTAGAGCCAAATTTGAAAGCATAGAAATAATTAAAAAATAAGACGGAATAACATCTTCCGTCTAACCAATCTTTTTTTAAATTAAAAAAAAATCCCTGACGAAAGATTATATACACCGTCTGACAAAAAAAACTAGTTTTTTGTTTGGCCGGCCGGAAGATTTTTTTCCTTCTTTCTAATCCACTATCTCTTCTTTTCTATTCCTGTTTTAATGCACAATCTTTTCTTTTCTAATCCACTATCTTTTCTAATCCAATAAAAAATCCACTATATTTTCTTTTCTATTACTTTTTAATTTAAAAAATAGGCGGACGAAATAATTTCTTCCATCTGTCCATATTTTAAAAAAAAAATACAGAACAAGATGTTACTAGATGCTCAAATCCCCGACTATATTTAGAAGAGTAATGTTACTATCTATTCTAAATTTTTTCTATATAGACAACGATAGTGAGCTATCGTTGGCCAAATTTTACAGAATTTGAGTATTTAGCCAACGATACTAGATGCTCTAAATGAACAAAATGCATTGATGTTATATCAATAGCAAACAACGGGTCTTTGTTGCATTCTTCAGTCTTTAACATACGTCCCTACAATTGTTTTTATTGGGACTTCTTTCTAGTTAGCTGTAAATGTCGTATATAAATTTCAAAGCCAAGTAATTATGGAATTTCGGTGCAGATCAAATTTCTTCCGTTTAGTATAAAAGATAGACAAAGTGCCTCCTAGAAATTAATGCTGAAAGAGGGTCTTAGAACAAGTTTTACCCAAAACAGCTATATTTAAGTAACCATTAATTTCAAATTAATTAGCCAATAAACATAAATAACTTGAACTTCAAATTTATTTATAAAATAATTATTTATCAATTAAAGTGTCGTGACATAAAAGTTAATGCTCCCAATGATAATCCGTAAAAAAAATAAAATATATAAATAAAAAAATACACATGTATGGTAGGTACAAATTAGTAGTCTATAAAGCTATACCCAGGCAGCCAGGCTACGGCTACCAGTGCTTTCACCACCAAACAACAAACAAATCATTCACTCAACCATGTCTTTCACTATCCTCCTCTCCTTCCTTATTTTCCTCCTCCCACTTCTCTCTCTACTTCTTTCCAAAAGAAATAACAACTGCAACAAACATAATGTCCCTCCTGGCCCACCTCAGCTTCCAGTCATCGGAAACCTCCATCTTCTCGGCAAACTTCCCCATCAGTCTCTCTACAAACTCTCCCAAAAGCACGGGCCTCTCATGTACCTTAAACTCGGCACTGTCCCCACCATCGTCGTCTCATCCGCTGACACTGCCAGAGAGTTCTTGAAAACCCAAGATGTAAACTGCTGCAATAGACCTGTCCTCACTTCCCTCCGCAAGTTGTCGTATGGTTTCTCCGACGTTGCCTTTTCTCCTTACGGAGAACAATGGAGGGAGCTCCGAAAGATTTGCATGCTCCAGCTTTTTAGTACCAACAAAGTGGCATTGTTTCGCCCTGTAAGAGAAGAGGAGACTGAGAGGATGGTAAGATGTATATCTTCACAAAGCGATAATAAGTTGCAAGTTAATTTGAGGGCGGAGTCCATCTTGTTGTCAAATAATATTGTATTTAGAAGTGCACTCGGGAAGACATACTATAGCGAAGATCCGAATGATAAGCAGAAGCTTCATGAGATTTCAGATGAAACTCTAGCGTTGATGGGCGCGTTTTTTGTTGAGGATTATATTCCGACGTTGGGGTTTGTTGATGTGATCACGGGGATGAGAGGAAGGCTGGAGAAGAATTTTCAGAAGATGGATGAGTTCTATCAGGAGGTAATTGAAGAGCACCGGGATCGGTTGATGACAAGGAATATTGATCATGAAATCAATGCAGATGCACTTGATGCTCTACTTGAGATTCAAATGAGAGATGCTCATTTAACTGATCAACATATCAAAGGAATTCTTATGGTAATCTTCTTCTTCTTCTTACATGCACTTCTCCTTTTTGAATAATGAAAATCAGAAAGTATTAGCATACGCACAAGTGTTAAAGAGTAATTTCATTGTAAAACAATTTTTTTTTTCTTTTTCTTTTTCCTATCTCACATCTGGAGAAAACACGCGTAAATGTTCATGTAATTAACTTGTTTCTCAATCTTTTTTTTTTTATAGAATATATTTGCTGCTGGAACAGACACTTCCGCTACAGTTATAGAATGGGCAATGATAGAGCTAATGAAAAACCCACAAGCAATGAGGACAGCGCAAGATGAAATCCGAGCTCGCATTGGAAGCAAAGGGAAGGTAGAGGAGAGTGATCTCGACCAACTTAATTATCTCAAGTTAGTAGTGAAGGAAACGCTGAGACTTCACCCTCCTGGCCCACTTCTCCTTCAGAAAGAAACTATGAAACATTTTAAGGTTAATGGCTATGACATTCCACCAAAATCAAGGTTGATTATCAACGCATGGGCAATAGGAAGGGATACACAAGTTTGGGAAAGACCGGAAGAGTTTGATCCGTGTAGATTTATGGATAACTCAATCAATTTCATGGGCCATGATTTTCAACTCATCCCATTCGGTGCAGGACGTCGGATCTGTCCTGGAATGAGTTCAGGTATTCTAGTTGTTGAACTCACACTAGCTAATCTTCTCTATTCTTTCGATTGGAATTTTCCCGAAGGAATGACGAAAGAAAAATTTAACATGGACGAAGCTCCTGCACTTGCAGTGCACACAAAGTCTCCTCTTCTTCTTGTGGCGACAAAAGTATTGAATGTTGAAGGGCCAAATTGATAAACATGAGGATTGTAAATGGTGGTACTTGAGAGTTGAGACTAATAATCTTGTCTCAACAGCGTAATAAGCGAAATAACTTTATAAATCACCTGCCCACACTCAATTCCACGGTTTTGCCCGGACCAAAATATCTTTACTTTCGTGAGACTAGTAATAATATTTCTGGTATCGTTAGTGTCTTACAGGAGAACGAGTACGTTATGAGGAGATAACTATCTATCGGGTCAAGGGTTTTGTTGGAGAGACCGCTTGTTGTCTGTACTGGTTATGTTGTTTTATGTTTTTATCTATTGTCACATCCTCCCATGTATAATTGAAGGTTCTATATTTTATTTCCTGTGCTATAGGTTGTACATTTGTCTCAATACCATGTGTTTATTTTGTTAATTTCTTATTAATAAAGTATGATGACTATAGTTTACCTTTTTTCTCAATAATAAAAAAATAAAGTATTAACTTGATAAACATCTGGTTGTAAATTTACACGAGACTATTACTTACATGAGCACACCGTCAATATCTTTAAGTATTGTTTTTGTCCTCCCATGTATAACTGAAGGTTTTATATTTTATACAATGTGTTGTAGGTTGTACATTTGGCTCAATACTGTGAGTTTGTTTTATTAAATTTTTATTAATAAAACATGATAACTATACTTCATCTTTTTCATCAATTTTTAAAAAAAAAGTATTAAATGTATTATTGAAGGGCTAACTTGATAAACATCTGGTTGTAAATTTACATGAGACTGTTACTTACACAAGTGCACCGTCAATATATTTAAGTATTTTTTTTTGTCTTCGTTTTTCCATAAACTTATGTTGCTAATTTGAAACAAGTTAAGCTTTTCATTCAGGTCATCTAAGAAAATAAGAATCATATAATCTATGACTAAATATTGGACATTTTTTTGGCTACATATATGACTAACATTTTGGTGGAAGTAAGTTGCTTCATTTTTTAAAAAATTGTCAGATGAAACAATTGTCAAAATTTATAATTGTCGAATAACTTCACCTAAATTATCTCTCAAAAATCTCTAAGTAATCAACTCATATTCCTTAACATCTCTCTATGTGATTTTCTCCAAAAAGGAAACAAAATCTCTTGATGAATTGTGTCAACAATATACAAACATCTCAATTGTATATTGTATGAAGTTTAAATTGGAGCTAGACTTACTGCACTCTATCTAGAATAAATAGTACTTACCTATATCATAGCTTAATTTAGAAACTTAAAAGTAATTTAACCAGAATAAAGAAGCTGAACTCTAAAGCTATTTTTGGGCTTTGATGATGGTAAAAATTGCAGCAGATCAGAGCCGTACGATTCCTGCACAGATCTCAAAGTATCTACAGGCAGATAAGCCATCACATGCCTCTTTTATAGGTCTGGACCTACTCCAAGACATGGTTTTCTCCCAAGCCCATAAAAAGTGACAGACTAGGCCCAATAGGAGAGACACCCAGTCCATGCTGGCTAAGAGTCAAATCTCTTATCCCCTAATAAGGATGTCTTATCTCTTGAGGGAGAGAGACATGAAATAGATAAGGTAGTTAAATCGATCAAACAGACACAAATCAATCTTTTGATGTCTCTCAGGCTTATAAATATCCCTCCCCATCTACAGTCAGAAGGTAATCAACAATTTGCAAGTTTTTACTCTCTTACTCTCTCTTTCTTTCTGGTTCTGACTTGAGCGTCGGAGGGTCTGTCACCAGGGGTCACCCTCGGTGTTTCAGGCTTTTGCAGGTCCAACGGCCGCATCAGCAACCGTCGAATTCATATCACAGGAGGTCAATCAGCGATCCAGATTCATTCTCAGGAGCTCTAACATCTTTTAACGGCCAAGGTCACAGGTTTGAGTTTTAGTAGTTTCCTTCAATTATTAACTCACTATCTGTTTGCTCCCACACCGAAATAAGCAACAACAGATTGACGTCGTCGGTGAAAAAACTACACAAGTAAGGCTTGTCTCCATGCCACCAAGGCTAAGAGGTAAAGGGGCGGCCTCCAGCCGTCGCACTACCTCTCTTCGTCAACCAACTCCTCCTATGCAAGATCAGATTCCTCCCCAACAGTCACCGCGGCAGCCTAATCACGCTCCTTCCAACAGAGAGGCAGCGGGGGGACTCCCAGCATGAACAACATTCTCAGTACGACCGCATCTCAATCCATAATGCCTCAACAGATTCAATGGCCTCGCGAGGCCAACGGGGGTCTAGAGATCTCTGCCAAATCATCAACAATAGGCAACAAGAAACCTACCTGCGAATTAGGTTGGATGAGAGGCGCGCTCGATCTGAGGCCTCCCATTCGGGACATCAAGCGAACCAGAGAACCATCTTTCTAGATAGCAATCATGGTAATCCTCCTATCACAGGGGGCGTCCAACGGTGAGGAGCCCAACTCGTGAGAATCAAAGGCTTCCTATGCAGAACATAGGGCAAAATGCCATAGTCACTAGGGCCGAATTGGATAAGTTCAAGCTCGACATCCCCCATGCTATCCAAGGGAGTCAAGATTTGGGCCTGCCCCTTAACGAAGGATCCGCCAACTCAACTGGATCCCAAAGGAAGGACGACAAAGTCCTCCGCCGTATTCAAGAAGTAGAAGATTGCCTAGAACAAATGAAGAATAAGAGTAACCACTCCAACAGGGCCTACTGCCCTAGTCAACCTCCTTTCAGCAGAGCCATCCTCGATGCACCCATTCCAAGGGGCTTCAAGGCTCCTCAATTCGAATCCTATAACGGGGAATCAGACCCGACAGACCATATCGAGAGCTTTAAAATACTCATGATGGTCTATAACGCCACCGATGCACTCATATGTCGAACATTTCCCGTAACACTGAAAGGATCAGCATGGGAATGACATTCACGTCTGACACCTGAATTCATATTCTCTTTTGACCAGCTTGAAGAACTCTTTATTGCACACTTCGTTACTAGTCGGAGAGCTGAAAAGACCAGTGTCTCCCTGCTAGAACCGAACCAAAGAGATGGAGAACTGCTAAAGAACTTTGTCAAACGTTTTACAACTGAAGCAAGATCAATTTCCGTCTTGAACACTTCAGTCGCAACTGCAGTTTTCCGCCACATCATTACTAACAAAGACCTGAAAGTCTCCCTTGCAAAAAAGCCAGCCAAGAGTTGCACTGAGCTCCTAGAAAGGAGTGACAAGTACATCAGGGTCGAGGAAGCTCTCTATCCTCAAGGCAAGAATGATTCATCATTCGGGAACAAACAGAAGAATACCAACGAGGAAGAACTCAGGAAGTTTCAGAAAAACGGTACAAGTTCACGCCGTCCAACTCTAGCACCACGCTTCGACAAGTTCACTCCTTTCAATACAAGCATATCAGCCATCCTCGTGGAAGTTAAGAAGGACGGAATAATCTCCCCCCCCCATGTCAACGTCTAGTAGGAGAAGAGAAAAAAATAAGTGGAGCACATTTCACAGAGATCATGGATGCACTACTGATAACTATCACGCCCTTAAAGGAGAACTAGAAGCCCTGATTCACAGGGACTATCTCTTCAACTTCGTTCAGAAAGACAACGATACCGAAAACCCTCTGTCCCGGGGGGCTAATAAGCATCAAGAAAGGCCATTCGAGCCGTAAGAATCTCAACACATGGCCGTCCTCCACTCTATTCACAGAGGCCCGATGGGAGGAGATTCCAACTCCTCTCGCAAAGCTTTCATCAAGGAAGTAAAGTCCATAGATAACATTCCTCCTGTCAAATGCACTGGGGTCCCGATATCTTTCTCCGACAAGAACTTAGAAGGTGTCCGAACACCTCATCGCGACACATTGGTCATAAACCTTTGCATGCTAAATCATGAGGTATGCCGCATCCTAGTGGACAATGGCAGCTTAATAAACATCATCTTCATGGCCACATTCAAGGCTCTCAAGCTCTCTCGAGACCGACTTAAGCTAGCCGGTTACACACTCCATGGATTCTCCGGTGTCCCCGTTCAAGTAGAAGGAGCCGTCACATTGGATGTGACAGCAGGGAAAGCCCCCGCTATTCGAACGGAAGCACTGGACTTTTTGGTAGTCAATGTCAAAGGTGCATACAATGCTATATTCAACCGTTCCGGCCTAGCGGCATTCCATACAGTTGCCTCCGCATTTCACATGAAAATTAAGTTCCCAACAACAGCTGGCGTAGGCCAATCTGTAGGAAGCCAACAGGCAGCACGAGCATGCTACACCACTACAATGGGGTGCTCAGTGTAACACCCCGAATTCCAAAACAGACTGAATTCGAAGTTCCACAGGATCTTTACACTTCATTTCATACAATTTTACAAGGAATTTAAAACTTCTATTTCAAAAATAATTACACCAGAGTCTTTTACATCAATACGCATCGGAATAAATAAAATACAACAATAATAAATGTACAATCGTTACAACTTTAATATTTAAACAATCAACAGCATCAAATCATCTTTATATTTTCTTGTAAACTCCAATTTCTACATATAAAACTATGGGCGCGTCAGTTGCTTATAACCGACGAAATATTATATACGGCCATCCTTGCTATGCCGAACAGTATAACGATTCTTAAATACTTTAGCAAACACAAACTTGATCACAAACAAAGCTACAAAGAGACTATCCTATTGATGTCGTGTTGTGCGGTGCACTTAGTCCTTAATGCAGTTATTAACATTACATGACACTAATGCGCACTTGTTCGGATTCTATGTATCCCATACTACATAGGTCCGAGGGCAAGTCCTTAATCGTTCTTCATCTTGTAGGGTTCAATCCCTTGCTTAATCTACTATTGTAACTACGGTAAGTATCCTAGATATTCTATGAGCTACGAACTCAAGTCTAGGCACACTGGAGAGAATTCCAACGCACTGATACATGACTCATCATGCAGGCATCCTGTGGTAATTCAATTCCTACCATAAACATGACACCACCCGCAGTCACCAAACACCCCACGAGTGTCGCCACCGGGACGATACTCTGGAGCAGTATCCACGTCCTACTCATGAAGCATCATGGGACATCTTGTGAATACTCTCACGCAGTCAATCCAATGGCCCTCATACTCATGTTTTTCTCTTACTTTCATCACATCTTCACTGCGTATCTAATCCTTACAATTTTGTTTGTTTAAAAGAAAATCATCACAACCTAGAGCTAGCTTACCCTACCAAACTTAAACCAAAACAAAAGAGACAGTCAGCCTACCTGGCTACTTCTCAAGAGACGCTCAACTCTCAACGGTTAGCTCCCAAAATCATAAATAAAACTGCTGGTCACTAGGGTCTCGCCTAGCCTCTAGATTCCAACAACTATCTCTTTATAGAGATCAACAATAAGTCATAATCAATCACAAATTAATCTTTTATTTTCTTTATTCAGATCACTTTCTCAAAATATTTCTTTTATAACTTCATGAGAACAATTCAATTCAATCTCTTTATCAATTTAATCATTCATAACCTTGTGTGCAATTCAAATAGTCTCAATCAAGTATAGAAAATCATAAAATCTCATTAAGAGAATAATCTAATTTCATTCCAAATATTCATCTTTATTTAAATAAACCGGAGTCACACTTTTCAATAAAATAACTTCTTATTCTTCTAATCGAATAAACTTAAGTTCGTCAATGTGAAAAAAATCCTCTTTTAATCTCACGAAATATGTCCAAATGATGTAGAAATAATTTCCATAAAGTCTAAACATTTTAAGAAAACTTTATAGGATTTTCCCGAATTTTAGTCCACTTTAAAACTCAAAATACTAAAAAAAATCAAAAAGGAATTAAAAGTGGCCAAGTTCGGATTTGAACCAGGGCCAGCAAGGAGAAAGCCCAACGCCTAAACCAAGGGGCCAATTGCGCCCAGTGTTAAATGTTGAAGTTAAATTATACTTAAATGTTTGCTCTCGGTATTAAG
This sequence comes from Hemerocallis citrina, assembly GCA_017893485.1. Taxonomy (NCBI): domain Eukaryota; kingdom Viridiplantae; phylum Streptophyta; class Magnoliopsida; order Asparagales; family Asphodelaceae; genus Hemerocallis; species Hemerocallis citrina. Next base: position 333,048,661 of record CM030359.1, on the reverse strand, counting down.
TTAAAAATCGAAAACAAAAATAAAAGGGTTAGCACCAGGTTTCGAACCCAGTACCAAAGTCCAGAACCTGGATGAACAACAACAGGTTTTTGGCGCACCCAATGACCAGTTAGGCTAAAGCACTTGACAGTTTAATAAGGAACTTATAATATACTTAATCATTAGGTCTCGGGTTTTAGTTAAAATCGAGTTTTAGGAAAATAAAATCTCTTGTGAGACTCGAACCCAGACTCGAACCCAAGACCAATAGTTCCACAAAATATAAATAATTCTTCCAGAACTTGCTTCATTGAAAAAATATATCGTACAACATTTTAATTTCATAAATTTCTTATTTTTTGCACTATAATAAAATCTTTCTTCAAAATGCATAAAACACATATAATAGATTTTCCCAAAACAAAATGTTGTTTTTCATGGAAATTCCTTTATAAAATTCCCATACTCAAAAAAATAAATATTTTTGAGATTAGATCCGCACTTCTTTACCACATTGGCATCAAACAATTCTTTTCTACACATTTGTATTATTTTAACCAATGTCTTAACATGCATCAATTTGTATACAAATCATGTTTCTTCAATTCTAGTATTTCAAACTAACAATCATAACAATTTTAGAGAACAGATTAAACCATTCACATCTACCACACCGATTAATATTTAGCAATTTAAACTATACTTTAACTAGCATGCAATTTCATCATACCAATTAACAAATAAATTGTATATTATCTAGCATGCAAGTCTTTTCTTAAATTAGAAAGGATTTAAGAAACACCCACCCAATGTTGAAGAATTTGTGATTGTACTCAATTGAAACTCCTAAAATTATGAGCTCCTAGAATCTCCGCTTAGCCTCCTCGAATTCCGCGCACCAAAGCAAGCCCACACTCCATTTCGGTCAGAGCACAGCAAGACCAAAGCACCATCTTCGGCAAGTACAGAGAAGGCCATTTCATCTCATATACATATATATACATATGTGTATATATATCTATATATACATACAACTATATATATACCTAGTATAGGCTTATAGGTAGAATTGTAGGTTTGGGAAAAGCAATGGTCTGGGTGGTTTTCGGAAATGACAGGAGAGAGAGAGAGGAGAAGTAACGTGAAGGAGTTGGATTGATATATATATAGGGAGATACATCCAATTGTATACTGGATTTAAACAAAAGCAAAAGAGTTTGGTTGGATGATTTTGGTTGCTTTGATGGCTTTCGGAAATGAAAACAGAGAAGGGAGAGATGAGAGAGTGAGAGAGACTTAGGAGTATTTTTATAGATTAATTGTTAAGTAGTTAGAATAACCACCCTCCACTAGTGCACCCACTAAACCACTCTCCAATTCAAAAATTCATTTTCCCCTCCGACACAAAATTTCCAACCGGCCATTTCCCTCTCTTTTGCAAAACACGTGTATGTGCTCCGCACACGCACACACTTCATTAACAAATTTGATTATTTATTTAATTTAAAATACATGTATGTAATATATAAGATGTATATAAAATAAATTTAATTAAATTATACTTTTTCATGCACAATTAAAATTGACACACACATTTCATGAAATTTATTATGAAAAAGGATACGCTTAAACACGTGCATTGCACGCGAAATCACAAAAATATGAAATTGACTCTATTAATGGAAAATTATTGAAATATAATTGAAAACAACATAGGACAATTATATTTAATATACTCACTCGATAATGTACTCAAAACATACATAGAAAACACGTGCATTGCACGTATAAAAATATTTTAATCAAAACAGGCGAAAATTGAATTTCTATTTGTAAAATGAATTCAAACACGTCATAAAATAAATAATTGAAACTCATCGAAAACATTGCACGTAACAGTAGAATACCCAAAATCGACATGTGCATCGATAATATGTAAAAAGCACGTAAAAATACACGGATTGTAATTTAGCATTTGAGTTGTCTCAAATAGAATAAAATTGCGAATACGAGAAATGCATAAGTAATCGGAATTCAAAAATACATATTGAAATACGTTGCGGATATCATCAGCAACGGTACAAAATGCACGTGCGTAACACCCGAGGGCAAAATTGTCATTTTAAATTTTACAGGGTTTTACACTCGGTTCTCCCCCTCGACGCCATAGAGCTACTGCCAGAAAGCAGTCATAATTATTGCAAGAATTTAAACGAGCTTGAAGCCTCTACCATAAACGAATCTATCAAGAACTTCCAAACCTGCCACATCATCTCTCACCAGGTCACTAGTTCTCATCATGACACAGTAATAAACCTGAATCACTCATCCGAAGCCACTCCGCTCATTTAACGGAGACAAACAGTCATGCCTAAACACATTGGTGCTTCAGAAGATTTCTCTTTCTCTATGCAAAACAATAGGGGGATCCCTCTTAAACAGGCATGCCTAAGCAAGGTCTACCAAGTTGTTCGCCAACCGGCTCATCAACTTGAAGACCCAGAGAGCAAGGAGATATCAGCAGGGGTTTGGAATGTAGAACACCTTGCGAAGGTGAACGAGGGCATCTCAAAGGTCCTTTCTTAATAGTAGTAGCAAATTTTCTCAATTTGTAATAACGACCAGCCACTAGACTAGTCGTTTAGTTTTATTTTCCAATAAAATATACTATGAATTTTGGCAAAATTTTTGTATAACTCTACGGATGCATGCAATGAGCTGAGTGCCAAACTTGTACACAAAAAAGGCACCAAAAACTAGTTAAAATCTTCCTACAAGACCTGGTCGGAGTCCACACCCATGGTTTGAAGTTACTCCAGCAATTTGCAATGAAAGAAGTTCAGAGTACGCTTTGCTATTCGATCTGCTCCTGCAACCTGTTTATTCATTAAAGCAAACTACAAGCTACACGCCCAACTTACATCTAAAGCATCGCTAAACACTCGTTATAAGCTTTCCACAACACAAGTTCGGAATCTAGATCCACGACTCGGGGGTCTCTCGCAACATGCAATCCTGCACATTTAGAGCACAACTCACCGATCGATCTGTTCCTGAAACTAGTAAAAGTTCCTCAGAGACTTATACAACAAGTTGAGCGTCAAACTTATTCACATAAATGGCACCAAACACTCGTTACAAGTCTTCCCGTAAGACGGATTCGGAGTCCATACCCATGGCTCAAAGAGGCTCTAACAATTTGCAATAAAGCAAGTTCATAGTGCACTTCCCCATTCGATCTGCTCCTGTAATCCGTTAGTGTCTCCACAACCGGTTCGGAGTCCATACCCATGGCTCGACAGAGACTCTCGCAATTTGCAAAGAAGCAAGTTCAGAATGCGCTTCACCATTCGATCTGCTCCTGCAACCTGTTAATACTCAAACTAACAAGTTCGGAATCCATACCCATGGCTCAGAGTTGTTCTCACAACCTGCAATTACACACGTTCAGAGTTCAACTCACCATTCGATCTGTTCCTACAACTAGTTAAACTCCTTCAATGACAGATTAAAAGGTCCAAAATCGTGGATCACAGTTACTCTAGCAACACTTGTAAAAAGCAACACTTGTAAAAAGCAACACTTAGAGTTCAACTCTCCACTCGATGTGACCCTCACAATTTGTTGGAGGACCCATACAGTAAATTTGGAAAACAACTCTCCTTCAGAGTTTTCCCTATAACTAGCTGAGTTCAAAACGGAGCAATGCCAAAATCCATCATACACCGTCGGCAGTTCTTTAGCTATACACAACAGACTTGAGACCCTGTTATTTAGCTACAAAGAACCCAGTCGATGGCACCTCAACCATGATAGCATGGATCAAGCATATGAAAGGAATTCTTCAAATCACAGAACTATTGCAAACTCATATGTTCAGATCCAGTACCCCTACAGACATCTACAGATAAAAAATAGCAAGTCCAGAGTCTAACTCTCCCCAAGAACAACTCATACGACCAGCCGACCCCCAAAATGATGAATCACAGAACAAGACACTTGCACGTAGAAGACTTCTTATTCCATAAACTACAAGTCTCATTACAACAGCAGAATTACAATGAGTCTTCGTTTCACGTCTAGGAATCGCTATCAAAAGTCCTGTGAATACTGTACAAAAAACTGTCATGAAAATTGTTCTTTCAGCTACACACTGGAGAGATGCTCTACCTAAGAAGAACAAACCCCTTCACCAGCCTCCTACCAGCTAACAACTCCATAGGGCCACCTCAACTCTTGATGCTAAAATTCAATAAAGGTTTTCCTTAGGTAGGCAAGCTCCAGGTTTATCCGACCACCTTCACTTGAGCATGCTCCAACTCTGCCTCGCTTAAAGTGTCATGCGAACGGGAGAGTCCCAACTCTGTCAAGCACAACATAACACGAAGGAGAGCGAGCTCATGTCTCAAGGACCTCGTTCGATGTACGCAGCTACTTGTCAGCAAAGAGAGGAATGAATCACCTCAATGCTGATCAAACACGAGTGACTTCACTGCAATATTGAGAAGATTCAGAATACCCACAACTCATTCTCTCTAAAAATGAGTTCGGCACCACGCACGCCACTTGGGTTCCTCCGGTCAACTACTCATCAACATCGAACAACGAGTTCAATGGTCTGCTCTCCGCTCAAGCAGCACCAACAACTCGTTGGCCCCGAACAACGAGTTTAATGCCTTGGTCTTCGCACGAGCTCCATCAACAACTCGTTGACTCCAAACAACGGATTTAATGTTCTACTCTCCGCATGATCTCCATTAATAGCTCGTTGGCCCCAAACAACGAGTTCAACGCCTTGGTTTTCGCCCAAGCACCGTCAAAAACTCGTTGGCTTCAAACAAAGAGTTCAACGCCTTGCTCTTCGCTCAGGCCCCATAAATAACTCGATGGTCCCAAACAACGAGTTCAATGTTCTCCTCACCACTTGAGCTCAATCAATAATTTGTTGGTTCCAAACAATAAGTTCAACGCTCCGCTCTCCGCATAAGCTCTGACAACACCTCATTGATCCCAAACAATGAGTTCGATGTCTTTCTCTCTACATGAGCTCCATCAACACCTCGTTGGTCCCAAACAATGAGTTCGACGCCTTGCTTTACGCTCAGGTTTTGTCAACAACTCGTTGATCCCCAATAATGAGTTCAATGTCTTGGTCTTCGCCTAAGCACCATCAACAACTTATTGGCTCCAAACAATGGGTTCAATATTCTGCTAATCGCTTGAGCTCCATCAATCACTTGTCAGCTCCAAACAACAAGTTCAAACGACTAGCTCCACTACGAGTTGTCTCTCTAAGCTCGCCGGGATCAAACGGCAGTTTCTAAACCAACTCAATCAAGGAGTGACCTCTATAAACTCACTGAGGCTAAACAGCAATTTCAAGCTCAAGTTCATCTCATAGCTCTCCTTACAAACTCGCCGGGATCAAACGGCAGTTTCTGAACCAACTCCTCCTATGAGTTATCTCTGAACTTGCCGGGATCAAACAGTAGTTTTTACATCAACTCTATCTCAAAATTGTCACTAAACTCACCGGGATCAAATAACAGTTTCAACACTCAACTCCATCATAGGGTTCTCTCCAAGATCGCTGGGATCAAATAGCGAGCTCTACATCAACTCTGTTTTAGAGTTATCTCTTCTAAACTCGCTGGATTCAAACAGCGAGCTCTACACCAACTCTATCATAGGGTTCTCTCTAAACTTGTTGGGAACAAACAACAAGTTCAATGCACAACTCCATCACAGAATTACCTCTCCAAGCTTGCTAGGTCAAACAGTAAGTTCAAACACCCAATCTTGTCTCAGAGTTCCTCCACAAACTTGCTGGGCACAAACAGCAAGTCCAAATATCTAACTCTGTCGCAGAGTTCTCTACTCCTCCATCGCAGAGTTCTCTACTCGCTTGAAGGGCGCAAATAGCAAGTTCAACATCCCATTCTATCTTAGAGTTTTCTAAAAAATTGCTGAGGTAAAACGGCAGTTTCTACATCAACTCTATCTCGGAGTAGTCTCCAAACTCACCGGGATCAAACAGTAGTTTCTACATCAGCTCCATCACGAGTTGCCCCTATAAACTCGTCGGAATCAAACAGCAGTTTCTACATCAGCTCTATCTTAGAGTTGTCTCTAAACTCGCCGGGGTCAAACGGCAGTTTTTGGACCAACCAAGTCAAAGAGTTGTCACTACAAACTTTCTAGGATCAAATAGCAAGCCCCAACTCAGCTCCACCATGAGTTGCCTCCACACAATCGTCGGGATCAAACGACAGTTTATACATCAACTCTATCTCAGAGTTGTCTCCAAACTTGCCGGGATCAAACGACAGTTTCTACATCCAATTCCATCTCAGAAATGTCTCTACAGTCTCGCTGGGATCAAACGGTAGCCTCTACACCAACTCAGTCGAAGAGTTTTCGCCACAATCTTGTTAGGACCAGGCAAAAAGTTCAACGCTCAGTTCCGCCGTAGAGCTTTCTCCACAAACTTGTTGGGATCAAACAGCAAGTTTGCAACAGCTCTCCTAGGACGGCTATATATGTACAAGATCCACCAATCGAGGATGATGGAGTAAAAAGCTGGGTATACACATATAAATAATTATATATATATATATATATATATATATATACTAGGTTTGCCTGTTGACACGTGCCTACGGCACGTCTTCGGAACGGTGCACCTTGTTTGATCATATAAAATAGTTTTGGAGGTCCAGCAAATTAATTTAAGTAGCAAACACATTATACGAGAAACTTTTGAGGGTCCAGTAAAAAACATATTATATGATTTTTTTTGAATTATTTTTAAAGTTTTAAAATTTTTTAGTTTTTTAGTATTTTAGTATTTTAATTTTTTTATTTTTTTAAAATTTTTTATTTTTTTTATTTTTTGAATAGAAGATGGAGGGAGAGAGAGAGAGAGAGAGAATTTTTTTTTTATAAAATAAATATAGGAGTTGTTTTGGGTGGGGGATTTGAATTTGAGTTTTGGGGGAAAACTTTTGGGAGGGAAAATATGTTTTGTGAGGTTAGATCTGGACCTTTGATTTTTGGGGGGATTGAAGGAGAGCCACTTGATAACTTTCTTTGTGTTTTATTATATATATATATATATAGAGTCCCCTTCGGTTGCACACTACTTTTGGTGAGCACTCCGTGAGCACTCATGGAATAAAGACCCTATGAAAAATCCGAACCGCTCATATTGTTCTATATGCCTAAGATAGCCTAACAATAAAAAATCAAGTAATTTGAAGTTCATTTGCCCATCCATCATGCTGTTCGAATTTTCAGCCATACAATTTTGTGATGATGTAAATCATGGACAAATGAATTTCAAATTAGTTGATATTTTATTGTTAGGCTATCTAAGGTATATATAGAACAATATGAGCGATTCAGATTTGTCATAGGTACTCTATTTCGTGAGTGCTCACGGAGTGCTCACCAAAGTAGTGTGCAACCGAAGATTTCTCTATATATATATATATATATATATATATATATATATATGCAAACCCAAGTCCAAAAAGCTTTGAAAATTCCCGATAAGTGCTCACGGCTCAATGGAAGGAAAGAAAAAAGAAAACGGGTTCGAATGCAGATCCAAACCCGAAGCCCATTCCATTCAACATAAGAGCAAAAGGATTTCGGGTCGGATCCAAACCCGGTTCCACTACCAAACCCGCTCCGCTCTCCTTTTCTCCTTCTTCTTCAGTTGAGCACCAAAACTCCCCCGCTTCTTTTCAAAAAACCCAAGAACAGAGCTCGACTGAGAGCCATTCTCCTCCTTCGCAACACCTACTCCAAGACCCCGAGCTCTTGCTTCGTCAAAGCTCAGCCAAAACCCTCGGTCGATAGCTTCGCCAACCACCTCTGGTCGCCATCTCCATGGCTTGGCAAGTTTCCTCAAAACCTAAGTCCCCATAGCTCAGCGAAGCGCCATAGCTTAGCGGAACATGAATCTCATAGCCTAGCCAAGTCACGCTACCGTAGCTCGGTAATAGCGAGCTATCGCCAAAGCTCGGCCAAATGTACATTTTCAATGCTCGGCTACAAAACTTGAGCTCGATAGCTCGACGAAGCCCCAAATCCCCATAGCTCGACCAAGGGGAGGTAGCTCACCGCTCCCATAGGTTGAAGAGGGTGAAGAAGCTCGATGGAGAGTGAAGTCACAGCTCGAACGAAAAACAGAGTGCTCGACCACAGCTCCGATAGCGGAAGCTCAAGGCTCAGAGTCCTTAAAGGACATAGCTCAGCTAAAACACGAAGCTCACACTCCTCCAATCGACTTCACCTTATAGCTCAGCGACGAAAACTCAGAACTTCAAAGCTCAGCGAGCTTGGTGAGAAAATAATCGACCGCGGTGAGAACGGTGGCCGACAAAGCCAGGGCTCGCCCTATATCCATAGCTAGGCGTAAGACTTGGTCTATGCAGTCCTCAGAAATCGAGATATCGTCCATAGTTTGACGGAATGGTCGACCGAGCTAAGGGGTCGCTCACAACCGCTGTCAGCCGTTGGATCTCTCCAAAAATTGAGCTCGAGTGTGAGGGACGACTCAGATGCGTCCACATCGCTCGCCTTCGTCCCGAGCACTCCTCTGGCTCCTCGACCGTTCGATTTCCCTCAATGCGCGAGCCGATCCCTCGTGGATGTCCCAAATTTGTTCACGTTGCCCTCTATCACAGATGGTTGAATCACAACCGCTCGATCACCTCGATGCACGAGCCGCCACCTGATGAGCGACCTAAATCGCGTCAAGATCTGTGCGCGGTCGATTTTTTACTAAAAAAACCCTAATTTCATTTTTAATTTGAAATAGTAATTAAAAAATTTTAAAATAATTATTTTAATTCAGAAAATTAATTTAAAAAACTGAAAAAATAATTAAAATTGAATTTATTAATTATAAAATTCGAAAAAGTGATTTTGAAATTGGGAAAAATTCCAGAAAATTTGGATAAATCCGAAGAACTATGGAAATTTCCAGAAAATTCAGAAAAATCCGAAGAACTATGGAAAAATCTAGGAAAATATTCACTGCCTTCATAAGCCACAGATCAGTTACAGGTATCGCCGAACACTCTGACTTCGAAGATTATACACAAGATTCTAAAAATAAGACCTACTACTTCTCGAAAGCCAAGAAAATTGCCTTTCGGGAGTGGGGGGCTTATGATTGTAACACCTTAGATTTGATTTATGAGATTTTTATGATTTTACGTATTTTGCACGTATGATTTCATTTGTATAATTTTTCGTATAAAATATTTTTATAGTATTTGTTCTCCCTTATTTTTTCCAAAAATTATTTTCTTTTAAAGCCTAATTAAAATCTAAAGCCCAAATTGTCTTTTAAGCCCACTTTATTAATTAATTATTTTAATTATTTAAACTCATGATTAAATTGGCCCATTAAGTGAGCCTATTTAACTTATTTCTCTTTTAAACAAACCAACTTGTAGTGTAGACTCTTTTTCATGAACTAATAAATTTTTATGCACATGTACACTTGTAAGGAGGGGGTACTAGTTGGCACGTAGAAGCACTAGAGTGTGCATTGCACACTTTTACACTAGGCCGGATTGTGATGGAGGGATGTGGGAGAGATGGAAGTGGTGGAGAGGTGGTTGTGTATCATGGGTAGTTTTTATAACTCCCTAGTTCATCTAGACCATTGATCTTTAACCATTTGATCACATCCTAGCCCTACATTCACCCCAAAAAAGTGTATAAATACCCCTCCCTATACTCTTCATTCTCACACTTAGAATTTTTGAAAGTAAAGAATAGAAAGAAAAGAAAGAGAAGTAATTTGAGTGAGACAAAAGATTGAGGAGTTGTGAGATTGTGTGCTATTTTGTTCTTCATCCAAGGAGGAGGCCAGACTACACTAGGGGGCAAGGCTCGGTTGCGGCATCATTAGGAGGAGAAGCATTTTGGTGGCTTGATTTAGGAGGAGACGGCTTCACTCGATCGTTGTAGGAGATCATTAGGAGTTTGTTTGTTTTTCTCTCCATCAAAGGTGGGTGATTCTCTTACACTTATAACTAGGTTCATACTAGAGTATGGTTGATGCATTTGAAAATTAGAGACATAGTTATTCTAGCCATAAGTTATAAGAATAAGACAATTAGAATACTTGATTGTGTGTGAAAAGAATGATAATTAGTTGCAAATTTTGATAGTTAGTTTAATTTGGACATTTCTACTATGCTTTAATTGATGAATTGTGCTATTTCAAGGAGACATGATTGTATGCTTAATTGGATTGAAATGTTAATCATGCTTAGTGGTGAATTTGCTATTTCAATGGTTAAAAAAATGAGAAAAAAGGAATTTTTGTTGCTGAAATAATTAAGTAATATTAATAATCATAATAAGAAGGAAATGTAAGAAGTTTGAATGCCAATTTACAAAAGAAATGATTTTGGTTGCACATATTTGAAATTGTAGACAAATTTGTAGTCAAATAGAAAAAAGTGATGTTTTAAAGTCAAAAATAAAGATTTAATTTACTGATATGTTAGAAATGTATAAAAGTTATGTTTTGGAATTTTTGAAAGAAAATGGAGAAGAAACGAAATTAAAATTTTTACAGTTTATATAAAAGTTCAATGAACCGAAACTAAGATCAAACTCCCTAAAAAACCCAATTCATATCAGTTGGCCACTTAGCCTAATTGGTTAGTGGGTGTGTTGGGCGCGCTTACTATAGCGTGGGTTCTGGCCTTGGTCTCAGGTTCGAAACCGAACAAGAGACTTTTTTTTTATTTATTTTTTTGGAAAAAAATCCGAACCCGAGATTGGACTCAAATGAATCCGAACCATCTTTGTGATGTGGTTGCGCTCTGTCCCTTTGGTTAGTGCATGCGCTGGCTTTGTCTGTGGTCGCTGGTTCGTAACCCGAACTCAGCAACTTGAAAACTTTTGTTTTTTTGAGTTTTTTTGGTGATTTTGTGACTTTAAAAAATTCGGGAAAAATCCTATAATTGTTATAAAAATATGTAGACTTCATGAAAAATAATTGTACACTATTTCGACTTGATTTAAATAGCGTGAGAGGAAAAATTGAGTAGAACCTTATAAAAATCGATATTTTGCACAAGTACAAGTATAAAAGTGACTTTTTGAGTTATGCTAGATTTCTAAAAGGGAATTTTGTGTAAAAAGAACTTGAAGTGTGTTCATTATGGATTTTGTTATTATTTTGGATAATGTGTGCTTTGAAAAGTAAATGAGAAATATGATTTTTGAAATTTGGAGGAAAAGAAATATTAGTACGGAAACTAATACTTATTTTGGTTGAATGAGAATGTTAAGAATTGAATTGGAACATTGAATTATTGGAACGAATGGAAATCATGTTAATTGTGAAAAAGAACTATATGAGTATGAGAACTAAAATATTGTGATTATGAATTGAAATTGAGAACTAGAGTGTAGCTAAGCCTCATACCGGCATCGAAAAGAAATATGTTGAAATCAGACTTGAAATGAAACGACCAAGATACCGGTCATGTGATATAAATGGTTGAGACCGGTATAGTGGAAGGGCTAACTCTAGAGAATTGATTTTTGTTCATGATTCAAATAACTAAGGACTAGATACATAGTGAAGACGTGATGAAAATAAGAGAAAAACACGAGTATGAGGGCCTCGGAGCTATGGTGTGAGAATATTCACATGCTGTCTTCACGATGCGTCGTGACATGATGTGGATATGTCTCCACGAGTCCGTACCGCAGGCAACGCTCGTGGGGTGTTTGGTGACTGCGGGTGGTGTCATGTCCCATGACGGAGGCTGAATTGTCCATAGGTTCTTCACGATGCGTCATGACATGACGTGGGATTCCCCTCTAGGCTGTCTGGACATGAGATCGTACTCATAGAACATCTAGGATACTTATCGTAGTTATAGTAGTAGTTTAAGTCATGGCGAGGGATTTAACCCTACAAAATGAAGAACGGTTAAGGGCTTGCCCTCAGACCTATGTAGTATGGGATGCATTAAATCTGAACAAGTGCGCATTAGTGTCATATAATATACATAACTGTATTAAGGACTAAGTGCACCGCACAACACGACATCTATAGGATAGCCCCTTGTAGTTCTGTTTGTGATCAAGTTTGTGATTGTTTAAGTATTTGAGAATCGTTATACTGTTTTTGGCATAGAGAGGATAGCCGCGTGTAATATTTTGTCGGTTGTAAGCAACTGACGTATCCACAGTTTTTATGCATGATAAAGTGATTAACAAGACTAAAGAATGCATGCTGATAACGAATGATTCAAGTGTTATACATTTCAATGTATGTAAATTGTTGTAATTTGCTTCTGCTGTAAATATGTAATGTAATTGTAAACTCTGATGTAACAAAAGTTCTTTATTTTCTTGTAAAATTGTACGAAAGAAGTGTAAAGATCTTGTGGAACTTCGAATTCAGTTGTATTTTGGAATTCGGGGTGTTACAATGATGATGGTAAAAATCACAGCAGATCAGAGCCGTACGATTCCTGCATAGATCTCAAAGCATCTACAGGCATATTAGCCATCACTAGCCTCTTTTATAGGTCTGGGCCCACTCCAAGATATGGACTTCTCGCAAGCTCATAAAAAGTGACTGACTAGGCCCACTAGGAGAGACACCCATTCCATGCTGGCTAGGAGTCAAATCTCTTATCCCCTAACAAGGATATCTTATCTCTTGAGGGGGAGAGACATGAAAGAGATAATGTAGTTAAATCGATCCAGCGGACACAAATCAATCTCTTGAAATCATGCCTATAAATACCCCTCCCCCTCTACAATCAGAAGGTAATCAACAATTTGCCAGTTTTTACTATTTTACTCTCTCTCTCTCTTTCTTTCTGGTTCTGACTTGAGCGTCGGAGGGTCTGTCGCCGGGGGCCACCCCCCGGTGTTTCAGGATTTTTGTAGGTCCATCAACCGCATTAGCAACCGTCGAATTCATATTATAGGATTTCAATCAACGATCAAGATTCATTCTCAGGAGTTCTAACCTCTTTTAATGGCCAATGTCATAGGTTTGACTTTTAGTAGTTTTCTTCAATTATTAACTCACTATCTGTTTGCTCCCACATCGAAATAAGCAGCAACAGACTTTAAAGCTACTTCAGAAGGAGAAGCCAGAAAGTAGAGCTTTGAAATTAAAAGCTGAAACTGTTTGGAAAGTCTTTTTTTTAACTTCAAAGCTACTTTTAAGATAGAAGTTGTTTGGCATAAGATATCAGTTGTAAGCTACTTTTGTACTCAATTTAAGCTTTTAATTTTATTTAAGAGTAAAATATAAGTTATCAAATTACAAAAATATCTTTATATTACTAATAAATGAAATATTTAAATTAACCAAGAAAATACGTAAATAAAGAAACAAAATATTTGAACAAATATTTTATATAAAAAAATTAAAGGGCTACGATACTTTATGAAATGTATTATTTCATTCAAAATGGGTTATTCAATGACAAAGTCTTGATAAAGTGTCAATAATATCATAAAATGAGATATTAACGATTTCTATTTTTCATCAATGCAGCTGCTATTTGAGTGCGAACTGTATCCATATAACCACCATATACTATTCTTCTAGTATTATATGAAGTCATTTCCACGTCATTGTTCCTTTCCCCCTCATAGTCATCCATATATCTGGGAAGATGATCACATCTGTTGAATTCCTCATCTTCAATACCACATAATCTAATGAAGTTATGAAGTGCTATTGTTGCAACTATAATTTTTTGTTGTTTTATCAAGGGAAATGGTCTCATGTCAATTAATATATGCTACATTTTCTTCCAAACCCTACTTGTTCTTTCAATGACATTTCTTAATCAAGAATGTGCAAGGTTGAATACTTCTTGTAAACCTTCTGCTTGAATTCCATCTCTGAAATCAGGAATGTGATATCTTTCATCCTTGTATGGTGCTAGATATCCTTTCATATTTGGATATCCAGCATCAACTAGATAGTACTTTCCTAAAGAAATAAAATATTTAATTATTAGCTTATATTAAAATTACAAATAAAAAATATATTAATGACAAATAAAAAAAATTAAGTACCTTCAGGAGGGTGAGGGAACACATGTTTCATTTCTTCAAGTACTGATGAAACAATGCGCGTGTCATGTGCGGTACCAGGCCAACCAACAACAACAAATGTGAATAACATGTCAAAGTTGCACACTAGCATGACATTTTGTGTTGGATATCCCTTTCTACCAATATAACGTATCTGATCTTTTGTAGGAACAATGACAGGTATATGTGTTCTATCTATAGCACCAATGCATCCCTCAAAATAAGGCCAATATTTATGATCATCTTTTATTTTTTTGTCACTTCTACAAAGTTAAAATCTGGAGGCCTTATAATTTCCTTTGCCAATAAACATAAACTATCAAGAACTTCACCAAACTTCCTACTTACCGTCTCTCCTGATTTTCCAAATTTATTTTGGATATTTCGATTTGTCTCACTATGTGCAGAACCCCAAAGAAACATAGTAAGTGCCTCCAACGATGCCATTTCTTTTGATGGATGTAACCCCCTTACTCACCAATAACTTTTCAAGTTTCAAGATAGCATGAGATTCCATCCTAAACATGTTGTAACTTTCACCATGAGTTTTAAGAGTTTGTTGAACCTAATTCCATCCATGAAAATAAAGAAATCTATTACCTTGCTTCATCAAATATTTCATGTGATATTCATATGCATTTATTGCTGCAGCATTAACTATGATATAGAACTGTGAGTGTGCGTGTCTCCTTTTTTTAACTTTTCTTGATTATTCATTGATAAGATTAGAAGACATCTGTAGGAAAAACATGGAATTAAAAAAATTGAAAGAGATCACAACAAGACTCTATTGTTCAAAGAGGAAAAAACAATAATTTCAATTTGGATAGCTATATGAGCAAGGCAAATTTATATATGTCTTTGGTCATCAAAGATCAATTCTAATACATAAACATAAATTTGAAAAACAACAATATTCTCAATTCTAATATATAAAAACAAGGCTAATATAATTTGGTCTCAAACATAATTCAAATACATACACATAAATGTCATTACAAGATTTCTAATGTTTAACATATGAAAAACAAACATAAAACAATTAAATGTCATTACTACAAAGTTCACAATGACCATAATTTCTAATTGCCATACTCGTCTAGAAGCCATTCCACCAAAGCATCCGACGAATCTTTCAAAGACATGAATATGGCTCTGTTTTCACTAAGTTTAATCAATTTCAAAGGATATATAAATTGTCCACCATTCAAAAGTCCCATTTTCTTTAGACTTTTCAAGACTTCAACACAATTGGGAATAGAGTTCTGCCCATGGAAATGAGATGTGGCTGCAAGTTCTTCTTTTTGAATTTCATTGTTACTTACTGCAGCTTCAACTAACTTTTCAAAAAAATTCTGCATAGTCGTTGTAGTCCCTACTTTTGACTTACCCTTTGCCACTTTGTCAGCTATATCTTATGTTACCTTTCTTTTCTTGTTTCCTTGGGAGCTTTGCCCAGGCCTAAAATCATCATCAAGACTGATTTTCCTATCATTACCTTCAAATTCAATTGGCACATCTAAATAAATATTTTCAGTTGGCACACCTATAGCTGGTGTCCATACAACTTCACTTGTTGCTAATGAATCCCCAAATATGAATCGCAATTCCTCAACAAATTCCAATCCTTGATATCAGACAATCCAATTTTTGCCACTATCTTTCAATGATTTAAAAATAAAATAGCATCAAATTTACCCACCAATTGTTTCAATGTACTCCAATTATCTCTCATAGTATCCATTCTATTCTTCAATTGCTTTTGTGTATATTTTTTACTAGTAAGTTTATTGAATTCATCACGTATTTCTTCCCATATCTTACTTTTAAACGCAATTCCTGGTCTCCCAATTGTACGAATCTCTTCGATGCAAATGTCAGCAAGATTTTTGTATTATTGGAATCCCATTTTGCTATTTTTAGGATAGCCATTGGCTGCAATGTATCAAAAAAAATGAACAA
Source organism: Hemerocallis citrina (assembly GCA_017893485.1). Classification (NCBI taxonomy): domain Eukaryota; kingdom Viridiplantae; phylum Streptophyta; class Magnoliopsida; order Asparagales; family Asphodelaceae; genus Hemerocallis; species Hemerocallis citrina. The sequence goes on along the minus strand of CM030359.1, from coordinate 333,032,605 downwards.
TAGCATAACAGAATATCATCAAAACAGAACATAAAATTAGCTAGGAAGTGTCAACATCAAATAGCAAATTGTATCAAAAGTTAAGTCGATTGCAGTTTGCATATTAAAACTTAGCTAAGAAGTGTCAACATCAAATGCTTGGTTTATGAAGGCCTAGAATCACTTTTTCTTACATGTACCTGAAATATTAGAAATAGTTCTAATAAAAATAACTTCCACGAAATATGAGAAATAGTTCTAATCAAAACACATCAGATTAAAGATTTGTCTAACACAAACAGTAATTAATAATTGTTAAGCTAATAACCAATCTTGATACTAGTTTTTTACCATGGCGATAACTCTTTGAAGAAAATTCACCATGAAGAAATTATTGAAAAGCAAATTTAGAATGCAAACTAAAAATGAGTAGATGCGTAGACAATAGACTGTATAAACAAAACCCCAATGATATAAACAAATTGATCCAGACATTGCATAGATAATTGAAGATTTGCTCAGTTGTTTGTCTTCCTAGCAATCTTCCTAGCAAAGATGGATATGAAGAAATCTAAGGATGACCAGCCATAGAAATTATGCGATACTTCATCTGTAATCACTATTACTATTGTTACAAATATTGCTTAACAGAATGGGAAAGGGAGGGCAGTGAACTGCGAACCTGAGTGAGGAGCAGCGAACTGCGAGTGTGAAGTGGTGAGGCGCGAGAAGGGAGGGCGGCAAAGAAAGGAGAGGGAGGCGGCTGTGCGAGAAGGGAGGGCGGCGAAGAAAGAGAGGGGAGGCAGCGGTGCGGTAAGGGGAGAAGGCAGCTGTTCGGCGAGGGTTTGTGTTCACAAGTTCTGCTAGGGTTAATGAGAATGTGTTATGAGGTTTTGATATGTGGGAAGTGGAAAAAAAAAAGAGAAACGTAAAAAAAGAAAAAAACTAGCGAGAAGTTGCTCTGGAGGGCTTCTATCAAAGCTCATTTGCTTCACTAAATAAGCTAATTCTCCTTCTGTAGAGTTTTTCATGGGGTATCTGTTTGGCTCAGCTTCTCCTTTTAAAGGAGAAGAGAAGCTAATTTTAAGCTGGGCCAAACACACTCTAAGTAAGCTCATGGATCTCTTGACTAGGTTGGGCAGGGCGACGGCCCACGGCCCAAGATTAGAAAGCGGTTTAAAGGAGCACAAATATCACAAAATTTAGGGTTTAGAGAGACACAAAAATCACAAAATTTATTACTCTAACTAATTACAATATAAACTTAAGAATTCTAAAAGTCCCCTGTGAATTCTAAACTCTAACTCTTCAGTTTCATTTTTATTATCATCATCAAAGTCCCAATAACATAATCCTAGACATTTCCGCATATAAAACCCATCTCCTCTACCACCGACAGCCACCCATCACCTCCATCTCCACCTCAGCTCCACTGCAATGTCATCCACATCCGACAACTCCATTTCAATTTAATCCAATCCCGACAGCCTCTATTCAAACCCAAACTCGACGACCCCCTCTGCCATCGTTACTGCTGTCATTGCCTACTGTCCTTGTCGCTGCTGCTGCTGTCCTCCAATGCCGGCGTCGACCACTAGCTCTGCGACCCCCCTCGTTTGGTCGGTAGCCTCTATTTCTTCTCCTTCATTCTTTATTAATCATTTTATTTTTCATTTATTACTGAAGAACATATGTAAATCAATTTGAAATTGATTAAAAAAAAATCTTTTGCGTTGAATGAAAGTTGAATGTCGTAGGTGTTGATGGGTTTATATGGTATAAGTAAGAGGTTGAAGATGAGATGGGCACATAGGCTCGACATGTACTTCATTTTTAATTTCTTAATTATTAATTTGATTAATTTGAATAAGTCGTGTGTATATATATACATATCGTACCAAACTACTAACACTTAATTTGATTTTGCATTCATTTCATTTCATTTGATATATATATATATATATATATATATATATGCACAAATGAACACTCATACATTCTTATGATATAAAATATCTATATCATCTGACTTCTTAAAAATAATTAATTAAGCTTCTTTAATTTTTGTTAAAAGTGAAATAAACATTTTGTTCATCTTGCTCTATAAAAATTCTAACTTGATAAATTATTCGGTTTAAACAAAGTTTCTTATTAAAAATAATCAAATAAAAGATAAATTATTTTACAAAAAGATGATCTTTTTAATTAGACAGTGATCATCATAAATAATAATACAATTTTCATAAATAAAAATGAGTGCTTATATGAAAGACAAGAACTTTACAATTATTCGATTAATAGAATCATTTGTTGTTTCTAATAACTTTCATCTAAATGTAAAGACTTTCATAAGAAAAGTTGATGTGTCGGATTTATATACAAATATTTGTACTCATTTACCTATTAAAATGACTTGTTTTCGCTGATATTGTCTATAATTCACCTTATTTCTATATGATTTCATTTAATTAATTATTTTTGAAGAAATAATAATTTTGATGCAAAAAGTAAAGAATTGTGGAAAAAATCAACAAACAGAGTAAAATAATTGATTTATAAATTTTTATTGTTTTGTTGAGTTAAAAATGCGTAAAATAATTTTTAAAAGGATTTTTATACGCTAATATGATTTATAGTTAGTTTAATTAATTTTAAACTAATTAAATTTATTTTATTTAAAAAATCCTAATTTCAGGTATTATTTTGTGTATGCGAAAGCACGTGGTGGGCAGAAAAGGCAGAAAAGAAAGAAAGAGAAAGAAATAAATTCAGATCAATTAAAGGAAGTAAATAAAGAAAGAGTGTGGACTTTTCTGCAAAAAGCGCAACCCTAATTCTCTTTCCCGTTCTCTATAAATACAAACCAATGGAGAGAGAATAAAGGTAAGAGGTGACGGCTGTACAATACCACAAAAGAAGAAAAAGAAAAAGTAAGGGAGAGGGAGAACGTGTGCGAGTTCCAAGGCAAACAGTACGTGTGGGCAGTAGGGCTGCTGCTCTTCATCGGCGCAGTTTTCGAAGTGCACCCAACGAAGCTGTGTGACTTGGTGACCCCTTCATCCTTTCTCTCTGACGCGCGAACTCCAAGACAGAACATTGACAGCACCCACATGTGCTGACCTGGCCGAAAACTTCAGAAGCGGTGGGACCCAGTTGCTACAGTGCTTTGACTGGGCTGCTCTTTCTTCTTCTCTTCTTGCGTGCTGGCTTCTTCTGCAACGGCTGACGTGGCATCGAAATGACGGGCGGGACCCACACAATTTCGGCACAGGGGTGAGAGACCTGAACGCGGACAGTGGGACCGGTTGATCGCTGACGTGGACCTGGCGACGCAAGCTTTGGGTTCGGAATTTTTGAGACTGGGGTTTGGATTAATGTTTTTTTTTATATTATTATTTTTTTGTATCTCATCTTCTTTTCTATATGTCTTTTAGATGCAATCCAAACATTTCTATTAATTGCAATTTAAACATGAACTGAACATATTCTTCTAGAGGCTAAGGTGTAGCCAAGTGTTGAACACAATTTTTAATTCCTTATTATTACTCTATTTTTCTCGATTGTGTTTTAATTTTTATTATTTATGCGTACAACATGGTGGATAGACATTTGTATGATTTTTCAAATCATAAAGAGACCGAACAGGTTATTTGTGATTAATAAAAATTAAGACCGTATATTGGAGGACGTGACCGTTAAGAAATCCAATTTCTCATTTAATAATTTGGTGGATAGACGAATGATTAATTGAGAATAATTTTTAGACTACGTTGATAGAGTGGTTAATATCTTTAGGATTTTGGTCGACAATTTGGAAAAATAATATTTTTTATTTATAAGGAATTATAATTTGTGTGTGTGATAAACAAGGTGAACCAAGAGCCATAGAACAAATTTTACCGTTAAACAAAGTACAAGTGCTTCATCGTTTCACAACCCTCTCCCTCTTCACCAACTTAGTTAGATTTAGTTAGATTAATTTAATTTAGTAATTTTATCCTTATAAAATTTGATCTTCCAAATAGTGGTTAATCTAGTGATATCGGTACTCAGTAAAATATCTAGTCCCTGTGGGTTCGACACTCTACTCATCTATCTATATTACTTGTGCGATTTTGTACACTTGCAAATATCAACATCAAGTTTTTGGCGCCGCTGCCGGGGACTAGTTATTCTTTTATTGATATTGAAAATTGCTAGATTATTGCTAATTTGGATTTTTTTGTAATTATTTTTATTTTATTATTATTTTACATCTTTTATTTTCTTTTGACTAACTTTTATTTTTTTTATTTTTCTTATTTTAGTTTTTTTGAGTTTTTCTATTTTTTCTATTTTTTTTTTCTTCTTTTTCTTTTTCGATACGTACATTTCAGGACATACACGTACATTGCCATGGCGAACGATGAAAATAGGCCTTTGAGAGACTATGCTATGCCCTCAATTTATGAGTCAAGTATAAAGAAGCCGATTATTGAAGCTAACGATTTTAAAATTAAACCTGCAATGATTCTAATGATTCAACAGACTGTTCAATTTTGGGGACTACCACACGAGGATCCTTACGCTCACATTGCAGATTTTTTAGAAATTTGTGACACTTTCAAGCACAACGGTGTATCAGACGATGCAATTAGACTGAGACTCTTTTCTTTTTCCCTACGTGATAAGGCGAAGGCTTGGTTACATTATCTACCACCCGGTAGTATTACTACTTGGGAGGGACTTGCACAAAAATTTCTAACCAAGTATTTTCCTCCAGCAAAGACAGCAAAACTAAGGATCGATGTTGTGACATTTATGCAATTTGAGACTGAGTCTTTGTATGATGCATGGGAAAGGTTTAAAGAGTTATTGAGAAAGTGTCCTAATCATGAACTACCAAAATGGCTGCAAATGCAAACATTCTATAATGGTTTGGGAGTTACACATAGATCTATGGTTGACGCAGCAGCTGGTGGTGCACTGATGAGCAAAACTTACAAGCAGCCTATGATCTTTTAGAGGAGATGGCATCAAATCATTACCAGTGGTCTTCAGAGAGAACGATGCCAAGAAAAGTGGCTGGAGTTTTTAAACTTGATCCTTTTTCTACTTTAAATGCAAAAAATGATATTTTATATAAACAAGTAGAAAATATAAATTTTAATGTTATGCAATCTAATATGATTTGTGATCTTTGAGCAGGAAATCATGCAAGTTCAAATTGTCAAGTGGGGGACCCTTTTGCTCCATCAAATGTTGAACATGAAAATTTTGTGTCAAACTTTCAAATGCAAAACAATCATTATGCAAACACATACAATTCAGGATGGAGAAACACCCCCAATTTTTCATGGAACTACAATCAAGAAGCAGTTCTACCACCTCAAATTTTTCCACAGCAAGAAAAGAAGCCGACGCTTGAAGATATGTTTGAGCACTACATACAAAAGACAGATTTGGCAATTCAAAATATTGCAAATTCAACTTCGGCTTCCATCCAAAATCTTGAGGTACAAATTAGTCAAATTTCAAATATTCTTAATGAAAAATCTGCAGGATCATTACCAAGCAATACAGTTGTCCATCCCAAGGAGCATGTTGAGGCTATAACACTAGGAAGTGGGAGGACAATTGAGCAACCACAAGAAGAAAATGAAGAACATAATGTGGTTGAAAAGCAAAGTGAGATTGAACAAATTGTGGAGGAACAAATTCAGCATGAGCAAGTAAAGTATGGTATTTTTAATTCCACAAATTTTCCTCCTGAAGAACAGTCATCTATTCAAGTAAATGAAACTGATTTAATTGTGGGCAAGAAACATAAGGCTGAAATTGAAAAATCACCTATTGAAGTATGTCCAACAAATTCAACAATTTTTGAAACCGAAAACGAAAATAATTTTGAACATGTTATGTACTTGGATGCTGAACCTTCTATTTATTCATTTTTGCAGCAAAAATTCAAAGAGGTGGGAGAATTAAAGACATCATCATCTAAAAGGAAACGCCTCAAATTGGAACTTGAACCTGATCCACATCTGAAGAGGAAAATTAGAAAGGATGTGTTAATGTTGTTGGATCTTGGCGTTACATAACCATTTCACCCCCATGTCTGGCTGAAGACTTAAAACTTAGCGCTTCTTGGGAGGCAACCCATATTTTCTTTTATTGCATTTAGTTTTGATTTATCTTTTAGTTTATTTTATTTTGATTTTTGATTTTATTTTGTAGGATTGCACAAATTTTGAAAGTCGCCGGGCGGAGCTGTTTTGAACACCTGCATTGATGGCTGTTTTCGAGCAGTTTGGAGTCAAAATCTGGAAAACTGATTCAAAGAGAAGTTGTAGACAATTGTCTTAGCTTTCCAGCAAAAAAACATTCAGCCCATTTCGACATCTACAGCTCCAGATATCGCCAAAATACTGAATGCTGCGCGTGCAGAAATTGAAAGACGAATCAGGGGAGATATTCTAAACTTTTTGCATTCTTTTTGTTTTTCTTTTTCTTTCCCATTGAGGACAATGTGATATTTAAGTTTGGGGGGAAGGTTTACAAATTGGTTTTTATTTTTATTATTTCAGAAAAGAAAAATAAAATTTTAAAAAGAATTTCAATTAGGCTCACCATTACACATTTTGAGTTCTTTACTGTGATAAGCATAAAAGACAATTTTTTTTGGTATAAACAATTTTTTTTTATAAAGCAATATTAAGCACACTTATTTACTTTAGGATTATTGAGTTACAAAATTCCTTACAAAATTGTGTGAGTCATGCTATTATACATAAAAGACAAATGTGATGCTTTTTCTTGTGATTATCCTCTTTGATCTAGTCCTAAACAGAGTTTAAGTAAATAGAGTAATAATGAAAAAAAAAAAAAAATTTAGAATAAATTCAATCTACTCCAATGTTTTGAGTTGCTTAGTAACTAGGGGTATTCATCACAAATGTTTACTTTTACGTAAAACGGCAACTTGAAATATGAGTATGCAAAGCACTTAAGTTTGTGACTTGTTGAGTAACCGGGTGAATTCATCACAAATGATTTGCATTCGCGTAAAAAGCCAAGTGACAACTTAAAGATGGGACTGGAAAAAAAAAAAAAAAAAAAAAAAAAAAACTCTAGTTTGCTACTCGGTTTGTAGTAGAGCGAAGGGATAATCACAGATTGAGTTGTTGCATAATATAATTGCATTAATTGCATGAAAAATGCGATTTTTTTGGGAATTATGAATAAATAATTGCACTGGAGAAAGTGGGTATGCTTAGGTTGACTTTATTTGCAATTGTTTATATTTTTAATTGAAATTTTGATGCTTGCATGATAAAATCTTTTAGTGTGATGGGTTGAGTCTACTATTATTATTCCCTTGTTCATGATTCTACTTTTTGCTCGAGGACAAGCAAAATCTTAAGTTTGGGGGTATTTGATGTGTCGAATTTATATACAAATATTTGTACTCATTTACCTATTAAAATGACTTGTTTTCGCTGATATTGTCTATAATTCACCTTATTTCTATATGATTTCATTTAATTAATTATTTTTGAAGAAATAATAATTTTGATGCAAAAAGTAAAGAATTGTGGAAAAAATCAACAAACAGAGTAAAATAATTGATTTATAAATTTTTATTGTTTTGTTGAGTTAAAAATGCGTAAAATAATTTTTAAAAGGATTTTTATACGCTAATATGATTTATAGTTAGTTTAATTAATTTTAAACTAATTAAATTTATTTTATTTAAAAAATCCTAATTTCAGGTATTATTTTGTGTATGCAGAAGAACGTGGTGGGCAGAAAAGGCAGAAAAGAAAGAAAGAGAAAGAAATAAATTCAGATCAATTAAAGGAAGTAAATAAAGAAAGAGTGTGGACTTTTCTGCAAAAGCGCAACCCTAATTCTCTTTCCCGTTCTCTATAAATACAAACCAATGGAGAGAGAATAAAGGTAAGAGGTGATGGCTGTACAATACCACAAAAGAAGAAAAAGAAAAAGTAAGGGAGAGGGAGAACGTGTGCGAGTTCCAAGACAAACAGTACGTGTGGGCAGTAGGGCTGCTGCTCTTCATCGGCGCAGTTTTCGAAGTGCACCCAACGAAGCTGTGTGACTTGGCGACCCCTTCATCCTTTCTCTCTGACGTGCGAACTCCAAGACAGAACATTGACAGCACCCACATGTGCTGACCTGGCCGAAAACTTCAGAAGCGGTGGGACCCAGTTGCTACAGTGCTTTGACTGGGCTGCTCTTTCTTCTTCTCTTCTTGCGTGCTGGCTTCTTCTGCAACGGCTGACGTGGCATCGAAACGACAGGCGGGACCCACACAATTTCGGCACAGGGGTGAGAGACCTGAACGCTGACAGTGGGACCGGTTGATCGCTGACGTGGACCTGGCGACGCAAGCTTTGGGTTCGGAATTTTTGAGACTGGGGTTTGGATTAATGTTTTTTTTATATTATTGTTTTTTTGTATCTCATATTCTTTTCTATATGTCTTTTAGATGCAATCCAAACATTTCTATTAATTGCAATTTAAACATGAACTGAACATATTCTTCTAGAGGCTAAGGTGTAGCCAAGTGTTGAACACAATTTTTAATTCCTTATTATTACTCTATTTTTCTCGATTGTGTTTTAATTTTTATTATTTATGCGTACAACATGGTGGATAGACATTTGTATGATTTTTCAAATCATAAAGAGACCGAACAGGTTATTTGTGATTAATAAAAATTAAGACCGTATATTGGAGGACGTGACCGTTAAGAAATCCAATTTCTCATTTAATAATTTGGTGGATAGACGAATGATTAATTGAGAATAATTTTTAGACTACGTTGATAGAGTGGTTAATATCTTTAGGATTTTGGTCGACAATTTGGAAAAATAATATTTTTTATTTATAAGGAATTATAATTTGTGTGTGTGATAAACAAGGTGAACCAAGAGCCATAGAACAAATTTTACCGTTAAACAAAGTACAAGTGCTTCATCGTTTCACAACCCTCTCCCTCTTCACCAACTTAGTTAGATTTAGTTAGATTAATTTAATTTAGTAATTTTATCCTTATAAAATTTGATCTTCCAAATAGTGGTTAATCTAGTGATATCGGTACTCAGTAAAATATCTAGTCCCTGTGGGTTCGACACTCTACTCATCTATCTATATTACTTGTGCGATTTTGTACACTTGCAAATATCAACATCAAGTTTTTGGCGCCGCTGCCGGGGACTAGTTATTCTTTTATTGATATTGAAAATTGCTAGATTATTGCTAATTTGGATTTTTTTGTAATTATTTTTATTTTATTATTATTTTACATCTTTTATTTTCTTTTGACTAACTTTTATTTTTTTTATTTTTCTTATTTTAGTTTTTTTGAGTTTTTCTATTTTTTTCTATTTTTTTTTTCTTCTTTTTCTTTTTCGATACATACATTTCAGGACATACACGTACATTGCCATGGCGAACGATGAAAATAGGCCTTTGAGAGACTATGCTATGCCTTCAATTTATGAGTCAAGTATAAAGAAGCCGATTATTGAAGCTAACGATTTTAAAATTAAACCGGCAATGATTCTAATGATTCAACAGACTGTTCAATTTTGGGGACTACCACACGAGGATCCTTACGCTCACATTGCAGATTTTTTAGAAATTTGTGACACTTTCAAGCACAACGGTGTATCAGACGATGCAATTAGACTGAGACTCTTTTCTTTTTCCCTACGTGATAAGTCGATGGCTTGGTTACATTATCTACCACCCGGTAGTATTACTACTTGGGAGGGACTTGCGCAAAAATTTCTAACCAAGTATTTTCCTCCAGCAAAGACAGCAAAACTAAGGATCGATGTTGTGACATTTATGCAATTTGAGACTGAGTCTTTGTATGATGCATGGGAAAGGTTTAAAGAGTTATTGAGAAAGTGTCCTAATCATGAACTACCAAAATGGCTGCAAATGCAAACATTCTATAATGGTTTGGGAGTTACACATAGATCTATGGTTGACGCAGCAGCTGGTGGTGCACTGATGAGCAAAACTTACAAGCAGCCTATGATCTTTTAGAGGAGATGGCATCAAATCATTACCAGTGGTCTTCAGAGAGAACGATGCCAAGAAAAGTGGCTGGAGTTTTTGAACTTGATCCTTTTTCTATTTTAAATGCAAAAAATGATATTTTATATAAACAAGTAGAAAATATAAATTTTAATGTTATGCAATCTAATATGATTTGTGATCTTTGTACAGGAAATCATGCAAGTTCAAATTGTCAAGTGGGGGACCCTTTTGCTCCATCAAATGTTGAACATGAAAATTTTGTGTGAAACTTTCAAATGCAAAACAATCATTATACAAACACATACAATTCAGGATGGAGAAACACCCCCAATTTTTCATGGAACTACAATCAAGAAGCAGTTCTACCACCTCAAATTTTTCCACAGCAAGAAAAGAAGCCGACGCTTGAAGATATGTTTGAGCACTACATACAAAAGACAGATTTGGCAATTCAAAATGTTGCAAATTCAACTTCGGCTTCCATCCAAAATCTTGAGGTACAAATTAGTCAAATTTCAAATATTCTTAATGAAAAAACTGCAGGATCATTACCAAGCAATACAGTTGTCCATCCCAAGGAGCATGTTGAGGCTATAACACTAGGAAGTGGGAGGACAATTGAGCAACCACAAGAAGAAAATGAAGAACATAATGTGGCTGAAAAGCAAAGTGAGATTGAACAAATTGTGGAGGAATAAATTCAGCATGAGCAAGTAAAGTATGGTATTTTTAATTCCACAAATTTTCCTCCTGAAGAACAGTCATCTATTCAAGTAAATGAAACTGATTTAATTGTGGGCAAGAAACATAAGGCTGAAATTGAAAAATCACCTATTGAAGTATGTCCAACAAATTCAACAATTTTTGAAACCGAAAACGAAAATAATTTTGAACATGTTATGTACTTGGATGCTGAACCTTCTATTTATTCATTTTTGCAGCAAAAATTCAAAGAGGTGGGAGAATTAAAGACATCATCATCTAAAAGGAAACGCCTCAAATTGGAACTTGAACCTGATCCACATCTGAAGAGGAAAATTAGAAAGGATGTGTTAATGTTGTTGGATCTTGGCGTTACATAACCATTTCACCCCCATGTCTGGCTAAAGACTTAAAACTTAGCGCTTCTTGGGAGGCAACCCATGTTTTCTTTTATTGCATTTAGTTTTGATTTATCTTTTAGTTTATTTTATTTTGATTTTTGATTTTATTTTGTAGGATTGCACAAATTTTGAAAGTCGCCGGGCGGAGCTGTTTTGAACACCTGCATTGATGCCTGTTTTCAAGCATTTTGGAGTCAAAATCTGGAAAACTGATTCAAAGAGAAGTTGTAGACAATTGTCTTAGCTTTCCAGCAAAAAAAATTCAGCCCATTTCGACATCTACAGCTCCAGATATCGCCAAAATACTGAACGCTGCGCGTGGAGAAATTGAAAGACGAATCAGGGGAGATATTCTAAACTTTTTGCATTCTTTTTGTTTTTCTTTTTCTTTCCCATTGAGGACAATGTGATATTTAAGTTTGGGGGGAAGGTTTACAAATTGATTTTTATTTTTATTATTTTAGAAAAGAAAAATAAAATTTTAAAAAGAATTTCAATTAGGCTCACCATTACACATTTTGAGTTCTTTACTGTGATAAGCATAAAAGACAATTTTTTTTGGTATAAACAATTTTTTTTTATAAAGCAATATTAAGCACACTTATTTACTTTAGGATTATTGAGTTACAAAATTCCTTACAAAATTGTGTGAGTCATGCTATTATACATAAAAGACAAATGTGATGCTTTTTCTTGTGATTATCCTCTTTGATCTAGTCCTAAACAGAGTTTAAGTAAATAGAGTAATAATGAAAAAAAAATTTAAAAAAAAATATTTAGAATAAAGTCAATCTACTCCAATGTTTTGAGTTGCTTAGTAACTAGGGGTATTCTTCACAAATGTTTACTTTTACGTAAAACGGCAACTTGAAATATGAGTATGCAAAGCACTTTAAGTTTGTGACTTGTTGAGTAACCGGGTGAATTCATCACAAATGATTTGCATTCGCGTAAAAAGCCAAGTGACAACTTAAAGATGGGACTGGAAAGAAAAAAAAAAAAAAAAAAAAAAAAACTCTAGTTTGCTACTCGGTTTGTAGTAGAGCGAAGGGATAATCACAGATTGAGTTGTTGCATAATATAATTGCATTAATTGCATGACAAATGCGATTTTTTTTGGGAATTATGAATAAATAATTGCACTGGAGAAAGTGGGTATGCTTAGGTTGACTTTATTTGCAATTGTTTATATTTTTAATTGAAATTTTGATGCTTGCATGATAAAATCTTTTAGTGTGATGGGTTGAGTCTACTATTATTATTCCCTTGTTCATGATTCTAATTTTTGCTCGAGGACAAGCAAAATCTTAAGTTTGGGGGTATTTGATGTGTCGGATTTATATACAAATATTTGTACTCATTTACCTATTAAAATGACTTGTTTTCGCTGATATTGTCTATAATTCACCTTATTTCTATATGATTTCATTTAATTAATTATTTTTGAAGAAATAATAATTTTGATGCAAAAAGTAAAGAATTGTGGAAAAAATCAACAAACAGAGTAAAATAATTGATTTATAAATTTTTATTGTTTTGTTGAGTTAAAAATGCGTAAAATAATTTTTAAAAGGATTTTTATACGCTAATATGATTTATAGTTAGTTTAATTAATTTTAAACTAATTAAATTTATTTTATTTAAAAAATCCTAATTTCAGGTATTATTTTGTGTATGCAGAAGCACGTGGTGGGCAGAAAAGGCAGAAAAGAAAGAAAGAGAAAGAAATAAATTCAGATCAATTAAAGGAAGTAAATAAAGAAAGAGTGTGGACTTTTCTGCAAAAAGCGCAACCCTTCTCTTTCCCGTTCTCTATAAATACAAACCAATGGAGAGAGAATAAAGGTAAGAGGTGACGGCTGTACAATACCACAAAAGAAGAAAAAGAAAAAGTAAGGGAGAGGGAGAACGTGTGCGAGTTCCAAGGCAAACAGTACGTGTGGGCAGTAGGGCTGCTGCTCTTCATCGGTGCAGTTTTCGAAGTGCACCCAACGAAGCTGTGTGACTTGGCGACCCCTTCATCCTTTCTCTCTGACGCGCGAACTCCAAGACAGAATATTGACAGCACCCACATGTGCTGACCTGGCCGAAAACTTCAGAAGCGGTGGGACCCAGTTGCTACAGTGCTTTGACTGGGCTGCTCTTTCTTCTTCTCTTCTTGCGTGCTGGCTTCTTCTGCAACGGCTGACGTGGCATCGAAACGACAGGCGGGACCCACACAATTTCGGCACAGGGGTGAGAGACCTGAACGCTGACAGTGGGACCGGTTGATCGCTGACGTGGACCTGGCGACGCAAGCTTTGGGTTCGGAATTTTTGAGACTGGGGTTTGGATTAATGTTTTTTTTATATTATTATTTTTTTGTATCTCATCTTCTTTTCTATATGTCTTTTAGATGCAATCCAAACATTTCTATTAATTGCAATTTAAACATGAACTGAACATATTCTTCTAGAGGCTATGGTGTAGCCAAGTGTTGAACACAATTTTTAATTCCTTATTATTACTCTATTTTTCTCGATTGTGTTTTAATTTTTATTATTTATGCGTACAACATGGTGGATAGACATTTGTATAATTTTTCAAATCATAAAGAGACCGAACAGGTTATTTGTGATTAATAAAAATTAAGACCGTATATTGGAGGACGTGACCGTTAAGAAATCCAATTTCTCATTTAATAATTTGGTGGATAGACGAATGATTAATTGAGAATAATTTTTAGACTACGTTGATAGAGTGGTTAATATCTTTAGGATTTTGGTCGACAATTTGGAAAAATAATATTTTTTATTTATATGGAATTATAATTTGTGTGTGTGATAAACAAGGTGAACCAAGAGCCCTAGAACAAATTTTACCGTTAAACAAAGTACAAGTGCTTCATCGTTTCACAACCCTCTCCCTCTTCACCAACTTAGTTAGATTTAGTTAGATTAATTTAATTTAGTAATTTTATCCTTATAAAATTTGATCTTCCAAATAGTGGTTAATCTAGTGATATCGGTACTCAGTAAAATATCTAGTTCCTGTGGGTTCGACACTCTACTCATCTATCTATATTACTTGTGCGATTTTATACACTTGCAAATATCAACATCAAAAGTTATCTTCCATAAATTAAAAGAACGATTTTTCTATAAAAGAGAAGACCAATTAATTATTGAGAAATTGTTAATTGATTTGAATGCAGAGTTTTCGGTTGAGGATTTTCGAAGTGCAAGTCTTTACATTCACTATCTAGATTATATTGTTCTATACTTGTATGCTTTATTAATTTCATTTTAATTTTGGTGTATTGGTTTTGTGGCCTCCCCATTGTATTATATTTTATTAATATATATAAAAATACAGGCATGTTTATAAATGACACAAATTTTCTTTTTCGTCCAGGACCTTAAATACATTAGAACTGACTCTGACTGCTCTTGACCGCAAGCCTATCGAGCATGCACATCTCCTAGGAGTTTTGACACCTTGAATTTTAGTCTGTCTACCATTATTTGTTTACTATGATTGACTAACTTAATTTAGTTGATTTATAATGATGCATGATTTGAAGTAAGGCATGTATTATTGCATCAAACGATGACCGGTCGGTTTGAATGCAAAAAATTGCAGACGATAAAATTAATTATGCTGCCACTACAAACCGCTAGGCCTCTAGCAGCATTCCTATCTCGGCATTTCAAAGAAATGCCGCGATACATGAAGGAGAATTTTATTTGTTTAAAAACACACCCTCTATACCGGCATTTTGTAAAAACGCTGCCGTAGGCTCAAATAGTAGCGGCGCTTTAAATATAAATGCCAAGACAACCCATCTCTATCGCACGTGTGCTAATTTATTTTTTTAAAAAATAAATTAAATAGCTATGACGGCATTTACGTGTCAAACGTCAGGATATGTTTTGTAAATATTTGGTCTTATTTTCTTATATATTTTTTATATTTTAATATATATATTTTAATAATATTTTACATATAGATAGCACGAAATTTGGTTATCGAATATTATCATAAAGAATGCATGAAAAGAATTTTGATTCTATATTTATGAATTAGTTAACATTAACGAACATGATTATCAGTACTATACACAATATTACTCTATAAGACTTAATTTATCAAAAATATATTCATCCTTTTTATTAAATATTTTATGAAGTATCTCATTACTAATAAAAAAATTTCATGCGTACATTTATCATATCTCATTATGTAATTGTATTTTTTACAATCAGTTACAGTACATAGTAGTCATTATGCCTACCAAATAGAGAATAAGCTTGATATATATTGCGATGTGATAGGATTCACCAAACATTTGCTAACACAACTTAAAGAAATAAGTTTCGACTCGCGATTTGCAAGATACGGTCATGTATCACTTGTAACTCGATCAATATTTTAAATAGTATAACTAAAAGAAAGCGACACAATTGAAAAGCGCACAATCAATAGATTTCCAAAAATTACGAAACTTTGTGCTAGACTAGGATTCACCACACACAACCTAACTCAAATCGTATAAGAGAGTTTCGACTCACGAATTGCAAGATACAGTCATGTATCACTTGCAAGCCGTGTAACTTTTATTTCATAACCAAAAGAGAGCAAAATGATTAAAAAGTGCAAAAACGACCATCTTTGTCCCACATCCCTCTCTTTCTCACAAAACCAAGCCCGAAGATTGATCATCGTTCCCCAAGGTGTCGTTCCCATCGTTATCACCGTTCCAGGCGTGTTTATACCAAAAGCCGTTATAGAATTCTATAGTTTTTTTTATAATGTTGAGGTTTGTTCGATTGTAGATTTATATTTATTAATGAGTATAACTGATAGAACATATGTAGTTGGGCTTTAAAATATAATGCACCTATACCGGCGTCTTTATACCAAACGCCGTTATATATGCGACATATAGCGGCAATTTATATATGACACGCCGGAATAGGGTAGGGTAATTTTTTTTTCTTTCTAAAACCCCGTTGTACCCCCTCACCTTTTCATTTCCCTTCAATTCCCAATTAACTTTAACCTAACCCACGACTCTTTCCTCGCCGCTTTCTCACCGAACCCACGACTCTCCCTCCCACTAACCATTCACCGCCGCACCACCTTTGCCGCCACTCATCCTTCACATCCTTTTATCCATCACCACTACACCTCCCTCGCCCCACTCCTCCTCACCTTTGTGTACCCCTCGCCGCACCTCCTTCGCCTGCTCTTATCCATCACCGTCACCCCTCACTCGAAGCCTGTCCCTTGCTGTCGCCAGTGTTCTTTCTCCCCCTGGCCAGCGCTTTTCATCCCTTTGCCGTCGATCTCTGCCACTGGTGCTCTCTCCCTCAGCCGGCGCTCTTTTCCCTAATCGTCCAATTTGGTAAAGATTATCAATCTTGTTTATTATATTGCTAATGTTTAGTAATATTGATAGAGTTTAGTTATATTACACTTGTGAGATTGGTTAATAATAGAATTGAGTTTGGAGTTTAACTAGTAAATTTTTCCAGTGACAAAGGATTGTAGACACCGACAAAGACATAATTAAATAAGAGAGTTTAACTAGTAAATTTTGCCTGGAGGAAGCATCTTCCTGAGATATTCTTTGTATAGGATGTCATGTGATTGTATGATTATGATTGAAGAAAACCTTAACAAATGATATTTTTTTGCGTAGAGATTAACTTAACTGTTGGAAATGGCAGGTTGATCGGGTGGGGATAAATTGCAAGACTAGCAATGGTTAATCAGGGGTGGGGGAAGGGGGGGGATGCATTTTGAACTAAAAACTAGTGTGGGGACGTACTAATTAGTGGCAAGGTATCGACAGTTTTAGTGTGTTTGCATTGTGTATTCCCTTATATGAAGTTTTCAAAGGTAACTTATACTTGAGTAGTTAATCTGCTAAATATTTGTGTGTCCAGCTCGATGCTAGGTCCATTTATATATGCTGCTGTGTATACTTTTTTGAAATTTCATGGTGATAATCATCACAAGGTGAAACATTGTATACAAACTGTTGGAAAACCTATATTTATTGTAATTTCTAATATACTATGACCTAAACGGTGCTAGTCCATTCATGTACACTGCTCTGGATCTCTTTATGTATTTTTTAAAAGTAATAATTACCATGAAAAACCTCGTATATAATCTGTAGGAAGATTTATATTGATATTTACATTGGGATCTTGCATAATATGTGAGGGCTTTAGTGACCACTACGTCATACTTATTTCTGTTATCCTATTTGACGTTCTGGAAATAAGTGATTCCAATTAGTGATCCACACCATTTTTCTTCAATCTGAACGACATCAAATGAGCTAGATAGATAGCTGTGTACATTTTGGATAGATTTCTTATGTCCTTAATTAAACCTCCATTTATCTTATAACTATTGGACTAATATAACACTATTCTATAACATATTAGTTCAAACCACGCATCTTGTAGATGTAACAAATTTTAAATTCATACATGGGTAAAGAAGACTTGTTGTGAAGCCTGCTATCATAATTCCTAAGTAAAACTGAGGTTTATTCATTTTAGAGTTTATCAAATATTCATTTTATCTACCTCTTTTAATCTCAATACTTTTGTTGCAGAATTGCCTAATGTTTGTCATATATAAATATTTTAATTCGTTGTCATATATAACTATGTAGCCTTCATGTTATTAAGCTTCCTTAATGCATAACAATAAACCATGAAAGCATATATATTTTTTATTGCTAATTATTATTTATTTAGTTTATCTCCGTCATACCTACCTACCTACCTGCTACCTTGTCTTAAAACATTATAGTAGTTCTTATGCTAGATTTTGCTATTTATTATACATGATTTAATCAAGCATGCTTATATAACTTTAACTTGCATATAAAAATGTTGTTTTCTTGATATATCAAACAATGTAATAAGAAACAAAATAATTACAAATTATATAGAAGAAAAAGAAGTAACAATATTTGTGATGAAAGAAAAAAAGTGGCCTGAATTTAGCCACATGCATAGAGTGATTGAAATAGGAGGAATGTTAAGTCATTCCTTGTTAGTTGTTAGTATTTTGTTGGTGGAAAGAGACTAAAAATAATATGTAATTTATGAATTTTAAATTTCAGATTGAATCATGTTTTCGTAAATGGATAAAAGTTGGATTAATAAGTCACGATTATCCCAGGAGTATCAGAATGGTATGAAATTTTTTATTAACTTTGCAAAAAGGAATTCTCTTGACCCGATGTTAATTTTGTGTCAATGTGTTTGGTGTTCAAATTTTGATTTGTGAAAATGCGATGTAGTTGAGACACATGTGATTTGCAATGATTTTTTAACTGAGGTATACAAATTGGTTTTGTCATGGAGAGTCTGCTCAGTTAGTTTTAGTTGTATGTGAAGTCAAATCTTTATTTACAAGTGATCCAAGTTTTGTCAATGAGATGCACTCGTTAGTGCGAGATGGTTTGAGATTCCATACATTTCAAGTCCATACAAACAATCCAATCAATCAAGTTTGCGACGAGTCAGAAGAAACAATTGTTCATGGTGGTGGGGTGGGAGAACAAATGCCTGGTGAAGAAATTAATAAGGAATTTAAAGCCTTTAATAAGTTATTAAAATATGCAAATACTCCCTTATATCATGATTACACTCAGGTTCTAAAGTTTTTATTCATTGTTAGACTATTTCAGATTAAATGTCAAAATAGATGGTCTTCCAAGTCCTTCAACTTTCTTCTAGAATTGTTGAATGAAACTTTTTCTGAAATCCAAATCCCAAATTCATCCCATGCCATAAAACATTTCTCAAGTATTTTAATTTATGGTATAAGAAGTAGCAGCATGCCCATATGATTGTATGCTATTTAGGGGGGGATAAGAAGACTCTCGAAGAATGTGAAGTATGTGGTACTTCAAAATAGGTACAAACGCCATATGTAGATGAGCAAACAGATGGGCCAGTTATAAAAACTAGGAGAAAGAAGCCTGCAAAAATACTGCGTTATTTTTTTTTGATTCCTCGGCTGCAAAGATTGATCATGTCCTCCAAAACATCTTCTGATATGAGATGACGTGCAGAATGTCGCAGGAATGATGAGACTCTTAGGCACCCGACTGATTCTTCATCTTGAAAAATATTTGATGAAAGATATCTCGATTTTGCTAAAGTTCCTCAGAATGTGAGACTTTGATTGACCAGTGATGGTTTTAACCCATTTAGGCAAATGAGTAGCACCTACATCATATGGCCCGTTGTATTAATTCCATACAATCTTTCCCCTTGGTTGTGCAGGAAACAATCATCATTCATTTTTTCCATGATTATTCATGGACCAAAAAACCCAGGAAATGATATAAATGTGAATCTGCAACCGTTGATTGTTGAACTACAACAATTATGGGAGGGTGTTACAACTTATGATGCTTTGAAGAAAGTTTTCGTCTCTGAGTTGCGTTGACTTGGACAATCAACAATTTTCTTGCATATCTAAGCTTATCTAGTTATAACATGAAAGGACGCTATGCTTTTCCATGTTGTGCTGAGCAAATAGATTCAAAGTGGCTGTATAAAGGCAGAAAGTTTTGCTACATGGGTCATAGGAGATGATTGTCTGACACACATATTTTTAGGGCAGAAACATCGATATTTGATGGTATCGATGAGTGGAGACATGCTCTAATAACTTTGTCTGGGTCAGATGTGTTAAGATGATTAGAAGGTCATCAATTCACTTTGTCAAAGGATCCAATAGTAATTAAAGCATCTAAGAAGTGGGCTAGAGATGAGCAACATGAGAACACTGATTTATGTGATGCAGATGAATGTGACAGTCTTGTTGATTCAGGGTCATGAAAGAAGAAGAATATTTTTTTCCAGTTGTCATATTGGGAGTTCACCTTACTGCGTCATAACATAGATGTGATACATCTTGAAAAAAATATCGGTGAAAATATTATAGGAATAGTTATGGGGGATGACTGGAAGACGAAAGACAATCTTAAGTCTCGTATTGACTTAGTAGAATGGGAATAAGGCATGAGTTGCATCCTGAAGAATTACCCAATGGCAGCGTACGACTTCCTCCTGCAATCTACTCAATGTCAAAAAAGGAGTTGAACATATTTTCCAAAGTTTTACAGGAACTTAAAGTCCCAGATGACTATTCATATAATATAGCAAGATGTGTTAATTATAAGGAGAAGAAGCTGCAAAGTCCAAAGTTACACGACTACCATATATTGATGTAAGATATCCTTCACGTGACTCTGAGATCTTTAATGTGTGAGCCAGTCACATCTGTCATGAAAGATATATGTAGCATATATAAAGAATTTTGCTCTAGAGTGCCACGTGTTGAATACATTGACAAATTGGAACAACGTGCTGCCTTGACACATTGTCAAATTGAGAGGATATTTCTGTCATCATTCTTCACTATAATGGTTCACTTAGTAATCCACCTTGCCGATGAAGCAAGACTTGCTGGACCAGTACATCATCGGTGGATGTATCCCATTGAGAGGTAATTCTTCATACGTCATTAAACCAAGAATTTTGTTAGTTCTTTTATGCTATACCTCCATACGTTATCTAATCCAAATATGCTTGTTTAGGTACCTTTACCGACTTAAGGGTTATGTTAAAAATAAAGCTTATCCAGAAGGCTCAACTGCAGAAGGTTATATTTCATAGGAGTGCTCCAATTTCTGTGCAAGGTATCTCCAGGGTGTGGAGACATGTCGTAATAGACCAAGGAGAAACTCAGAAACATCAAACCTTAATGGGCTAAATATCTCTTCCAGACTGCTGGCACTATTTTCGGAAAAAATGATGCATTTGAGTTAGATGACTTAACATGGGAACAAGCACATCGATATGTGTTGGATCACAGTGCATCATGTGAGTCATATCAAATGTAAGTTGAATTTGTTTTAGTGTGAATTTAATTCTCACAATTAGGAAGTAGTTAAATTTTTTTATATGCATTCGTTTTATTTTGTTCCAACGAATTTATCAGGATAATGAAAAGAAGGCAAGACAAAAAACCTTGAAGCCATGTGAGGAACATAAGTTACTGAATGAAAATTTCCACAAGTGATTTGAAACTCATGTAAGTCACCGTCCCGTGGCTTGAATGACATTTTTTTAAAAGTTTAAGTCTTATGCTAATTGTTAGATATTATATTAGATATTATATTATGACAGAGATTAGTTTAGTCTCATATTGAATAATGTATTGGTTTAGTCTTTCCTTCTCTCCTATATATTGGAGACATATTGTACTCAGTTTATTGAAATCAATAATCAATAATAAAGTTTTCCTTCCTATCCTTAATTCTAACATGGTAACAAAGCCAGGATTCCTATAAGGCATATACTAATTTGATCATCGTTATCGAGGTGGAGTGATTCTTTTTTTCATCGGAATCACTCCACCGCTCAACATTCCTCTCCCGATCAAATCCCAAAACCTTGATCTTTTCAGTATTTTTTCTTTGCAATTTTAGGTTTCTTCGTTGGGTGATGATGAGGTGACACCTGAAATAAAGATTTTGCCAAAGGCCCCCATAAAATGGTTAAAAGATATAATGGATATATATTCAACGACTTCAGATTTTGTACTCAGGATCGTGAAAGAAACTTGAAGTCTCAAAATAGTGGCATTGTAGTTACTTCAAAACCTGTAGACGGAGATGTTGACTATTATGGGGTGCTCACATATATTATAAATTTGGATTATTACAGGCACTTTCGAGTAGTGTTATTTCGTGGAGATTGAGCTGGGTTAAATAACATTAAAGCGAATATGCTAGATTTCACAATTGTAAATTTTGCTCGTCTGATTCACTTTGGAACACACATTAGCAATGAACCATTTGTGTTTCTATCTCAAGTGCTCCAAGTTTTCTATATTCAAGACTGAATAGTGCCAAAATCATACGTGGCACTAACTATACAACCAAGAGATTTATTTCAATTGGGGGACGATTCAGATGATGATGACGCTGATGTTATGAACAATCTCACTGCTACTGACTTTCCTACATTTGATGTAAATATTTTTTATTATAGTAGTGGCCCTACGTGGCTCCGTACGGATGAAGAAAAGGGTGACATATTTGATGATATTTGATGATATTGTAATATAGTATCTTATAACATTTCTTGTTTTTATATCAGTTCAATTGAATATCAATCAGTTTCAAATTATTGGTATACTGTGATAATTTGTGGTTTTTATTTATGTCAAATGACTTGTCTCAATTTAATAATTTTACTGTACATATATCCTTAAATATTCATTGTTTTCATGTATGTTTTCTTAAGTATTAATTTTTTAATATTATTGTCTTAATTTAACTATTTATCTCAATTTAATGATTTATCTTAATTTTCTGCAAACAAGAGAAAGATGGCAAGAAGAAAAAGGTAGGTGGTCAGGAGGGGTTGCTAAATCCTCCTAGCATGGGACCTTCAACTGAGCACCCTATAGGACAAAGTGAAGGTGTGACGCATACAGATGCTACTACAGTTGATGTCGGTGAGGGTAACATGCCCACTACCATGAGGAGGGGAAGACCGACCAAGATGAAGGAAATATGGAAGCTCCAGAATGATGAGAAGATATTGGTGAGCATCAATAGCGTCGGTCAACCGATTGGAGAAGTCGGGTGCAAGCTCGATAAATTCTGCGGGGTAATGGCAAGAAATTCTCGTCTGCTTCCTTTATGCTATGAGACTGGGTCAAAAGTTCCAAAAATGACCAGGACGAAAGCCTTCACTGTTATTAAGGTATATGTGTGATAGTATTCTCTTCTTCATATATATATATATATATACATATTTTTTTTTATAATTTGTTCCTATTGAGTTCAACTTCAAACAGTGGTAAAAGAAAACAATTAAGCCATTCTTTCTTGATATGACCAAAAGAAAAAAGAAAAAGAATATAAGGATTGGGGTGGGACTCATATGATAAATCTCTTGATGGTGATTGTTGTTGTATTTTCAAGTTATGCTTTGCTCATATGTCTTGCTACAACGCATCATCTACCCATCATTCTTCACTAGAGGCCTTTTATTAATGTTAAATAAGTAATTGATGCTGTTTGTTTTTGGGTGTGGGGGCAGCAGGTGTGAGTTCTTGTAATTTGTGAAGCGGAAGATGCGTTATTGGCGCTGTTCCAATCCTAGGTTGTAGGACCGGCTCGGGAGTAGTGGAAGAGAGGTAGAGGTCGGATGCTCGGCTCAAATCTCGTAGCTCGGCTCGGATCCTCGTAGCTCGGCTCAGACTTTTGTACCTGCACACTGCCTAGAAACACCGGGAGAAGTCCCGGCGACAGGCCCTTTGACGATCTAGTTGTAGATTCTTGATTATGATGACTACAACACGGTACACATATATTCTATTTTTACATATCCCTTGCAGTGTGTACTCAACGCTTTCTAGACTCAAGATCAAGCTACAAGAGAAGGAAGCTTTCAAGGCTCAAGATCAAGCTATAAGACAAGGGTCATTTAGAGCTTCCAAGATTTCCAAACTAATCAGCTCAAAAGAGTGTCTTGTAAATTCATTGTAATCTTTGATATGTCTTAGAAAATTTGTAAAAGCCTTGATGCACACACTCACACGCCCCCTAGGAACTTAAATAAGATTTATTAAAATCAAAATGTCAAATTAAAGCTTGTATAAGTTCAGCTGTCAAAATACCAGTCGACTTATTTTGATAAGCAGTTGACTGTTCTAGTACGAAACAAACTGAACTTACTCAAGCTCTGACCAGTCGACTCCTTTGGCAACCCAGTCGACTGTTCGAGCTGTTTTAACAGTTTTCTGAAGTTTAAATTTTGTTTTTTCAAACTCAAATTTATCCTGTCGTTTGTCTCCAGTTGGTGAACCGTTTTTCAACGTTCTTGGAGTTGTTACTCTATAAATAAAGTTTAAAATGAACATGGAAAAGGTTACACAATAGTTTTATCAAGTCTTTTCTTTTTTGTGAAAAAGAACTCAAGCTTCCAAGTACTCTCATTCTCTAGACTTGGTTCTCTAATTTCAGTCTTGAATAACTAAGATTAAGTTCAAGACTGCGATTAGAAGTTGACCTATAGCCTCTATACAAAAAGCACACTAAAAAATCAAAGCTCTAGGTGTTGTAATCTTCAATTTTTTGTTGAACACTCTCAAGTTGTGAGAGTGGTCCTCTCGGTTGGAGAGAAGGACTCTTGGTGTAGAGTCAGTGTTACTCTAGGTTGTAGAGTGGGGTTTTGCTCTCTCTGGTGGTGAGAGAGGTCTACGGGTTTGGCATAGTTGTTGTCAAAGGTCGTAGGGTATTCTTGTACTTTTTCAAGAATAGTGGAAAATCTCAAGTGGGTTGCTTAGGGACTGGATGTGGGTCGGGAGGACCGAACCAGGATATATCGCCGTGTTAGCATTGTTGATTCTCTGTGGCTTGAATTCTCTAACTTGCAACTTTAATTTTGCTCCACTTTATTGTAATTTGTGTCTGATCAGTCGACTGGTTTCTGTATTAAGTCGACTTAACAGACTCTTCCTTCTTCAGTTGATTAATTATCTTTTATCCGGCATTTCAGTCGACTGGCTTTTCTTTTCCAGTCGACTTAACAGTTGCGTCAAGTTTAAATTATTATTTATTTTTTACATAACAATATTCACCCCTCCCCCCCTCCTCTAGTGTTTCTTGCCTTGCATACAAGATCCAACACTTAGTATCAGAGCTAGGTTAATCGCAATGGCATCTACTTCAAATGCAAATCAATATCACGAAGGTCAATCTACACAAAGGTCGCCTCTCTTTGATGGAACAAACTACAACTACTGAAAATGTAGAATGAAGATTTACTTACAATCCATCACCTATGAGATTTGGAACATGACCGAGACAGAGTATACAGTGCCTACTCTTCCCTATGCTCAATGGAATAACAATATGAAGAGTGATACCCTGAACAATGCAAAGGTGATGAATGCTCTCTTTTGTGCACTTACCAAAGAAGAATTCAACCGTGTGTCAAACACAACAACGGCATTCCAAATATGGCATACTCTCAAGGTAACACATGAAGGTACAAATAAAGTCAAGGAATTTAAAATTTCTATTCTTGTTCACAGGTTCGAGATGTTCCGAATGAAGGAAAATGAAAGTGTATCAGAGATGGTAACAAGATTCACTGACATCACAAACTCCCTTGTGGCTCTTGGCAAAAAATATACGCAAGCAAAGATGATGAGAAAGGTTCTTCATGCTTTTACCCCTGAATGGGAAAAGAAGACTACCGCAATTGAAGAAGCAAATGATTTAACACAACTTTCGCTTGAAAATCTTGTGGGAAATCTAATGGTTTATGAAGTACAATTGGAGGAGCGCAAGAAGGACTTAGAACCGCAACAAGCCAAAAAGAAAACTCTTTCTTTCAAGGCTATGTCTGAATCAGAAGATGATGAAGATGATGAAGAAGAAATGGCTATGTTCAAAAAAAAATTCAAGAAACTTCTTCACAAAGGTAAATTTAATTCTAGATTAAATGATACTAATGAATCTCCTACTTTTTTCAAATGCAATAAGATAGGTCACATGAAGAAGGATTGTCCATTGGAGAATGCAAAATCTAAAAGCAAAGTTTCAAACTTCAAGAAGGACAAATTTACCAAGAACAAATACATGAAGAACAAGAAGGCTTACCAAGCAACGTGGGATGATAGTGATTCATCTTCGGAAGAAGACAATGTGGAATCTAATGTGGTTGCAAATGTGTGCTTCATGGCAAATCAAAGCGATGTAAGTAGTAATATTGATTCTAGTGATTTGTTAGAAGCTGTTAATGAAATTTTTCAAGAATTAAAAAAGGTGAAAATAAAATGTAAGAATCTAGAGAAAGTTAATCAAACTCTTTCTCAAGAAAATCTTGAATTACAAGTTGAAGTCAAGTCTTTAACTTCTCGTATTTCCAACTTGGATATAGATCTTATATATCTAAAAAGAAATTATAAAGAGATATCTAAGAATGTATCTAAGTTCAATAAGGGAAAAGAGAATTTAAATGAAGTTCTTCAAAATCAAGTTCAATCTAATAAAAGATTTCGACTTGGTTTTCAAAAAATTCTTGAAAAAGGTCATTTTTCTAATAACACTAGTCATAATAAGATTTATTCTGATTCTAGTGTAAAGAATAAGTTGTATGATTTCTTTGGAAAACCAAAAAAAAAAAACCATGAAAATAGAAATTTTTCCGAAAAGACCAGTCAACTGGCCCCTCAAATAGATCGCCTGTCCAGAGGTATGAAGTCTTATTAAAAAAGACAACGAGCTCATATAAGTTGACTAGTTTCACCTCCCAGTCGACTGCATCCACAAGACAGTCGACTAATGGGTAAAACTAAGTCGACTGGACAGTGCAAAAATATTTGGGTTCTAGTTAACTTGTGTCTAAAAGAAATGAGTTCTTACATAAATTTCTTTGTAAACAATGTTTGTAATTTTGTTAATTTTAAACCTGCATATGGTGGTAAATCAAACTCACTTTGGGTTTGGTTTCCCATGCACTAATCTTTTTCGGACCCAATGAAAAGGGTACCATATTCACTTATAATATTTCGTAGGTACCTAAATGGGAACGATGGATACTTGACAGTGGATGTTCTAAACACATGATTGACCATGCAAACTTTCTCTCTTCCATTCAAGATATAGATGGAGGAACAGTTACTTTTGGTGACAATAACAAAGGAAAAGTTATCGGAATAGGCATGGTTGGTAAGAATACTACTCCTACTATTGAAGATGTGTTCTTAATTAGTGGTTTAAAGCATAACTTGTTAAGTATTAGTCAATTATGTGATAAGGGTTATAAGATAGTGTTTGAAAAAGATGCATGCTTGATTTATGATTCGTTTTTGAAAAAATGTGATTTTTCAAGGAATTAGAAAGAATAACATATATGAATTTTGTTTAAAAACAAATGAGTTTTCGGATGATTTTTGTCTAGTTGCCTCGAACAACGATTCTTGGCTTGGCATAAAAGATTTGGACATGTAAACATGAAAAATATCGCTAAACTTTCTAAGAATAACCTAGTTAAAGGACTGCCAAAATTATCTTTTAAGAAGGATAAAATGTTCGATGCATGTCAACTTGGGAAACAAGTAAAATCTATTTTTAAAACAAAGGAAATGATTTCTACTAGTAGGCCCCTCGAATTGATTCATATGGATTTATTCGGTCCTACTAGAGTCGCTTCCTTAAATAAAAGTAGATATGTATTTGTTTTAGTCGATGATTATTCAAGATTTACATGGGTATTCTTTTTAAGACATAAAATGAAGCCTTTGAAGAATTTGCAAATTTCTGCAAACATGTTCAAAATCAAAAATCTCTTACCATAGTCACTATTAGAACTGATCGTGGTGGAGAATTTGAGAATGATTTTTTTTTCAGAATATCGCAACAAGAATTGTATAACATACTTTTGCATTTCCTAAAGCTTCACCACAAAATAGAGTGTTTGAAAGAAAGAATAGGATTTTGCAAGAATGTGCATGTACCATGCTTGTTGAAAGTAATTTGCCTAAATACTTCTGGGCTGAAGTTGTTTCTACAGCATGTTATGTCTTAAATAGAATACTAATTAGGCCAAAGCTTAAGAAGACTTGTTTTGAGTTGTTTTTTGAATGTATTCCTAAAGTTTCTTATTTTAAATTATTTGATTGTAAGTGTTTCATATTAAACACAAAAGATAACTTAGATAAATTTGATGCTAAATCTAATGAAGGTATCTTTATTGGATATTCAAATAGGAGTAAAGCTTATAGAATTTTCAATAAGTCTTCTTTGACTATTGAAGAGTCTATGCATGTTTCTTTTGATGAATCTTTACCTTCATCTAGAGTTATTCAAGATGATGAAATTGAATCTTCACCACTAGAAAACATTCTTAAATCACTTGAGTAAACTACTCTAAATAAGTCAACTGATGGACTTCATAAGTTGACTGATGTGTTGAATTAGTCGGATGATGGGTTCATTAAGACGACTGATCCTATAGAGATATCTCCAACTTTACCAAAGTCATTTGTTAAAGTTCGAAATCATCCTCATGACTTAATTATTGGTGACATCTCACATGGCATTCAAACAAGATCACACATTAATATGATTTCTCATACTGCGTTCTTATCGTATTTTGAACCGAAAAATATTCAAGAGGCATGTGAGAATAAATTTTGGTTGAATGCTATGCAAGATGAACTTAACCAATTTGAAAGGAATGATGTATGGGATTTAGTTCCACAACCCACTGATCATACTATTATTGGTACCAAATGGGTATTTAAAAATAAGTTAGATGAATCAGGACAAGTTGTTAGGAACAAGGCTAGATTAGTTGCCCAAGGATATAACCAAGAAGAAGGAATTGATTTTGATGAAACATATGCTTCTGTTGCTAAACTAGTATCAATTAGAATTTTGTTATCTTTTGCGTGTTTTATGAATTTCATACTTTTCCAAATGGATGTTAAAAGTGTTTTCTTAAACGGTTTCATTAAGGAGGATGTTTATATTAAGCAACCACCAAATTTCGAAAATGAACAATTCCCTAGCCATGTTTTTAAATTAAAAAAGGCTCTATGTGGTCTCAAACAAACACCCCGTGCTTGGTATGATCATTTAAAAACTTTTCTTTTAGAAACAGGGTTTGAAATTGGTAAAGTAGACACTATACTGTTTATTAGGAAAATAAAATCAGACATATTAATCATACAGATTTACGTAGATGACATAATTTTTGGATCAACTAACGGTAATCTATGTCAAGATTTTGCTACTACCATGCAAAATGAGTTTGAGATGAGTTACATGGGTGAACTCAAATACTTCCTTGGACTTCAAATAAAACAGTCCCAAAATGGCATATTTGTTAATCAAGGAAAATATGCTAAGAAAATACAATTTGGCATGGATAGCACTAGTAGTAAGACCACATCTATGGCTACTACTATTATAATTGACAAAGATGAATTAGGTAAGAGTGTCGATCAAAAACTCTATCGAGGTATGATTGGCTCACTTTTATATATAACTGCTAGTAGACCAGATATTATGTTTGGCATATATTTGTGTGCTAGATATCAGTCTGATTCAAAAGAATCTCACTTAAAAGATGTGAAACGGATTTTAAGATATATTAAAGGCACGTCTGAATATGGTTTATTTTATCCTCGCACCAATAATTTTTAGTTACTATCGTATAGTGATGCTGATTTTGCTGAAAGTAAAACTGACCGCAAAAGTACTAGTGGAACATGTCATTTTTCTGGACATTCCCTAGTATCTTGGTGCAGTAAAAAATAAAATTTCGTATCTTTATCGACCACAGAGGCTGAATATATTGCTGCAAGTTTGGCTTGTGCTCAAATTTTATGGATGAAACAAACTCTTTTAGATTATGGTATTTCTTTTTCAAAACCTTCTATAATGTGTGACAATACCAGTGCCATTAATTTGTCTAAAAATCTAATTCAACATTCACGTACGAAACATATTGATATTCGACATCATTTTCTACTTGATCATGTTTTAAAAGGAGATATCTTGTTGGAATATATTTCTATTGATAAACAAATAGCGGATATTTTTACCAAACCGTTGAAAGAAGATATTTTTATCAAGTTTAGACGAGAACTAGGAATTTGTTCATTTAATGATATTTCCTTAAAAAAATTGTTTTCACAGTCGACTTATTTTGGTTTTCGGTCGACTTATACCGAGCATCTGTATTTGTTTCTTTTTTGTTGATTTTTTAAATATGACCAGTCGACTGACGATAACTTTATCAAACAATTTTTTTTTGGATTCATGTTACTCTCGACTTAGTCGACTGCTTTCAAAGCCAGAAGACTGTAGCGACTATGTTTCGATTTGTTTTAATCTGCATCGTCACTTGTTTTGAGGTTTTTTTTGACTTCTTAGACCCGACCCGTTCAGTTTTTTACTCTTTAATTTATCTACATCATTCATCCATTCTCTCTTTCAATCTCCACCCTCAATTTCTTGTACCCTAGCCTCCTTTTCACTTTCCCCTTTTTTACCTTTTTACTCTTCTTCTTCCTAAAAAACCAGTCGGCTGCTATAGTACTTTTGGAGTTCTTGGATTTCTTTTGCTCGTGGCTTGCTGATTGGAGTTGGCAGATCGATTTTCTTCTTTGCTCGTCGCTCCCAAACGATCTCTGTCCTTGAAGCTTTGGAGTTCACTGATTAGGTGTTCTCTGTCTCTCTTTCTTGTTTGGTAATCTATTATTCTCCTATCTTTAGGTGTTTTTAGGTTGTTAGCTTTCCATCATGCCGAAATCTAACAGATATAGGTCTTCAAATGTTGAGGATGAACAAACTCATCCTAACTATCTTCAATATTTGAGGAATCCTTCTGTAGTTGAGAAGTATTTTATCATTTGTCAAATTGTTATCTTTCCCGGTAGGTTTATTAATTTTCCTGATCTGGATAGATATCCTATTGCTCCACTTTTTCAACAATGTGGATTGTTTGATCTCTTATCTCTAGTTAATCAACCCTACTGCTACCCGCAACTGATTTATTTGTTTTATACAAATATGAAAGTTGCTAATACTGCTGATGGTAGTGAGATATTTTTCACTACTTATGTTAAAAATGTGCGGATGAAATTGGATTATCATAAATTAGGACAAATTCTGAATATTCCTTATGAAGGTTTGGATATAGGAGAAATTGAACTTGATGATCACTCTATTTTGTCTAAAATTTTCTTCCCAACCGTGGTCCTCCAATGACTAATAAGAATATTACTCCGCTTACAAAACTTGTTGCACGAATTTTGTCGTATAATATTATCCCTAAAACGGGAATTTATGATCAATTTTTGTACGAATTACAAGCCGTTGTGTATGCTTGTTTTGGGAATATTCAAATCATTTGGAGTCAAGTGATCTTTAGTCGTCTCCATAAAGCTCACTCTTCTTTTCTACCTTATGGTGCTCTTCTCACTCATGTATTTAATCACTTTACGGTAGATCTAGATTCGGAGTCTAGTGTTGTAACTCATTTTGAATCTTTTGATTGAGCCCACCTTGCCCGTATGAAATTACTTCATACTCCTCCTCCTTCATCTCCTCGTAATACTCCACCTATACCTTTAGCCACTTCCATTCCTCATCGTTCTTCGGCATCTAGTTCGTCTTCTAGTGCTCATCCTAGAGCTAATTTCTCTCATCCTGAGAGTCTCTATACCTCTGTCAACTATCTAATGGATCGTCAGGATCTTATTTTGGGTCAACAGGATTCTCTTGAGGCTAGTCTTGCTAACCTCACTTAGATATTTGTTCGGCAGGTTCCTCAGCGTACCCCTACCTCAAACAGTGACGAAGACGATGAAGATTGATGTTGTTTTTCTTTATTTTGCATTATGTTTTTTTTATGTTTGTAAGATTTTCTATTTTGCCTTTGACTTATGCACAATCTTTAGATATTTCTGTATAACTTTATGTTTTTCTCTTTGGATTGCCTTTTATGGTCTATTGTTTATTTATGATGTTGGTTTTCCTCTCTATTTTTGTTGATGACAAAGGGGGAGAAATATCATGTTTGGTTGTGTACCAGTTTTATGTAATATACAAGTTTTAGGTAGAAATATCATGCTTGGTTGAGTACAAAATTTGTATTATTATGCATCTTAAAAAGTTGTGTGCATGTTTTATTTCATTCAAGGGGAGCAATTGTATTCTTTGTATATTTATATGTGAGAAGCATGTTGTTTAAAGTTACTATTCTATATTGTTTAGTTATTGTGTTGTCACCATCAAAAAGGGGGAGAATGTAGATTCTTGATTTTGATGGCTACAACACGATACACTTATGTTCTATTTTTACATATCTCTTGCAGTGTGTACTCAACGCTTTCTAGACTCAAGATCAAGCTACAAGACAAGGAAGCTTTCATGGCTTAAGATCAAGCTACAAGACAAAGGGAATTTAAAGCTTCAAAGATTTCCAAACTAATCAGCTCAAAAGAGTGTCTTGTAAATTCATTGTAATCTCTGATATGTCTTAGAAAATTTGTAAAAGCCTTGATGCACACACTCACACATCCCCTAGGAACTTAAATTAGATTTATCAAAATCAAAATGTCAAAATAATGCTTGTATAGGTTCAGTTGTCAAAATACCAATCGACTTATTTTGATAAGTAGTTACCTGTTCTAGTACGAAACAGACTGAACTTACTCAAGCTCTGACCATTCGACTCCTTTGGCAATCCAGTCGACTGTTCCTGCTGTTTTGACAGTTTTCTGAAGTTTAAATTTTGTTTTTTCAAACTCAAATTTATCCTGCCGTTTGTTGGCAATTGGTGAACCGTTTTCTAGGGTGTGGCTCGAGGTTAATGCCATGCATCGAACCCCTTTTCTTGGTGAAAGCTAGGTCTTGGCTCGAGGTCAATGCCGAGCGTCGAGCCCATACATCTTGTTGGAAAAGCTAGGGCGTGACTCAAGGTCATTGCCGAGCATCGAGCCCCCCTTCTTGGTGAAAGCTAGGGCGTGGCTCGAGGTCACTGTCAAGCGTCGAGCCCCCTTGCTTGGTAAAAGTTAGGGCCTAGCTCGAGGGTAATGCCAAGCATCGAGTGCCCCCTGCTTGGTGAAAGCTAGGGCATGGCTCGAGGTCGTTGTCGAGAGCCGAGCCTGCTTGCTTGGTGAAAGCTAGGGCCTGGCTCGAGGGCAATGCCGAGCGTCGAGCCCATACAACTTGTTGGAAAAGCAAGGGCGTGGCTCGAGGTCATTGCCGAGCATCGAGCCCCCTTGCTTGGTCACGTGGCTCGAGGTCGTTACCGAGCGTCGAGCCCTTTTGCTTGGTAAAAGCTAGGGTGTGGCTCGAGGGCAATGCCGAGCGTCGAACCCATATAGCTTGTTGGAAAATCTAGGGCGTGGCTCGAGGTCATTGCCGAGCATCGAGCCCCCTTACTTGGTGAAAACTAGGGCATGGCTCGAGGTTAATGTCAAGCGTCGAGCCCCCTCTGCTTGGTGAAAGCTAGGTCTTAGCTCGGGGTCAATGCCGAGCGTCGAGCCCATACAACTTGTTGAAAAAGTTAGGGCATGGCTCGAGGTCATTGCCGAGCATCGAGCCCCCCCTGCTTGGTGAAAGCTAGGGCGTGGCTCGTGGTCAATGTCGAGCGTCGAGCCCATACAGCTTGGAGAAGGCTAGGGCATGGCTCGAGGTCAATGCCGGGCGTCGAGGCCCCTTGCTTGGTGAAAGCTAGGGCCTGGCTCGGGGGTAATGCCGAGCGTCGAGCCCCCTCTAATTGGTGAAAGCTAGGGCTTGGCTCGAGGTCAATGCCGATCATCGAGCCCATACAGCTTGTTGGAAAGGCTAGGGCATGGCTCGAGGTCAATGTCGAGCATCGAGCCCTTACTGCTTGGAGAAAACTAGGGCGTGGCTCGAGTTCATTGCCGAGCATCGAGCCCCCCTGCTTGGTGAAAGCTAGGGCATGGCTCGATTCAATGCCGAGCGTCGAGCCCATACGGCTTGGAGAAAGCTAGGGCGTGGCTTGAAGTCATTGCCGAGCATTGATGTGTCTAAATTATACACAAATATTTGTACTCATTTACCCATTAAATTGCCTGCTTTCGCTGATATTGTTTATAATTCCTTTTATTTCTATAAGATTTCAGTTAATTAATTATTTTTGAAGAAATAATATTTTTGATGCAAAAAGTAAAGATTTGTGGAAAAAATCAACAAACAAAGTAAAACTATGGATTTATTAATTTTTATTGTTTTGTTGAGTAAAAGTGCCATAAAAATTTTTAGAAAGATTTTAATGAGCTAATATGATTTTTAGTTAATTTAATTAATTTTGAACTAATTAATTTTATTTTATTTAAATCCTAAATTCTGGTCTTAATTTGTGTATGCAGTAGCACGTGCTTGCAAGAAAAGGAAAAAGAAGAAGAAAGGAGAAAGAAATAAATATCTGGGTTAAAAAGGAAGGAAATAAATGAAAAGGGAGGACTTTTCTGTAAAAGTTCAAACCCTAATTGCTCTTCACATTTTCTATAAATACATATCAAGGGCACGCAACTCAATGGAAGAGGTGATGGCTAATCAATTTCTTTAAATAAAAAAAAAGAAAAAGGAAAAGTCAGAGAGAGTTCGAACTCTCTCTTTGTCTCTTCTTGCGTGCAGCAGGTTCAGAGCAAAAAAAAGGGAGAGAAGTGGAAGCGCGGACTCCCAAGGCGACAAGATAGCGCCTGCTGTCTTCTGACTCGGCGCAGAACCCACAGGACGACAGCACAGGCGTGAGGGGCCTGGGACGCTGACGTGGGACCCAGACAGCGACAGCAGACCGACAAGGACTTTCACACAGATCCCGAGGCGACGCAGACAGCTTGGACGTGACAGGTCTCAGCTGCTGTTTCTGACCGGCGCAGGTTTCGAGCTGATGGTGACAGTTTGGGGTTCGGTTTTTGAGACAGAAAAGAGAGAAAGGAACTTAGTCCGGTTTGCATTAAATTTTGTATTCCTTTTGTATCTCTTCTTCTCCAAATTTTTTTTGATGCAATCCCAAACAATTTTTTTTATTAGTTGCAAACTGAACATGAACTAAATTTATTGTTCTAGAGACTAAGATGTAGCCTAGTTTTGTAGAACACAATTTTAATTCCTTATTATTATTCTGTTTTTCCTGATTGTGTGTTAATTTTTATTATTTATACGTACAATGGTGGATAGACATTGGTATGATCTTTTAAATCCTGAAGAGACCGAACTGGTGATTTGTGGTTAATAAAAATTAAACACCGTTATTGGAGGACGCGACTGTTAAGAAATCCAAAATTTCAATTAATAATTTGATGGATAGGCAAATAATTAGTTGAGAATAATTTTTAGACTACGTGGATAGAGTGGTTAATATTTTTAGGATTTTGGTCTACAACTTGGAAAGATAATATTTTTATTCATAAGGAGTTATAATTTGTGTGTGTGATAAACGAGGTGAAATCAAGAGCCCTAGAACTAATTTTACCATTAACAAATCACAAAAGCTTCACAGTTTCACAGCCCCTTCCTCTTCACAAATTTAGTTAGTTTTAATTAGATTAATTTAACTTTGTTGTTTTATCATTTATTAATTTCGATCTTCCAAATAGTGATTAATCTAGTAAATTTGGTACTCAATAAAATATCTAGTCCCTGTGGGTTCGACACTCTATTCACTTAAACTATACTACTTGTTGCGATTTTGTACACTTACAAATATTCACATCAAGCGTCGAGCCCCCTTTCTTAGTGAAAGCTAGGGTCTGGCTCGAGGGTAATGTCGATCATCGAGCCCTTGCATCGTTGCCGAGCATCGAGCCCTTTCTGCTTGTTGGAAAAGCTAGGGTGTTACATGTGTGATGCTGACGTCATTGGGGGGTGGGGGGTGGGGGGGGGGGAGAATCGCGGCGTTGAAATCTTATCATCCGTTAGATCTTGATGATTAAGTTTGAACGGTTAGGATTTTAATGCGGAATTCGAGGCATCAATAGTTTCTCTATAAATCTACAATCCCCTCTCCATTTCTTCACTTTGCTTTATCTTTCTAAAAAAATGGAGCTTCTCTCTCTAGCCGCCGGCAAAAACTCTTCCGTTGACATCCCGTTTACAAAATCTATGTTAGTATTGTTTTTGTTATGTCGCGATCTCAGTCCGGTTCCAAAGCGAGTGCCCCTGGTCGGGATGAGGGGGATCGTCAGTCGGAATCCACATCCTAGGATCTCAACGACCGAGTTTTGGATGTAGTGCCACTTCGTAGTCGCAAGCCGTATGTGGTGTAGTCCAGCGGTTCCACTGGTGAGGTGGAAGTACTAGGTGAGGAGGTCGATGAGGGAGCGGTGGATCAGGAAGTCGTGGAGGGAGTTGAGGAAGGAGTGGTAGAGTAGCGTAGTGAGGAAGGAGAGGTTCTCCTCACTCTCCCGCCTCTGGCGACACCGTCTCCTTCGAGGGCTCCTCGTATCCGAAAGAGGTAGAGGAAGTGGTGCCTTCCGGACAGTCCGGGGACGTCGGACGAATTCAAGCACAAGCATGGGCTCGACGTCCTGTACGTGAAGAACCTGCGGTCTATTAGGATGTATCCTGACTATGTCAAGAACGTGATGCAATTTGGGGTGGAGATATCTTTGCCCGGTCAGACCCAGATACAGATGGACAAAGTTTAGTGCGTTCTGACGGCCGACTACCTGCATGTGATAAGGACCAGTTATTTCATTGGGCAGGAGTATGAGCTAATGATCCCTAGCCCTGGTCTCCGCCCTACCACCGAGTCGGCTCCCGGTTTTTGCATGTTTCCTGAGGACGCCTTCATTTCGGGGCTAAGGCTGTCGTTGCACCTGTTTATCAAGAGGGTGCTTAGGTGGGGGGCCCTCTGTCCGATGCAGTATGGTCCCAAATCTTGGAAGCAGTTGGTTTGCTTCATTCTAAATGTGAGGAGAAGAAGGTGCCCCTAAAACTGAAGTATTTCCAGGCCGTCCTAGGGGTGAGCTCGCTTGGAGATCAGGAGGGCATATACTATATATCGGCTTGCCCCTACAAGAAGGTGATGCACGGGCATTCGGACTCCATCAATGGGTGGAAGGCTAAATACTTCGTGATCCGAAGCGAGGTGCCTTGGGAAATTCCTACCGTTTGGAATTTTTACAAGCTAAACCACAAACCCCCAAAGCGAAGAGACTTGACGGAGGCAGAGTGGGCTGATGTTGATCAGATCCTCGAGGGACACAACATTGGCTGGCCGAATGTGACCGAATTGCACTTGGCCCGGACCGGACTGAGCCTAGTCGACCCTTGTATGTTTCGTTTCATTTTAATTTAACTTTCTCTCTTTTCCCTTGCAGCATGGACCAGGCAAAGCTTGATGTACGGAAGGCCTTGAAGGACCTGGCCCAAAAGAGGAGGGCCGAGAAGGCGGTGCCGAAGGCAGGGTCTGCTCAGGGGGGAGCCGAAGGCCCCCCGGAATGGCCTCATAAGAAGGTGCAAGGTTGCTGAGGTCCTGAAGGTCGGGACCCCCTCCTTGCACCCCGACGCCCAGGCGATGGTGGGTAAGAAGGGGCTCAGACCATTTGAAGGAGGCCGACACACTGGTGGAGGGCCCGATATCGGTCAAGGTCATAGAAAAACTCACCATGCCGCGCGATCGCTCTATCCTGGCGACCGAGACGGCCGAGACATGTTACATGAAGTGTGCTCAAGCCCATGTGGTGGTAGGTTTTTGTCTATCTGTTTTCTGATTTTTGCCTATTACTCCTCACTTATAGGCATTCATGGCCGGGGCGCAGCTAAAGAGGTGTTACGAGAAGATGGTGAGGGGCGAGAAGAGGAACGCCGAAAGGTTCTTGCGCGAAGCGAAGGATCTAAAGACCGCGCTGACGATAGCTCAGGGGGTAGAGCAGGCCCTTCAAGCCGACCTTGCGACCGAACAAGACAAACATCTTCGTGCTTTGGCGGAGGTCCGAGCGAAGGCGGCTGCGGAGTACGAGGAGTTGCAGGCCGCAGCAGGGGTGGAGGTGATGAATGCCCAAGATGAGGCCTATGATCAGGTAAAGGAGCACTTATTGCTTCTTTATCCTCAGGCCAAGATCGATCACCTCCACTACGGCTGGGAGCCGCCCTTGCTTCCGCTGACTCTCGGGGGAGAAGGGGATGAGGTGGAGAAAGACCAGAGCCTCGAGAAAGAGACAGGAGGAGCAATGGCCAACGAAGAGGTGCAGATCTCCCCTAAGATGTAGTTTTAATCTTTTCTTCTTTTTTGTATTTGCCGAGCGCGGACTGGCCACCATTTTTTGTAACGATTTTTTAGGATAATCAATATATATATATATATTTTTGGCCGAACTGTATGACTTGTCATTTTTGAAAAGCTTGTTTTGGAAAGCTTCGAGTGAAAACTTGTTTCCTCTTTTTATGTCAGATGGAAGAGACCTTAGGAGCCGACCTCAGTTCTGCCGAGGTCAGCGCCTTCGGAACAGGCTAGAGTTCAAGGAGGCTGTCTTGATTTGCTATCGCAAACAAGCCCGTGATCGGAAACCTGTCGTAAGCTATTTCATGAACAAGTCCAAGGAGCTCAACATAGAGGTGGCCCACCTGAAGAAGGATATAGCCGATCGAGATTGGGGGAGTGCAGAGACGGCCTGGTCGATGTCTGATGCCTCCACCAGGCGGCCAACCTCTGAATCCGTTCTTCGTGAGGTCGTGGTGGAGATGGAGTTGGAGATTCAAAGGTTGAAGTTCATGCTTGGTACAAGCGAATCCCGATTCTGCTCTTTTGGGGGAGGTGGCCTCCCCTTCGTGGGTCCCTCCTCGACCCTGTATTTGGAAATGGTGAGCCCGGCGGATGTGCAGAGCTCTGTTGCCGGAACGTCTACCCTGGCGATGCCGACGAAGCCAACGATGTCGAGGTTGGGGCTCGAGATGGCCCGTGTAAGCCCAAAAATCCCCACGAGAAATACTTAGGTTGGGGTAAAAAACCGTTGTAATAATCCCTATTGTACTGTGGCCTTTCAAGGCGTTATGGTAAATGAAATTTGATTTTACCAACCCTCCTTAACTTGTTTTTGAGATCTGGCATCGAGTGGTCGGGGGGAGACGAGATACTGACCGATCCCCCATTTCTCGCTCATAGTTGTGGTCGAGATAGTAGGGACATGGGGCCGGGGAGCCCCACTTTTGGCTCGAAAATCAAGCCAAAGACTGACGACTGGGTCCAGGGACCTGGAGAGCCTGGTAATGGAGGACGTTTTGTCTTCCAATATCATTAATGGCGATCAGGTGTTTCTTCTTCCCTAGGTCATTAATGCGCCCAACCTGAGGGCTTTATAACCCGCATCCCCTCATTAGAAATCTTCTCACTTCATCGTAAGTTATTATCGCCGGTGACTCTCCTGCCACCCTCTGAAAATTGGGGGTAAGCGGCTATGATGTTGTTTTATCCTCAGTTACCAGTGGGTGAAAGGAGGGTCGGTCTCGGAGTACGGGGCTTGGGGCGCTTGTCGTAGGCGAGCACCCTAAATGAAACTTTTGCTCGGAGCCCTGGACTAGTGGATCCTCCCATCCTCTGACAATTGGGGGTAATGGCTATAGGTGTTGTTTATCCCCAGTTGCCAGCGAGTGAAAGGTGAGTCGATTTGAGGTCCGCGGTTCGGTGGTTCTCGCCATGGGCGAGGGCCGTAAATCTTAACGAAAATTTTGGGTACCAAGTTCAGTTGAAGTACCAGCCGATCGTCTCAGACTTGGCTCATTTTGATGAATCCATCCTAGGTGCTTGATTTCCATGCGGGTGTTTTCCGAGCCAAAGGCTAGGGGTCGAGAGACTGAGGGGTCCCTCGTGGATGCTCAAAGTCTATACCGAGTATCGAGCCCCTCCAGCTTGTGAGAAAAGTTAGGGCGTTGTTCGCGGTGCAGGCCAAGCGTCGAGCCCCCCAGCTTTGTGAGAGAGCCGGGTCATTGCTCACAGTGGGTGTCGAAAGTCGAGCACCCTACTTGTGAGAAATCTAGGGCGTTGCTCACAGTGTATGCCGAATGTCGAGCCCCTAGCTCGTGAGAAAGCTAGGGCATTGCTCACAATGTATTCCGAATATTAAGCCCCCAGCTTATGAGAAATCTAGGGCGTTGCTCGCAGCGTATGCCGAATGTCGAGCCCCCAGCTTGTGAGAAATCTAGGGTGTTGCTCGCAGCGTATGCCGAATGTCAAGCCCCCAGCTTGTAAGAAAGCTAGGGCATTGCTCGTAGCGTATGCCGAATGTTGTCGAGCACCCCAGCTTGTGAGAAAGCTAGGGCATTGCTCACAGTGTATGCCGAATGTTGAGCCCCCCAGCTTGTGAGAAAGCTAGGGCATTGCTCGCAGCGTATGCTGAATGTCGAGCCCCCCAGCTTATGAGAAAGTTAGGGCATTGCTCGCATCGTATGCCGAATATCGAGCCCCCCAGCTTGTGAGAAAGCTAGGGCGTTGCCTGCAGCGTATGCCGAATGTCGAGCCCCAACTTGTGAGAAAGCTAGGGCATTGCTCGCAACGTATGCCGAATGTCAAGCCCCCCATCTTGTGAGAAAGCTAGGGTGTTGCTCGCAGCGTATGCCAAATGTTAAGCCTCCAGCTTGTGAGAAAGCTAGGGCGTTACTCGCAGCGTATGTCGAATGTCTAGGGCATTGCTCGCAGCGTATGCCAAATGTTGAGCCCCCTAGCTTGTGAGAAAGCTAGGGTATTTCTCGCAGAGTATGCCGAATGTCGATCCCCCAGCTTGTCAGAAATCTAGGGCGTTGCTCGGTGCGTATGCCGGATGTCGAGCCCCCCAGCTTGTCAGAAAGCTAGGGCATTGCTCGCAGTGTATGCTGAATGTCGAGCCCCCCCAGCTTATGAGAATGCACAAAAAATTGAACCAAAGAAAAAGAAGGGGGAAGAAACAAAGATTACACTTTATTTTTTCTACTATTTTATGTTTACACAAAAATAGGGGAACGTGGTGCCGATTACAGGAGGTCGGTTACATAAGTTCGGTTACAAAAGGAGTCTAGTCCTCCCCTTCGAGGAACTTGATGAGGTGCTCCATGTTCCAGGGCCTCTTCACTATCCTGCCCCCCAGGTCTTCGAGTTGGTATGTGCTGGGGCGTACCACTTCGGAGACTTTATACGGGTCCTCCCAATGAGGGGTCAACTTTCTGTTTTTGCTGGGGTTGGATACTGCTAGCTTTCTGAACACGAGATCATCTTGCTTGATGTCGGTGGGACGGACCTTTTTGTTATAAAATCTCTCAATCCGTTGTTGGTATATGCTTCTTCTGATGACAAATTTTTCTCTGACCTCGTCGATTAAATCCAAGTTGGCTCTGAGGTCTGTTGAGTTGGTCTCCTTATTGAAGGCCATGATCCTGGGTGAAGGGAGCCCGATCTCTAAGGGGATAACTGCCTCAGTACCGTAGGTTAGGTTGAATGGTGATTCGCCCGTGAGGATTCTCTGAGCCCAAAGTATGCTTGGTAACTCGTCGAACAACAGCCCCTTGGTTGAATTATCCAACCGCTTCTTGAGGTCGTCAAGGATTTTACGGTTCACATTTTCGGCCTGGCTGTTTGATTGAGGATGACATATCGATGAGAAGCGCTGCTGGACTCCGATGTCTTTGCAGAATTTCCAAAAGTTCTTGCCCGCAAATTGGGTTCCGTTATCGGTGATGAGTACCTGTGGGATCCCGAATCGACAGATGATGTGCTTCCAGAAAAATTGTTGAGTTTGGTGCTGGGTGATCGTGGCCAGGGGTTCTTCCTCGATCCACTTATCAAGTAGTCGATGGCCACCACCAAGAATTCTCTTTGGCTCGTTGCTTTCGGGAAGGGGCCGACCAAGTCCATCCCCCACATGGCAAAGGGAGTCGGACAGGTCAGCGAGCGGAGGTTGGCTTGTGGAAGCCGCTTCACTAAGGAGAATCTCTGGCAGGGGTCACACTTTTTTGACGAGGTCCTGGGCATTTTGTAACATGGTCGGCCAGTAGTAGCCATGGTTTAAGTCTTTTCTGGTGAGCGACCTGCTCCCCATGTGGCATCCTCCGATTTCCTCGTGTAGTTCCTTCAGTGCGTAGTTGGCTTCATCGGGGGCCAGGCAGCGGAGGTAAGGTCTTCCGTCTACCTTTGTGTGCGAGAGCTTGAAGAGTATCTTGTTGATTATGATGAATCTTTCTGAACGGACTCTGGTCCTTATCGCCTCGGTCTGATCTTGAGGAAGCTCGCCCTCCGCCAGAAACTTCAGGATGGGAGTCATCCAGTTGTCCGATTGAGGCTCGGTGGCAAGGCAGAGGGCCTCGGGGAGGTCGATGCTAGGCTTGAGGAGAACTTCGATTAAGACGGTATGGTTGAGGCCTTCGAAGGACGATGAGGTGAGTTTTGACAAGGAGTCAGCCTGGGCATTATGCTCCCTAGGGATTCGTTCCACCAAGGTGAAATCGAAGGTAGTTAAGAGTTGATGGATTAGCGCCAAGTATCAGACCATCCGAGCGTCACGAGCCTCATACTTCCCAGTGATCTGGTTAACCACGAACTGGGAGTCGCTAAAGGCCCTGATTTGCCTTGCCCCAGCCTTATGTGCCAGTATGAGCCCTACGATCATAGCCTCATATTCTGCCTCGTTATTAGAGGCAGGAAAGTTCATGCGTAGGGAATACTGGAGGATGAAGTTGTCGGAACCTTTGAGGATGACGCCCGCACCGCTTCCGACTTTGCAAGACGAGCCGCAGACATAGACTTCCCAAATCGGGTCTCCTTCTTGAATTTCGTAAGGTTCAGAGATGGTGCACTCTGTGATCAATTCGGCGGGGGCCAGCCCTTTAATGGCTATCCTAGGTTGATAGCTGATATCGTACTAGCTCAGCTCGATCGACCACTTAACTAAGCGTCCAGAATTTTCTGGCATGTGGAGGACGGCCTTGAGGGGGTGATTCGTAAGGACCTGGATCGAG
Source organism: Hemerocallis citrina (assembly GCA_017893485.1). Classification (NCBI taxonomy): domain Eukaryota; kingdom Viridiplantae; phylum Streptophyta; class Magnoliopsida; order Asparagales; family Asphodelaceae; genus Hemerocallis; species Hemerocallis citrina. The sequence goes on along the minus strand of CM030359.1, from coordinate 332,989,945 downwards.
TGAGCCTGAAAATAAGGATGGAGCTTTCGTGCGGCCATGACCAGGGCATAGGCAACCTTCTCCATCTTTGCATACCGGGTCTTAGCTGAGAGCAGGACTTTGCTGACATAGTAGAGAGGCTTCTGAACCCCGTCTTCTTCTTGGACGAGCATGGCACTGAGCGCATTTTTCAAGGCTGAAAGGTATAGCAAGAGGGGTTTGCCTGGTTTGGGTTTGCTTAGAAGTGGGGGGTTGACGAGGTAGGACTTTAGCTGGTCAAATGCCTGTTGCTGGGGGTTGCCCCATTCGAAGCCTTTCGCTCCTCGTAGAGCCTTGAAGAAGGGGAGTGATTTCTCTCCCGACTTGGAGAGGAAGCGGCCGATGGCCACCAGTCTTCCCGTGAGCCATTGAACCTCCTTAATATTTCTGAGAGGGGCCATGTCGATTATGACTTGGATCTTCTCGGGATTTGCCTTTATGTCGCACTGGCTAATGACGAACCCGAGAAATTTTCCCAAGGAGACGTCGAAGGCACACTTGGAGGGGTTGAGCCTCATGTTATAGGACCGAAGGACGCCGAAGGCTTCCTCGAGGTCGGCCACATGGTCTTGCCCTCATCGACTCTTGATGAGCATGTCGTCGACGTATACCTCCATGTTACGACCGATCTGTTCTTTGAAAACTCGGTTGATGAGTCTTTGGTAGGTGGCACCGGCGTTCTTAAGCCCTAAGGACATGACCCGGTAACAGTAGAGACCTTAGTCGGTAACGAAGGACGTCTTGGCGATGTACGGAGGGAACATCCGGATTTGGTTATAGCCTGAAAAGGCATCCATGAAGGTTAGTAGCTCATGACCCGACGTTGCGTCGATCAGAGCATCGATGCTTGGGAAAGGAAAAGGATCTTTGAGGCACGCCTTATTGAGGTCCGTGAAGTCTATGCAGATCCTCTAGCTTCCGCTGGCCTTCTTCACCATCACGACGTTAGCCAGCCATTCGGGATAGTTGACCTCTTGTATGAACCAGGCGGACAACAGTTTGTCCACCTCCACTTTTACTGCTTGTTGCCTCTGCTGGGCGAACTTGCGCCGCTTCTGATGGATCGGCTTGGAACCCCGGGTGAACGCTCAGCTTATGCATGATTAGGTCCCCGAAAATCCCGGGCAAGTCAGATGGGGTCCAAGCGAAGAGGTCGATATTGCGGCGAATACAATCAATTAGGGTCGGTCTCAGATCGGGGGAAAGGGAGCGGCTCACACGGAACCACTTAGACTTGTCTTCTTCCTCGAATGAGACCTCCTCCAATTTGTCTACAGGTTCTACTCGGACTGGTTTCTCTTAGGTGGAAGCTCGACTGCGTCAAGGGAAAACACCCTGCCTCCTACCGCGGTCATGTTGCACGAACGTGCAGATTCCTGGTTCCCTCAGACAACACCGACCCCGAGGTCAGTGAGGAACTTCAGTTTCAGGTGGTGGGCCGAGGTGACTGCTTGAAATGAGCAAAGGCCGGGTCGACCGAAAATGACATTGTATACTGTCATGACGTTGACCACCATGAAGTCCATTGATTCGGTCTGTGTTATAGGGATCGTACCGGCTGTTACATCTAGTGTCACGATCCTTTTGATTTGTACGGGAACGCCCGAGAACCTGTGAAGGGTGTACCCAGCTGGTTTTAACTTATCTCGGGGGAGCTTGAGGTTTTCAAATGCTTCTAAGAAAAGGATGTTGACAGAGCTTCCGTTGTCCACGAGAATTCGGCAGCCTTCGAAGTTTGCCATGACGAGGTTGATGATGAGGGCATCGTAGTGCGAGAGCCGGACACCCTCCAGGTCTTATCCGGAGAAGGAGGCTGCCCGCTGCTGAACCTGGGGGGAGGTATGGTCTCAGACAGAATTAACTTCTCGCAGGAAGGACTTATGGGAAGTTTTGGATTCCCTTCCCATGGGTCCGCCATGGATGCAGTGTAGGATGGCCTGCCCTATAGTCTCCTCGAGCTCGGGGTCCTTTTCGGGTCGCCGGTTGATCATTCGAGGGGGAGGCGAAGGCCTCGGATTCCTCGAATCCCTCCGGTCCCTTGGGTTGGCCCGGGTGAACTCTCTCAGGTACCTTCGCTGTATGAGGACCTCGATCTCGTCTTTAAGGGCACGACAATTGTCTTTCTCGTTCCCATTGTCCCGGTGAAAGTGACAGTAGAATCTCTGGTCCCGCTTCTTGTTGTTGCTCGGTCGGGGAGGGAGTCGGGAGATCCCTTTTTCCTCGATCTCCAAGAGGATGACTTTTATGTTCTGGGTCAGCAGCATATATCTTTCAAAACGGAGGACCGGAGGAGGCCTTTTCAGACCAGCTGCATCTTTTGTGGCTTTTTTGGCAGGCTCGGCGTCGTCCGCCTTGCGCTTCCCTTTGGTCATGGCTTCTTTGGTGCCCTCAAGGTGCAGAGCCTCTTCTGCTCGAATGTACTTCTCGACCCTGTTGAGGAGGTCGAAGAAGTCGATGAGTGGTTTCTTGGCTAAGGAAGCCTTCAGTTGTTCGTGGCGAACATTGTGCCGAAAGGCCGCAAAAGCGACGCCCGCATCGAGGAAGAAGACTGACCTAGCATCAGCGGTGAACTTCTGAACGAACTCACGGAGTGGTTCCCCTTCCTTCTGTATGAGGTCCAGAAGGGACGCGCTCGTCTTCTCGACCTTCCTGCTAGTTACAAAATAGGCTAGAAAGCTTGCTTCTAGCTGGTCTAACGAGAAGACCGAGCTGAAGATGAGCTTCGAGAACCATTTCCGAGCTAGGCCAAGCAGGGTGGTAGGAAAGGTGCGGCATAGAAGAGGATCCGAAGCGCTGTGAATCAACATAAGGGTTTTGAAGCCTTCCATGTGATTAGCGGGATCACCCTTGCCGTTGTATGTCTCGAATTGGGGAGGCTTGAAAGGGGATCTCGGCTTCCAAGATTTGAGTGGAGAATGGGTGTCAGTTCGGCCTGTAACCATGGCCTGGCAATGACCCACCCTCACCGAGATGGGGGAGGAAGTTCTTTATCCCGGAGGCATCGAAGGATGGCGTCTTCTTGTTCTAATGGGCGGGTCGATCCGTGGAATTTGCTACCCCTGGCTTCTGACCAAGGGTAGAGTTGTTGCGCGCCTCGGTCCTAGGACCGTCTCGGATTGCCTGAAGGACCTCGTTCTTAAAATTTTTGAACTTGGCCCTCGTTACGGAGGCCGGCTCCACAAGACCACGCGAGGGTGGAGATCCTCGGGCTAGTTCCCGTTCTAGGGTTGGCTGTCTGCCGTGGTTCGGGACTGAGTTGGAAGCGGCCCCTCCCCTTATTCGGCTGGCCTGCCGATTCTGAATGACGTGCCACAAATCAGTCGCTACTGAGTGAGAAGCGCCTGGCCCAGGTCCGGCCGCGCCATTGGCCCGTGGTTGGTTAGAGCCCTGGGCGTCCACACGGCTATGAAGAGGAGGAGGGTCAGGACGACGTCTAGAGGTGACGGCCCTTCTCGCTTTGGGAGCCATGAAAGGGCCTGAATTCGCGATGATATACTTGGCTGGGATTGGACCGGTGTCAGTACCTAATGTTCCCACAGACGGCGCCAACCTGATATTGTTTGTTTTTGGGTGTGGGGGCAACAGGTGTGAGTTCTTGTAATTTGTGAAGTGGATGCGGTACTGACGTTGATCCAATCCTAGGTTGTAGGATCGGCTCAGGAGTAGTAGAAGAGAGGTAGAGACCGGATGCTCAGCTCGGATCTCGTAGCTCGGTTCGGATCTTCATAACTCGGATCGGACTTTTGTACGTGCACACTGCCTAGAAACATCGTAAGAAGTTCCGGCGACAGGCCCTCTGACGATCTAGTCAGCCACTGAGGAAGCAACAGTAGCTAGAGTTCATGTGAGAAATTTTTTATTACCTTTGAAAGTGGAGAAGGGGTCTGGTATTTATACGGGTATCTGACCCTACTGGGCTAGGTCAGACCCGTTTGCCTATGGGCCTAAAGTGGTAGAGGGCCCTTTTGACCCGTTGACCTGATGATCATGGAGGAGCGAAATCTGAGGAGATCTGGTGGGGCCATCTCATTTATACCATATCAGTAATGCTTCATTTTGTTGGGCAGTATAAATTAGCCTTTACTTCATCCTTGGAAGTATAAAACACTTAGTAATTTGCCATTATGATGCAAATGTTGGTGGTGATTTAGCTGACATCCAGGACTGAAAGCATTACAAGTGTAAGAACTGATTTGGTGATAGATATTTGGAAGGTCCTCTAAGGTCTCGATCATTCAAATTTCAATATTGGCAAATTTCAACAGATTTAAAGTTTACGTGATAATTGGAGTCGTTGTGGGAACATGGTTGGAATAGGTATTTGCGACATTGCAGTATTAATTATTATATAGCTATTGAAGTCATTTTATTGTTATTGATGTGCTTCAATGTTTCTGTTGCATATTATTCCAAAATTGATATAGTCTTCTTGTATTAGTGAGGGTGGAGCATCTTAAGCCTAATAGATTGGTTATTCAATTGTTGCGGCCATACATATGATGCATCAGGTGTTTGAAAACTTCGGTACTGCCCTCTATTGTTATGGCTTTATTTCAATGCTGTTAGATTTGGCAGTTTTGCTGAGGGTGCATCTTGCTCTCAAAGTAGGAAACTATTCTCTTTCTGGCCACATTAATTAGTGTATGCCTTTATATTTGATATCAGTACTCAGTAGTGATGGTGGATGCTTTGCATGTATCTTGTTTCTAGTTTGCAGTGGTCTGTGAAAAGAGGATGCATTTAGAATGTATATATTAAGCATTGTGTCAAATGTCTTGTTCAGTTTGGCCAATCTTGCAGATTCATTCTATGCAATGTCTCTATGGTACTTGCTAGGACGTGCTATACCACAATGAAATTTGCGGCTATCTGATTTACTATATATATATCACTAATTAATGTTATTTTGTAGCAAAAAAATTCTTACCTTGACGTTGTTAACGGATGGGTGGATAAATCGGTTTTAAAGAAATGGAGAGACCATAAGAGCTTCCTAAAAGGAAAGTACTATGTGCCAGAGAGAATCGAGACTGAGAATGCGAGGGAGGTTCCCGTAGGTGTTGTTGTAAAATCTACCACAACTCGTAGTGCTAATAGCAAAAACACACCACAAGCAATATAAACTACAAAGACTTTGGTGAACCAAGAACAAGCCACTACGATATATCTAAGATCTCACAAGAACACAATCAATATGCAGAGATAACCAATACTTCTTATTCCCCAAGAAATACAAAGATTATAAAGAGATTACAACTCTCAATCTCTTTCTCTCACCTTTGAAACACTCGGCACAATCCCCTCTTAAAGTTGAACATTGATAACGGCCCACCTCTTTAATTCATCGATGGATTAGATCCACACAAACCCTAGAGTCGACAACCATATATATAGCCCCCAAGTAAATCCTGAAAGATAAACACAAATCCAGCTTATTGGGCATTAAACTTATCAGCCCAAATAACACGCATTGTCGATGTCGATCGACCGCACCCCAAGGTCGGTGGACTGCAATGTGTAAAGCCAACTCCTGAAATCTTGATCGGTCGACCGTTTCACTCTCTGTTGAACCCTGTACACTTGAAGAACCTCCTACAGTCAGGGTCGGTCAACCGCAACTCTCCAGACTGCACTCTTCTACTTGCTATTGTCTTCTTTTGCTGTCTTCGTCTCCTCATCTTCTTCTCCAACTTCAAGTACTCCGTGCCTACATGTATTTGAGGCCACAATCCTAACAATCTCCCACTTTGATCAAATACACAACGCTTCAAAATTATTGAAATCTTTACCTCGCATTATCTCTGCCAATCTCTCCCTTTCATGAAAGACTCAAGTACTCTCCACTCTCTTAAAGAGCACCTCTGCCACTCCACCATGTGGAGTGCACCAACCACCCCTCATCGCTTCATGAAGGATGTGCTCCACCAATCGCATAGAGCACGAATACCGGAGAAACAACCTCTCGTGTCGGATTCCGTGTTACAAGACTCCCCAACTCATAGAATCTCCATTAACACCGGACATTGTTCAAAGCATCTCAATGCACCCTATGCACTATACGTCTCCGTGGACGACACCTCCACAAAATTTGATTGATTGCGGATTACTGACTACAGTATCCCAACTATCGTGAACTGTACCGTTACTGATTACTGTTTATTGATTACTGTTGCTGAGTACATGAACCTATAGGATTCACCACTATAGTCGAAACGTTCACTTGATTGTATGCACCCGAACCTATGGTATAAGACGCAGGATTGCATGCATTAGATAGATTAATAAAAAACTGATAGACATAAGATTGACAATGAGCATAGACACTTGCATTTTGATCATTGTTTATCGTTTATCGATTGCTAATTATTGAATATTGTTTACCGATCATTGATGATTGAATATTGTTTACTGATCATTGCATTGTTGTTTACTGTTTATCCATTGCATTATCGACTATTGTTACCGACTCTTACTTTCTTGATCATGTTATCGCCTGATATTTATTGACTTTGATATCGTTCAAATTTCTTGTTCTTCATATACCGCTTGCCACTACTTGCGGCCCGTAGCTTGCTCTAACGGGTGCCATCTATCTTTCTTTGAGTTAATATTTATACAGGTACAGATGATGAGATACTGAAGGATCTTGACATACTGTTATTATATTTCATAATCTCGGGCTAATTCTATAAGTTCTTGTATCTTAGATATTGGTTATCCATGTTATTATTGTTCATGTGATTATTATTATTTTATTGTTGAGCTTATCAGTATTGTACAGCTTATGGATGATATGAGTTTGTATACTTATATCATTTGGGCCTCAGTTATGTGCTCATATTTTCGTATAACGGGAAGCGTGGCATGACAGGATTTTTAGTGGTATCAGAGCCCATGTTGGGCCCTAATCAGTTTCTGCCCTAACAGGTTAGACTCTAACCAGGTTGGGGATTAACCAATTTGGTTAATATGTGATCCAAGCCAGGTTCGAACTATGTTAAGCTCAACAATATGCACACCGCATTAATCACATGAACATGTAATAACCATCATGCAATCTGGATACTAATCTTATTCGGTCCATTTTGATCCCTTTATATTCAATTCTTTCATTCCTTGTTTCATTCTGTCTCTTACAGTCGTCCTCATTGTTGATTCCTTCTTGGATATAAATTTATTCTTTTACTACCCATATTATCTTCGATTCTGGTGCTATCATTTTTATTTTTTTTTCTGTTCGGTTCATCATACAAATCACGTGGTCTACAAAGACATGCTAGCGGCTTGGATCATCACCATGAGAGGAGGTGTTTTCGTTCACCCTATGGTGTGCTAGCAGAGTCCCAGGATCCCAGATAGTATTCAAAATCCCAAGTCGTCAGGAGTTCGAATTTCATGCGAGAAAGATACCGTTTGGACCTGTCAAGGATATGGTGAGCCACGAGGCAAATTGCTGGATATAATGGACGTTGATGACGGAGTCTTCCCGATCAGAGTGGCGCAGCGGAAGCATGGTGGGTCCATAATCCACAGGTCCCAAGATTCCCATGTTGCTTCTCATTCTTTGTAATATTTACTTCTTTTTCATACATCCAATTCATCATCGTTCATCGATTCATTATTTGATATCAATCTTATCCATCTTCCTTCTTATTTCGGTGTTGCCACCACTTCATTTCTTTCCCTTTAATTCTCTGTTTTATTATCTCACAAGTTTGTTTTTGTCATGTCCTACATTCCGCCTGAATTAATTTCGAGGACAAAATTATGTTTGTAAGGTGAGTAGAATTTGTAACCCTCATTTCCGATTATACTGATTTGTATTTTATTTTCTTCGTATTATTGTATTTAAATTTTTCTGTATTTCTCCTTGTTCTTTTAAACCATATTACCTACATTCGATGGTTAGTATTATTTTATTGAGCCCATTTCACCCTATAGTTTGTAAGCCCATATTAAATTCCTAGATCCTTCTAGAATTATTTATTTTATTTTCTAGCCCAATCTATTTTAATTGCAATTATTTTCTTCTATCGCAGCCACCCTACAAATTATTTCTTATTGTGAAGCCTAACTCAATTATTTAATCCCTTATCTTATTTTTATGTGTAGCCACACTCAAAACCCATACTATTATTACTATTGATTATTTGAAGTTTAGACCCAGCTCAATATTTTATTTTATTTTTGTTTATTAAATGTTAAGCCCAATCTATTATTATATTGGATTCTTTATTAAGAGTCCATGATTCAATCCCACCCCAACCCAACAAATCATAACAACTAGAACCCTTTCTGCTCCATAATTGAATCCATTATAATCTATTAATACAAAATCATAACATGCCCCACTAACCCTAAATCAATTACCTATTAATCACCATATTATAATATCATAACTATTATTATTATTAATATACCCTATTATTATTAAATCCCCCAAAATTTCGTATCAGAGCCAGGTTAGGCCCTAACCAAGTTTAGGCTAAAACAGAATTCATCCCGTACAGTTGTCCTCATTGTTGATTCATTCTTGGGTATAAATTCATTCTTTTGCTACCCATACTATCTTTGATTTTGGTGCTATCATTTTTTTTATTTCTGTTAGGGCCATGGGTAAGGGATTAAATAAGATAAGGGATTAAATAATTGAGTTGGGCTTCACAATAAGAAATAATTTGTAGGGTGGCCAGGATAGATTCTATCTAAAAGAATAATAGTAACATGGTGGGACCTGCGGATTATACTATTATTTGTAGGGTGGCCACGATACAAAGAAGGAGAAGCAACATGAGAATCTATCTAAAAGAATTGAATATGAAGGGATCAAAATAGATCGAATAATACTAGTATGCAGATTGCATGATGGTTATTACATGTTCATGTGATTAATGTGATGTGCCTTTTGTTAAGCTTAACATGGTTCGAACCTGGCTTGGATAACATATTAGCCAAATTGGTTAATTCCCAACCTGGTTAGAGTTTAACCTGGCTAGCACATTAGCCTGAACCTGGTTAGGGCCTAACCTGGCTCTGATACCACTAAAAACCCTGTCACACCCCACTTCCCGTTACACGAAAATACGGGACGTAACTGAGGCCCAGCGAATGATATAAGTATACCAACTCATATCATCCATAAGCTGTACAATACCGGTAAGCTCAATAATACAATAATAATAATCACATGAACAATAATAGCATGAATAACCAATATCTGAGATACAAGAACTTACAGAATTAGCCCGAGAATATGCAATACAATAACAGTACGTCAAGATCCTTCAGTATTCCATCATCTGTACCTGTATAAACATTAACTCAAAGAAAGATAGATGACACCCGTTAGAACAAGCTACGGGCCGCAAGTAGTGGCACGCAGTTAAACAATAAAAGGATGCTATATTAAGAACAAAAAATTTGAACGATATCAAAGTCAATAAATATCCGGCGATAACATTATCAAGAAAGCAATGGTCGGTAACAATAGTCAATAATGCAATGATCGATAAACAGTAAACAACAATACAATGATCGGTAAACAATATTCAATAATCAATGATCGATAAACGATAAACAATGATCAAAATGCAAGTGTTTATGCTCAGTGTTAATCTTATGTCTATCAGTTTTTTATTAATCTATCTAATGCACGTAATCTTACGTCCCATACCACAGGTTCCGGTGCATACAATCAAATGAACGTTTCGACTATAGTGGTGGATTCTACAGGTTCATGTACTCGGCAACAGTAATCAATAAATAATAAGCATTAATGGTACAATACATGATAGTTGGGATACTGTAGTCAGTAATTCGCAATCAATCAATAAAATAGTAATCAATATTAGTAATCAGTACGGGAAACACGGGCCCCTCCTCCAAGTACAGTCTCCTATAATATCCACTACTAAGTCGTTTTCCTTTTTACCCCGGGTTTTCATTATTAAGGGATTAAATAATAATAGGGTAATAATTGGGTAACTATTTCTTATTGTGAAGCCCAACTCAATTATTTAATCCCTTATCTGAATTTCGTATCAGATCCAGGTTAGGGCCTAACACTGACGGATTCTCAATCCGACTTACATAAAGGAGATGAGGAAGTCATATCGATCTAACTGATACATCTCATTTTCCTAAAATGTTTCTCTGGCCTATAAATACCACCCCTCCACTTTAGTTAGAAGGTAATCAAGAGTTTCTCTCTCAAACTCTCTTTCTCTCTCTGGTTCTGACTTGAACGTCGGAGGGTGTGCCGCCGGGGCTAACCCCTGGTGTTTCAGGCTTTTTGCAGGTCCATCGACTGCATCAGCAACCATCGGATCCAGATCACCGTGTTCAATCAACGATCTAGGTTCAATCTCAAGAGCTCTAACCGCATTTCACGGTGAAGATCAAATGTCAGGTTTTTAGTAGTTTCCATCAAATATTAATTCACTATATGTTTGCGCCCACACCGAAATAAGCAGCAACAGTCTACAAATGGTTTGTTGTCTCATCCTTTACCCTGCGTACACCATGGACGCACCTCATCCCACCACAATGTTTCTTCTCCACAAGTAGAGCAATCAACACGTTCGGTCGGCTTGTTAACCTGATAACCCAGCTCGAAATTTTGGTATGCCCGACCTTGCCCAAGCCCGTCCATCTAACCCAGCCCGATGTTGCCCGGTCCCCACCTGACCTGCTAGTTTGCCCGGCCCGACCAGACCCGAGGCCCGTCACCAAATACACATATATTTATTTTTAAAATAATCTTTATTGTTGCTTTAGTGGGTTTGGGAGCATGAAAATGTAATTATCTAGTGTTAACATATCCAACTACTTAACCAATTTATTTAAAATACACATATTGTTCCCCTAAATTAAAGGACTAACTATTAAAATTTACCATGGGTCGACCCATCTCACTGGCTTGCCTGATCGGCCAGACTCGACCCGACTCGGGTCACGGGCACCAGGTTGGGTTTGGACACCTCCATTCAAAGTTTGGACAGCCCGACGAAGCCCGACAATGTCCCGCCGCCCGGTGGCTCTACTCGTGAGCCACCTAGCCCGACAAAATCTAGCCCGACCTATTGACAGCTCTATTCTCAAGTTAGATTTTGAGAGAATTGCATCAACATTTTATATATAAATAAATTTCATTTAACGCTAATGAGTTTTTCCCTATTTGTATCGGACCTTACTTAACTTATTTGTGTGTAGCATTTTACCCTATGATTTAAGTTTTTTTTGGCACCCACCTGAAATGTGTGTCCTACTAGCTAAGTCATTTGAAAAAGCTTCATTCATACTGAAATAAACATAAACCTAATTAGTCCAAAAACCTTAATCAAACAAGACAAATTATCAGATTATCAAATTAAAACCCTAATCAATCCTAATTAGTCCTAATTAACAAATTCAAATGTCCAGACTAACAAATTAACATAACAAATTTACAAATTAGTAACAAATTCAAACATTACCTTAATTAGTCCACAAACCCAAATTAATCCCCAATCTCTAATCCAAAATACTCCACAATCACTAATTATTACTCACAATATCACAAATAATAACAATCTTAGCTGACTGCAAAATTTATCATAATCATAGCTAGTTAGAGTTCAGAATTATATGCCTAGGGTTTGAGAGAGAGAGAGAGAGAGAGAAAGAGAGAGAGAGAGAGATGGAGGAAGAACATGACGACAACAAGGGTCACCGTCGGGGTGCGAGCTTAGTTGGCTAGGGTTAGGATTCCGGGGTGGGGGGCGTGCAAAAGGCCGCGATGTAAAGGTGGCATCCAGGCCACTCGGGCCGGGCTCAAAGATTTCGTGGGCCGGGCCAGGCCGGGCTAGGTGAGGAAAACCTAAGCCCGGACCTGGCCCTCGGCCCAAGGGTGAGGGTCGGGCAGGTTTTTTAGTATAATTTTTTTTAAAGGAAGATGGAAAATCAAGCATTAAATTGTAATTTCATAACAATCGCATAAAACTAATAAATAAAAGAAATTGAAACCAAATTTAAATTGATTTAATAAATTACAACTTGTTAAATAAAATGAAGTTCTTGAATATAATTTCATACAAATTAGATCAAATTACAAAATAAGAGAATTATTTGAATTTAGAGATCGAGATGACCTCTATTTAGATTGAAGAGAAGGCATTTAGAAAGAAAGCAAGTGTACGTTTTAAAATTTAAATTAAAAGAAACAGCTATATATTTGACAACTAATAATTTAAAACAACAAAATTAAATAAAGAGAAACAACAAAATTTAAAACTAACAACAATCTATCTCAACTAAAAAATAACAATAATAACAAGAACTAGTGAGTATTGTATGTATGTTTACCACTTTACCAAATTTATAAATAAAATCTAAAAAATGAGAGGAAGAAGTTCAAGAAAACCCAAACTAATTAAGAAATATAGATGAGAATAATCAACTATGTTAAATCTACAAATTAAACATATACTAAAATATCGTACGAGTGTTTGAAGTTTGAAGAATGAAAGTTGAGAGAGTTGAGACTTGAGAGCTTGTAGTAGTGTTGATTGTTGTTGTTGATCACTTGATTGTTGTTGATTGTTTATCCTTGCAAAATGTAGTAGAAACTTGATTTGTTGAGAGATAGTGGAGAGATTTGAGACATAGTAGAGAGATTTGAGTGAATTAGTGAAGAGAAATGAAAGAAATGATGTTATATATATAGAATATGCATTTTTTTTGATTTCCTAAAGTACCCCCCAAAACTAGCTAGTATAGATCTGTTGGGGGGCAATTCGGTAATTTTCAATTTTTAAAAAAAATTCTGAACAAAAAATAATAATAATTACCCAACGGTCGGCCCGGACCGGCACGGGCCCAGGCGGGCCGGTTCAACCGGTCCCGGTCTGAAACCGGGTCGGGCCTAGCCGGGCTTTTTTGGAAAAAAAGGAGGCCCAAACCGGACCCTTGGTTTGGGGGGTCGGTCCCGGGTTGAGCCCATAAAAGAGGGGTCCGGGCCGGGTCGGCACGGACCTGTTGCCACCTATGGTGATAGAAGAGAGTGCAAGGGCGACGGGCGTAACTGAGAAACTATGGGGGCCCCGCATAGTGGGCTAGGATTAGAGAGAGAGTGTGTGTCACACCCCGCTTCCCATTATACGAAAATACGGACACGTAACTAAGGCCCAGCGAATGATATAAGTGTGCCAACTCATATCATTCATAAGCTGTATAGTGCCAGTAAGCTCAATAATACAATAATAATCACAGGAACAACAATGTAATATAATAACCAATATCTAAGATACAAGAACTTAAAAAATAGCTAGAGAATATACAATACAATAACAGTCTGTCGAGTTCTTCCAGTAACCCATCATATGTACCTGTATAATATTTACTCAAAAGAAAGATAAATAGTACCCGTTAGAGCAAGCTACGGGCTGCAAGTAGTACACGTAAAATAGGAACAAAAAACAAGGCATAACAGGGAAAGCAATAAGAACTGTGAATTCAATACGGAACAAACTTGATAACGAGAAACAATATACATAACAAGAAGAAAACAAGAACTGAACAAGTCTCAAAATATAACCAATGAGAACAAGGAATCATGTAATGGAAAACATGTCATGTAACCAGGAATCATGCAACTTGCAAACCAGAATCATATAAACTTGTAAACAGGTAACATGTAACTTGTAAACAGAAATCATGTAACATGTAAATGAGAATCATGAAACTGGTAAACATGAATCATATAGCTTGTACACAGGAAATATAACATGTAAACAAGAATATGCATGTGCTCAGTGTTAATCTTAAGTCTATTCATTTAATCAGTCCTATCTAATGCACGCAATCATGTGTCTCATACCACAGGTTCAGGTGCATACAAACAAGTTAACGTTTAGACTCTAGTGGCAAATTATACAAGGTCAAGTACTCTGGAAATCATGAAAGAAGAAAACATGTAGTCAAGGAGTCTAGAGGTGGCCCCCGTATAGTCTAGAGGTGGCCCCCGTCACCCATGACGTGGCAATTAGTTTTACGTGGCACTTAGTTCCATGTGACTTGTCAACGTGTAATCAGGTAATCATGTAATCATGTAATGGAATCTAAAGGTGGCCTTCGTCACCCATGATGTGCCACTTAGTTCCATGTGAAACTTAGTTCCATGTAACTTGTCACAGAAATCACTAGCTTGGAAAACATGGGCCCCCTTCCGAGTACAATCTCCTATATCATCCACTACTAGGTTTTACCTTTATTACCCCAGCTTGTTATTCTTTTATAATCATTAAACATGAATATGAGACAATAACAACGGGTATCAAGACATGATCGAGAGAGTAATCAAAGGCTATGCAAGGCATGTAATGTATTTAGATTCATAATGCAAGGAACAAACACATTCATATTTAAAATCATGAAAATACAAATAATAGACAGCAAGATGTTGTTGCACAAAAATTCACTTTCCCGCTGCTACAGAAAATTGAATTCAGTTTCGTCAGGAGTTATAGAAACTAGATTCCTTGCCGGTTCTGATGCATATTTACACGATACATTTCAACTATAGAAACATGGTCTACTAGCTAGTTCTTTATGAGTTTGCTGTGCAGGAAGCAACTCAGCATCAAGTTAATATATAGATAATTCATCTAAAAACTTAACTGAAACTCTTGCAAAATTATAATTAAGTTCCAGACATTGGTAATTAATAATCTTAAAATTCCCAAGTCTAAATTCTTAAGTTATTCTACTGTTCTAATTAATTTAACATGTCAGTGTAATTATAAACAACAAATCTAGAATTTCGATAGTACATTAGTAAAACCTAAATATTTTTGAATTCTATAAGTCAGATTGAGAATCTGTCAAGTGATCTGGATTCCTCACACAGAGGGCTACAACTTTTATTCAGAATTTTCCAAGTGGTTATAATTGCAACTGGGTCAAAAGTTCAAGTCTTTACTGGTCTAGTGTTCTAACAGCAGTTTAGGATCAAGTTTACATGTATATAACGGGTCTGGAAATCAATCCAAAAATATCATAAAAATTGTTTTAAAGCTCCCAGTCATGTCCAATAGCATTCAAAAAAATTCCAAGTTTAAATCTTGCTATTAACAAGGTGTTTCAATTAGTGAAACAGGTCATCACGCTCATAATTAACAATCTGAAATTTATAAACTCAGCGGTACAAAAAATGCGATAACTTACTTTCTACAACTCAAAATTTATATCCATGGAATGTTCCAGAGACTAGATTCAACGGGATTCTAACTTTCATTTATAAAGGTTCATCTAATTCTAACAGCAACAGGGTCGAAAGTTCACTACAATACATACTAGGCATCGGGACAACAACATGGTAAGTTTATCTAACGACAATTGAGATGTACAAAGTGCATATACTACTGCAAAATATTAACATAGCTTTCATGACTAGTAGTTCAAGGGTATTTCTATGATTACCAATATGAAAACATTCAATTTCTACAACAACAATTATAGAATTAAATATTTATACTACCACACGATAAAAATTATCAATCTTGACTTGTATCTATCTACTTATGCTTCTTGTCATGTGTTCATGTAATGCACACACATGTACGGAACTAACAAGAATCAAATATACACAAACGGGTCAAGATTTAATCAATATGGGAAATGAATGAGATTATGTCACGACGAGTCAATCAACCTACTTGCGGGATTCAAGGCAAAACTTGTACTAGAACAAGAAGAGTGTACAAGGGAATACTTGCCTTTTAGATAGTTATTCCGAATATGAATGAAGATGATACGAAAAGATCCAACGGTGGCAACATGTGCAACTACATAGATAACAACACATGCAAACTACAGCAACGGCAGCACGTGCATCCCACGGGACAGCGGCGACACGTGATAGTAAAAGAAATAACAGCAATGAGTGGGAGATGGCAGTAACACAGCGAGGGACAGCAGTAACACGGTGAGAGACGGCAGCTACCCCCAGGGCAGTGGCAACAGGTTAGGTAGTGAATGTAGTAAGAGGATGTCAGGGCAATGGAGGGGGTCTCGGGGTACTGCGGTGGAGTGCGCCAGGGGGAGGTCCTGCGGGTGTGTAGTGGTGCTTGGTGATGGAGTTTCGGAGGTAGCAATGGCGGGGTTGCAGCAGCGAGGTGGTAGAGCAGCAACAGAGAATCGGTTGTTGTGATGACGAAGAGGGTTGTAGGTCGCTGTGGTGGCAGGGAGGACGCGGTACACAAGGGCTCAACAATAGGGCATCGGGGGACTAGGGGCAGCACAAGGTGGAGCAATGGTGATGGGTTTGTGGGAGGCAGGAGGGCGGAGCTCAAGGGTCGAAGTCGCTGCGGTGGGGTGTTGCGGTCAGTAGACGGGGAGGAGGCGGTGGAGAAGGCAATGGTGATGAGGGCAGGGGCAACAGGTGGTCACGGAGGTTATCGAGGTAAAGGCAGGGTGATGATGGCGGTGAGGAGAGAAGGCGACGAGGGGCAAAGGCGGTGAAGAAGAAGGGTGACTCAGGTTGTAGCGATGGTAAGTATAAGAGTAGGGCATCGACGAAGAGGAGGTTGAAGATGATGACGAGGCTGGCGACGTGTAGCGTCGTTCGGTGGTGGAAGCACGGGGTCGTGGGCACTCGAGGGCATCGATTGCAGTGGATGGTGATGGTAGGGCATCGAGGAGCAGGAGCGATAGGGTGATGAGGGTGGAGGATGATGGAGTTCGGCAATGGTGTAGAGGAGCAGCGAGGAGTTCAGTTGTGCTTATGGCTCGAGCGGTGGCAGCGACTGAAGTGCATCCCAGCCGTCGAGGAAGCTGTGGCGATGCTGCGGTGGAAAGGAGAGGATTGTTGTGATGCTGCGAGGGAGGAGCGTGACAGGACTTGAGGTACTGCAATTGTGGTGCGTGAGAAGCAAGCAGCGAGCACGGCTTGCGGTGCGGCTGGCTGCAGTGAGGAGCAACGACAATGGCAAGGCTGCAACTCGACGGTGAGGAGAAAGATATGGTCGATGATGAGGTGTGGAGGTGGCGCTGGCTTGGAAGATGAAGGCAGGCAAATGCTGGCGATGGTGGCTCAGGGCGCAGCGAGAGGGCAAAGGGAGAGGAAGACAGTGGTGGCGTGGTGGTGAGACTGTGGGGAGAGGCTTCGATGGCGCTCGGTGGTGGGAGAAACGGTGGGTTTGACGAGGCTCAGAGTTGGCAAGCGGCTCGGAGGGAAGGTAATAGTTGAGGGCTTGGGTGAGGGGCAACACTGATCGAGATGGTGGAGAAGTGCTGGGGCGGAGTCGGTCAGTCAGGGGAAGGTGCTGAGATGGAGGGGCTTCGACAGTGCTGGAGGTGCGGCAGAAGGGCTCGGTGCTGACGAGGGTGACGATGGGTGGCTTGCTGGCGTTGGGTTACGGCAACAGAAGAAGAAGACGGAAAGAACAAGGAGAAGAGAGAGAGAGAGAGGATGGGTTGGCTGATGTGATTAGGATGGTTAATTACATTAGGATTTAAAAGATAATTAGGGGGATAATGGGGCAGTTAGGGAAGAGATTAAGGAGGAGGATTATCAGGGTATTCAGATTAATGAGGATATGGAGAGATTAAGGAGGAGGTGACTGTGTGCAGTTGAGAGTTTGTAGGGGTACTGAGTTTTAAATTGGTGGGCTTGGCTTTAAGTAGTTGGGCTTAACATTAAGAAAATAATAATAAGGCTAAATATAAAAAAAGTACACAAAGTTTTGGGCCAGTTTAAAAAAAGCACAAATTTTTTTTTAAAGGACACAATGTTTAATTTAACTCTACTGGGTTAGTTAGGGTTAGGGTAGGGTTTAAAAAAATCACTTTCATCTTTCATTTGTGTTTAAAAAATCCACATTCATCTTTTATTTGCGTTTAAAAAAACATCACTTAACTAATCAGATGTTTAAATAAACCCCCCCGAACTAACCCTAACCCTAACCCTAACCCTAACTAACCCAGTGGAGTTAAATTAAACATTGTGTCCTTTTTTTCTAAAATAAAAAAAAACTTTTGTGTACTTTTTTTAAACTGACCCAAAACTTTGTATACTTTTTTTTTATATTTAGTCTAATAATAATAATATTGGGCTGGGTCTGAACTCCAAATTATATTAAATAATCAATAGTGATAATAGTATGGGTCTTGGGTTTGGTTAACAGAAACGGGATTCACATTATAAATAAAAGATGGATTTTAAGAAACAACCCATAAATAATAATGATAATAATAGTAAGAATAATAAGAATATCTAACAAAATAGGATTTGGGTTAAAACATTAACAATTTACCAAATAAGGAAAAAATAAACTTATAAAATGGAATAAGATTTGTATTAAAATATATAGTCATTTGAAAATAATTACAAATACAATTAATGATTAGAAATGAAGTTTAATAGGAGATCCAAATATAAATTTAAACAAAACGAATTTTGGAAAACGGAATTTTTTTTTATAAAGAATCGGAACACGGAAGATACACAGAAAATACATATAGTTGGAAACGGGATTACAGAGAGAAAAGGAGGGTGTTGGGGGGGGGGGGGGGGGGAGAGAGAGTGAGGGGCGAAGGGCTAGAGTGAGCGACGGTGGGGATGACGACTGCAACCGAGGGGGGGGGGGGGGGGGGGGGGGGGAGCGGCAGGAGTGAGCTGGAATGAGAGAGGAAAAGTGACAAATTTGGATATTGTGTGAATAAGGGTTGGGAGTTGGGTTTTCTATACCTTAGGCTACCTCGGTGTTTTTTTTTCAAAAAAACATCGGGGAATCACTACCCACGCTGGCCTTTTTTTTTTAAATGCCGGAGACATCCCGGGGCAACTACACATGCGGTGGGGTAGTTTCGCCTGGATAAGTCCCTTCTTTTGTAGTGTGTGTTTACTTTGTGTATCCATCATGTAACCCACTTTTCTTTCTGTTAAAAAAAAATTCTATAAAAATAAAAATAAAAATATTACCCACTTTCTTATTTGTTTGATTACTAGATTTGCCCTTAGGCACGTGTCTACGGCATGTCTTCAGAACGATACAGCATATGAAAAGCCTTGTAACAGTAAATCAACAATTATGTAGCTCAAGTTTGATTAGTATGACAATAAATAGTTGTAAATAAAAGTCCATGTTTCCATATATATATATATATATATATATATATATATATATATATATATATATATGGAAATGCTCCATTGAAAACAGGTTTGTTTTCACCGGGTTGGAAAACAGCGATCTGAGCCATTGGATCGCTCTTGATCGTGATCAACGACTCATATCTGAGCCACCCATCACCCATCTCACTTAAGTGGCAGAGGATTAATTTGGGAATTTCGTCCCAAATAACTCTTCGCCTTAAGGATTCTAAAAAAATGAATGAACTTAGGCCATTGTTTGAAACAACGGCCTAGGTTATAAAAATTAAGAACATAGGCTGTTGTTTTTATAGCCTAGGCCGTTGTTGGGAACAACGGCCTAGGTTTATTCATTTTTTTAGAGCGAATCAGGTAAAGAGTTATTTGGGACGAAATTCCCAAATTAACCCTCTGCCATTTAAGTGATAACGGGTGATGGGCGCAGGCGATCTGAGCCGCTGATCACGATCAAGAGCGATCCAACGGTCCAGATCGCTGTTTTCCAATCCGTAAAAACAAACTCGTTTTCAATGGAGAATTTCCTATATATATATATATATATATATATATATATATATATATATAGAGAGAGAGAGAGAGAGAGAGAGAGAGAGAGAGAGAGAAATAATTAAATAAATAAAGGAGTTATTTTGGGGAAAAACTTTTGGGGGGAAAATGTGTTTTGTGAGATTAGATCTGGGCCTTTGATTTTGGGGGGATTGAAGGAGAGCCACTTGATAGCTTTCTTTGTGTTTTATTATATAGATGTCGTTATTATCTTATGTGCACCAATAGTAACACTACACTGTCTGATTTGTTTCAGCTTATAGCATACTAGTAATTTACAGTCTTTATAAATATATATTTTTTAACATAAAATTCCGACGTTGTCTGACATTCAGGGGGCATATATGAGTTTCAGGGGGTCCTGAGCAATTTCTCAAATGGGGCATTTTGCAAGTTGACAAAATAAAAATAACAATTATTTAAATGCAAACAAACTTGGAGAATTGGAGAACAAACTATTTAAATGAAAATAAATTTATATATATGCTTCCAAAAAAAATTAATTGTTAACGTAAGCTTTTTATATGAAATGTCTTGTAGCAAAAAGAAACTCGGACAAACTCTAACAGCAAAAACAAAATATGTCATCGAAAAAATGTAAATATGATATATTATTCGTTATCTCAAAAATGTAAATATGATATATTAGAGAACACGATCAGAATGAAATGATGATGAATATATGTATATATGAGCATACTAGTTGGAAGCTTAAAATGTAGAATAACTATATGCAATTGAAGATTTGGTTAGAAATTTATCATAAACAGGTATACCATAGAACATTGAAAAAATATCGTAGAGTGACATACATGAGCTAAGTGAAAAATAATATTAAATTCATAAAATGGTACAATGACATGTATGGCTATGTGAAAAATAATTAGTTTTAAAAATAAAAATGATTGAAAAATTAATTGGCCCATTAAAGTTTCAAACCTGCAACTTTGTATTATTGGCACAACACTCTAACCAACTTATAGTTTCAAGCCAATTGTTAATACAATGTAATTATATCAGAAAATATTATATTTTACTTTTTAAAGTTGTAAATACTAAAAAAAAATGGGGCCTTATAAAATTGGGGACCCAAAGCAGTTGCTTGTGCTGCTTAAGCCCAGATCCGCCCCTACTGACATTGAACCTAAAACCTTCTTTATATTAGTTATGCATGTGCACTGTACGTGTTTGTTTGGTTACACAACCCCTCTCTCTCTCTCCCATTAAAATATCTGATTGCTGAGGCCTAAGAACACGAGCGCAATAACGGAATGAGTAATGCTTCCGCAACTACTAATTTCACTACCATTCTCTTCACTATCTTAGGTGGCATACTCCTATTGGAGAGTTCTCCCACCTACTCTATATTTCTCTACCTATTGGAGTGTGCCACCTAAGATAGTGAAGAGAAATGTAGTGAAATTGGTAGGCTCTAGCATTACTCTTAGGGAATCCGTAGCTCATTAATTACGCATGAGGTTCATGTAATTATTAACTGTGGTCCTTCTTGGTTGATGTGTGAAAAAAAAAATTTGCCATACATTAAGTGGGCATCTTTAATTAGTGACATGCACTACTTATACACCATTTTTTCTTTTGCAATTGTTGCAATGTGATATGGGAAGTATAAATGATGCTCCGGAGTCATGAGTATTAGTTCAAATATTTTCTAATAGCAGAAATTCATCTGGCCACACCTGCTCTTAGGTCCATGCAGGTGTGAAGAACTATTGATGGTTCGTAGAAGCTATCAACCATATGCTTGTCAGTTCTATGAGTGCAAAGATCCATTTCTTATGGTTTAGAATCAAGAGACATGCTGTGGAAGAAAAAAGAAAAAAATAAATACCGATGCCATGCTGGTAAGAAATTATAATTTCTCTTTGTAAAATATATTTGTTAAAAAATTAATCTGTCCATATTAATATACAATGCATAATGCAAGGAACAATGTATTTTATCGGCTTCCTCGTCCCTATTTCCTCACCTCCTAATTATTCTCAATTCTCAAGATCTTGAAATTGTAGGCATATTGGACTTGCAAATGATTCTGAGTTAAAATTAAAGAAAGGTGTTATCAACAAATAATACAGAACTTCCCTTGCTGTGGGTAACTGTAGAAAAAAAAGAGAAGATAAACATAATACTTTAATTGTGCGCTCTCGCATAATTTAATTATATGGCCAACTGGCCATTTTTATTACTTTCATTTTGTGCACTCTCGCATAATTTAATTTTATGGCCATTTTGATAATGTAATGAGCCTATTCTTGTTAATAGTTGTTACCGCTAAATCTGGTGTGGGGCAAACAGATAGTATTTGTAGATTCTTAGAAAAACTTGAATTGCAAACCTGAAACCTGATCCGCCGGAGTTTGACCGTTGACTCCCGTCGTTTACCTGCAAAAAGTGCGAGACACCGGTGTTGATCCCGGCGACGCACCCTCCGACGCTCAAGTCAGTAATAAGTCAGTAATCAGAAATGATTATGATAGAGTGTTAACTAGCAAAAGATTGATTACCTCTTAATAGTGGTGGATGGGGGTATTTATAGTTGCCGTTGGGATCAGATTAGGAATGTAATCCTGTGATCAGATAAGGAATGTAATCCCTGTAATCAGATTAGGAATGTAATCCCTAATTCCCAGTGAAATGATAGATGTGAATCAGGGCTGTTGATTAGGACTAATCAGGAACCCTAATTCTATCCTGCTGGACTGGGTTCATTTCGGGTTGGAACCCGTACCCAGTTGAGGTGGATCCGTTTGTGGGTTATTGGATCGTGAAGAAAGACCCAGTTCCCATTTCAGACCCGTTAGTAGGTGAAATTACCGTTTTACCCCTGAGCTTTAAGATTCGCGTCCGATGTGAACGGTCCCGATTTAATCCTATTTTTAGCCATATCACGCGCCCCCCACTCCTGGAGACTGAGTTTTACAGTCTTCGAGGTGTGGTTTTGTTGTTCTAATGGCGTACGGGATTTTATCGGTGTTCTTAAGGGGGTTTGGAATCTTGCTTGGGGTGTAACGGTGTTATTCTGGGCTTGTAAAATACCCAAAAATATCCTCAAAATTTTCTGGATTTTTGGTGATTTTTCCAGATTTTTCTGAATTTTTCCTCATTTTTTTGAATTTTTTATTCATTTTCCGAATTAAATAATTTATTATCAAAAATATTAATTAATTATTCTAATTAAATAATTATTTTTTCAGAATTTTAAAATAATTTTTCTGAATTAATAATTATTTTTAGAATTTTTAATTAATTTTTTTTGATTTTTTAATTATTTTTTTGGATTTTTTAAATAATTAAAACAAATTAATTAATTAATTAAATATTACCTCGACACGTGGCGTGTTTCTGGATGTCGATCGTGATCAGATGGCGCGCATCGCAAAGCAAATCATGCTCTGGACACGTGGCGTGTTTCTAAGCGTCGATCATGATCAGATGTGCGCGCATCACAAAGCAGATCACGTTCTGGACACGTGGCGCATTTCTGAGCGGCGATCGTGTCGCGATGCGAATTTTAAGACGATCGAACGGATCGTATGGGTCGGCGGGTGGCGGGTGTTTTCTCCAATTACAGGGTCGGTGCTTCGGCACCTCGGTTCGTCACTTCGGCTCGTCAACTCAGATCTGCCGACCCCTCCAAATGATGCCACGTGGCAATGCCACGTGCCCCCCCCCCCCTCCCGTTTTTCTTTCTTTCTTTCTTTCTTTCTTTCCTTCTTTCGCTGTTTTCTTCTTCGTTCTTCAGTTTCTCTGAGCTTCGTGCCTCTTCGTCCTCGTGTCCCCGTCTCTTCTCCCTCTCTGACCTCGTTCCTCGAGCTCGCCAACCGTGAAGTCGAGCCTGGTGGAGGAGTGGAGGGAGTTGGCGAAGGAGATGGTTGGCGGTCGGATGGGAGTTGGAGCTCCTCAATGTGGAGTTCGCCGAAGTGGAGAGCGGAGCTCCGTCCCTGTGTCCCCGTCTCTTCTCCGTTTCCGACCTCGTTCCTCAAGCTCGCCAATCGTGAAGTCGATCCTGGTGGAGGAGTGGAGGGAGTTGGTGCAGGAGATGGTTGGCGGTCGGATGGGAGTTGGAGCTCCTCAATGTGGAGTTCGCCGAAGTGGAGAGCGGAGCTCGACGACGATGGAGGAGAGCGGAGCTTAGCATCGTGGGAGGAGCGCTCACGAGGAGCTCGACACTCATGGTGAGGACAGCGTGAGGTCGAGCTTGGAGAAGAGAGGGCTCGACTTTCGTGAGCTGTTGGGGGAGCTCGGCGAGCTAGGGAGAGCTTGG
The DNA here is from genome assembly GCA_017893485.1 of Hemerocallis citrina. Classification (NCBI taxonomy): domain Eukaryota; kingdom Viridiplantae; phylum Streptophyta; class Magnoliopsida; order Asparagales; family Asphodelaceae; genus Hemerocallis; species Hemerocallis citrina. Next base: position 332,965,949 of record CM030359.1, on the reverse strand, counting down.
TCGAGGAGCTCGCGACTTGGAGGCGAGCTTGGAGTCTCGGAAGTTTGGCCATGGCGAACGATCGTGCTTCGGAGATGGAGCTCTTGTGGCGAACGCAGTCGAGGTCGGCGAGCTCGTCGAACGAGGGTGAGGTCGAGCGCGGCGAGCAAAGACGAGGTCGAGCTCGGCGAGGGAGAAGAGCTCGTCGGAGTTTGGTGGCGAGGGGGTCGACTGTGAAGGAGTGGAGAGGAGCTCGTCGGAGGCAGCGCGTAACAGGGCGAGGAGCTTCGGAGGTGAGCTCGGCACAGTAGCTCGGCAGTAATGGCGAAGCAGTGAGATTCTCGACGAGGCGGCGAGCTCGGCCGTGAAGTGGAGGTCGGAGATGAGCGAGCCCATGCAGAAGAGCTCGACGGCGTGAGTAGCTCGGCGCAGTGAAGAGGAGTTTGGGTTTTTTCCTTTTTCCTCTGGTTTGTTTCGGCGGGAGATTGGAGAAGGAGAGAAGGGTGACGTGGCAATGGGGTTGGATCCCTTAACGGGCCGACCCCGACCCTCATGCATTATTTTTTTTTCTCTCTCCTCCTATGCTTCTTGTTCGGCAAATCCGAGCACGGATTTTGAGGAGCATTTTTCTCCACTTTGCTGTTTGGTAGATCGGTAGATCGAATTTCAGATCCGAGCTATGTGGCTCTATCTGGACGGTTGATCACGATCGAGACGCGAATCACGAGACAAGAGGCTCACATTTCGAGAAAACGTTATCTTGTTGTTTTGTGGAGACGTGGCGCGATCTGAGCCGTTCATCATGTTCAACCACGTTTTTTGAGACAATCTGACGGTGAAACTGGCTCGGCAGCATTTTTCTCCATATGTGGAGGTCGGTACCTCGTCCCTTCGGCTCGGCAGCTCGGCCATGGCGGAGCTTGGCCCTGAGAAGAAAGAAGAAGGGGGGGGAGAGGCATTTGGGTTCTCTCCTCTGCCTTGTTCTTTCGCACAGTGAAGAAGAGGAGAAGTGTTGGGTACTTTTGGCGGGAAGATTGAAGAAGGAGAAGAATGAAGAAGCCAAGAAGGGTATGGGTCGGATCGTGGGTTTCGGATCCGACCCCGACCCGTTAGCCTCTTTTTCTTTCTTCCTCTTTATCTGCATGCTTGTTCGGCGAATCTGAGCACGGATTTTGAGGCACATTTTTTGCCACTTTGCAGTTCGGTAGATCGGTAGTTCGGATTTTAGATCCGAGCAACGTGGCTCCATCTGGACGGTTGATCACGATCGTTGCGCGAATCACAAGACAAGAGGCTCAAATTTCGAGAAAACATTATCTTGTCGTTTTGTGGAGACGTGGCGCGATCTGAGCCGTTCATCATGTTCTAGCACGTTTTTTGGCATGATCCAACGGTGAAACCGGCTCGGCAGAGTTTTTCTCTATATGTGGAGGTCGGTACCTCGTCCACTCGGCTCGGTGACTCGGTAGTTCCCCCTCTGCCCATAGTAGCTTAGTATCTCGAGAGGATGGGTCGGAGCTCTGCCTCTGCTCTTCAGCTTGAGAGGATGGGTCGGAGCTCGACGAGGAAGGGGGTCGGCATATGGGAGAGGTGAAGAGCTTCGGAGCTCTGCTTCTGTTCTGTTTGGTTTTGGAGATTTTTGAAGAGAAGCTCCACTCCTAGGGGTGGAGAAGAGGTACTAGGAGGATCCTCGTAAGAGCCATGGGAAGACCCATTCTTTGAAGTGAGTGCAAGGAGCAACTCTAGGGGAGAGTTGCGAGCTCCGAACTCGTTGAGAAGAAGTCCGCTTTGGAGGCGAGCAGAGTGAAGAGCTCGGCTCTAGGAGAAAGCCATCTGGAAGACGAGTTTGAGGAGCAACTCTAGGGGAGAGTTGTGAGCTCCGAACTCGTTGAGAAGAGGTCCGCTTTGGAGGCGAGCGGAGTGAAGAGCTCGGCTCTATGTAACCCCTATTTCCAATTATACGGGTTATTATTTTTGTATGTCTATTGATGTATTTTTTTTCTCCCTGATTTATTGTATTTTGGCCTTGTTGTGTTATGGGCTCACTAATTTCAATTAATTATTGCATTGTTGCTTTTTGGCCCAACTACATTCAAGCCCAAACCCATACTCTTATTGGATATTGGATCCTAGTCTAATCTACCCACAACCCTATTCCCCTAACTAAAACCAGACCCATTCTCCCCTCAATCCCTCAGACCTCCAACTCCCCACGATCTCCTCTTCATTTTTATTATATTAAAATACCCCACTTCCCCCCACAAATCAGAACTGATCTAACAAACCCCCCCCCTCTCTCTCTCTCCCCCGTTCTTTCTTCCTCTCTGTTCTCTAAAACCAAATAACCCAATACAAAAACACCCCCAACTCACCTTCGTCCTTCTCCCGCTCACTCCTCCTTCCGTTCTCGTCTTCACCCAGAGCCACCATTACCGCTGCCAATCCCATCACCATCCCCATCACCCAACTCCAACCACCACCCCATTACCATCACCGACCTCGTCCCCATTGCTCTGCTCAACATCATCCCCATCCCCATTGCCGTAGAACCCCCCGTCGAACCCATTGGAGCACCACCTAACCCAACCAACCAATCATCGAACTCTCACCGTTGCCTCTCCCAATCACCTCCATTCCCCTACCGCCCTTGCCAATAGCCCCTCGCCCTCATCTACGCCATTGTCGCTGTTCAGAGCCGCCGCCATTCGCTCGCTCCGTCTTCCCCTGTTTTTCGAGCGAGAACAGAGTCGCTCTCGACGTCGGAAGTCTTGCCACTGCGTCGCTTCCCGACCGAAGCCGTTGTCCAACGCCGTCGACTCATTCGCCACCAGTCGTCCACGCCACACTGCGCTGTCGTCGAGGTTCGCGCCGTTCGCTCTCTTCGATCGAAGGAAGGAGAAGAAGAGCGATTGGGCGCTCTTGCTGTTTGCTGTTCAGTGCACACCAAATCCCATCGCTGTCCCGTGTTCGGCGCAGATCTACTGTGAGGACGAATTCCCATTGGGTGCTCTTGCTGTTTGCTGTTCTACTCGCACTGAATCCCTCTTGCTACCTCGCTGTTCTGGCTGATCGTGTGTGGGGGATTAAATCACTGTTGCTGTTGTTGCAGTTGGAGTTTTTTGCGCGCATTTTGCCCGTACTCTTGGGACTGTTCCCCGGAATTCTGATCCCGTTATTCTTATATTAATTGAATCGACTACTACGAAAAAGGCAAGTCCATTGAACTATTTTCTTTATTCTAGTTCAAAATTAATTGATCTCCTGCAAGTAGTTCCATTTTAATCATCTTAATTTGCCTTGTGTCCCTTCTCGTTAGGAGTATCGAGGGTTTACACGAGCTAACCCGACGTACTCTTGACCTCTTATAATTGTCCATTGACTCAAACCTAAGCCTATATAGATATAATCGATATGAATAAAATGAATAGAATTGTGTACAAAGGAAATGAATGGTAATTGTATACATTGATTGAATGAGACAATCGTGACTTGATTAATGACTTCATAAATTGGATTGTACACAGAAAAGAACATTCTAATCGTTGTATGACATTGTAATGCATTCCATGATATAGTAGCACGTTAATTGCCACTTTAATGGAAATATACGTGATAGTTTTATAAAATTCTTGTGGCATGTATTGTTTAACACAGAGGTTTCGACCCTATTAAATTGAGAATTAGCACAGGATATAAAAGAGAGTTTTAGCCTATTGTGTCTAATTTCTAACCCAAGCGACGGATCCTAATTTGGAGTCCCAAGCTGTGAGTTGCCATCTTTTTAGTCCTTGCTGGTCTGTATTTTCAGACTGCAGAATTACCATACCATCGACATAATTGATAGTGAAATACCATGCAAATAGTATTAAAATGCTATGAAATTTACCAGGGACCTTACACACATGCTGAGGGTTCACCTCAAATTTTTTTAGATTTTTATAACATATTTATACCATGTTTTCACCCCTTAAAAGTTGACACCTAGTTGCTGCCAGAACAGCTGAACCGTAAAGAACAGTACATTTGACCTAGATACAGTCCGAATTAGAAGAAAGTTTCTGAATATAACTTGTAGCCCTATCTGTCTAGATGTCCGTAGCATACTGGAAGTTCGAATTTGGAGTTGTAGTCTAGGAGTTATACCTATTTTAGTGTAACTGTGTCAGCTACTTCAGATTTATTACTTCTTGTTTATTATTGTGTAATGTATCATATTGCTGCATCATTATCGTTCCCTTGAAATCCTTATATATACTTGCGTGATCATGAATGATTTAACAATAAAATACTAAACAAGCCGGGGTTTATAAGGGTTGACCTAGTAGTGGGAAATCTCAGAAAATGTACTCGGTAAGGCCTATATTGATATGGTATTGATATGGAAAGAGAAGTAATGATTGTGAATGATTGATTGAAAATGATAAATGATTGTTATTGACACCGAGTACACGCTCTGTAGACCCCACCACTATGTCTCAAACGTACACTGTTTTGCGTGCATCGAACCTGTAGTATGGGATGCAGTAGTACGTGCACTAGATAGAAGAAATGACACTCTAATGAACATAAATTGACATATATATTTTATTAAGACCGTTGTTTATTAATGTCATTATTGCTGTTGCCGCTAAATCTGGTGTGGGGGCAAACAGATAGTATTTGTGGATTCTTAGGGAAACTGAATAGTAAACCTGTATACCTGTTCCGTCGGGGTATGATCGCTGCTCCTGCCGTACACCTGCAAAAAGTGTGAGACACCGGGGTTGTTCCCGGCGACGCACCCTTCGACGCTCAAGTCAGTAATCAGAGAGATTATGAAAGAGCACAAAAACTGGAGAAAGATTGATTACCTCTTAATGGAGATGGATGGGGGTATTTATAGGCGTCTTAGGGAACAGATTAGGCATGTAATTCCTGTGTATAGATAAGGAATGTAATCCTTAATCCCCAGTGAAAGGATAGATATGAATCAGGGTCGTTGATTAATATTAATCAGAAACCCTAATTCTATCCCGCTGGACCGGGTTTGTTGCGGGTTGAAACACGCACCCAGTTGTGGTGGATCCGTTCGCGGGTTATTGGATCTGTGAGAAGGAGACCCAGCGCCTGCTTCAGACCCGTTTTGCAGGTGAAATTACAGTTTTACCCCTGGGCTTCAGGATTCGTGCCCAATTTGGATGGTCTCGATTAAACCCCTATTTTTAGCCACATCACGAGCCCCCCACTCCTTAAGGCTGAGGACGATCAGTCTTTGAGGAGTAGTTTGACTGTTTTAGTGGCTAGTGAAGTTGTATCGGAGTCCGAATGGGTGATTTTGAATCCTGAAGTGGGTAGTAAGGTAACTTCTTCTTTTTTGAAGCCATACGATGTTCAGAGACCGTATCGAGTTTTTATCTATTTTTTCGGGCTATTTAATTAATTTTGCGATGTGTTAACTAATCGTTCGGGGGGCTTAACAGTACATTCTAGGCAATAATTGTTCGTTCAGGGGCTCAAAAATATCCCCCCGAATTTTTAATTATTGTCTAGAATTTTTAGCTAATTTTTCCGAATTTTTAGTAATTTTTCGCAATTTTTAAATAAATAAAACGATTTAAATAAATGAAAATCGATTTTTAAATACTAATTTATGACGTGGCGTAATCTGGACCTTCGATCAGCGCGGAGCGCGAATTTCTGAGTAATCAGACGGTCCCTGTTCCTCGGCAGGCTTTTTTGCCGTATATGAGGGTCGGCTCCTCGGCTCCTCGGCTCGGAAGGTCAGCGACTCGGCTCGGAGGATCAGTCCCTCGGCTCGGTGGACTGTCTCCTCGGCTCGGACTATCCGAGGTACGTGGCATCATCTGGGCCGTCCATCTCAGCGTGGATCCCCATAAAACGCTATCTTGTCGTTTTGTGGGCGTGGCGCAATCTGAACCACCCATCGAATTCTGACGCGAATTTTGGAGAGATCCGATGGTGAGTTCGCCTCGGAAGGATTTTTCTCCATATACGAGGGTCGGTTCCTCGTCATCTCGGCTCGGAGTCTAAGTGACGTTCACCGAGGCGCTGAGTTGGATACTTTGAAGGTTGCGTCTTCTTATTGGGGCCACTTTTTCGAGCCCAGTAGCTCGGCTGCTCGACTAAGCTGTTCGGTAGCTCGGTTGAGCAGGCCGATGGCAGGCAGTTCGGAAGGTACACGTGGCCGGATCTGGTCCGTCCATCATGGTGCGAATCACGAGGAAGGGGTTCAGATCACGAGAAAACGTTATCTTGTTGTTTTGTGGGCGTGGCGCAATCTGAACCGCCCATCGAATTCTGACGCGAATTTTGGAGAGATCTGACGGTGAGTTCGCCTCGGAAGGATTTTTCTCCATATACGAGGGTCGGTTCCTCGTCATCTCGGCTCGGAGTCTAAGTGGCGTTCGCCGAGGCGCTGAGTTGGATACTTTGAAGGTTGTGTCTTCTTATTGGGGCCACTTTTCCGAGCCCAGTAGCTCGGCTGCTCGACTAAGCTGTTCGGTAGCTCGGTTGAGCAGGCCGATGGCAGGCAGTTCGGAAGGTACACGTGGCCGGATCTGGTCCGTCCATCATGGTGCGAATCACGAGAAAAGGGTTCAGATCACGAGAAAACATTATCTTGTCGTTTTGTGGGCGTGGCGCAATCTGAACCGCCCTTCGAATTCTGACGCGAATTTTGGAGAGATCCGACGGTGAGTTCGCCTCGGAAGGATTTTTCTCCATATACGAGGGTCGGTTCCTCGTCATCTCGGCTCGGAGTCTAAGTGGCATTCGCCGAGGTGCTGAGTTCATTGTTTTGAAGGGACTCAGTAGCTCGGTTGCTTAGCCGGGCTGTTCGATAGCTCGACTTGGCAGACCGGTGGCCGAGTCGTTGACTTGAGTGATTTGAAGAGTTTTTTGCTTTTCGTAACGTCGCAACTTTCCGCTTGGCGCTTTGGCTTCCTAGTGGGCCTTTGAGGTTCCCAAGGAGGCCCAGTATATCTTGGGGTTATAAGTTTTCACTCCCCCACCCCCAAGCTCATTTCTTACTTTTCACTCAAGATTTCACTTTTGTTCTCTAAGTTCTCTGCTAGCGGCGACTCTTACTCGAAGGTGGTGACGTTAGCTGTCGCGTGGGTCAGGCGATTTCCGGCGAGCACATTCCGACCGTGAACGTCACTTCAAAGGTCAGTCTACTTAGCCTTAGCTTTTTTCTAGAGATGTCAAGAGTGAACTCGGGGAGTGGGGCCTCGTCTTCGGGCGATGATGGTGCCGAGGAGAGGAGAAGGGCGGAGGTCCGACGGAAGGGAAAGCAGGCCGCCGAGCCGTCTGCAGCCGAGGCGAGGCAGGAGAAGAAGAAGAGGAGGGTGGCGACCCAATCTCCAGTGGTTGAGGTGATTGTGGAAAACCCAAAGCAAGCCCCCGAGATGGGACGATATCCCTCTGTTCTGTCCGGGCATTCGGCGGTCAGGCGGTACGAGGGCGACCTTTTGGAGAAAGCGGTATACGGAAAGTCGAAAGTCCTCGAAGAACCCAACCCGGCCCTTCCCACCGAAGCCGACGAGCTCACTTCGGTGCTATCCGAGAGGGATCTCCTTCGGATCAGAAAGGGATTCGCCATCCCTCCGGAGTACAAGCTGATGATCCCCGGCCCCGGGATGCGAGCGAATTCCAAGCTGTCATTGTCGGATATGTGCATGTTCGACTTCGACTCCTTGAATGCCGGACTACGTTTTCCGCTACATCCTTTCATCCTCCAGATCCTCGGCTGGTTCTGCCTCGCGCCGACCCAATTCATGCCGAACACATGGCGTCACGTGAATGCTTTCTTGCTTCAGTGTCACAAAGCTGAGGTAGAGCCGGACCTAACAGTCTTCCGAGGCCTGTATCGGATAAACCGGATGCACAAGATGGAGCATCGGTATTACTTGGGGCCGAGCAAGGGTGTTAGGATCATAGAAAACCCTGACTCAATTAAGGGTTGGAAAGAGAAGTATTTTATATTAAGGGGGGAGGCGATACGGCACATTCCGACCCGGTGGAAACCGGAGGTGCCGAAATTTGCGAGAGCCGACCCCGTATTGTCTGCGGCCAAGGAGGAGGCGGCGAGGAAGATCATGGCCCTTCCCTTGCTGAGTTGGAGGGAGTTGACGGAGGAGGTGCTGTTCGGGTCCGGCCTTAGCCCCATCGACCCGAGTATGCTCCTGACATCTCATTTATTTTCGTTTTTCTTTCAAGTTTTTAGTTTGGCTTGCTGAGTCGTTTTTGTGGTGTGATGCAGAAGCGATGAAGATTGATTTTAATGCTATGATGGCCGATAGGTCCAAGTTGGCCGGGGGCAGGAAGAGGAAGAGGGCGACGGCGGCTACCTCGTCGACTCCGCCGCCCAAGGCCGCCTCGACCACCACCCCGCCTCCTCCGGCTACTGAGGTGCCTTCGGAGGTGGTCGTTGCCGAGGAGCCCTCGGTCCCTGTGGCCCCGACCATGGTTAAGGGGGCCTTTGATGTTAACGCGGCGCTGGCGCTTAAGGCTCCGCCGTTGACCAAAGCGGCCGAGGAAATCCTGACCGAGCAGCACAAGCAGTTGTTTGTGCTGAACTGGCGGGTGAAGAATCACGACAGATTCCTCGGCAACTCGCAGATGTCGGTGCAGGTCGTCAAGCACTTGGCGACCCCGAAGGACAGAGCCGCGCTGAAGGCGGGGATGGTCGGCGACGACACCTATGAAGTGGCTCGGTCGCTCGTGTCGGTAAGTTTCTCTTTGCGAATTTCTTCAAGTTTTCTGCTCGGCTTGCACATTGCTCTGATCGTTGTCTTTGCAGGCCACCTCCACTTCGGCCACCTCCTCGAGACGTTCGCCGAGCAGGAGAAGGAGCTGAAGGCCGCCAGCGACAAAGACAGGGCGGAGAAGGTCAAGGCGGTTCGGCAGCTCGAGGCTGAGCAGCGGCGGGTCGAGGCCTTGGAAGTCCGAGTCGTCGATCTTGTGGCGGACTTGGAGAGAGTCAAGGGGCGACTTGATGCGGAGTCTGCCAAGGTCACGAAGGCTGCCGAGGAGCTGGCCGCGTCGGCGAAGTCTCTGGCCGACCTGAAGGCGGAGAAGGAGGCGCTGGCCATGAAGATTAGGGCCGAGGTAGAGGCCAAGGTCGAGGCTGAGGCGAAGAAACACATGGCCGAGAACATGGAGAGGTCCTATTAGAGGGCACTCGACCATGTTCAGGATCGTGTCCCCGGCTTCGAGCGGGTCGGCTACAGACTGTGGCCCGGGTCGCCCTCAGGCGGTGAGGAGGAGGGAGGCGAAGGCGACGAGGTCGAAGGCGATGACGAGGAGGAGGAGGCCGACCCACCTGTGGCGAACGCCCAGGTCGAGGGGAGGATCGAGGGGCCATCTGGCGACGCGCCCGTGGTCGAAGCGGCGACGCAGGTGGACCCCTGATCCCCTCGTAAATTTTTTGTAGTTTTTTGTTTTGCTTTTTCTTTCGAACAGTGTAATGCCTTTTGCGGACTGGCCACCGCTTTTGATGAATGAAAAGTGTTGCGTTTTGAATTTGGACTTTTGTCTAAGTGTTTGGTTTGGCCATATAGTACTTCAATGTTGTCCCTTTTTCATTTCAGATTGCCGAGCATACTCTTATCACCGCGGCGGCTCGGCGCCGCGCAGAGCTGTTTCAGCAGTCTCGGGAGGATCGTCTCGAGGGCGAGGTTCATCTGACGAGGAGAATACTTCACAACTTAGAGATTAGGTATAGTGAGGCGTTGGTCGAGCTGCACCACCTGCGGATAGTCGAGGCCGAACTATCTGCGAAGGAGGAAGAGTTGGTCCGGGTTTCGGCCGAACGAGATGACTTCGCAAGGAAGGTAGAACAGTTGCAAAGGGTGACGGTCGATAAGAGCATCGAGGTGACCCACTTGCGACGCGTTATATCTGACAGCGCCGAGTATCCTGGTTCGGCGAAACTTCCTCGATTCAAAGTGATCGTGAAGGACGACACGTTAAAGGACCGGATTGTCGAACTGAAGGAAGAGGTTGCTCGGCTCAAACCTCAGCCGGTGAGGGCTAACGTCCGGAGCACCTCGTGCACTCGCGAAGAGATTGAGCGAGGGATTACGTTCTATCAAGCCGCGAGCTGAACCCCCATCATAGGTAGGACAGCAGCCGACGCCCAAAGCGGGGTAGCGGTGTCTTCAAGTGGTGCTTCGGTTGGAGCGACTGTCAGGGTCAGCGGCGAGGGGGCGTCTCGATTCGTTGGTCTAGAGACAAGCTCGGAGGTCAAGTAGTGCCGATCGAAGGTATCGCTGAACCGGAGCGTCCCCCTTCCTCGGAGGCAGTAAACGGGTCGTGTCTTGTCTTCGGACTTCCGAACTGTGTTTTGTTGTAATCTTTTTGTAAATTTATCCAAGTTATATTAATAAAATTGAAGTTGATTTATCCGAACTGTCCTTTGCTGGCTTCTTGTTGTGCTGTAATTGCGCTAGCTAGGGTAGGCTCGAAATGAACCGCGAGGCGAGTGTTTGCTTCGTCGAGTATCTTGGCCTCGAAACTCACGCTTTTGTCGCGGTTCTGAATCTTTCTCGGCGCCTTCAGGTGTAGCTCGGTGCGGCGGCTAAGGTACAGCTATTTCGAAGCTGCGGCCACGCGGCCTGATTAGGAGTGCGGGCCCTTGGCCGTCCGAGCGTCGTTCTGAAAAGATGGGACCAGTTCCCTATCAGCATTAATGGTGCTCCGGGATCCGTGGGGGCGTTCCACCTTCCCAAGGGCGTTGAGAGTGGTGCCCTTTAATTAATACGCGGCTCTTCAGCTCCCTAGGCGTGACTGTTGGACTCACGAGGGTCATAATGACAAGTCTCGTGGGGGAAGGCTATAAGTACCACACCCCCTTGCAGTTTGTCATTGCAGTCTTGAACTTTAGTGGCATCGATGGTGTCTGCCCTTGGGCGGATGCCAACCTTGAAAAATTTTGACCTCGAGAGGTTCGGAGGGGTGGTCACCCTTCTGCCTTGTTCTTCTCCCGTTCCTGACGGTGACGATGTGGGTGTCAGGGGCGGGGGAGGACGAGGCAGAAGAGTTGGCGACCGTAGTCCGGACCCGAGGGAAAGGCTCTTCGGGAGGATGGGTTGCCGTTCTTCAACCGTGATCTTCTCCCGATTCTGACGGCTCCGATGTGGGGGTCAGGATCGGGGGAGATCGCGGTAGAAGAGGTGGTGACCGAAGTCCGGAACCTTGGGGGAGGTCGCTTCGGGAGGACAGGTGGTCGCTCTTCCACCATGATCTTCTCCTGACTCTGACGACTCCGATGTGGGTGTCAGGGTCAGGGGAGATCACAGTGGATGAGGTGATGACCAAAGTCCGGAACCGAGGGGAAAGTCCCCTAAACCTTAACTCAAACTTTCTTTCGAGGCTCGGCTGGATACTTGCTCGGCACGGGTCGGCTGCGCTTTCGTAGATCGGTAACCGGAGTGACTTTTGCCGAAGGTTGGTTCTGGTTGCCTGTCGCTCGGCGTTTGGGGCCGAGCGAAGTGAGGTGATCAGAGCCGTTGGATGGTGGCACGAATCTTGAGACGGGTCCAGTTTCCAAGAAAACATTATCTTGTCATTTTGTGGACACGTGGCTTAATCAGATCCGTTCATCACACTCTAGCACACATTCTGAGATGATCTGACGGTGGTTTCGCCCCGGAAGGTTTTTTCGCCATATACGAGGGTCGGTACCTCGTCCGCTCGGCTCGATGGTCGTGGGGGCAGTTCGGAATGGCCATCTACCTCCGGCCCACTTGAGGACGAGCCGGTGAAGTAAAGTCGAGCCATAGGACCCCGACCATCGTTAGGTTAGTTTGATGGCTGTGGGAGCAATTCCGAATGGCGAACTACTTCTAGCTTGCTTAGAAGCGAACTTGCGAAGTAGAATCGAGCCAAGTGTTGGACTCCGAACCATTCAACGGCTGTGGGAGCAATTCCGAACGGCGATCTACTTCTGGCTCGCCTATGGGCAAGCCGGGGAAGTAAAGTCGAGCCGAGTGTTGGACTCCGAACCATCGTTTGATTAGTTCAAGGGTTGTGGGAGCAATTCCGAATGGCGAACTACTTCTAGCTCGCTTAGGAGCGAACTTGTGAAGTAGAATCGAGCCAAGTGTTGGACTCCGAACCATTCAACGGCTGTGGGAGCAATTCCGAACGACGATCTACTTCTGGCTCGCCTATGGGCGAGCCGGGGAAGTAAAGTCGAGCCGAGTGTTGGACTCCGAACCATTGTTAGATTAGTTCAAGGGTTGTGGGAGCAATTCCGAATGGCGAACTACTTCTAGCTCACTTAGGAACGAACTTGCGAAGTAGAATCGAGCCAAGTGTTGGACTCTGAACCATTCAACGGCTGTGGGAGCAATTCCGAACGGCGATCTACTTCTGGCTCGCCTATGGGCGAGCAGGGGAAGTAAAGTCGAGCCGAGTGTTGGACTCCGAACCATCGTTAGATTAGTTCAAGGGTTGTGGGAGCAATTTCGAATGGCGAACTACTTCTAGCTCGCTTAGGAGCGAACTTGCGAAGTAGAATCGAGCCAAGTGTTGGACTCCGAACCATTCAACGGTTGTGGGAGCAATTCCGAACGGCGATCTACTTCTGGCTCGCCTATGGGCGAGCCGGGGAAGTAAAGTCGAGCCGAGTGTTGGACTCCGAACCATCGTTAGATTAGTTCAAGGGTTGTGGGAGCAATTCCGAATGGTGAACTACTTCTAGCTCGCTTAGGAGCGAACTTGCGAAGTAGAATCGAGCCAAGTGTTGGACTCCGAACCATTCAACGACTGTGGGAGCAATTCCGAACGACGATCTACTTCTAGCTCGCCTATGGGCGAGCCGGGGAAGTAAAGTCGAGCCGAGTGTTGGACTCCGAACCATCGTTAGATTGAAGAGTTAAAAGCAGAGATGTAACAGTAGCAAAAATATGAAAAAACTTTATTTATTAATATCCAATGATTGGCTGCTTCTAAAGTTGCTAGCCGTTATTACAAGGAAAAATAAAAGAAAATTACTACAAGTAACAGGAAAGGAACGGTTCGACATCTCGAATTACTTAGAGGCGTTGTTGCTCTCTCTTGGTATTTTAAGAGATGGTCGGCATTCCAAGTCCTGGGAATCTCCCTACCTTTGAGATCTTCTAGTCTGTATGTGCCGGGGTGGATTTCTTTAGAAATCTTGTAAGGTCCCTCCCAGTTCGGGGCCAATTTGCTTTTCTGACCAGGGGACGAAATGGCCAACTTTCGTAGGACCAGGTCCCCTTCTTTGAGGTTCGTTGGGCGGACTCTTTTGTTGTACGCTAGCTCGATCCTTCTTCGGTAAGTTTGCTGGCGTATGGCAGCTCTCTCTCGGATTTTGTCTATCAGATCTAGACTTGCTCTGATCTCCCTAGCGTTCTGCTCTTCTTCATAAGCTATCAGACGAGGAAAGGGTAACCCGACTTCTAGGGGGATGATGGCCTCGGACCCGTAGGTGAGATTGAATGGGCTCTCGCCTGTTGGGGTCTGCTTCGTGGTGCGGTAATTCCAGAGCACGTTGGGCAGCTGATCGACCCACAGGCCTTTGGAACACTTGTCTAACCTCTTCTTAATGCCTGAAAGGATCTGTCAGTTGGCATTTTCGGCCTGGCCATTCGACTGAGGATGAGAGACGGAGGAGAACCGGTGTTGTATGGTGAGGTCTTCACATAAAGCTCGGAAGGCAGACCCCGTGAATTGCGTTCCATTGTCCGTAATTAGGACCCTGGGGGCGCCGAATCAGCAGATCACGCTCTTCCAGAAGAATTGAACAACCTTGTTTTCGGTGATCGTCGCCAGGGGTTCGGCCTCTATCCATTTTGAGAAATAGTCGACTGCCACGACTAGGAACTTAAGCTGTCCGGGGGCTGGCGGAAACGGCCCTAGTAAATCCATCCCCCACATTGCGAAGGGGATCAGACTTGATAGGGAAGCGAGTGGTGCTTGTGGAAGGCGTCGGATGTCGGAGTACTTCTGACAGGAGCTGCATTGCCGAACGTGTCATTCGGCGTCCCGTAGGAGAGTGGGCCAGAAATACCCGTAGTTCAACACTTTGCGCGCCAGGGCTCTGGAGCCAGAATGGGCCCCGCCGATGCCCTCATGAAGTTTTTGCAGGGCGTAGTCGGCTTGTCCGGGGGAGAGGCACCTCAGGTAGGGCCGTCCGTCCACCTGGGTGAAAGAGCGTTTATATAGGATGCCTCCGATTAGTGTGTAACGCTCGGCTCGGGTTCTTACTCTTCGTGCTTCCTTCGAATCCTCGGGAAGGAGTCCGTCCCTTAAAAATTCGACGAGGGGTTTCATCCAATTGTCTTCGAGGAGGACAGGCAATGTTTCAACGGAGTCCAGTGTTTCGTCCTCTATACTCGGCTTCAGGAGGACTTCTATCAATACGGTCTGTTCGAGACCTTGAAGGGACGAGGAGGCTAATTTGGATAGGGCGTCGGCCTGAGCATTTTCTTCTCGGGAGATCCTTTGGATGATGGCCTCTTCAAACAACGCCATGAGGCTCTTGACTTTGGCTAAGTATTTAACCATCCTGTCATCACGCGCTTCATACTCGCCGAGGACCTAATTGACGACTAGCTGGGAGTCGCTAAAGATTCGGAGGCGTTGCACCCCTGCATTTCGGGCCATTTCAAGGCCGGCTATGAGTGCCTCGTATTCAGCTTCGTTGTTCGAGGCTTTGAAGTTTATACGGAGGGAGTATTGGAGGATAAAGTCATCTGGGCCTGCCAGGATGACCCCTGCCCCGCTTTCCTCATTGCAAGAGGATCCGTCAACATAAACCGACCAGACGGGTGGTCCCTTCATTGTTTGGCTGGACTCGGGGATAGTACTCTCAACTATGAATTCGGCTAGCACCTGAGCCTTGATCGCAGTCCGAGGCTGATAAGTTATATCGTGCTTGCTCAGCTCGATAGACCATTTCATAAGGCGACCCGAAGTCTCGGGTTTGTGGAGGACCTGCTTCAGCGGCTGGTCGGTAAGAACGACCACCGAATGGGACTGAAAGTACGGGCGAAGCTTTCTCGCGGCCATTACCAGTGCATAAGCCATCTTTTCTATCTTCGTGTATCGGAGCTCGGCGTCCCGAAGCACTTTGCTGACGTAGTAAATGGGCTTCTGAGCTCGGTCTTCTTCCCTCACTAAAACTGCACTGAGGGTCTGCTCGGAGGCTGCCAGGTAGAGGTAGAGGGGTTCACCAGGGATCGGTTTGCTGAGGAGAGGGGGATTGACGAGGTAAGCCTTGAGCTGGTCGAAGGACTCCTGTTGCTGCTGCCCCTATTCGAATCCTTTAGCCCCCCTGAGGGCCTTGAAGAAGGGGAGGCATTTTTCCCCGGACTTTGAGAGAAAGCGCCCTATGGCGGCGAGGCGGCCTGTTAATCTCTGAACTTCTTTAACATTTCTAGGAGGGGCCATGTCTAATATGGCCTTGATCTTCTCCGGGTTTGCTTCAATTCCTCGTTGGCTAACCATGAAGCCGAGGAACTTCCCTGATGAGACGCCGAACGCACACTTGTTCGGGTTGAGTCTCATATTGTGCTTTCTCAGAACGTCAAACGCTTCTTGGAGGTTGGGTACACGATCGACGCCCCGGATACTTTTCACAAGCATGTCGTCAACATACACCTCTATGTTCCGGCCGATCTGGGCCTGGAAAACCTTGTTGACGAGGTGTTGGTATGTTGCACCTGCATTCTTGAGGCCGAACGGCATGACTCTGTAGCAATAGAGGCCTTGGTCGGTCACAAACGACGTCTTCGGGATATCTGGGGGGAACATCCGGATCTGATTGTAGCCTGAAAAGGCGTCCATGAAGCTGAGGAGCTCATGTCCCGAGGTTGCATCGATCAGGGTGTCAATGCTCGGAAGAGGGAATGGGTCCTTGGGGCAAGCCTTGTTGAGGTCAGTAAAATCAATGCAAATCCTCCAAGTCCCATTGGACTTCTTCACCATCACTACATTCGACAACCATTCAGGATAGTTCACCTCCTGTATGAACCGGGCCTTCAAGAGCTTGTCTACCTCCTCTTTAATAGCGAGCTGACGCTCGGGGGCGAACTTGCGCCTCTTCTGCTGAACCGGTTTGGACCCCGGGTCAACGCTTAGGCGGTGGACTAAGAGCTCTTCGGAGATACCGGGCATATCTGCAGCTGACCAAGCGAAGAGGTCTTGGTTCTTTCGGATGCATTGTACAATGTCTGAGTATAGGGCGGACGGGAGGGTCTTGCTAACAAAGAACTTGCGGGCTGGCTCCTGCTCAGAGAAGAGCACTTCCTCCAATTCGTCCACCGGCTCGGACGTTGGTCGAGCAACATCTTGGGAGATTTCCAGAGTTTCCAAGGAGAGGACGGGTCCGAGGGTAGAGGTCATATAGCACTTGCGGGCTTGCTCCTGATTGCCCCTTACTTCCCCTACTCCGGCCCGAGTGGGAAATTTCATTTTGAGATGATAGGCAGAAGGGACGGCTTCAAGGGCGGCCAGGCCGGGCCGACCCAAAATGACATTGTAGGCTGCTGGGACATCTACGACCATGAAGTCCATCGACTCTGTTCGGGTAGTAGGAGTTTTGCCAGCAGCTACGTCGAGGGTAATTACCCCTTCAATAGTCACCGGCACTCCCGTGAACCCATGGAGCGTGTAGCCGGCGGGCTTGAGTCTGTCTCGGGAAAGCTTTAGGCCTTTGAAAGCGGCGAGGAAGAGGATGTTTACGGAGCTGCCATTATCCACTAGTATCCTCTCCACTTTAAAATTCGCCATGTGGAGGCTAATGACGAGTGCGTCACAATGTGGGTTGCGAACTCCTTCAAGATCTTTGTCTGAGAATGTGACAGGCACTCCGAGGCCTTTGGGAGGAGGGGTGGTTCGGACCGAGTTGACTTCTCTTATAAATGCCTTCCGAGAGGAGTTTGAGGAGCCCCCCATTGGGCCCCCATGAATGAGGTGGAGGACTCGCTCTTCCTCGAAGTCAGGCGTCTCTTCTCGTTCCGGACGCTTGTTAGCCCCCGGAGGTAGGGGAGGAAGTTCGGCTCGGTCCTTCCTTACAAACCTGGCCAGCTGCCCCCTCTGGATAAGGGCTTCTATCTCGTTCTTCAAGCGTGACAATCGTTGGTGTCATGCCCGTGGTCCCGGTGATAACGACACCATTTCTCTTTATCTCTTTTCTTGGCAGGGGTATTCATCCTCAGAGCAGGAGGTAAGATTCCCTCCTTTTCGACTTCCATCAGAATAGTTGAGACGTTAGTGGTGAGGGGAGTGAACTTCTCGAATCTGGGGGGAGGTCGGCACTTGCCGGCATTATCCTTCTGGAGCTTCTTTGCTCCTTCCTCTTCTGTTCTCTTTCTCTTAAACCCGAGGAAGACCCCTCCCAGTTGGGTTGATGCTCGGCCTCTTCGGCCCGGATGTACTTTTCACTGCGAAGGAGGAGGTCGGAAAAGTTCTGTGGAGGCTTCTTGGCGAGGGAGGAGCGGAGGTTAGAATTGAGGACATTAGATTGAAATGCTGCCGCAGCGACCGACTGGTCGAGGGATGCTATGGACCTGGCTTCAGCTGTGAACCTCTTCACATAGTCTCTCAATTTCTCCCCCTTCTTCTGGTGGAGGTGCAACAGTGAGATGCTGGTCTTCTCAGCTCTACGGCTGCTTACGAAATGGGTGACGAAAAGGGTCTCGAACTGCTCGAAGGAGAATATTGAAGAGGGGGCGAGGCGAGAGTACCATTCTCGTGCTGGGCCCTTGAGAGTTGCAGGGAAGGTTTTGCAAAGGAGGGCATCGGAAGCTTGATGGAGGAGCATCAGGGTCTTAAAGCTTTCGATGTGATCAACGGGGTCGGTCTCCCCGGTGTAAGTCTCGAACTGGGGAGGTTTGAAACCGAACGGCACTGGTGCATCCACTATGGTTCGGGAGAAAGGGGGTCGGCTAGGACGTAGGGTCCTCCCCCTAAGCTCCTCTTCTCGGTCTATCTGACCCAGGCGCCTCTCTACTTCATGAAGACGGTGGTACATGGTGTCATCCCTCCGACGGTAATCAGCCGAGCCTCTAGACTCGTCTTCGTATGAGGGAGAGCGATGGCTACGACGATGGTAACTTCGGGAGCGACGAGGACTTGGGGTACGCCGGGAGTTGGTAGGGGCAGGACGAGGAGATGGGGACCGTCGGCGAGGGCTGCGGACCGGGGGAGGAGATGGAATCTTGGGCGCGTTGGTGTTGGGACGGAGATTGAGAGCTTGTGGGACGGTCGTTTGGAACTGCTGGAACTCGGCACGTGTGATGGGTGCCTCATTGTTCCTGGGCTGTTGCCGACCTGCAGGGGAGTGCGGCCTTCTTCGGTAGTGCTCGGGGGACTCTTTTCGACCCCTTCGGTTAGGTGACCTTCTATATTCCCGGTGGCGAGGGGACCGCTCGTCCGGACGGTGTTGGCGGGAGGTTCCCTCTCGGGCCCGCTTTTCATCCAGATGGCGGCGGAGGTCATCATCTTTCTGGCGGTTGAGGGCGGTATTATGGCGACCAGAGGCTCGGGGATGATGGGAGGCCATAGAGTCCGTAGAGGCGTTGTGGATGGAGACGTGTTCTTGGTGAAGAGGCTGTTTTGAGGGTTAGGACCCTTTGGAGGTGGCTGATTTGGAGGAGGAAGGTCCTGTTGGAGCGGGTCTTCCGCTGTAGGAGGAAGTTGCCCTTGCTGTTGGGTAGGCTGGATGGGAACTTCTTGCTGCTGATCGGGGTTGGGTCCTCTGTTAGACCCTCTCGATCTGACTTTCCTATGAGGCATGGCTGGAGAAGATCTGTTCACCAGGAAGGGGAGAGGTTTCTATTCGTTAGTTTACCACAGACGGCGCCAATCTGTTGCCGCTAAATCTGGTGTGGGGGCAAACAGATAGTATTTGTGGATTCTTAGGAAAACTGAATAGTAAACCTGTATACCTGTTCCGTCGGGGTATGATCGCTGCTCTCGCCGTACACCTGCAAAAAGTGCGAGACACCGGGGTTGTTCCCGGCGACGCACCCTTCGACGCTCAAGTCAGTAATCAGAGAGATTATGAAAGAGCGCAAAAACTGGAGAAAGATTGATTACCTCTTAATGGAGATGGATGGGGGGTATTTATAGGCATCTTAGGGAACAGATTAGGCATGTAATTCCTGTGTATAGATAAGGAATGTAATCCCTAATCCCCAGTGAAAGGATAGATATGAATCAGGGCCGTTGATTATTAATCAGAAACCCTAATTCTATCCCGCTGGACCGGGTTTGTTGCGGGTTGAAACCTGCACCCAGTTGTGGTGGATCCGTTCGCGGGTTATTATCTGTGAGAAGGAGACCCAGCGCCTGCTTCAGACCCGTTTTGTAGGTGAAATTACTGTTTTACCCCTGGGCTTCAGGATTCGTGCCCAATTTGGACGGTCTCGATTAAACCCCTATTTTTAGCCACATCAATTGCCCTTGCAAATTTGATCTTGATTCATATTTCCTACAAGTACCTAACTCCTTTACTCTCTGTTTTTCACTACTTGCTGTCCGTACTTGCTCTAAGGACATTTATTTTTCCTCTTTAGTTAACCCAGCCACAGGTGAACCTGAGGATCTGCCAGAAGGATTTGGCGAGCAGTTCTTTTAGATTGGAGCAACTACATGATAATAAATTATTTCCTTTCATGTTCTTTCCATTCATTGTAATTCATTTATTTATTTAAACTTGTATCCCGGGCTTTTGACCCGTAACAGCTACTTGTCCTTCAGTATTATTTTTACATTGGATTATTAGTTCTTGAACTCAATTATTGTTCTGTGATGTTATTATAACTGCGTGGTTGTGATTTAAATTTCTGAGTATTGTTGAGTTGAGAACTGGTACAGCTTATGAATGATATTAAAATCATTCGCTGGGCCTACGTCACGGGCTCGTATTCCTGTATTTTGGAAAGCGGGGCGTGACACTCTAGGAGAAAGCCATTTGGAAGACGAGTTTGAGGAGCAACTCTAGGAGGGAGTTGTAAGCTCCGAACTCGTTGAGAAGAGGTCCGCTTTGGAAGCGAGCGGAGTGAAGAGCTCGGCTCTAGGAGGGAGCCATCTGGAAGACGAGTTTGAGGAGCAACTCTAGGAGGAAGTTGTGAGCTCCGAACTCGTTGAGAAGAGGTCCGCTTTGGAGGCGAGCAGAGTGAAGAACTCGGCTCTAGGAGAGAGCCATTTGAAAGACGAGTGTGAGGAGGAACTCTAGGAGAGAGTTGTGCCCCAAACTCGTTGAGAAGAGGTCCGCTTCGGAGGCGAGCGGAGTGAAGAGCTCGGCTCTAGGGGAGAGTCATTTGGAAGACGAGTTTGAGGAGCAAATCTAGGAGAGAGTTGTGAGCTCCGAACTCGCTATTTAAGTAAGAGAATCAACGGTTGCAGGAGCAATTCTGAATGGAGAACCACTTCTAACTCGCTTAAGAGCAAGTTATCCGAAGCAGAATCGAGCCAAGTGTTGGACTCTGAACTCGTCGTTAGAGGGATTCAACGGTTGTGGGAGCAATTTCGAATGGTGAACCACTTCTAACTCGCTTAAGAGCAAGTTATTCGAAGCAGAATCGAGCCAAGTGTTGGACTCCGAACTCGTCGTTAGAGGGATTCAACGGTTGTGGGAGCAATTTCGAATGGCGAACCACTTCTAACTCGCTTAAGAGCAAGTTATCTGAAGCAAAATCGAGCCAAGTGTTGGACTCCGAACTCGTCGTTAGAGGGATTCAATGGTTGTGGGAGCAATTCCGAATGGCGAACCACTTCTAACTCGCTTAAGAGCAAGTTATCCGAAGCAGAATCAAGCCAAGTGTTGGACTCCGAACTCGTCGTTAGAGGGATTCAACGGTTGTGGGAGCAATTCCGAATGGCGAACCACTTCTAACTCGCTGAAGAGCAAGTTATCCGAAGCAGAATCGAGCCAAGTGTTGGACTCCGAACTCGTCGTTTAAGAGAGTATCAACGGTTGTGGGAGTAATTCCGAATGGCGAACCACTTCTAACTCGCTTAAGAGCAAGTTATCCGAAGCAGAATCGAGCCAAGTGTTGGACTCCGAACTCGTCGTTTAAGAGAGTATCAACGGTTGTGGGAGCAATTCCGAATGGCGAACCACTTCTAACTCGCTGAAGAGCAAGTTATCCGAAGCAGAATCGAGCCAAGTGTTGGACTCCGAACTCGTCATTTAAGAGAGTATCAACGGTTGTGGGAGCAATTCCGAATGGCGAATCACTTCTAACTCGCTGAAGAGCAAGTTATTTGAAGTAGAATCGAGCCAAGTGCTGGGCTCCGAACTTGTCGTTAAAGGTTAGTAAGTTGCGGGAGCAGTCATGTAGAAGAAGCTGGACTCTGAACTCACCATTTAGCGAGTCGTGACTCGGAGAGATAGAGAAGCAAGAGCAATAATTTTCAATGAAAAGATGTAAAGTTTTATTGAAATAAACTAAGTGGCCGCTTCAATAGGGCGAGCCATTATTACATGCTATTGGCCGGGTTACAAGCATCAGCCTTATTGAAAATCAGGATCCTACTTCTACAATAAGGTGGAGACCTCTTGGAAGGAGCTGGGAAATTCTGAGTGTTGAAGCTCGGCGGGCCCTTCTGTTCGTTTGTAGGCTCCTCAGGGGGGAAGCTCGGCCCCCTCTTTTTGGACGAACTTGGTCAGGTGTCCCCGCTATATGAGTTCTTCGATCTCCTCCTTTAGAGCCCAACAATCATCCGTGTCGTGGCCGTGGTCCCTGTGAAAGCGGCACCACTTATCCTTGTTCCTCTTCTTGCCGGGTGTATTCATTCTAGGGGGAGCACGGAGTAGCCCTTCCTTGTCCACCTTCATAAGAACTTCTGATATATTAGCAATGAGGGGGTGAACTTCTCAAAACGAGGAGTCGGGCGACGCTGTCCATTGCCGTCCTTCTGGGATTTTTGGGACCCCTCTTCGCTTGTGCTCTTCCGTTTGTTCCCGGAAGATGTCTCCTCAAGGCCCGGGAGATTCTCAGCTTCTTCGGTCCGAATTTCATTCTCGCTCCTAAGAAGGAGGTCGGTGAAATTATGCGGGGGCTTCTTGGCAAGGGAGGAGCGAAGGTTAGAGTTGAGGACATTTGATTGGAAGGCGGCCGCCGCAACTGACTGGTCGAGGGAGGCGATGGATCTAACCTCTGTAGTGAACCTCCTCACATAGTCTCTCAACTTCTCTCCCTTCTCCTGGCGGAGCTGGAGTAACGAGATGTTGGTCTTCTCCGTGCGTCTGCTACTCACAAAATGGGTGATGAAGAGGGTTTCAAACTGTTCGAAGGAGAATATGGAAGACGGGGCGAGGCAGGAGTACCATTTCCGAGCCGAACCCTTAAGAGTGGCGGGGAAGGTCTTGCACAACTAGGCATCAGAAGCTTGGTGGATTAGCATGAGGGTCTTAAAGCTTTCGATGTGGTCCACGGGGTCCGACTCCCCCGAGTAAGTTTCGAACTGTGGGAGTTTGAAACCTCTTGGGATAGGAGCCTCCATGATGGTCCGAGAGAAGGGAGGTCTGCTCGGGCGGATGGTCCTTCCTCTTAACTCTTCATCCTTGTCTATTCGACTGATGAGCCTCTCCATCTCGTGGAGACGGCGGTAGAGAGCATCGTCCCTCCGATAGTAGTCAAACGAGCCTCTGGACTCGTCTTCATAGGAAGGGGAGTGGGGACTACGACGACGGTGACTCTGGGAGCGGCGGGGGCTAGGCATGTGCTGTTAGTTGCTAGGAGCTGGAGGAGGAATTATGGATCGATGGCGAGGACTTTGGACCCGTGGAGGGGTAGGAGCCCTTTGGGCATTGTTGTTGTTGGGTCGGAGGTTGAGGGCTTGCAAAACAGTCACCTGGAACTGCTGGAACTCGGCACGAGTGATGGGTGCCTCATCGTTCCTCGGATGTTGCCGACCGGTAGGGGAGTGAGGTCTTCTCCTATGGTGCTCGGGTGACTCTCTCTGCCCTCTTCGGGTAAGGGACCTTCGGTAGTCTCGGCGGTGAGGAGATCGCTCATCCGGACGTTGTTGGCGGGAGGCTCCCTCTCGAGCCCGTTTTTCATCCAGACGGCGGCGAAGATCCTCATCCTTCTGCCGATTGAGGATGGTATTGCGAAGGTCGGAAGCTCGGGGATTGTGGGAGGCCACAGAATCCGTGGAGGCATTAGTATTAAGACGCGGTCCTGATGGAGAGGTTGTTTCGGTGGGTTGGGATGCAAGGCCCCTGCACTGGCATTTTGAGGACCGGGGGGACCCTTAGGAGGTCACTGATGCTGAAGAGGAGGCTGGTCCTGTTGGAGAGGGTCCTCAGCTTGAGGAGGAAGTTGCCCCTGCTGCTGAGTGGGTTGGATGGGGACTTCCTGTTGCTGATCAACGGGGTTGGGTCCACGGTTGGACCCTCTGGATCTTACTTTCCTAGGAGGCATGGGTGGAGAAGATCTGACCAATGGGAAGAGGGAAGGCTGCTATTCGTTTGTTTCCCACAGATGGCGCCAATCTGTTACCGCTAAATCTGGTGTGGGGGCAAACAGATAGTATTTGTGGATTCTTAGAAAAACTTGAATAGCAAACCTGAAACCTGATCCGCCGGAGTTTGACCGTTGACTCCCGCCGTTCACCTGCAAAAAGTGCGAGACACAGGGGTTGATCCCGGCGACGCACCCTCCGATGCTCAAGTCAGTAATCAGAAATGATTATGATAGAGCGTTAACTAGCAAAAGATTGATTACCTCTTAATAGTGGTGGATGGGGGTATTCATAGTTGCCGTTGGGATCAGATTAGGAATGTAATCCCTGTGATCAGATAAGGAATGTAATCCCTGTGATCAGATTAGGAATGTAATCCCTAATTCCCAGTGAAAGGATAGATGTGAATCAGGGCTGTTGATTAGGACTAATCAGGAACCCTAATTCTATCCCGCTGGACCGGGTTCATTTCGGGTTGGGACCCGTACCCAGTTAAGGTGGATCCGTTCGTGGGTTATTGGATCGTAAAGAAAGACCCAGTTCCCATTTCAGACCCGTTAGTAGGTGAAATTACCGTTTTACCCCTGAGCTTTAAGATTCGTGTCCGATGTGAACGGTCCCGATTTAATCATATTTTTAGCCATATCAATAGTAATCGCCGAGTTATGTGGATGAAAGACATAAATCTAATGAGAATGAAATTATTACTGCCTCTGTTCCCATGTAAGGGTCTGTTTTGTTGGAAGGGAATGGAGGAGAGGGGAGGGAAGGAATTTTTTAAAATATTTCTTTTTTGGTTCATTTTTTAGGAGGGAATGGGAGGGGGATGGAGGGGTCCAGAATCCCTCCTAAGCCAATTTTGGCTATTGGAGGATTTGGACGGAAGAGAAAGCAGGTCTAATTTTTAAAAGTGATTGGACTAAATTACCCTTTTAAATCTAAATCCTAATAAAAAACCTAATCTCTCTCCTGACTGTCTCTCCCACTGGCGCATATTGTCGATTCATATTGGATGCATATTTGACTGAAACAAACTTTTTGGCAAAAGTTAGCATATTGATACACTAAACTTAATTGGACTTTTGATCAGTTTCTTTTCATCATCAATATGTAGACATTTCCCATCAAAATGGGACTGTGGAGACAAAGCTCCACGAAAATTTAACGATGTTCTAGGACCAGCTATCTTCCTAGATGTCAAGTAGTAAGAGAAAATGAACATAATTGTTCCTGTGTGTATCCAAACTGATTCATTTATTTATCATTTATTGTATCGTTTTGAAAGGAATGTGCAATATGATCACCCTTTCATGCATTGCTTCATGAATGTAGATACAGAAAAATTCTTTGCATCTTCTGTGAGAAATGCTTGCAATTAGTGTCTAGATCTGCTCATTCCTCCAACAATTCATCAAGGTGGATTTTTGTCATGTTGAGCAATTCACTGCATTCTCCTTCCCCAATGGCACAGCTTCAGCATTATCTGCCCCAATTGGCACTGCTAATAGAGGACCAGCCCCAGGCGTTCTCCTGTACCAATGGCAACGGAGCATTCTCCTCAACCAATGGCAGCAGAACTCTGGCATTCTCCTTAGCCAATTGCAGTGCCACTTTAGCATTCTTGTCAAAATGAGCCAGATATTTCAGCCAAATATTAGAGACACTTGATGTTTTTTTGTGGTTGAGTTTTGTTATAAAATGTAAAAGGATATTAAAATAATTTTATTATAAAATATCTTCTCTCCCCTTGTGAACCAAATAAGAAGATAATTATTTCCCCTCCCCTCCCCTCCCCTCCCCTCCTTTGAACTAAATCTCTCCCCTCCCTTCCCCTTCCCTCCCCTCTCCTCCCCTCTCCTCATTTGAACCAAACAGATCCTAAGTTCAAGGCAAAGCCACTTCAGATTAATAGTACAGCCATACAGAAGCACAAAAGGAGGAAGAAAATGCAAAGGAATTACAAAAGTGATAGCTTGATAAATAAATACAGAAGTAATAAATAGAAAGATTGGAACTACAGGAGCAAGCTTGATTAGCAAATGGAGATAGTTGGAGTAAGAGAAGCTAGCTGAAAATGATGTGATCTGAAGTATCCAATGCTAGTGCATTAATGTATTTGGTGGCCACAAGGTGCAGAGCGGTTTTTCTATGAACAGTAATTCCAGTAGCTTCATCCATATCAACATCTTCCTTAAGCATTCTTCCGGGGAGTTCCCAATCATAGGAATATAAGAGGTCAGCAAGTGCAAGTTCCACCACAGCTAGCTGTTCCTACATGGATCCCTGGGCAGCAACTTCGTCTCCCTGCTCCAAATGGTATGAGCTCAAAATCAAGACCCTTCATATCAATACAACTGCCAATAAATCTATCTGGATTGAATTCTTCTGGGTTTTTCCAAGATCTCTCCTCTCTTCCGATTGCCCATGCATTGATAATCAACCTTGTTTAAGCTGGAATATGAAATTCATGAATCTGAAATTCATGCATATTTAGATTCTCTAAAAACGAGTAGTGGAGCTGGAGGGTGTAATCTGAACACTTCTTTGATGATGCATTTCATATAGTGAAGATGTGGAACGTCACTCGCCGTCACTTTCCCTTTATTCTCGATGAGGTTCCTTACTTAGTTTTGTGCTTCTATCATCACTTGTGGTTTTCTAACGAGCTCAGCCAATGTTCTACAAAGTGCAATTAAGTGAACTGTATGAAAATAAGAAGGTGAGTTTATCCTAAGATTGTTATTTGAGTCTTTGAGAGTTTCTTTTATGAGAGATCTTGCTAGTTTTTTACATGCAGTCTATTGAACTATTTTAAATTTCCTGTTTTTTATTCGTAGTTACCATTTCCTAGGATCATATGTTTTTCATTCATAGAAGTATTATATTCAGCTGTCAAATGAAAGGTACTTAAATTTAAATACATTTAAGCTATACATGTAACAATTCAGATCATCTATGTGATGACTATCTATGTGATGACTACGTAAGAAATTCTTACGAAGCTTATAGTGAAAATGGTTCTCTCTGGATCTCATAGGTTTCTCCGGAGAAAGAGAGAGAGAGAGAGAGAGTGAGTCCACTTTCGTTGTGCACTGGGCCGCCGTGTGTATTCGACCTTCCCGCCTTCGTATTGATGATCCGAACCATTCACATTAATCTACACATCTAAATTAGCCTAAATATGTAAAATCAAATTATTTGAAATTCATTTACCCACCTATTGAAATGTTACAAAATTGTATGGCTGAAAAATGTTGTTTTTTATAGTCACATGATGAATGGGCAAATAAATTTCAAATGATTTGATTTTGACATATTTAGACTAATCTAGATGTGTAAATCAATGTGAACGATTCAGCTCGTCAATACGTCGGCGAGAAGGCCGAGTGCACACGGCGGCCTAGTGCACAACGGAAGGAGACACACTCTCTCTCTCTCTCTCTCTCTCTCTCTCTCTCTCTCTCTCTCTCTCTCTATATATATATATATATATATATATATATATATATATATATATATACACACACACACTAGTATAATGTACGTGCGATGCACGTCTACAAAAAGTATAATCATCAAATTAAATAAATATATATCAAATAAGAAAAAAAATAGTTTATATTTGAATGTTTTGATTTGGGCTGCACCTTCGGTGCACATTTATATTTATTGGATATATAATTTAGACGTGTATTATACGTGTTTATATACTTATAAAGTCAGGGTTTGTTTGTTACAAACCCCAACTCTCCCATTAAAATAGTATATATATGTGTGTGTGCGTGTGCGTGTGAGTGTGTTGCTGCTTATTTTGGTGTGAGAGCAAACAAATAGTGGGTTAATATTTGATGGAAACTACTAAAAATCTGATATTTGATCGTTGTCGTGAAATGCGGTTAGAGCTCCTGAGAATGGATCTAGATCGTTGATTAAATACCGTGATCAGGATCCGACGGTTGCTGACGCAGTCGATAGACCTACAAAAAGCCTAAAACACAGGTGGTGGCCCTGGCGACAAACCCTCCAACGCTCAAGTCAGAACCAGAGAGAGAAAGAGAGTTTGAGAGGGAAATTGTTGATTACCTTCTGACTGAGGAGGGAGGGGGGGAGAGAGTATTTATAGGCCTGAAAAAAGTACATGAGATTGATATCATACAAAAGGGTAAATGTCACTAAATCATACCTAGGTTTACCAATTTATAGATACTCATACTCATATCTTTTTTCGCGGATGGGTATACTATAACTTTAAAGTTGTTGTGATTCACTAGCTATGTTTTGACAGAGTCAGTTTTAGCTGAAATTGATCATTATGCCCCTATGTTTACCCCCCCGCCCCCCCCCCCCCCCCCCCCCCCCCCCCCCCTCCCAATTTAAACTGAATTATCTCTCTCTCTCATCTTAACCTTAATTTAGTTTTAGTTATTAAAGTAAACTTTTCCAAAACACATCTTCACATTTTATTTATTCATTTTTTTTGTAAATTTTGTTAGGAAAAATAAGTTTAAAGCAACTAGGGATATATTAGGAAGAAAACCGCTCAAAAATAACCAAAACTCTTCACATGATAGTACATGATACCGAATTTTAACAGAGTACACTGATCTGCAGCAAGAATGTGGATAGGGTATATTCATCCGGGAAAAAAAACGATATGAGTATGAATATCTGTAATTGATAAAACCTGTGTATGGTTTACTGAAATTTACCCCCATATAAAAATTGAAACTCTTATAACATATCTCAGATCAGATTTATTTTTGAGCCCATTGGCCCTAGAACATTAAGCTAGACCATATCAGGCTCATATATCAAATAGTAGTAGGCCCAATAACCAATTGGGCTGATTATCCCCCAAAAAGAAAAAAGCCGAATTCCCAGCCTTAGATTCGGGCTATCATCGTTCAAGACTTCGATCCTTGTCCTCTGGCAAATCCAAGGTTCTGATAAATACTTAGAAAACTGACAAAACTCAAACAAGGATAACTGGATAAGAGAAAGATATTTTTACCGTCTCTTCTCTTCGCTTCTCTTTTTCCATTCTCAATTCTCCAACAAAGGTACCACTTTCTTCTCCCTTCTCTCCTTTATCCATTACAATTTCCTTGTATTTGTCAAACGCAAGTGAATCATGCAAGAAATCATACATGGGTCTCTCTAATTTTGGTGTTAGAAGATAGGTGCTTTGCTTTTGTCATTGGGTCAATAAAGAAAATGGCTTCTTTTGCCTTCATTTCTAGTAACAATGGAATGATATGCCCTCATAATTCTTGCTTAAACCAGCCTTTTCTTTCATGTAATGGAAGGAAGTTCTTACCTTTGGGCAAGATTCATAGAAATCTCTCATCATCATGTTCTATTTCATCCATTTACCCCCATATCCTCAATTTTAGCCATTTGGGGTCTTTTCGATGTAAGAATAAGACAAGTATTTCAAGAATTTCAAGGAATAGTCAGGATGACAACGCCCATTTGAAAGTTAGAGGAAAACCCAATTCAAAGAGGAGGTTTTCTTTGAGGTTGAGGCCGAGACTGCGTTTGCTTTCGATGAGATTGAAGAGGATATCGATCCGGGATACTGTGGATGATGTTTTGGCTATGTTGAGTAGGAATTCCAAGAGGGTGACTGTATCGACTGTGATTTCGTTTGCGATGGGACTGGTTTTTCTGTTCCTTAAGTTTACTGCGGTCCCTGCTTCGAAGGTGGTCCCTTATTCAGATTTGATATCTAATATTCAGAGTGGGCGGGTGACTACGGTTTTGTTTGAAGAGGGTTCTCGCAGAATTTTCTACAATGTGGATTCTGAGGGTCAAGGAAATTTAAGGATGGATGGGGATATTGAATCAGCTGCAGTTGATGGTACTAATGAGAGTGCATACAAGTCTTCATCTGTGACGTTATTATCTTTTGATAGGAAGAGTCGTAGTGCAATTCCAAAGTGGCATTATGCTACTAGGAAGATTGACCATGATGAGAACTTTCTGCTTGGATTGATGAGAGAGAAAGGGACAACGTATAGTTCTGCACCTCAGTCGCCACTTATGTCTCTGAGGAGCATTTTAATCACAATTATTTCTTTGTGGATTCCTTTGATGCCTTTGATGTGGTTACTTTATCGTCAGCTTTCTGCAGCTAATAGCCCTGCAAAGAAGCGCAGACCGACCAATCAGAAGGTTAATTTTGGTGATGTGGAGGGAGTTGATGCAGCTAAAGCAGAGCTCATGGAGGTTAATTTTCATCTCTTCTCCTTTTCTTTACTTTTAGCCGATTTCCCCTCTTGTGTGATCAGCTTCGAGCTTAGCTTTGTTTTAAGTTGTATAGCTAAAATAATGTTGTTAGATTTAATTACATACCCTTCTAGACTAGGCAGATTGAAAAGTCTGGGTAAAGTCTGGGTCAATGCTAATCTTTATTAAGAATATAAATATGGATTATGTTGTATGAATTAATAGAGATAGAGACTTATTTCAAGCATAAGAATAAATTAATTGATGATTCGATTCTACTATCTTTAAATTGGTTTTGTGATTACAAAGATACGTGGAAATAGCAATGTTGATACTAATGTGATATGTTAAATGACAGATATACCATGTAAAGTTTTATAAATAAATAGGATCGCTAATGTTTTTTGTTCAAGGCTTAGTATCCCTAGCTTTGTAAGTAGTGCACTTTATTTTATGATTTTAGGGGTGACGGCAGTTGGCCAAGGATAGACGTTCTGTGGATGGTTTACACAATCTTTCAAGATTAACAGAAAAGAGCTGTAGATATGATTTTCCACACAACTATAAATAAAAACTTTTCTTTTCAAAATCTGAACTGATTTCTAGGCCTTATGCTAAACTTCTGTTAATTTAACTGGTATCACAACTAGCACAAGTTAAATGTAAGAATAATGTTAATACTTATACTAATTTGATATTGTTTGTATTCCTACTATGTCTGTCATATTCTTTACTTCGCATGAATTAATCAAACTTGAATTTAAGAGAACTGCCAGATTATCCTGTGATTTTTTACGTCTGAAAACAACTCTTTGAATCAAAATGAAAATTGATGGTGTTTGGTTTGTATAAAGAATCAAGCATAGGAATGGCGTCTCATTTGCGATTGTTTCCAAGTATTTATTTGGTCGATCACCTCCAACATTATGGCTACTGATTGATGGTGCATTATCAATTTTTAGATCAAATTAATACTGTTAGTGATAATTATGGTACTAGCTCAACTCAATTCACGTAGGTATACCCACATCAGTAAGATGATGAATGTGATATTGGTGTAGGTGGTTCGGTCAATGACATAAAGTGTTTTGCCTTTGTGTGGGTTCATAGCCTACTGTCAGGCTGACAAATTATTTTTTAGTCTAATGTTTTCCCAATAATATGCAAGGTTGCTGACATAAGTCCATCTGTGGTGGGCAGGTGGCATTGCGTTAATGATTGCTTTTTTTAGTCATTGGTTGTCAATTGCATGACCATAGGATATGTCCTAGCTTCTCATTGATGTTCATTCCATATAGCTTTTACATAGGTGCTCTTGATAAATTGCGTGACAGTTAAGGAGAATGGTTCAGTAATTGACGGTATATTACTGCATGACCTATTGACTTAAGCTTTATGTCACTTGTAAAATAATCAATGGTGTGTGTCTCCTACTTCCTAATAAAGAATTGTAACTATATATTCTTTTACGGCCCTCATTTGAATTAATTGTTAAATTACAGTTGTTTTCATGGAAGTGTTCTTGATAACTAAAGTGGAATTTGTTGTTTCTGATTTATGTAAATTATTGTCATTTTTCTTGTCTTGCTTGTCATTGGGTGGAAACGAAAATATTTTATTGTTGAAGG
The DNA here is from genome assembly GCA_017893485.1 of Hemerocallis citrina. Taxonomy (NCBI): domain Eukaryota; kingdom Viridiplantae; phylum Streptophyta; class Magnoliopsida; order Asparagales; family Asphodelaceae; genus Hemerocallis; species Hemerocallis citrina. The sequence goes on along the minus strand of CM030359.1, from coordinate 332,934,666 downwards.
CATGGCTTTGAATCTCCTTCCTGCTCACCTCCTTATATGTTTTGAAGGACAACAGTGGTTTTGTGTTATCTCAATGGACTAATACTTTGTGGATACTTATTCCCAGGTTGCTTCATTTTTAATTTTGTTAAAATTACTAATTTATATTACACTATTTCTAGATAGTTTCATGTTTGCAAGGATCAATTGACTACAATAAGTTAGGAGCAAAGTTACCAAGAGGAGTTCTGCTTGTGGGTCCTCCAGGCACTGGGAAGACTTTACTGGCACGTGCAGTAGCTGGGGAAGCAGGAGTTCCATTCTTCTCAGTTTCTGCCAGTGAGTTTGTAGAACTGTTTGTTGGGAGGGGAGCAGCACGTATTAGGGACCTTTTCAATGTGGCAAAAAAATGTTCGCCATCAATAGTATTTATTGATGAGCTTGATGCAGTGGGAGGAAAACGTGGTAGAAGTTTTAATGATGAGCGCGATCAAACACTGAATCAGGTTATTCTAGCTTTTCATTCATATTACGGTATTACCCTTTTTTTTTGGTTATCTTGTTTATATTTTTCCTAAGTGTCTTGTTGTTTTCTCAGTTATTAACAGAAATGGATGGATTTGAGTCCGACGTGAAAGTTATTGTTATTGCAGCGACCAATCGACCTGAAGCACTAGACCCAGCTCTTTGTAGACCTGGTCGCTTTTCTAGGAAAGTAGTTGTTGGCGAACCAGATTTTGATGGACGGAGAAAGATATTGGCGGTGCATCTAAGAGCAGTACCACTCGAAGAAGAACCACAGATAATCTGCAACCTAGTTGCTTCTCTCACCCCTGGCTTTGTTGGTGCTGATCTTGCTAACATTGTTAACGAGGCTGCTTTGTTAGCTGCTAGAAGAGGTGAGTCTCAAGCGGTGCCCAAACCCATATTTGTTAGTCAATCAAATTACAATTAGAATTCAGTACATATTGGAAAATATTTCTAGTACAGTTCAAACCTTGTAAGGTCTTAGTTTTCTTCAATTAGTCTTTATAGAAAAGCTGATGCATGCAAACCTGTTTTCATGAAAATCTCTTACTTTGTGCAGTCAGTTTAAGTGAATTAGGAGTTTTTTCTTTAACTCAGGACCAATGTATTGCAATGACAAGTGATAGTAACTTTTGTACACATAAAGGGTTTGTCATGTGGTTGATCAATTATTATGATAGTGAAGAAGATTTTATTCAGGCTTGATCTGATTATTTAATCTTATAGATGCCTATTATTATGATAGGAACAATAATTATGATTCCTGAAGTTCAGTTATTTGGTCGATTTCCTCTATTTTATCTTTCCTTAATTCCTTCTCTTATGATTGTTCTTCTTTTCTCTGAAATATGGACAGCAGTGAAACCATGTCCAAACTGTCTAACGTTGCTCTTGTATCTTCACTATTGTATTCCTAGATATGAATTGTGGCTTAAAAGGCTTTGTAAGTGAATGTCTTCCTAATCCTATATCTAAATATAGAAGTTGAGCATGTAGTAATGGCATTTCCAAACACACGCCAACATCCAGCTATTAACTGAGCATTAAGCAGTTGATTTTGTGAGCTATTAGTATTTTAGATAAATAGGAAAACGTCTCACTAATCATATGCTTTCAATAATTTTGCTTGCAGGCTCCATAAAAATTATTAAACTTGTAAACTGGCTTTATTTTACTATTGAACTTTTAGGATCATTAATTTTTTGTTGCATAGGCGGAGAGGCAGTAGCCCGAGAAGACATCATGGAGTCTATAGAACGAGCAAAATTTGGGATTAATGACAGGAAATTGACTCCAACTTCCATAAGCAAGGGTTTAGGTAAACTTTTTCCCTGGATGCCTAATTTAGCAGGAAGAGGTGGATTGAGAGAAGATGGTTCTCCAAACCTTTTGGGCTACCAAACTTTGAGCTGATTGGTATCATAGTAAGGTATGTTATTGTCATGCAGTATCTTTTCATGAAACATATTGTAAAGTTTAAGCTGACTGTTTGTTTTTGTTTTTGTTTTTGTTTGGTGGGGGTGGGGTGGGGGGAAGATTTTGGCTGGTTATTATACTACGTACTACGTCTTGTCAAATTGTTATTAAATCAATGGAAAGTTGGAAGTCCTTATTGATCTTCATCTATATAGGAGTTATTTGGTAACTTTGTATCTTATATATTATATGTATCTATCTCAGTTTAACCCATCGATTGAGGGAATGGTCTTTGGTATGTTGTGCATTTCCCCCTAAATTACTATTAGATACACAAACAACATATTGATCAAGGAAAACTCACTTCAAGTCTGTACTTGTTATATTAGTCCTACATTCACATTGCTGGTAATTCAGAAGTTGCTCGATGAAAGGCTTTCGGTTATGTAGAGAGGAAGGTTTTAAAGAAAAGAATAGCTTTTATATGTCCATCAATTTTAGACTTTCTACCCAAGTTATGGACTTTCCATTTGAGGATTGAGACTGAAGAAGTATAATGATCCATGCATCACTATTTCAATTTGAAATTATATGGTTGTCTGCAATAAATCTTCCATATACAGTTTATTGCACGGCTAAGTCCTTGTCAAATGTAAAATATTTCCTTCATTGTTACCCTGTTTGCCTGCATTGTCTTTGCAAATCTAATGCAACAGTGTCACATATTCTTTAACTAGATTGAAGTAGTTGGCTACTTAATGTTTCTTAAGTTTGAAAACTCGTGTGCAGGACCGAAATTATTTCTCCCTTTTCCTGTCATGGAGCTGTAAATTTTCCAGGGTTGCTGCAAAGCTTGGAGAGCTTAAGGTCTTAGAAAAGCTTGGACTCCTTAATTTATGTTTCGAAGGTTTGATTTTCCAGGAAGAAACATATACGAGATCCATTCTGTTGTTGGATTATAGCAAGGGCATCCCATCTCACAATTCCCCCCAATTTTGAGTTCCCTATTGGATTTCCTTAATTTGTATGATTAACACCGATGTTCATATGTTTAATCTAGAGGTTTCACTCTTGTTTTCCTTAGAGCATTTGTAGTCGTTTAAAGTCATTTTTTGCATATTTGGCATATAACAATAGCAAAAATAGCTTTTGTTTGTAGTCGTTGTTAGCCAAAATTTGGCTTTTCAAAATCTTAATTGGACGGATGGTTAATTATCTTCCGTCAGATTTTTTTTTAATAAAAAGGCTTCATAGTGACATTTTAAAAAAATCAAGAAAAAAAAAAAAAAAAAAAAAAAAACTCTTCCCAGACACCTAGGACATAAGATGATCTCTTTTGAGATTTTTTTTTAAAGTTTTGATTATGGGACAAAATTTTGGACGGGATATTATTTCCCGTCTGATTTTTTTAATTTAAAAAAAATTTGGACGGGATATTATTTTCTGTCTGATTATTTTATTATTAAAAAAAATTTAAGACGGTAAATTATACACCGTCCGATGCATAAATAGAAAATAATGTTTCGTCGGGCTATTTTATCCATTTAGCCAAATCGTCTAAATCGTCTGTCAAATATAGCTTGCTAGTATTCCTCAAAAGCCAAATTTTGGCAAAATAGCCAACGACTACAGCACCTCTTCGAGCTAAATTTTGCATTTTTTGGCTAAATAGCCAACGACTATGCTCGGTAGTTCGACATATTCCAGGTTAATACAGATATATCTGAGTTTTTTCAGTTTCAAGAATATATATAAGTAGGGCTGCAAACGAATGGAGCTATTCGCGAGCTATTCGGCTCGAGCTCGGTCAAAGCTCGGCTCGAACCGAGCTCGAGCTCAAAACTGAGCTCGTTTCGTAAACGAGCCGAGCTCGAGTTTGGGTTTTTTTTTAGGCTAAGCTCGCGAGCTATTCGGTTCGAATATGGTCAAAGCTCGGCTCGAGCCGAGCTTGAGCTCAAAACTGAGCTCGTTTCGTAAACGAGCCGAGCTCGAGCCGGAAGGTATTCGGCTCGGCTCGGCTCGATTGCAGCCCTATACATGAGATTAGCTTATGCTTTCTTCGAGCCCATTGGTGTCAATGTGATCTTAGGCTTGTACTAGTATGATTTCTCTTGAAGTCGAGATTAGCACCCTCTTTGAAAGGCTCCCTTGCTCTCATATTGTAATTCATAAAACAAGTACAGATCCTATGCTAGATTTATGTAAGTATCTTCTCGAAGATTGATTCTCGGATTTGAAAGCCCCATAAGACCCAACGTTCTAATGTTCTCATACCAGCATTCTGAAGTTCTATTACCAGATGAAATTCTGAAACTCTTACCGGATGGCTATTTGGTATCTAGGGTGGCCTTGGAAGAAACCTGAAGTTACATTGTGAATCTAAACCTAATACAGAGGAAGGAAAAGAACCAACAGAGAAGACGAAAATAAAAGAAAATGAAAAACAAGAAGGAAGAAGAAATTCTCCAATGAGTGTTACCCATAGTTTATATATGTTCAGGTTATAAGTCTCATACATATATATTCCAATATACTTATATTATATTGTTCTATAGGACCCGTGTTGTATACACCTAAGATCCACCCATTAAGTCAATATTAACTATATATACTGCCTAAGATCAGTATGTAAGGTATTCAGAATATCTAGAGTATAATGGTTCTAATAAAACAATAGCTGTCAAAGCATAACCCTAATATTATATACATAAGATCCGCCCATTAAGTCAATATTAACTATATATACTGCCTAAGATCAGTATGTAAGGTATTCAGAATATCTAGAGTATAATGACTCGAATAAAACAATAGCTGTCAAAGCATAAATCCTAATTTTATATTCAACATCCTTTGCAGTATTAAACAGAACAAAAAGGAGTTCTCTAAAAGTAGGAAACCCGTATTCAAAAATCAACTCTTCAATTATAAAAATTAAAATAAAAAAAAAATCAATGGAAGGTACATAGTATAACCATAATAGTTATCACAATCTAGATCCATTCATAACAACTGAAGGATTTACTTGTGTGCATGGTGAGGCTCCTTCCCATTCGATTCTGATTTTGTTTGTGAGCTTAAAATCATAGCCTAGGTCAATGCCAAGCTCCCATCCATTCTCTTCAAACCAAACCTCTCAACTAGCACATAGCAAACCAACTTCTTCCACCCTCTTTCACAAACATCGACTCTCTTCACCGTCTCCACCCTATCGCTCTCAACCCAACCCCCTCTCTCCTCCTCCCATTTCTTAAGTTGAGATCGGAGATGTGTGTATGTTTTCCTGTAAATGTAGACCATTGTGATGTTTAACACAAATAGGCGCATTGATGTGTTTCAAATGTAGAATAGCTTTCTTTTTGAGGGAAAAGGTGGAATAGCTTTCAAATGTAGAATAGCTTTCTTCAGACTGGGACGTAATGTTTTGAATTTAAAATAGTAGTTAATCAAATATTCAAGATCATGAACGGAAATAAGACCTTAAGAGTCAGAAGGGAAAGAGTTTCAAATGGGAGAGCGCAGATGCCTAAAGAGTTAAAACATAACCAGACAAATTTCACAAACTTTGTCAGGATACTCAGAGAAGTTGAAGTGCTTTAGCAACAATTTAAAATCCAAAATATATAGCACAAAAATATTCTTAATAACAGACAAGTTTAGATTGTATTGTTACCCTTAGTGCTTTTTACCAGCTTCGATGACATAGTACCAATTAGACCACAGGGGCAGGCCAACGACGGGGACAAAAAATACATTGTCGCAGGAACTCTACTGCTGGTCTCCATTCGTATAAGTGTATACAACTCTTATCATCCAATTATGAGGAAATGGCAGCCCATGAATCGAGGTATCCTTCAATATCCTCCAGTAGGGATGGCATTCGGATCAGGTCGCCCCGCAACCTGCACGCCCTGACCCGAACCGGTATGACCCGGTCTGGGTTCGGGTCAAACCCACGAAAATTAACAGGTCGAAGTAACGCGTCGGTTTTTCACCAAGTTCAACCCGCTCAACCTGACCTGACCCGAAAACCCACTAACCAGGTCAAACCTGTCCGAACCTGACCTGCGAACCTGCTGCCCGTACAGGTTGAAGGGTCGACTCGAACGGGTCGGTCGACAGTCGGAGCAGCCGGAGCTGCTGCTTTTGGCTGCAAAATGGCCTGTCCCATTTGTAGCTGGCTGTCCTTGAAACTTGAAAGTGCATTTGCTCCAACATAATTCATATTTGATCATTTCCCTTTCATGAAGAATTGAAGATCCAGCTCATGATCCAGCTCATAAACCTAAGCCCAATGTTGACAACTGCCAAATCTCTAATCTCTAAGGGGGCGTTTGGTACGCGGATTGGAAAATTCCCAGGAATTGGTGGATTCCCAGGAATATGAGGGTGAGAATGAATATTCCTGAAAATGTTGCAATACTGTGTTTGGTATACGACATTACATGCCTGGGAAAACTTTGTTACTGTGTTTGGTATAGAACAATTCATTCCCATCAATTCATCTCTATAGTAGACATTACCGAAAATACCTTTTTGGCTTTATTTAAAAATAAATAAATATAAAAGTTATCTAATTTAGTAATTGATGTATATGCATGCATGTGCAAAAGCAATACTGATATATATCTTATAAAACTTTATATTAAATTAACAAATAGAATACTAGAAAAAATTACACTATGATTCAAATATATTTCAATTAGTTAGATGAAGAACATAACAAAAAGAAAAAATGATAGTGAACTCCATGATCTGCTTACGAAGGTTCATGTGGATTGCCGATAGTAAATGGTCATGGCTCAATAAGTGCCAAGCTTTTTTTTTTTTTTTTTTTGTTGAAGGAAAATGTGGAATATGGCCACCCTGTTTCATTAATCAGAAATTAACAAAACATACAAACTATGAACAGAAAATAAAATACGAAGCAACATAACCCATACAGATAACAGATCCCTTCAACAACCCTAAAGGGTGGGCCGACAAACCGATAGTCACACACTATCGAAGAGGACAAACCTACTCCTCTACTATTGATTCCAAGCTTTGCCTCCACAATTTATTCTCTCTGTTGGTAGTCTATGGTCAATCAAAGACTTTGCAAGTCACCTCCAATTGATTCCATCCAAGTATTTTAGCTTCTCTCTCTCTCTCTCTCTCAAAACCACACTTTGATAGTACTCTTCCCATTTTCCTTCAACTTATTCGATCAGTGGCTCCTCTCCTATTCTATTTCTTCCTACGGTCAATCAAAGACTTCGCAAGTCGTCGCCGCCCCCCCCCCCCCCCCCCAAATGATTCCATCCAAGTATTTTAGTCTCTTTTTCTCAAAACCACACATTAATAGTGTTTAACGTTGAATATACAGGGAGGGATACTTCTGATTCTAGATAGATGGAAGAGAAAGAAATGGTTATAATAAAGAGAAGAGATGAACGCGGTAGTAGGTAAATTTGGTTGGAGGGAACAAGAGCGTGTTATATGATAAGTCAGAAATCTGAAGGGTGTTTTGGGTATGCAATAATCTCACTTATTTTTTATGTGGAGGAATCCACAAATCCCACCCTTTTCAAGGGAAATGTTTATCCTTCCCAACTAATGATTTTGATAACCCTGGGAATTTAAAATTATTTACAAAACTATACCTATGTCTTACCAAACCAGGTAATCAAGAGGGTAATCCTAGATTCCCTTATACATTACCGCGTACCAAACGCCCCCTAATATTATAATAAGAGAAGGCCTTAGTGTCATTTGTCAATATATCAACGTGTGTGACGCACGTACATAATTAATATGAAGAAGGTTTCAACCTTTCAGGTTCGAGTCCTCACTACGATCTTTTATTTTAAAAAATTATTAAAACGTGCATTATCCATGCATAACTAATATAAATGAGGTCTCACGTTCGAGGCCAGACAACGTCGAAAATTTTTACTTTAAAAAATATATATTTATCAAGACGTGCATTGCATTTGTAAATTACTAATATAATTAAAACCTGAAGAGTTGATTTTTTCATAAGGAACAATCAAAGTTACATATGATTTCCTAAAATCGTTATCTTCAGTATAAATAAATCCTGGAACCTCACCTACTCTCGTCTCCACCACGTAATTGACTCGCACCACGTAATTGACTCAGACCAAGTCAATGCAGACCATCTTACTTGTTAAGGTTATAAGGTACCTACAGGTTTACAAACTTAGTTAAATTCTATAATAAAGAACATAATCATCATTGTTAGAAACTTGAAGAAATAATGTATGTGACAAGGCCTCTCTCCCTCTACTACAACTCACCAAATGCAGTGACGGAGCCGCCACCTGAAGGGCCAAACTCCGGCTTTCTGGTGTTGGAAGATGAGGAGGCGGAAGAGCAAGCTAGGTGTTGCTGGGGGTTGGTAAGGACTTCGCGGCTATTTGATCTGCCATTCCCTCAAAACAGGATGATCAAGGTTCGGTTCAGTTCTGGCCGTACTACTTTTCAGGACGATGCTTTCTTCATACCTGTTATTAACAAGCCATTGTCATCGAATCAGTATTATGTTCTCAGGGCCCATGGGAAACATAAAGGGTAATAAACTTAACCTACTTACTATGTTATATTTGAATCTGTATCTTAAAATGTTTATGCCACTTTGTAATCTTTCTCTCTTTCAAGATAAAAGAAGATCATTGTATAGTATATAGTAGGCTTCATTAGGCTTCATTGAAGAGTACATGAAATATATGGCTAACCCAGAGTTCATATACAACATAAACTGAAAAGAGTTCAACACCCAAAACACAAAAATGAATAGGTATGCTATGCCAATCGCTCCCTCGCACCTAAAGATGAAAACTTGTTGGAATAATGGTATTAGTGTATCCATATCCACTTACTGATGGCCGAGGAAATAGATACAAATAACAACAACTGAGTACAAAAACTTGTATTTCCACGTTATTAAGAGATATCCGGAAATGGATATATATGTTAAACATGGTTTAAAATACAACTTTTACTAAGGGTTTGTAGTCCACATAACAAAATAGGTTCAATAAAACACTTTGAAGGCAAGGGATTAAAAGTGTGCATAAAAATAGCCAAAGAAACTAATAAGGAATTATTGTCAAATGAGAGGCAACAAAAAACTGATACTCCTCTGTTCCTAATTTCAGAGTAACTTCACTGTATGCATATAAATATTCTCAACAAAAAAAAAAATTACAAATACATGTCAAACATACATATAATTTATAAACATCTGAAGATACTCCTCTTTGAAACAATGCTATAATCTGGTACGTTTTAATCAGGAAAACATGCACATGTTCAAAAGAAGAGGATGCAAGCACATTCTGCCTCTGCACAATCGTCCACGACATTGAGCCCACTGGTTTCGATCACGGAGACATTTACCAGCAGTTCAAGATTATTTCTCAAAGGAACAGGTTCCAAGCAACCTCCGTAACTTATGATGGAATTCCTCCAATGTTCCTAAGGAGGAAAGGCTGGCAAGCCTACACATCAAAGCCATCCAACTATTCATTAGGTGAAGCTCAAGGCATAAACACGCATCTCCGTGCACAAATGCCCAGTCAGAACTTTCCTATATCTACAAAGACTTCACCTTCTCTTGTTGTAGGTAAGTGGTATTGCCCTTATATATTTGTTAAAGAAGGTGACTCGCTGAAAGATCAAATGAAAATGTCCATGTTCTACGAAATGACACTTCATCAGTTTTGGGAAGAGATCTATACTTGTGAAAATTACAATGACAAGGTTATGGTTGTTGAGGTAGGTGTCAGTGTTAAAAGAGAGATGGCATTGTTGAATGGTAGTGAAGTTGTAAATGGAAATTCTGAGATTGTTGATGGGGTGATCTGGTTTAAGCCTGTGAATTCTATAGAAAATGGGTTGGGGTTAAGATTGCCAATATGGGAGAGGATGAGATGGGAGGAAGCAAGAGGTGGGTGGGTAGGAGGAGAAGAAGTGGAGAGGGTGGAAAGGGCAGAAATGTATGAAGGGAAGAGTGGATGGAAAAAGTTTGGTTGCTATGTCTTGGTCGAGAGATTTGTTCTGAAGAGAATGGATGGGAGCTTGGCCCTAGCTTATGATTTTAAGCACACCAACAAAATACAAATCAAGTGGGAGTGAGATTTTATTTTCATTCCAAAAAAACATTTGTGTATAGCTAGTGCGAGTAGTTTACATGTTGTGATAAATTTGTATCCTTATGAGCAAGAAATATGTATACTTCTTTTCCATAATTGCTGTGAGCTATAATAATTGATGTAAGTTCTGCGTGTTACATTTTTCATTGGTAGTATGTGATAAGGATCTGAACTCGTGTTTTGTGTTTTGCTATTATATTATATCTTAAGCTAATAGGACTATCCCCCTCCCTCCTTTCTCTACTTTGAAATAGAGAAATGAGAGCAAAAATAGGAGTTCAAACTTATCTTACCACATGCAGACTACACATTTAACTTAATAAAACAAAATTAAAAAAATATACAAAACACAAAAAACTCTTCCTCTCCCCAAATCCGATACCCCCAACCCATCCTCGCCCAAAACCCACCTGTCACCGATCGCTGTTCGCAAATCCGCCCCAATCCAAACCGTCGTCGTTCGCCGTCCACCAGTCCACCCAAATATAAGTCATTCCTGTTCGCCTATCCTCACCGTCGTCCCTAGCCCAAAACTCAACCGTAATCGTTCGCCGTTCACTACTAATCGGAATGGATATAACGGCGTATCTATCCCGGCGTTTATGCCCAAACGCCACGATAGATCGGCATTATAATAATTTTTTTAATAGCGGGCCTCTATAACGGCGGTTCTATATTACGCCGTTATATATACAATATATAACGGCGGTGGTATAGACACCGCCGTTATAGATAGAGCGCATAATTGGCTAGCTCTTCGTTTAGCGCTAGCGAACGAAAACATAATTAGCGATTATGTTTTCCCCCCAAAATCGTCGAGCGCATAATTAGATCCCGCTCCGCTCTTCGTTTCCCCCCAAAATCGAAAACCCTAATCTGTGAAGTTTTCCATCGCCGCTCTTCTCTTCCCGCTCCGCTCTTCGTTTCCCCCCAAAATCGAAAACCCTAATCAGTGAAGTTTTCCATCGCCGCTCTTCTCTTCCCGCTCCGCTCTTCGTTTCCCCCCAAAATCGAAAACCCAAATCAAAAATACTCCAGCGCCGCTCCACTCTCCGTCTCGAAAATCTCTCTCTCTCTCTCTCTCTCAGCTCTTCGTTTTTTTTGCTGGTTGTGGTTAATTAGTTTATTTTTTTGGTTTGGTTTGGTGTAGAATGAGGATGGGACGAAGGTTGAGTACAGGATCTGGAACCCATTTAGGTCGAAGCTTGCAGCTGCAATACTTGGTGGTGTTGACAATATCTACATTGTGAGTGATTTCTAGATTTAATGTTATAATTTGGTTAATGAGTTTTAGTTGTTTCTTTGTTCTATCATGAATTTTAAAAGCATTGTTGAATTTGAGTATGATAAAGAATTTCGTTTGGTATCTGTAGTTGTAACAAGTGATGCAAATATTTTATAACATTCATGTGTTGTATAATAAAATATCTCTTTTGTAATTAGGTTGATTCTATATATGTGCGTGTGTGTTATATATGATGTTTATATGCTACCATGGAGTTTCTTAATGTATGGATTAAACTAAGTAGGGTGAAGTTTCATCATAAAGTATGGATTAAATTGGCACATATGTTGTAACAATTTTTAGTACCAGTGAAATCCAAAAAACCATCTCTTGTGGTTTATTTGTGATAAACTGATGAAGCAGATCGTAAGTTAATTTAAGATGTTAATTGTGTTGCATTTCTCTATTGGTTGTGTAGTTAGTACTATTCTTGTTTTGCAAGTGAACCATTTTTTTGTACTGATCTTTATTAATTTTTAAAGAAACCGGGGGCACGTGTTCTTTATCTTGGTGCTGCATCTGGAACTACTGTTTCTCATGTTTCTATGTTGTGGGACCTGTAAGTCATTTGTTATTTGCAATGTTTTTCTGTTAGTCAGAATGCTAGAATTATTTGATGTTAGCTTGACTATTTGAACTTGTTTTTTTTGGGTAGACTGGAATTGTCTATGCTGTTGAGTTTTCGCACAGGAGTGGAAGAGACCTTGTTAACATGGCTAAGAAGAGGACCAATGTCATCCCAATCATTGAAGATGCAAGACACCCTGCAAAGTATAGAATGTTAGTCGGGATGGTTGATGTGATATTCTCTGATGTTGCCCAGCCAGATCAGGTAAAAACATGCTAAACTTTGTACTGTTTACCTTTTTGCTTGTGTATCATGTATGTTTAATGTATTAGTGTTAAACTTGTATGACAGTTGAGTTGGCATATAACTTAGCAGTTAGTGAAGAAGAAATCCTTGTTTTTTTGTTTTCAAAGGGGGTTAGACCTGACGCCGTGCACACTTTAGATAAAGACATGGTCAAGATGATTTGTAATAAACATGGGGTAGAAGTTCTTGAACTAGAACCATTCAAGATGGAGGAGATGGCAAAAAAGAAAGAATTACTTGATGAGGATGATCTGAACATGCTGGAAGATAGGCCACCGGTGATTACAATAATGGGTCATGTGGATCATGGGAAGGTATACTGCTTGTAATTCCAGATTCTTGTTTGCCTGATTTATGCAATTTTTGTCCTTTATTTTTGACAAATGCTTGTATTATTTTGCTTTGCCAGACAACTTTACTAGACTATATCCGCAAGAGCAAGGTAATGTCAGAATCGCTTTCTAGATAGATTTGTTATATTCTAGTTGTAGTTGCACAAGCATGCTTTTTGATCCCAAAAGTATCTTCTGCATTTTATCCCCTCCTTCAAATAGAATTCGAGTCTTTCCAGAAACACTTGACAGGTAGCAGCGTCTGAAGCCGGTGGCATAACACAAGGCATTGGAGCCTATCAGGTTCTTGTTCCTGTTGATGGGAAGCCCCAGCAATGTGTTTTTCTTGGCACACCAGGTCATGAGGTATGTACAAAAGCCCTTCATGCTAATCATGTTATTTGTTGTCTGGTTATCCTGATTTGCACAAATACATTATCCTTACAGAAAAGCATGTAAACTATTCGATATCTCGTATTAATTTGTACAATGAGTGAAATATATTGCATCTAAGCTGTAGACTGTAGTAGTCACCCAACTAGTTCCTTCTCATCCAGGTTTCCTTAGAATTCTCTGGTCGAATTACTAAATATTGATTAACCTAGTTCAGTTATAAAATAATGTGACTAACCTTTTTCGCAGGCATTTGGTGCGATGAGGGCACGTGGAGCAAGAGTAACTGACATTACCATCATCGTGGTGGCTGCGGATGATGGAGTGCGCCGCCAAACAAATGAAGCAATAGCTCATGCCAAGGCTGCTGGAGTGCCTATCATAATAGCCATAAATAAGGCATGCTTTTATATGACAGTACTGTTGCTCGTTAATCATGTACGATTCCATCAGAGGTTTGTAAGATTCAATCGGTGATCTTTTATTCTCAGATAGACAAAGATGGAGCCAGTCCAGATCGGGTTATGCAAGAGCTTTCGTCAATTGGCCTAATGCCAGAAGAGTGGGGTGGTGACATCCCTATGGTTCAGGTCTATTCCTTAAATTAGTATCCTATTCTTAGCTTGGTCCTTAAATCTCTTGGAGGAAGCTAATACTTAGTATTTTTACATTTTTCTTATCAGATAAGTGCTCTTAAAGGGGAGAATGTGGATGAACTATTGGAAACTGTCATGCTCGTAGCAGAGGTATATCTTTTACTTTGACTTCCATATATTTGTTTCTTCTTCTCATGTTGGCCTAAACAATGATCACCTTCTCCATATACTTCATTTTGTAAAGTTGCAAGAATTGAAGTCCAATCCTCATAGAAATGCAAAGGGGACTGTGATAGAGGCAGGTCTTGATAAATCAAGAGGGCCTGTTGCCACACTTATCGTGCAGAATGGAACATTAAAAAGAGGAGATATTGTTGTATGTGGTGAAGCATTTGGAAAGGTTAGTTTTGCACTAGAAAGATGAACTAAATATATGTGGTTCCTTCATGCTAATTTACAGCATGGTGGTTGTACATGTGTTCGTTGTTTTTTTTTTTTTGGCTGATAATTCTTTGCTGGTCATTAATGGTCAGATGCGTGCTTTGTTTGATGATAAGGGAATCCGTATTGACAAAGCTGGACCCTCTACGGCTGTGCAGGTTTATCCTTTTAACTTTACCTTCTTCGTTTTTCTTTTGGAATAATTTAATCCTTGGAGTAGAAACTATTTGGAGAAAGTAGTGGATGTCATGACGGTCGTTCAATAATTCCTTTGTTATACACAGATCTAGTTTGCATGACATTATCTAGTGCTTGTGCAATAATGTTCATTTTTTCATAGATTTGTTACTGAATTTGGTTTTCAATATTCCAAATTTACTCCTTATATGGAATATACCACATGATTGTTAAAGTTTTCAGGTAAGATTGAATCTCTTCTGCAGTAGTAAATGTTTCTACGTGCTGTTAGGTACACTAGATTACTTTGCTTATGGGTTCCCAAGGCTGGGGATCTTCCATAAGGAATGTTGGTAATCGGAGCTAGATAGTAATAAAGATCTATTGAGCTAATGCTGTGAAAGTATCATTAATTGATTAATCCCCATGTTCTTAATTTTCCATTCTCATTATTTGGCATAAGATTTGGTTTATTCATACAATAAACTCCATGTTTTATTGTTAGGATCAGGTAAGAAGTTTATTAGGTGAATATGGTTTAGGCCTATATTAGGCACTTTGACTTTTCAGCTCTGTTACAAACCCCACAAACAATACATAGCTAGCTGCCATAACAGTAGCATATTATGTATTGTTTTCTGGGCTATGTATTAGTATTGTGGGTTACATATTGTTTGAAGGGTTTATAACAGAGTTGCAAAAGTCAAGAAGCCTAATAGAAATTTAGTGTCAGTCAGGGGGTCTATTTATTTTTGTCTAAGTCAGTTTATTGGTTTAGTATATTAACTGTGTTTAAGACGACATAGCATGCCTGTAAGACTTGATCCATTGTTACAGGTTGAAGTTGACCATAGAAGCAGTAATCATGTTCCGTAGGAAGCAATCATACTGAGGAAGACGATGATGTTTGTCAAGAAGAGAAGGTAATGTATTGAGCTATAAGTGTCTGTTATATTGACTTTGTCGTATGACATTTTTAGATACTCATCATACAAAGGAAGACGATGATGTTTGTCAAGAAGAGAAGGTAATGTATTGAGCTATAAGTGTCTGTTATATTGACTTTGTCGTATGACATTTTTAGATGGAATAAACTATCTGGTGAATAAACTAATAAATGACTGTTATAACAAACCTATCTGGTGAATAAACTAATAAATGACACTATTGTGAATTATACAGAGCCAGGGAATTCCATCGACTTCTAGTCACGCACATACATCTGGGCGAAATATCAATGGGAATGAAAGCAATGCCGAGCCACAGCAGGAGACTTGCAATAGTTTAGTTTAATTTGGACTATAGTCTTTTTATGTTTTGTCGAAACTGAATTTATGTTTTGTTAAAGAAATTGATGTATAACATATATATTTCTAACTCTTCGTATGACCATTTTTTAGACAAGTAATTATTGTTTATTGTGGTCCATGATTATATAGTTGTTTATTATGCTATTAGTGATTTTAAGATTTGAAAATTTGATGTGACTACAGATATTTTGAATTTGTGACCTATTTTTAAAATAGTTGGAAAAAAAACCCGATGCCGGGATACATATCGATCCACCGAACGTGGCGAATTATTTTTTTTAAAAAAATTGAACCTATAACGGCGCTTTTAAAAACGCCGTAATAGAACTACGAATTGTAACGACGCTTTTTAAAAATGCCGCTATAGGGCTACGGGTTGCAACGGCGGTTTAAAAATGCGCCGTTACAAGCTGTACACATATAGCGGCGTTTTTTAGAAGCGCCAGTATAGGCATCCAACCTACAATGGCGCTTTTCTAGAGCGCCGTTACAGATCATAGGCCTATAGCGGCGCCTTTTAAGACGCGCCGTTGTAGACCTATGGTCTGTAACGGCGCTCTAGAAAAGCGCCGCGATAGGCCCATGATCTGTAACGACGCTCGCTACAACGGCGCTGCTCGCGACAATATTTAAAACGCCGCTACCATCTATGGCGGCGTTTATAAACGCCGCCATAGACAGAAAAAAATGCCGCTATAGGCTTTCCGATTAGTAGTGGTTCACCAGTCTGCCCAAATCCAAGTAGCAGTTGTATGCCATACCCCAAATCCTCGTCGAGATTAAGGTATTCAGAAAGTTGTAAGATCCTCTCTTATTTTGGATTATATATTTATTATTTTTTTAGAATATTGAGAATTTGAGATTAAGATATTGATCAAGTTGTAACATACTCTTTTATTTTGGATTGTATATATAGTATAATTATTTGTTAAAGAGATGAAAATATTTGATGAATCTAAAAGTAATGTCTAAAGATCCTTTGATTTATTATGTGTGGCTTCGTCTTCCCATGTTAAATTCTTCAATCTTATCTGTATTTACTATATGCGCTCATCCTGTTTGATAAAATGCATGAATGAACTGAAATATGTTAAAGCCTGCTGTGTGATGGGGGCATATGGAACTCAAGTGGATGGGTTTTAATTTCGAATTTGATTAGGGATTTATACACCAATCTTCGAAATATAGGGTTCAGTAAGATGCTTATAGATGTGGGAAGGTTCAAATTTGGGTTCGGGATTAGCTTGATTACAATTATTTTCTCATTTGTGGTGCACACGAGGTGTTTGTGAAAATACTCAAAAGACCTTTATAATTATTTGGCATTATTTTGATTCAGTTTAGTTATTCAAATTACCTTTTTTCAAGTGTTGTCATGCCGACGGATTTTGGATGGCTGACAAATGTGGATATAGAAGGTAAAAGTCTACTACTTAGCAATTACGTTTTTCGTGTTCGATGGTTTCTACTGTAGCGGTTTCTCAATCCTAATGAACTTTTTCCAATACTATATTCTTTGATCCATGCTCCAGTTTTATGGCGAGCATCTGTTGCCATTATGTAGGCGTGCAGAAAGGGGCTGCTTCATCTTGCGCAATGTATTAAAATGATTGATGTAAGTCTCTTAAGCTCAAAACAATACATATATTTTGAGTTTTTTATGACTAGCATTAGATACTTACCAAATTTTATTGAGGGTGTTTCCGAAAAGGAAACCTATATCTTGATTAAAGTTGTTTTACTATTTTACTTTAATTTTGATTAAAGTTGTTTTTTTTGCTGCAATCTCAGTAATTTTTCTACTCAACATTGATCTATAGTATAATTACTATATTGGATTCTTACTTGACAAACTATGAAGATATATATAATCGTCCGATCAAATATTGTTAAAATTAATTATTTTTTAAAATTATGCATACTATTATATATATTATACTATTAGGAAAGAGAGTCCTTCTATTAAAATAGAACAAGGAGGGGAAAAGTAGAAAACTAGCACGTGCTAACACGTGAGAAAAAAAAAAGAAGAAACGAATATGTATTAACACTTGCAGTCAATTTACAAAATAAAATAAAATACAATAATAATAAAAACAACCACTCACCTTCTAATGTTGATTATGTTTCATTTGAGAGGGAATGATTTAAGATGAAAAGCTTGATTTGAGAGGGAAGGCAGTTGAGAAGCACACTATGGAGAATGAGATAGCAGATTACATCAAGGAGGAGTCCAAGAGAAGCCACAACCCCACCTTTTACTGCAATGTAAGCTTAACTTCGGTAATTATTCTATTTTTTTTCTTTGCTTTAGAAATATAAAATGATGTTGGTTGATTTGAAAATGTGAATTTGTTAATTTGTAGATTTGTCATTTTTTAATTATACTGTGATCGAAATAGTTAAGGGGTGTCTCTAAATTTAGGGATATAGGGTTTAGCTATGTCTTAGTGTTGTGTCGGTGTTGAATAGGGTCACCTCCGTCATTTAATGAATTTTATGTATTTGTTTAAGACTAAAGTTACTATGCATGTACATGATAATAAAAGAATATGAACTAATGAAATTTTCCTTAGCTGTTTCAATGAATATGACTGAAATAGATAAAAATATCATTATTTGGGTTTTCCTGACAATAGTAGCACATGTTATTAAATAAGATAAACTGGAAGGAAAAAAAGACACAGTGCATATCATCATTGTATTGTTTAAGTTCTATATAATTTTATGAGTCTGTTAAAAGTACTTTAGTCTGTCTAATTTGCACAGGGTAACATTAGTTTTCTCTTAAATAAAACCGGATGGCCAAATACACATCTTCAATTCAAAAGAAAAGGTTTTCTTGAGGATCTTAGAGTTGGATGTGTTCCCGAACCAACAACAGGACATGTCAACCATTTCTTTCTTATTTTAAAGGAAATTTGTTATACACCCTTCATTCGCTATTTTTAGTATCTTTTGTACTTTCTAATTAGCATTGGTATCGGGTCGGGTCTGGCCGGGTCGGGTCCTTCACTACCCGGACCCGGACCCGGACCCGTGAGGACCGAATCTGGTTCCGGGTCCTATTAAAATATTCCTACCCTTTCGGGTAGGAGCGGGGGTGTGAGCGGCGAGTGGAGGCAGCGAGCGGAGGATTTAGAATAAAGGAGAGAAGAAAAAGGCATGAGTTTTGAGTTTGGAAGAGAAATATTTAGAATTAAGGAGGAAGGAGGGGAGGGATGAGGATAGAATATTTCTTTTTATGTTGATTTTTTGGGTTTTTTTTAACGGGTCTGGGTCGGGTCTCTTTTGAGCGGACCCGGACCCAGACCCGAAAGTACAACGGGTCTCATTTTAGGACCCGGACCCGAATAGGTCGGGTCGGTTCCGGTCCAATGCCGGATTCGGCTCAGGTCCGGGTCGGATCCGGATTTCGGATATTTATACCAATGCTATTTCTAATCCCCTTTGATGGTGAGATAAATAACATATATTTAGGGAATGAAAAGAATAGGAAAAAAATATTGTATTACTCTTATATATATATATATATATATATATATATATATATATATATATATATATATATATAGGAGAAGGTTCGGGTGAGAACCATTCCCTGGGGTGAGAACCTAAGGGCCTATCCCAGCCATTCATCTGCGTAATCTTAACGGTCAAGATTTTTTAAAATTAAACAATAAGATTAATTAATTTTTGCATTAAGATGTCAATCCCTTTAATTAAGGGATGGGGACCGCGTAATAAAAGGAATGAAAGATCACAGATTATTAGGCAACATATATTGCCTTTTTTATTTTATTTAAAAGGAATGTAGATCACAGATTATTAGGCAACATATATTGCCTTTTTTATTTTATTGTCAGCCGAACCACAATCTTCATCAGGATGAACAACATTTGTTGCTACGTACAATGTTGCTAAATATGAAATTTTTATCTACTTACAATACAGTCAGTTGCTATATAGTGAACGAATTGGTGAAGGAACGAATTGGTGATGATTCTGAAGTTGCTATTAAGTTGGGATACAAAATCTTCTCGAATAGCAACTATAATAATTATAAATAGCAACTGTAATAATTATAAATAGCAACTGAAATAATTATAAATAGCAACTGAAATTGGTGAAGGAATGCTATAAATAGCAACTGAAGTTAAAATTATAAATAGCAACTGAAGTTGCTATTGTATCTACTTACAATACAGTCAGTTGCTATATAGTGAACGAATTGGTGAAGGAACGAAATTGGTGATGATTCTGAAGTTGCTATTAAGTTGGGATACAAAATCTTCTCGAATAGCAACTGTAATAATTATAAATAGCAACTGAAATAATTATAAATAGCAACTGAAATTGGTGAAGGAATACTATAAATAGCAACTGAAGTTAAAATTATAAATAGCAACTGAAGTTGCTATTGTATCTACTTACAATACAGTCAGTTGCTATATAGTGAACGAATTGGTGAAGGAACGAATTGGTGATGATTCTGAAGTTGCTATTAAGTTGGGATACAAAATCTTCTCGAATAGCAACTGTAATAATTATAAATAGCAACTGTAATAATTATAAATAGCAACTGAAATAATTATAAATAGCAACTGAAATTGGTGAAGGAATACTATAAATAGCAACTGAAGTTAAAATTATAAATAGCAACTGAAGTTGCTATTGTATCTACTTACAATACAGTCAGTTGCTATATAGTGAACGAATTGGTGATGATTCTGAAGTTGCTATTAATTTGGGATACAAAATCTTCTCGAATAGCAACTGTAATAATTATAAATAGCAACTGTAATAATTATAAATAGCAACTGAAATAATTATAAATAGCAACTGAAATAATTATACAGCAATACCTGACCACTTAAACAGCAACTGTAATAATTATAAATAGCAATTGTAATAAACAGTAACTGTAAGGAACGAAATGGTGAATGATTCTGCAGTTGCTATTAATTTGGGAAACAAAATCTTCTCCAATATTTTACAGGAATAAATTATTTCTCTCTTCAATTTGACCAAATTTGCCTTAACCGTCGCACACAAAAAAAGGCAATTTATAATTATTCCTTTTATTACGCGGTCTCCATCCCTTAATTAAAGGGATTGACATCTTAATGCAAAAATTAATTAATCTTATTGTTTAATTTTAAAAAATCTTGACCGTTAAGATTACACAGATGAATGGCTAGGATAGGCTCTTAGGTTCTCACCCCAGGGTTGGTTCTCACCCGAACCGACCCCTATATATATATATATATATATATAAACTAAATATAGAGTACTAAATATTGCGCATTAGTGTTAAACTTAGTAAACACCATGTTAAGACTCATTTGCTGCACTGTTTTTTATTTTATATCATTTTGGCCGGAGTCTTTAGACACTGTCCTAATTATCAAAACAACAAAAACAACAATGTAGTGTCAGACCTGGGTCTGTTATGTTAAGCTTTTTTTTTTTTTTTTTTTTTTCCAGAACCCAAAAACGTGTTTGGTTATGGTATTTTGTGAAGAGAGTTTTCACAAAACTCCAACTTCAGTCATTCTCTCTCTACACGAGCGCAACCTTACATTTTTAGAAAACTGTTTTTGAAAACTCCAACTTGTTTGGTTAGGGTGTTTTTAGAAAACTGTTTTCAGAAAACTGTTTTCAAAACAACAAACCAAACTCTTGAGTACCACTTCAAATTGATTTAAAATTTCCTTGTCAGGAAGTCATTCTTCCTGGCATTATTTCTGTCTTCCAAACACTACAATCTGATAATCAGATAGAAAGATGGGTAACCACATGGCCCCAGTAAATCAACAAGGTGCTCGAGATTATGAGAGATAATAACAATAAAAATTAGGATTAATATCCTAAACTAAGGTGCTTGAGATATTTATTCTAGGTATCAAAATTGGAATACCAAGACTACTATCACAAGCCAGTATTTATAGGATAAATATTGGTTTGGGTACTGGGTTCTCAACCCACTCAACCCGTATTCCGATATCCATACAATTAGTACGTGTAACACATGTGTTACCCATAGAATAATATTACACATAATATTATTCATATAGTGAGAATATACCTATATATCCAATAATTATCTCCTCCTATATTTTTAATATATAAACGTACTGGATTATCTTATCAGTTCAACATGAAGCTGATTGGCTGATAGCAGTCTTTAAATAGAAGAAATGCATCACTCAATGTACAGTTCATAAGGACTAAATCAATTATAAATCCGAATAGTTCAAAAAAGACTAAACCAAAATAATTAAATAGTTTCCAAACCATATCACAACAGAATAGTTCACAATGACTAAACCAACTAGAGAAACCTGTCATAGTTTCAAAATCAATCAAAGTAAATAAACTTCAAGAAGAAAATATGAGTTTTAAGCTCATAAACACAAGAGTCTTAAACTCAACAAAAGTTTTACCAAGTAAGTGACAAATTTATTCTCGAGAGAAATAAACCAAAACTATATCCTTGCAAACTGCTTTATATTTACCCCTCCATTTTGAGCAAATCATTATTTTGAAATCTATGTTGACAGATTCAACTCTTCCATCTTTGCTAACTTATTGAAAACAAAAATATCAAGAGACACATCTCTAAGAATTCCAGCAAATTTCATAAAGTATCTAATTCCATAAAAGAACTTAGTACAATTCATAATTAGCTTAGCAAAAATGTAACGCAAGCATTACAATCAAGTTTCTTTAACTAAATATAAAGAACAAGAACTATTATAGTTTCTACATAAGAATTATACTATATTTCATTTTGGAATGATAGAACAGTTAAATCAATTATGGTTAATTTTAAATCATCAAAATTGTAATGAAACAAGAATCCATAAAAGAGATATATCATCAAATTTGGAATGATATAACGACATTCTAAACATCGGAAACACATCGAAAAGTTTTCACACTTTCTTTTGAAATAATAAGATGATTCTAAGTAAATTATAAAAATATATAGCATCATCAAAATTGGAATGAAATTATATATTGACAAAATTTACATTGAACTTTTTAAATTATCTAAAGCATGTCAACTGCCTAAAATTGATGCTTAAGTTTGAGCTTCTCTATGGCTCAAATTGGATTCCAAATTTCAAAATAATTAGGATGTTAAAGCTTTTGAGTCAATAACTTTTAACTCCATTTCCCCCACAATTTTGATAATTAGATCACTTTCAAGTCTCTTAGCAAGAGCATTAACCATATTTTATTTCAATTTCACTTTATTTATGAGAAAGTTCAACTAGGCTTTTTCAGCCTTAATATACTTCTCCAACTATTATAGAGTGTGTTATGAGCTACAGTTCATTGTAGTTTGATAGTCGCATAACAGAATAAGAGAATTTACGTTAAACTTCTCAATGGATGATTAGCAATAAGTCATTCAATCTACTCAGCATCTTCTCCTACAGAGGATAATACATAGAGGTCTGATTTCTTGGATGAGAACGCAATGCTTGTTTACCTTTTAATCTCCATAATTTTTCTGCTCCTACTAGTGTGAATACATATTCACTAGTTGTCGACTTTCACTAAATTTTGAGTAGCACAAAGAAAACTCTTGAGTACCACTCAGGTATCTCATTAGCCTCTTAAAGGCACTCAAATGTGTATGAGATTATTAGTGAATCTGCAGATCATACTTACCTCATAGGCTATGTCTATTCTAGTGCAGATCTTTATATACATGACACTTTCAATTCTTTTAGAATGATCTACCTGTCTCATACTTGCACCATTATTAGGTGTCAACTTTTTATCATAATCATAAGGTGTTTCATTGTAACGCCCCGAATCCCAAATACAACTGAATTCGAGAGTTCTACAGGATCTTTCCACTTCATTTAGTACAATTTTACAAGGAAATTTGAACTTTTCACTTTATATCAGAGTTTACATAAAACTTTACTCTTTACATTGCATAGCGGAAGTAAATTTACAACAATTAAATAAATGTACAACAACATTGAATAATCTTTAAGCATCTGTTCCTCTTTAATCTTTATCATGTCACTTACCTGCATATAAAACTGTGGGTACGTCAGTTTATTCAACCGACGAACATTATACACGGCCATCCTCTCTATGCCGGAAATAGTATAACTCATTTTTCATATTTAACAAACACAAACTTGTCACATATCAAACTAAAGGGAATACCCTAATGATGTCGTGTTGTGATTGTGCACTTAGTTCTTAATGCAGTTATTTATATTATATGACACTAATGCACACTTGTTCGGATTCTATGCATCCCATACTACATAGGTCCGAGGGTAAGTCTCTTAATCGTTCTTCATCTTGTAGGGTTCAATCCCTCGTCATGACTTAATCTACTATTGTAACTACGGTAAGTATCCTAGATGTTTTCTGACCTACGAACTCATGCCTAGGCGCTCTGGAGGGAATCCCAACGCACTGACACATGACTCATCATGCAGGCATCCTGTGGTAATTCAGCTCCTAGCATAGACATGACACCACCCGCAGTCTTCAAACATCCCACAAGCTTCGCCACCGGGACGGTACTCTGGAGCAGTATCCACGCCCTATCATGACTCATCATGGGACATCCTAGGATACGCTCTCGCCGCTACCCAATGGCCCTCATACCCAATATTTTTCTCTTACTTTCATCACCTCTTCACTATGTAACTAATCCTTAGTTCTAATAAAATAGAATCATGAACAAAATCAAAGCACTAGAGTTAGCCTCTCCACTAAACCGGACTTATTCATTCAAACATGACCAACCTTGGTCTTTCATTTCAAATTTCATTTCATTTCTTTCCAAATGCCGAGGGAGACTTAGCTACTTTTTTGTTTCAATTTCAATTCACAATGAGCGTTTCCAACTCATAAGTTCACATGTTGAGTTATCATACTCAAAAGTATTTTTCTTTTCCAATCATGATTTCTAAATTGTTCAATAGTCCATAATTATACATTAAATTCAACTATTCATCATGTAACTCATAGAATGTTAATTTCACATTAAAGCCCACATCACTAATTATTCAATCAAAGATGGACATTTACACTTCATAATTTGTTGCACTATTCTCCATTGAGAATAATTCACATCACTTCACAAAATGTAATTTCTATCTTTATTATCCTTCCTTTCTAATATTTTATTTCAAGTCCTTTTGCAAAGTGCAATTTTCATAACATACAAGTATAGGATATTTATTCTCAAAACATACTCCATTTTATGTAAATAATTCCCAAATTATTTTTCATAAATCCCCCATAATTTTAGAATAATAACCATATTTTTTTCATAATTTTTCAATCATCGAAAACACCAAAAAAAAATAATTTTCCCCCAAAGTTTAATACTGGCCGAGCCCAGATTCGAACTAGCAACCACTGAGAAGCAAACCGCACGCTCTGGCCACTAGGCCGAGTGTGCCAATCGATATAAAGGGGGGTTGAGAGCTTTAAATGCTCTCGGCTGTAGTATTTATGCTTTTTCAAAAAAATACAAAAAGCATGGTGCTAAGGGGATTCGAACCAGCGACTCAAGAGAATACAGCCGCGCGCTCTAGCCATCTGGCTACTTGCGCTCATGTTGTCATATTTCAACCCGTAGTCTAGTTAGATCTATCCCCTCTGTTTAGTAAATATTTCGATGTTCAACGATCTCTCATTTCGCTTTGCTTTTATAAAAATTACTGTAAATTTTCAGATTGACTAACATCATCATAAATTATATTCCAGTATATAGAAAATAATTTTTTAACAATTAAAACATATTTTTCATACAATTAATTCGAATTCTAAATTATCACTACCACATTTCTTTTTTTGACATTTCTTAACAATTAATATCACCAATCTCTTTATTAGCAAACTTCATATTAATTTTCTGTTTTTAATCATTTACCAACATACAAAATCTATATTTTAATTCATTCATTTCAATACAATACAGAGATTCATTTAAACACATAAAGTAGCATTGTTAATCTACTAACTTTTGTCTATAATATGTGATGTAAATAATGAAACTTTCTTCAACAATCCATGGCTATAATCAATTCACACAAAATTTAGCCTTTACTAATAAAACCACATACAATTGCACATCCACATTCCAATCAATTTATAGATCAATTTTCCAATTAAATGTGTACTCTTATTAATCTTTTTCATGCATCATTTTTTCATTCAAATCTAGCATGCATTTCTATTTAGAAATATAGAAAATTTACCCACCTTAAATGGAGAGAAAAATACAACTAGCAACCTCCTAAACGAATGTCCTTGCGAACGAACGATCCTCATCCTAGAAGCGCGCACTCGAGCCTCCAAGCACACCAACCGAGAGCTCTCCTTGATGATAGCCGGCCTCTCCCCTTCTTGATGATGCAAGCACAATCCCCACACAAACTCTCAATCTTTTACTCACTTACTAACTACTAGATAATTGTATTTTAGACTATAGGTTGGAGGGATTAATTAGCACAAGAATACTAGCCAATGGGGGGAGGGGGTATTTATACTAAAAAAAATAGGAGAATGGATGGCTAAGATTGAAGTAGGAGTTAGGAACAAATGACTTAGATTTAAGGAGGAGTTATACTAACTACCCATGATCAAGTAACCACCTCCACCATGATTCCACTCAAATTTTGATTTCCCTCCAAGATCACAACCGGCCTAGCATCCATCATGTGCATTTGCACGTGTACGTGTAGTGCACGTGTATGCAACTTGGTCTCCATTTAAAATTTGTACATTATATTTTACATAAAAATAAACTTTAAATTGTATCCTACATGACAAGTTGTATTTAAAAATAAAATAGCTCATGGGCTTTAGTTTTTTTTGGGGCCAAAATAAAAATTATAAAAATAATAAATGAATTTAAATTTTTGGGCTTTAAGAAGAAAAGGTTTTTTGTCTAATTGAAAGAAGGCTTTGTATAAAATAATTAAAAGCACATATTTAAACATCTACGCTTATCATGATGAAAATATTTACCAAAAATATTGCACGTGCACACTACGTGCAAAATAAAATAATTTTCATTAAATAAAAATTGGGGCATTACATTCATAACACAATTTCAATCACTATATCCTCACTTTTGAAACACATTATTGATTTGATGAGTTTAACTAAGGGTTATCCCTTGCTAACCGAAACTCACACTTATACCTATGGTGTCCACAATACCTAGTTTTTTCATGTTGAATCCTTTGGATAGCACAATTTTAACTTCATTTGTAATAGAGATGTCACTTCCGAGAACAAGCATGTCTACAGAACAAGTAAATAATAGCCATTATATTTAACACACCACAAAGTTAAATGAACTGATCTAAATTACTTGATTCATATACTAGGCTCTTTAAGAAATTTGTCAAATTATTTATTCGTCGGCTATACATGTTTTAAGAACATACAATAATTTTACTAAATTGTAAATCTTGTTCACTAAACATGTTAGTTCAAAACTTTTCAGTACAAAACTGTTCAGTACAAAACATCAAGTACAAAACTTTTAGTACAAAATTGTTTAAATATCCTTTATGAATAACGAAATTTTCAATAGATGTAAGGATAAGAAGAATACTTATTGTAGCAATATGATAAACATGTGAGTAGACTTCAAACAAATCTACCCCATTTATCTCAGTCAATCTGTTAGCTACTAAAATGCATTAAAATTTGCTATTGAACAATCAAAATTAAGTTTCTTCTACAAAATCTCACTTACTATAGTTTTATGCTCTTTCGGCAGATCAACTAATTTAAAGTATTGTTGTATGGCACAAAATCATCTCATTGTCTACTAAAGACTCTTCTTAGCTCATTTGTCATTGAAGTTTAAGTGTCAGTAGGACTGGTTCTTAATTCCAACAGTGAATCATTGACCATGTCAGTAGGACTAGATAATTTCATACACTTATCTTTGATGAACACATCCTCAGAGAACTTTGTTTGTTTAGATTCTACTATTAAAAATTAGATAGATCTAAAATCTATCCATAGAACCATATTCTGTACTTTCTAAGTACACACAAATATTTGTTATAGGTCATACTTTAGGCCTTCTAGGATCATATACTCTAATAAATTTATACACCACATGTTTTCACCTTAACAAAATTATTTGTGTTTCTATCACATAGTCTACAAGGTGTAAATAATTTAGAATGTAGTAACAAAATAGGAATATGATTAACAATACAATATCACCCATAATTACACAAAGTCAAACAATAATCAATAATATAAAAGTCAACATTTCACTAAGTGTTTGATTCTAACTTTTATCAATGTCATTTTGACTGTTGTAAATAGAGTGCACTAGAGATTATGCCAAATACAAACTTCTCTTAAAATTGTTAAGACATATTCACTATCTTTGTCAAATCTGAAACCTTTTGATCTTAGCATTTAACAAGATTTTTAATTCATCAAAATAGCGAGTGCTACATCCTCCATATATGTATGGCAAACATTCAATAATCATCTACATAGGTGATTAAATACTTCTGACCAATCATCGTCTCATCTAGTCACAAAGCTACTGAGATCACAAATATCAGAATGTATTAACTCAAGAAGTTGTGTGCTCCTAGAGACCATACTAAATGATTTTCTAGTGATCATAATCTGAGCACAACTTTCATATTTGTCATATTTAATGGAGTGTCATTTAGCAGAGTTATGAGTGTTAACAAGAACACACAATTTATATATAGTTCACATGTCCTAGCCTATTATGCCGTATTCAAGGACTACACAAATTAGAACTACTATTGTCAATTGCTTCGTTTGTTAAACTCAGCTTACATATGCCATTGAATATGATTTGCACATTATAAAATAATAACAATATGAGTTAATACATAATTACTCTACCACATTTCACAAAACTATTTGCTTTCTTTAATGATTCTAACAATGTCCACTTGCTCAAACACATTGAGCGAAGAGTTATTTCATTTATTCATTCTTCATCATCTTCAAAATGCTAAATGAGATAATGACTAACATGTTATAATTCAACTTTGCACACACAGTACAGTGAAAGAAAAAAACAAAACATAACTAATAGAGTCATATCCTACATTAAGATATGCTCTCTCCTAAGTTACAGACATTTGTTATACATCTTATACATCAAATTATTATTATTATTATTATTTATTAGAGAAGCAAATATATAATCTCACACAAGCTGCAAACAATGAATTTGTCAAATTATCTATACACGTAGTATGGTAAAACACTTAACAACCCTAAACATGCTAGTTTTCAAGGCGAGAATAACTATGATCTAAAACTCTCAATCATGTGATCAAACACACAAAACGTTAACACATTCATCACATGAAAATACTAAGAAAGATTGAAATAGATCATACCGAAGTGTTTTCCAAATTTGATGGAGAAGCCTGCGTAGTGCGGACTTATTCTGCCGTGACGCAAATCTGTTGTCTCCAATACATACAATATGTAAGTAGCTTTGAAGTTCCTACATTCATCAAATTGTTAAAGATTGGCCAATTAAACAAATTATTAGCACTATCTAATTCACAACAATTTTATTGAAGATTCAATTTTATAGTCAAAGCCTATAATTTATCAAAATAAATATTTGATCCTTAGCACGTAGCCAAAGCAGTTATTCAAATTTGTATTTAATTAAACAATGCTTAATATGGTTTTGAACTTTAGCACTTAGCAACAAAATTCAAACAAATAATTAAATAATAATTTAAATTTGGTGAAGAACTTATCTTTAATTTAGATCTGATCCAGTCCATATCTAGTCTAAACAACATTCTCACTGCCCACACTATTTTCAACAACTATATCCACATCTCTAATTGTGCTTTCACTTTTTAACTGTTAAATTCAGAATTATCAAATATTTCTAGTTTCGGAATCTTTTACACATGATTAAATTTTTCCATCTTATAGGAATAAACAGTAAATTCCAATATCTAGAGGGTTTTTTCTGAACAATTACTACTAGCTTAATTACAGTAAAATGAAGGGTTTTTCTGTAAAATTGCATAATAAACAATAATACAGAAAATTAAATTAAATACAGCTAGCACAAATCTTAAAGTTTAGAGTGGACCGTATCTTGATAAGATCAAGTAGTAGTTGAGGGTTGGATCTGAATAGGATGCAAGTAGGAAGATCCTATGCTCTGCCCCAAAACGTCAAACACCTCCTTCACCCAATTAGATCTCGCCAGATCTGAAAAACAACAACACACAACAAATATCCTTTCTTTGGCCCGCACATGGAACACCAAAAAACAGCCAATAAGCTCCTTTATTTGGTCAGATCTGAGTCACATGGCAGCCACAAGGATCTCCTCCTTGACCCGAACACGAAACACCATATTCAACCAATAGAAAAATTAGATCTTTTGGATCTGATCTCTTCCCCGACCCACTTCGATTTCGCTCGATCTGGTGAAGAAAGCGACAGGGGAAGGAGGCAGGGGTCAGTGGCCTGCGGTGGGTGCGGCGGTGGCGTGTGGCGGCGTCAGTGACAAAAGCAGCGCCGTCGACTGGAGCGACGTCATGCGATGGCGTGCAGCTGCGTTAGCAACTAGAGCGCCGTTGACGGCTGGAGCGGCGTTGTCGACTGGAGCAGCTTCGTCGACTATGACGGATGGGAGACAGCGACCGACGGCGAGGTGAGTTTCTGACGAACAGAACTCAATCTCTTTTAATCTCACAAAATTAATTTTATTAAATATCTCAAGATTGTTAGAGATTATGAGAGATAATAACAATAGAAACTATGGTTAATATCCTAGATTAAGGTGCTTGAGATATTTACCCTATGTATCAAAATTGGAATACCAAGACTACTACGATCACAAGCCAGCATTTATAGGATAAATACTGGTTTGGGTACTGGGTTCTCAACCCACTCAACCCGCATTCCGATATCCATACAATTAGTACGTGTAACACACGTGTTACCTATAAAATAATATTACACATAATATTATTCATATAGTGAGAATATATCTATATATCCAACACAAGCAACATCAATATTGTATCAGATCCTCTCAAAAGAATGAAGTTACCTATAATAATACTCGGAAATAACAACTATTCTCCTGTAAAAAAAAACACGCTATGTATAGCCATATACGTTAGGCTTGAAAATTCTACACTTAATCCTTGTAGAACCTCTCAAAAAGATCTTTGTGCAAGCAATCCTTAGCATCTGCCAGAATGCAGTATGCAGATGGGTCAATGCACATCTCAAGCGTTTTCCCTATTTTTGTTTTGACTATAGATAGGTTAGAAGAATTTCCGAATTTCTTCTTTTGTGTGCGATCTTTAAACATTTAAACAAAAGTGATCGACTTGCAGCTTGAAATAAAATATTTTTCTTTTTTGATAATATACAAACAAAGTACTTGGAAGGTACAATAATATTGCTTCTAAACTTCTTACTTGAACATAGAAGATGTCAGGACACCAGAAAGTTGACATGGTATCCTTGTTTCCCAAGAAGACTTTTTGATGGTCTAAGAATAAGTGCATTGACGCTCCTCGATGTGCCAACAACATTAATATATGCGTGGAAAGAGTGTGACTAATCAATCATATATATTTTTTCGTATTTGAAACTGTAGAGTAAATAATTTTCTAATTATATAAAAAATTGTCATTGTCCACGGATATAAATATCTAGACACAGAACACACAGGGCCGGGTCCCATCCTAAGGCAGGTGAGGTGGTCACCTCAGATCCCCGAATTTTTTACAATTTTAGAGACCCCAAATTTGTATTTTCTTTGTAAATATATGTATGTATTTTGTGCGTAAAAAATTATATTGTTATTAGGGATTCCAAAATTAATTATTTAAGCATTTCACCTTCAGGGCTCAGGGAACTCAGGGGTGGCCCTGAGAAGTGAGAACACATTGAATAAGCAAAACTTGATAATTCTACATCTCCCTAGTTTTGATTAGGAAACAACCAAGAAGCTGTCAAACCAGTTTCTTACATGAAACTGCATCAGAGTATAGTCAGCCTTTCTCAAATTTGGAAATGTAGAGTAAATAATTTTATATTTATAAAAAAAAATGTCCACGAGTATAAATATCTAGAAACAGCACACGTGAACAAGTAAAACCTGATATTTCTACATCTCCCTAGTTTTGATTAGGAAACAACCAAGAAGCTGTCAAACCAGTTTCTTACACAAAATTGCATCAGATTAGTCAGCCTTTTACATCTTCCTCATTCAACTTTAAGACAACTAGCATTGGTATACATACCCGAAATCCGAATCCGATCCGGATCCGGTATTGGACCGGAATCCACCCGGCCTATTCGGATCCTGGTCCGGGTCCTAAAATGGGACCGTCGTACTTTCGAATCTGGGTCCGGGTCCGCGCAAAAGAGACCCGACTCGGACCCGGACCCGGACCCGGGCCAGGACCAGGACCAGGATCCTGACCAGTTTAAAAAAACCCAAAAAATCAACATAAAAATAAATATTCTATCCTCGACCCTCCCCTCCTTCCTCCTCAATTCTAAATCTTCCTCTTCCAAACTTAAAACTCATGCATTTTTCTTCTCTCCTCTATTCTAAATCCTCCACTCACCGCCTCCGCTCGCCGCTCACACTCCCGCTCCTACCCGAACGGGTAGAAATATTTTAATAGGGCCCCGACCCGAAACCGGACCCGGTCCTCACGGGTCCGGGTCCGGGTCCAATTTTTGGACCCGAGGGGACCGGGTCCGAGTTTGGGTAGTGAAGGACCCGACCCGACCCGACCCGGCCCGATACCAATGCTAAAGACAACCATTGTTTATTGTACAACTACATAAATAGTAGTTATTGTTGCTGCTATTTTGTATGTGGGAACAAACGATAGTGTGAATTCTTTTATAAAAACAATAAAATATTTGTCCATTTACTTTTGCCGATGTTGATTACCGCAAACTGATCTTGATTCTGAAATTTGATTCGTGTGAACGCTTGGATCTGATCTGAACGATTGTGATCGCTCCGATTGACCTGCAAAACAATCTGAAACACCGGAATTGGCCCCGGCGACAGACCCTCCGACGCCCAAATCAGAAAACTCAGAAGATACAAAGAGTTTTGATAGTAAAATTTGCAATTACCTTTTTTTGAAGAGGTCATGAGGTATTTATAATGGCTAACAGGCCAATTTCAAGATATTTATTTATCTCTACTTTCCGGTATTTTGATAAGGTTGGTTATTCTCACTACAAAAGAAACCAGATTTACCGGCGAATATTCCCCGGCGTTTTACTAGTAGCGCCGGGGTAGGTAGCGATTAGGAATGAGCCACCAGATGCGATGGTTATATACCGGCGGCCGAATTAAAACGCCGGTGAATTCGCTTATTCACCGGCGTTTTATTTAAAAACGCTGGTGTAGTTTATGATTCACCGGCGCGTCTAATTAAAACGCCGGTGAAAAGCTGCGATAAATCCCATCTACCCTAACCTTTCGCTCGCCATTTCCCTAAACCCCAAAAAAATAAAAAACAAAAGGCGCTTCGTTTTCCCTCCTTCCTCGCTCTCCTTCCCTCGCGTTTGCCTCCG
This sequence comes from Hemerocallis citrina, assembly GCA_017893485.1. Classification (NCBI taxonomy): domain Eukaryota; kingdom Viridiplantae; phylum Streptophyta; class Magnoliopsida; order Asparagales; family Asphodelaceae; genus Hemerocallis; species Hemerocallis citrina. The sequence continues at coordinate 332,901,554 of CM030359.1, read as the reverse complement.
CCGCTTCGTCCTCTTCGACGGCCTTCGAACATTCGTCATCGTCCCTTCTTCCCTTTGCCATTTTCGATTTCCCTCCTCCCTATCCCGATTTGGAGGTGAATCGGCGAACGGAAACGACCGTGTCGCCCCGCTCTCTCTCTATCTTCCCCCCCGCGCTCGTCGCCCCGCTCTCTCTCTCTCTTCGGTATCATCTGTTGATTCCCCTAATTTTTGAAACTTAGCATTTTTTTCTGATAGATGCATGTTGAAATTTTCATGTTCTTATACTGTTAATGAAGCTGATTTCATGCATCTGATTGTCTTCTTGGCATGTTTTTTTGATATAAAATGGGTTCACTGTGAACTGACGATGCACAACAATTGGGTTTTAGATTGGGTTGGGCACAACCATTAGTGGAGCAATATATATGCTCAGATAATGTAAATTTTCATTTCAAGAAACTGTTAAAGTTACCTGCAGATTGCCCTCTTTGGCATGATTTTTTAACCAAAAATGGGTTCACTTCCAAACTAAGTATGCTGCTAGAAATTTCATCTTCTTTTATTGTTAAAGAAGCTTATTCCATGCATCTGATAGTCATCTTGGCATGTTTTTTTAACCAAAATGGGTTCACTGTGAACTGAGGATGTTATAGCTACGTATGCCAAAATCCTCCGGATATGCTGAACAATTGGGTTTTAGATTTAGTTAGGCTAAAGAATTAGTAGAGCAACATATATGCTCAGATAATGAAAATGTTCATTTCAAGATACTGTTAAAGTAACCTGTTTGCCATCTTTGGCATGATTTTTTAACAAAAAATGGGTTCACTTCCTAACTAAGTTTGCTGCTAGAATTTTCATCTTCTTTTACTGTTAATGAAGCTTATTTCATGCATCTGATTGCCTTCTTGGCATGTTTTTTTGGTATTAAATGGGTTCACTGTGAACTGAGGATGCTATAGCTGTATGCCAAAATCCTCCAGATATGCACAACAATTGGGTTTTAGATTTAGTTGGGCTCAAGAATTAGTAGAGCAACATATAAGATCGGATAATGGAAATTTTCATTTTAAGATACTGTTAAAGTAACCTGATTGCCCTCTTTGGCATGATTTTTTAACCAAATAATGGGTTCACTTCCAAACTAAGTATGCTGCTAGCATAGGCCTCATCTTCTTTCACTGTTAATGAAGCTGATTTCATGCATCTGATTGTCTTCTTGGCATGTGTGTATTTGAATCCTTGATAGGTACAACATGCCGAGGTGTGCAAAGAGGTTAAATATAAATGATGGCAACGAGAGCCATGGGGATGAGCAGCCACTACATAATAGTGGCAGTCAAACAGAAGAGGGTGAGGGTAGCACGCCGCCCACTGTCAAAAAACATCGTGGGCGGACTAAGATGACGAACGTTTGGAGGCTTCAGAATGATGAAAGGATCGAGGTGGAGGCGAACGGTGTTGGGCAACCGGTTGGCGATAACGCAAGCAAATTTTCTTCCTTCATTGGGGTTATAGCAAGGAACCCCCGCATACTTCCTTTGTCATACGAGAGTTGGCCGAAGGTGCCAACCACCACAAAGGCCACTGCTATTACGACAATCAAGGTATTTCTCATCTAAAATACATAATTGGTCGGCGAAAAATTATTATTGAAATATGTATTATTAGTGATGGGTAATGAATTTTGCAGCAATACTTCTCGTTCGTCGACTCCCTTACGCCTTGGGTTGAAAAGTCACTCTCCAAGAAGTGGAGGGACCACAAGAGTGAATTGAAGTCGAAGTTTTATAACAAAGACCTTTCAGAGGAGGAGAATGCAGTGAATGTGCCAGAAAATGTGGAGCCTTCGGATTGGCAATTTCTTGTGCACTACTGGAGTTCGGCGATCGGTCAGGTATTTACATTAAACACACAAAAATCTAATGAGTATGTAGTTGTATGGCGGCTATAATGAATTTTTCTGTTAACTTCATTGTGGCATGTACAGAAAAGGGCGGAGGTGGGAGCTGCCAGTCGGTCAAAGCAGCTAGTGCTGCACACCGCTGGTACACAGAGCTTCGCTCTGGTTCGGGAAGAATTGGTAGGCGCAATAGTATTGAACAATTTTTTACTTACAGTTATTTGTTTATAACCATTTCATCTTACTAATATATAGGCAGAAGATTTGGGGGGGCCTACGGAGTTTGGGGACATTGACTTTTTTGATGCCACCCACAAATCAAAGGATGGGACGTATGCGAGCCCTGAGGCAGCACAGATTCTGGTAATTTGTGAACTAATATCTAATGAGGAGTCGAAATCTCATCTGCTTTTAACTCTGATTGTTATGTCCTTTTACAGACTAATGCTCGGAAAAGGTATGATGAAATCTCCTCTGCTTCAGATTCGGACCCTACGGCGTCACGCCCAGATTGGCGTACCCGGCAGAGAGTTGCCTTGACCGATGTTAGGGGAAAGGAGAGGCATGGACGTGTCCGTGGTATGGGCCTGGGACCAACCCCCTCGCGGCTATTTGGACGGAGTCCATCTAGTTCAAGTGGCAATCATGACGAGGAGATGACTGCCTTAAAGGCACAAGTTGCACTCTTCCAAGAACAAATGGCCAATTTAATAGGGCAGCAGTCCCAAGTCCCACCCAGGGTAAGTATTTAAATTGGTTTTTTTAAAGAGATTATGGTCTTGAATGCATGAAAGACACGTACTAGTGTTTGTGAGTGTGCATTGTGGCTGTCGTCTATAAGTATTTCGTCTATGTTTCTTAAGTGGGCTGTGATTAGAAAGAAAGGGCTGGAGTGGAGATCTGGAAACCCAAATAGAGACATCTCGTTTATTATAATCTATACTTTTTGTTGGACCAATCCCCTCTTGGTGTAGTTGCTGATGTCTCTATGTGTCCGTGTGTTGAAGGGAAAGAAGGAATGAGGGGAGAGATGGGGAAAATGCCGCTATGTTAGCCTGGTGTATCCAAAGTCTCTACCATCCTTCTTTTTGGCTCCATATATGGCTTATATATTAAATGAGTTTCCTTCCACGATGACAGTCCGTAATACTACACTTGATATGAGCCCTGTTCATAGCTGCACCCTATTGCATACTCACAAACAACTAATACGTGTCGTTCATGCATTGTATTACCAATCCCACTTTGGCACATAACATGCTTAGATGACATTGTATGACCTGCTGATAAGGTTTGTTCAGCCGCGTTGTTGTACTGATTTGGAGGATTTTGGTATGCTAGCAGCATACTTAGTTTCACAGTGAACCCATTTTTTGTTACAAAATCATGCCAAAGATGGCAATCTGCAGGTTACTTTAACAGTACCTGAGCTTATATGTTGCTCTACTAATTCTTGAGCCCAACTAAATCTAATTTTCTTAAGTGGGCTGTGATTAGAAAGAAAGGGCTGGAGTGGAGATCTGAAAACCCAAGTAGAGACATCTCGTTTATTATAATCTATACTTTTTGTTGGACCAATCCCCTCTTGTTGTTGTTGCTGATGTCTCTATGTGTCCGTGTGTTGAAGGGAAAGAAGGGATGAGAGAGAGATGAGAAAAATGCCGCTATGTTAGCCTGGTGTATCCTCATTCTCTACCATCCCCTCTTGTTATATATTAAATGGGTTTCCTTCCACGATGACAGTCCGTAATATTATACTTGATATGAGCCCTGTTCATCGCTGCACTAAATCTAATACCCAATTGTTGTGCATATCCGGAGGATTTTGGCATACGTACCTATAGCATCCTCAGTTCACAGTGAACCCATTTTGTTATAAAAAACATGCCAAGATGACAATCAGATGCATGAGATAAGCTTCATTAACAGTAAAAGAAGATGAGGATGGCAATCATGCCAAAGATGGCAATCAGGTTACTTTAAAAGTATCTTAAAATGAAAATTTCCATTATCTGAGCATATATGTTTCTTTAAAAGTGACTGTGACCAATTGTTCTTAATTGGGCTGTGATTAGAAAGAGACGAGTTGGAGTGGAGATCTGGAAACCCATATAGAGACATCTCGTTCATAATAATTTATTATTATTGTTGTTCTTGTCATTCTTGCTGTTGTTGCTGATGTCTCTATGTGTCCGTGTGTTGAAGGGGAAGAAGGGATGAGAGAGGGATGAGAAAAATGCCGCTATGTTAGCCTGGTGTATCCTCATTCTCTACCATTCCTCTTTCTGGCTTCTATATTTGGTTTCCTTCCACGATGACAATTCCAGTTAAAACTACACTTGCTATGAGCCCTATTCGTCATTTTCGATTTCCCTCCTCCGCTCTCTCTCTCGCTCTCTTCGGTATCATCTCTTGATTTCCCTTATTTTCCAAACTTAGCATATTTTTCAGATAGATGCATCTTGATTTCCTTAACTTGAATGGTTTAGTTGGGATGAAGAATTAATAGAAAAATAAATGCTTAGATACTGGAAATTTTCATGGTCTTTTACTGTTAATAAAGCTCATTTCATGCATCTGCTTGTCTTCTTCGCATGTTTTTTTGATACTAAATGGGTTTAGTGTGAACTGAGGATGCTATAGCTACGTACGCCAAAATGGTCTGTGATTTGCACAACAAGTTGGTTTTAGATTTAGTTGGGCACAACAACTAGTGGAGCAACATATAATTAAGCTCAGTTAATGTAAATTTTCAATTTAAGGTACCGTTAAGGTATCCTGCAGATTGCCCTATTTTGCATTATTTTTTGATCAAATAATGGGTTCACCACCAGACTGAGTATGCTGTTAGCATCCCCATCATCTTTCACTGTTAATGAAGCTCATTTCATGCATCTGCTTGTCTTCTTGCCATGTTTTTTTGATAATAAATGGGTTCACTGTGAACTGAGGATGCTATACCTACGTACGCCAAAATAGTCTGTGATTTGGACAACAAGTTGGTTTTAGATTTAGTTGGGCACAACAATTAGTGGAGCAACATATAATTAAGCTCAGTTAATGGAAATTTTCATTTTAACTTACTGTTAAGGTATCCTGCCGATTGCCCTCTATTGCATGATCTTTTGATCAAATAATGGGTTCACCACCAAACTGCGTATGCTGCTAGCATCCCCATCCTCTTTCACTGTTAATGAAGCTCATTTCATGCATCTGCTTGTCTTCTTGGCATGTTTTTTTGATAATAAATGGGTTTACTGTGAACTGAGGCATTAATGGAAAATTTTCATTTCAAGATACTGTTAAAGTAACCTGTTTGCCATCTTTGGCATGATTTTTAACCAAAAAAGGGTTCACTTCCAAACTGAGTTTGCTGCTAGCATCCCCATCTTCTTTTACTACTAGTGAAGCTGATTTCATTAAGATCCAGGATGGCCAATTTTGATTGGGCTGTGATTGGATTGTTCAGTGGCTGTTGTCCATGTTCTTAGTTGGGCTGTGATTAGAACGAGAGGGCTGGAGTGGAGATCTGGAAACCCATATAGAGACATCTTCTTCATAATGATTTATTATTATTGTTGTTCTTGTCGCTCTTGCTGTTGTTGCTGATGTCTCTATGTGTCCGTGTGTTGAAGGGGAAGAAGGGATGAGAGAGAGATGAGGAAAATGCCGCTATGTTAGCCTGGTGTATCCTCATTCTCTACCATTCCTCTTTCTGGCTTCTATATTTGGTTTCCTTCCACGATGACAATTCCAGTTAAAACTACACTTGCTATGAGCCCTATTCGTATTTTTCTTCTATGAAGAATTGATCTATGACTACAATCTCCATTCAAAACCCAATTGTTCTATATTTGGTTCCCTCTTGCTGTTGTTGCTGTTGTTGAAGTGAACCCATTTTGTTTTATTGTTAGTGAAGCTTATTTTCATGCATCTGATTGTCATCTTGGCAATTGAATTTGACCAAATAATGGGTTCACTGTGAACTGAGGATGGTATGTAGGTACGTATGCCAAAAATGGTTTTCTTAACACAAAATGGGTTCATTTCCAAACTAAGTATGCTGCATAGCATCCCCAGTTTCTTTCACTGTTAGTGAAGCTTATTTCACAAACCTGATGGTCTTCTAAGGCTATTTTTTTGGTCCTATTTTCACTTGACTGTTAGTGAAGCTCATATCATGCACCTGATTGTCTTCTTGGCATGTTTGTTTTTATTCCAAAAATGGGTTCACTTTGAACTGAGGATGGTATATAGGTACGTATGCCACCGGCCTCCGGCTGGATATGCACAACACTTGGGTTTTGCGATATAGTTGGAGAGCAACATATAAGCTCAGATAGTGGAGAAATTTTCATTTTCAGATACTGTTAATGTAACCTGATTGCAATCTTCGCCAAAAATGGTTTCCTTAACACAAAATGGGTTCATTTCCAAACTAAGTATGCTGCATAGCATCCCCAGTTTCTTTCACTGTTAGTGAAGCTTATTTCACAAACCTGATGGTCTTCTAAGGCTATTTTTTTGGTCCTATTTTCACTTGACTGTTAGTGAAGCTCATATCATGCACCTGATTGTCTTCTTGGCATGTTTGTTTTTATACCAAAAATGGGTTCACTTTGAACTGAGGATGGTATATAGGTACGTATGCCACAGGCCTCCGGCCGGATATGCACAACACTTGGGTTTTGCGATATAGTTGGAGAGCAACATATAAGCTCAGATAGTGGAGAAATTTTCATTTTCAGATACTGTTCATGTTACCTGATTGCAATCTTCGCCAAAAATGGTTTCCTTAACACAAAATGGGTTCATTTCCAAACTAAGTATGCTGCATAGCATCCCCAGTTTCTTTCACTGTTAGTGAAGCTTATTTCACAAACCTGATGGTCTTCTAAGGCTATTTTTTTGGTCCTATTTTCACTTGACTGTTAGTGAAGCTCATATCATGCACCTGATTGTCTTCTTGGCATGTTTGTTTTTATACCAAAAATGGGTTCACTTTGAACTGAGGATGGTATATAGGTACGTATGCCACAATCCTCCGGCCGGATATTGATGTGTCGGATTTATATATATATATTTGTACTCATTTACCTATTAAAATGGCTTGTTTTCGCTGATATTATCTATAATTCATCTTATTTCTATATGATTTTATTTAATTAATTATTTTTGAAGAAATAATATTTTTGATGCAAAAAGTAAAGAATTGTGGAAAAAAATCAACAAACAAAGTAAAATAATTGATTTATCTTTATTGTTTTGTTGAGTTAAAAGTGCGACAAATAATGTTTAAAAGGATTTTTATACGCTAATATGATTTATAGTTAGTTTAATTCATTTTTAAACTAATTAATTTTATTTTATTTAAAAATCCTAATTTTTGGTATTATTTTGTGTACGCAGAAGCACGTGGTTGGCAGAACAGGCAGAAAAGAAAGAAAGAGAAAGAAATAAATTCAGATCAATTATAGAAAGGAAATAAAGAAAGAGTGTGGACTTTTATGCAAAAGTGCAAACCCTAATTGTTCTCCCCGTTCTCTATAAATGCAATCCAAAGAAGAGAGAAGAGGGTAAGAGGTGACGGCTGTACAATACCACAAAAGAAGAAAAAGAAAAAGTAAGGGAGAGGGAGAACGTGTGCGAGTTCCAAGGCAAACAGTACGTGTGGGCAGTAGGGCTGCTGCTCTTCATCGGCGCAGTTTTCGAAGTGCACCCAACAGCTGTGTGACGTGGCGACCCGTTCATCCTTTCTCTGACGCGCGACATCCATAACGAAGCAGCAGTGAGCAGAAGGCTTGGCGCTGTGTTCCAAGGCAGCAACGCACTGGGTCCCACGTGCAAAGGACGAAGCGCACGCGCCCCAGTGCCTGCTGACGTGGCGTTCGGCCCAGAGCTTCGACAGCGACAGCTGACTCGGCTGATAGGCGGGACCCACCCAGACAGGACGTGACAGGTCCTGTCTGTTGCTGCTGACGACGCATTTTCCTGTGCGACACTGTTGGGGTTCGGTTTTCGAGACAGAAGAGAGATAAAGGAACTTAGTCTGGTTTGCTTTATATTTTGTATTCTTTTTGTATCTTTTCTTCTCCAAATTTCTTTTGATGCAATCCTAAACAAATATGAACTGAATTTATTCTTCTAGAGGCTAAGGTGTAGCCAAGTTTTGTAGAACACAAATGTTAAATCCTTATTATCATATTTTTCCTAATTGTGTTTTAATTTTTATTATTTATGCATACAACATGGTGGATAGACATTTGTATGATTTTTCAAATCATGAAGAGACCGAACAGGTTATTTGTGATTAATAAAAATTAAGACCGTATATTGGAGGACGTGATCGTTAAGAAATCCAATTTTTCAATTAATAATTTGGTGGATAGACGAATGATTAATTGAGAATAATTTTTAGACTACGTTGATAGAGTGGTTAATATCTTTAGGATTTTGGTCGACAATTTGGGAAAGATAATATTTTTATTTATAAGGAATTATAATTTGTGTGTGTGATAAACGAGGTGAACCAAGAGCCCTAGAACTAATTTTACCATTAAACAAAGTACAAGTGCTTCATCGTTTCACAGCCCTCTCCCTCTTCACCAATTTAGTTCGTTAATTAGATTAAGGTAATTAAGTTGTTTCATTATTTATAAAATTCGATCTTCCAAATAGTGATTCATCTAGCAATATCGGTACTCAGTAAAATATCTAGTCCCTGTGGGTTCGACACTCTACTCATCTATCTATATTACTTGTGCGATTTTGTACACTTGCAAATATCAACATCAAGTTTTTGGCGCCGTTGCCGGGGACTAGTTATTCTTTTACTGATATTGAAAATTGCTAGATTATTGCTAATTTGGATTTTTTGTAATTATTTTTATTTTATTATCATTTTACATCTTTATTTTCTTTTGACTAACTTTAACTTTTTTATTTTTCTTATTTTAGTTTTTTTTGTTTTTCTATTTTTTTCTTTCTTTTTCGATACTTATATTGCAGGACATACACGTACATTATCATGGCGAACGATGAAAATAGGCCTTTGAGAGACTATGCTATGCCCTCAATTTATGAGTCAAGCATAAAGAAGCCGATTATTGAAGCTAACGATTTTGAAATTAAACCGGCGATGATTCTAATGATTCAACAGACTGTTCAATTTTGGGGACTACCACACGAGGATCCTTACGCTCACATTGCAGATTTTCTAGAAATTTGTGACACTTTCAAGTACAATGGAGTATCAGATGATGCCATTAGACTGAGACTCTTTTCTTTTTCCCTACAAGATAAGGCGAAGGCTTGGCTACATTATCTACCACCCGGTAGTATTACTACTTGGGAGGGACTTGCACAAAAATTTCATTTTCAGATAGTGGAGAAATTTTCATTTTCAGATACTGTTAATGTAACCTGATTGCAATCTTCGCCAAAAATGGTTTTCTTAACTGGGCTATGATTGGATCTAGGATGGCAAATTTTGACTGGGCTATGATTGGATTGTTCAGTGGATGTTGTCTATGTTCTTAATTGGGCTGTGATTAGAAAGAGTGGGCTCGAGTGGAGATCTGGAAACCCATATAGAGACATCTTGTTCATAATAATTTATTATTATTGTCGTTCTTGTCGCTCTTGTTGTTGTTGCTGATGTCTCTTTGGGTTCATGTGCTGAAGGGAAACAAGGGATGAGAGAGATGAGGAAAATGCCGCTATGTTAGCCTGGTGTATCCAAAGTCTCTACCTTTCTCCTTTCTGTTTCCATTTCTGGCTTCTATATATATTTGGTTTCCTTCCACGATGACGGTTCCCTAAAAATACACTTGATATGAGCCCTATCTTATTTTTCTTATTTTTCTTATATTTGGTTTCCGTCCACGATGACAGTTTCATGGATTGTCTGAACAATCCATGAAAGAGATGCTTAGATACTGAATTTTTATTTGTTTTACTGTTTTAGGTAGTGGATATTCCCAATCAAGGGAGATAATATAGAGTTTTCAAGTTAGATACTGAATTTTCATTTGTTTTGTTATTTTAGATATATTTAAAAAACAAAATTAAGTACCGGATTTTTAGCATTGCAATGTAATTATTTTACCTCTCTATATATCATCAACAATTCCATTTGCAATTGGCACTTTGATCTTATAATTTAAGATATAGTTAGATTTTGTTTCAAGTTCAAAAAATATGTATATTCTGTATTGTGGTATAGTATTGAACTAAACTATTGTTTTTTTTTGTTCACAGAGCGGTCGCCCAGATGAAGAAAATTCTGATGATCAGAACTGAAGCTCCTCGAGGGTATGAATCCGTGGTCCTCCTTGCTGTTCTTGTGTCCTTGCTGTATGATTGTTCTTATGTCCTCCAGACTGTTTTTTTTGGATGAGAGTTATGTCAGACGGTTTAGTTGGGATATTTGTCAGACTTGAGATATTTGGGATGTTCGTCGGTCTATTAATTTGGTTGTGATTATGACTGTTAATTTTGCGGTGAATTTGGTTGAGATTATGACACTGTTAGTTAGTTTGTTGAGATATTTGGATATGACACGTGTTAAACTTTATTATATTTCTTGTGTTTGGTTGTCATTTGCGCATTAATATGAAATGAAATTGGTTGAATCAGTAGTTATGAATTAGTTTACAGGTTTTGTAAAAGAAATTGTGAATTGAAATCGAACGGAAAACGGAGAAAGGAATACAAACGGGCATAGCTAGACCGGATTTTTATAAAACGCCGGTCTATCTATTGAATTAGTTGCAGTGTGCGATAGACCAACGGTCACGCAAACACCGGTGTATGCCACTAGACGCCGGTGAATACCGTCAGATGTAACGGCAAAAAGGAACACCGGCGTTTGATAAAACGCCGGTGTAGTTGGGTTTACCGGCGTTTTTGGTCACGCCGGTGCTTGTGAGTAGGGAAAAGCGGGCAGTCATAAATGCACGTACACCGGCGGTCACAGAACGCCGGTGAACGTTCATTCTACACCGGCGTTTCTATAAACGCCGGTACATTGATGAACACCGGCGGTTTATAGCCGCCGGTGAATGTATATTGGAAGTAAAAGACGGTACTCAGAGGACCCAGTACACCGGCATTTTTAGGCCGCCGGTGTAGGTTTCACATTTACCGGCGCCCAGTAAAACCGCCGGTGTAGACCCCTTCCTTTCAGCGACGCTCGATTCGGCGGCATTTGGACCGGTGCTATTGTAAACGCCGGTGAAAGTTTCACCGGCGTAAAAAAACGCCGGTAAAGACGTCAAAAAGCGTCGGGAAATCTACTTTCTTTTGTAGTGTCTCTTCTTCATGAAGAGATAGAGTCGGTTACTCTTCTCTTGATAAAGAGATATAGTTAGTTGACTTTTTTCTTCATAAAGAGATAGAAGTAGTTGCAGAGATAGAGTTAGGACTCTACTATTGATAAAGAGATAATGTTTTTGAACCATCTCTTATGGATAGAGATATAGAAGTGGTTACTCTCTTAGAGATAGAGAGTTTAAGACAACACTTTGGATAATTATGAACTCCTTCATGTTGGGGCACTATGGCAACTCAGTACGACAAACTTGTTTTAGGTTGTTGGGCTTAAAAGATACACAACTTCCTTTTACGGGCTCGTTTCTGGTGAAGTTTACCATTTTACCCCCTAGAGCATTAGGATTCGTGTCTGATTTGAGCAGTCCTGATTTGGTTCTATTTTTACAAGGGGAAGATAATCCTACTTCCAGAGGGATGAGTGCTTTCGTGTCGAAGGTGAGGTTGAAGGGGGATTCTTCCGTTGGGATTTTCTTTGTGGTTCTGGAGGACCAGAGCATGCTTGAGAGTTTTTCGACCCAAAGTCCCTTCGGAGCTTCGCCAAGTCTCTTTTTGAGGTCATCCAATATTTGCCGATTGACATTCTTAGCTTGGCCATTGGTCTGGGGTGTGAGATAGAGGAGAAGCTTTGTTTTGGGAAAATTGATTTGGTTTAGAACATCTTTCAGACCGTCATGAACTCTCTTATAGGAGATGCTACTTTAGGAACTGCTTCTTCAGGAGCATCATGAACTCTCTCTTCCGGAGCTGCTTCTTCAAGAGCTTTAGGGTGTATTGTGTTATTCAATCTCCTCTTCGGGGAAGCTGAAAACTTTATTAAAATTTTGAGGTTTTCCACTTTTTTGATGTTGAGATCATTTATTGCTTTATTTGGTTCTTTGGGAATTTCAATAATTCACAACGTTCTTCTGGAACGAGGCATTTATCTTCCTTTTTATCTCCCCCTAACAACGAGAATATTGTCTCATCGAAATAGGATGTTAAACCTCTATTTCTAAGGATATACAAAAATTATTGAAGGTTTGTGAGATAAATTCAGCTGTTTTGTCTAGTCTTATTGATTTGATAGCTTATTCAGGAAAATTGATGATTTGGATCAATAGGCTAGAAAAATGATTTCTAATTTAAGCATCAAGTAATACCATAAAATATCTAAAAATTCAATATTTAATTAGTCAGGGTAAATTATGCATCAATAAATTCTCAACAAATAATGTTCCCAAATCATAAGTGTTAAAACATAATTCCAAAAATACTAAAATAAGCCACAGAGTCTCAATGTCAAATAGTGCAATGCTAAATAAAACTAAACTAAGCTACTGATAATCTAAAAAAAAACTGCAGATGTCAAGTTCGTGTTTTTTGGTTCTTCAAGATCTTTGCCAAGGAGGTCATCATTGTCTATATCATGGTTGACATTTGCTTCAATCTTTTGGATTTTCTAGTATTTGTCCACTGCTTCTTTTGATGTACGAAAGGTGAGGTACCAATGACCTTCACGCTCACACTTCAAGCATGTATCACTTGGTCCTCTATCACTTGAAGGGGGCTGTTATTGTCCTTGATTTTCAAGATGCTTCTTCTGTCCTTGAAGGGGGCTGTTGTTGTAAGGGCGGCATATCGTTTCAAATAAGTGTGCATTGAAAAAGCATATTTGTATTGTGCATGTTAGCATAGTAAGTATATATTTGATATTTTAGTAAATTAGTTCCACACTTACTCATACGATATTGTATACTTAACTATTTTCCATTTACATTTACACTGATTCAAGTTTCTATTCTATTATGTTGTATTTTGGGAGTTAGTTAAAGTTGTTGGGATTTTTACCATCAGCCTCACAAGCTGACGAACCCACAGATTTTGGTTTTGCAGGTAAGGGTGCCTGGGGTCTTAACATAGAAGCGTGACATCTTGTGCCTATCATCTTATCAATCCAAGTGGTTGGGACTTGTAGTAAGATTTTTATATCTTCATGTATTATATTATGTTTCTGTACTCAATTGAAGTAAAAGATTCCGAGTGTGTCACGAATTTTTTTTGTGCATGAAATTTGGGGTGTTACACTGGGGGCTTTTGAAACTCTTCCTTGGTGGCACCCCCACCCTTTCCTTCCGCACCTTCGACACCGAATCTTCCATCAGAAAACCAAATCAAGGAACAAAATTAAAAAGAATAGTGAATAAAAATCAATACGAGTAATAAAAAAAAAAATCAAAACACAAAACAAGAATGGACAAATGAATGGTAATGAAAGTATTACATACTTATGGGGAGTTATTACATATAGGTGGAAGGTGTACGGGAGACAGCAGCATCGGAAACGAGGAGGGCATGCCGTAGGGATGGCATCAGGTCCGGGCAAGCCCGGCCCGGCCCGCCCCCCTTCTTTCCGGTCTGAACCGCGAACTGTCCCCCTCCTTTTCGGTCTAGTCCGGTCCTTGAAAATGGGAAAAAAGTCCGGTTTGGCCCGGCTCGGTTGAGGCCCAGGACCGGCTGAACCGGCCCACCCGGGCTTGGGCCGGGTTCGGGCCGACCGTTGACTTCAGATTTTTTTTCCAGAAAATAAAAAAAATTAAAAATTAAGAAAATGCCCCCCAACAGATTTATACTTGCTAGTTTTTTTTTTTTTGGGAGGAGGGGGGGGTACTTTAGGAAATCAAAAAAAAATCATATTCTATATATACCATACCATTTCTTTTATTCCTCTTTACTAATTCACTCAAATCTCTCATTCTCTCTACTGTTTCTCCAATCAACAACAACAATCAAGTGATCAACACTCTCTCAAGTTTGCAAGATCAAATCTCTCTACATTTTGAAAGAAGGAATATCAACAACAATCAAGTGATCAACTCATCAACAACAACAAGCAATACTACTAGCTCTCAAGTATCAACTTTCTCAACAATCATTGTTCAAACTTCAAGCACTCTTACGGTATTTTAGTATATTTTTAATTTGTAGATTTAACATAGTTGATTATTCTTATATATATCTCTTAATTAGTTTGGGTTTTCTTGAACTTTTTCCTCTCATTTTTTTAGATTTTATTTTGTAATTTTGGTAAAGTGGTTAAACATACATACACTACTCACTCACTAGTTCTTGATATTGTTGTTATTTTTTAAGTGAGATAGATTGTTGTTTGTTTTAAATTATTAGTTGCCATACATTTAGTTGTTGCTTTCTCTCTAATTTTTACATACACTAGTTTTTTATACTTAAATGACCTCTAATCGATCACGCGGTGGTGGTAGACATAGTAGTCAAAAATTCACTACTCATAACATTCCTTCCCTTCCAAATCCATATATAGATAGTGAAGAAACATTCATGAATTATGATAGTTTTCCCGATATGAATGAAACACACTCAAATCCTATAGAAATAGAAGATAATGTAGAACCACAACCATCGGAACAATATCCTTCTCTAACCTCAAGGAAAACAAGAGGGACTACTTCCGAAGTACACAATTATTTTAATTTTGTCCCTTCACAAAATGATAAGAGTGTAGGACTTAAAATATGTAAGAAGTGTCAAACACCATATAAGTTTAAATTAGGATCGGGCACGGGTACACTTCAACGTCATTTAAGCAAATATCAACCACAATTTTCGAAAGACAATCTCACATAACAAAAAATACATCCTAGAACCGGTCAAGTAGATAGTCATAGCTACGATCACGATCTCGTTCGTAGGAAAATGGCTAAGTTAGTAATTAGGGGTGAATTACCATATTCGTTTGGTGAAAAAAAATATGTAGAGACTTTTGTACAAACCTCCTTCAACCCCCATTATAAAAAGATTGCTAGGAATGTAGTTAAGAGTGATTGTAAATTAGTTTACAATGAGACTAAGGATTTTTTGATAGCAACACTAAAATCACCAAACACTAGAGTTTCATTAACATCGGATGGGTGGGTAGGAGTAAACGGCGTTCCAATGATGTGTGTAACATGTCATTGGATAGATTCGGATTGGGTACTTCAAAAGAGGATAATTTCATTTGGATATGTTAGGTACCCACATAAGGGTCAAATTATAGCCACACATTATGGAAGCATGTAACAATTTTTGAATTTATGATAAAGTGTTTGCTATTGATTTTGATAATGCCTCCAATAATACTAAGATAATTGAGAGTTTGAAAATTAGTTTAGATCCTATAGAACCCGAAATTTTTTATGTTAGGTGTGCTTGTCACATTTTAAATCTTTGTGTGCAAGATGCACTAAAATATGGAAATGATAAACTTGATGCAATGAGAGATTGTGTACATTATATTATATTGAGTGGTCCAATTTATCAAGCTTTTCATGATTGGTGTAAACTTAGGGGAAATTGTATGTAAATGTTTTTCTAAAGATGTTAGACATCGTTGGAATTCTACCTTTGAATTATTAGGTGTTGTTCTTCATTATCGTTTTAATCTTAGAGATTTTTGTGTCGTAATGGGTATGCAAAATTGTATGTTAGATGATGATTTTTGATTTTTTGCCGATAGTTTGTATAAATTTTTAGAACCTTTTAATGATGCAACTTTGCAATTTTCAAAAACATATACATCTACATCTAGTGGTATTTTATTTGAAATTGTGACTATGATGACAACAATTAAAGATTTACAAAATGACCCTTTTATTGGAGATATGATTAATGCGGCATATATTAAAATTTTAAAATATTTTCATCCACTTCCTATGTTGTATTGTGTAGTAAGTGTAATGAATCCTATGATTAAATTAGATGGTACAAAAAATTTAATAGAAATTTTTTACACTTATGCCCCACATGATGCAATACTAGATTTTGATCATGTTGCTTTTACTCGAAAATTTGAGAATATTTTGACTAGGTTGTATGATTCTTATGATAAGCTTTATTCATCTAACACTACACAAATACAAACACAAAATGTTGATTCTTCTTCTTCGTCTTCCTCCTCCATATTAGCAAAAGGAAAGAGTCATGCTGGTAGTAGTGTTTTAAATCTTCTTAAATCAAAAAAAACCAAGAACCAATTCACCAAATGAGTTGAATTGGTATAATGCACAAAGTACAGTTGAAGATGTAGAAGATGTGTTACAGTTTTGGAAGAGTAATGAAGCAATTTTTAATATTCTTTTTCGTATGGCTAGAGATTTGCTAACAACACCGGTATCAACCGTTGCATCGGAAAGTACTTTTTCTCTTGGTGGCAGGATAATGAGCTCGAACAGGAACCGATTGACAGCCAAAAAATTGGAGATGCTAGTATGCGTCGAAGATTGGATGAAAGCGGAAGAGATGACCCATGACTTACTTGAAGCACAAGCTAGATCAACAAGTAGCGATGAATGAACGATTACATTTAGTCAATTTATATTAAAATGATGTTCAATATATTGTATTTAATTGGAAAATTTAGGGTGATGAGATTCTATATTTAGGTTAAGTAGAAGTGTACGACAATAGTCCAATGCCTTCTCTTCAATCTAAATAGAGGCCATCTCGATCTTTAAATTCAAGTAATTCCCTTGTTTAGTAATTTGATCTAATATGTATGAAATTTTATTTATGTACTTCATTTTATTTAAGAATTTCTAATTTATTAAATCATGTACTTCATTTATTCATGTACTTCATTTATTTATGAAATTTTATTCTTTGCAATTATTATGAAATTACAATTTAAGACTTGATTTTTAATATATTACAAAAAAAAAAACTCCCCCTAAACACCGGCCCAGCCCGAACCGGCCCGGCCCCCACACTTGGGGCCGGGGGCCAGGTCCGGGCCAAGGTTTTCAACCTTGAGCCCGGCCCGGACCGACCCGAGTGGCCCGAATGCCATCCCTAGCATGCCGTAGGTGGAGAGGAGGGCGTGCGGGATGCGGCTGGAGGGGGGGGGGGCAGCGAGGGTTGGCGCGTAGGTCGGAGGCTACGTGGGAGGGGGCAACCTGGGAGATAAGAGTTGGGGGAGGATTTTGAAAGTGGGAGATGATGGAGAGTATGAGATCGTGGATAGGAAGGGTTTGGGTTTTTTTTATTTATTTTTATTTATTTTATGAAAATGTATGGAATACACGTATTAGTTTAAATAGGATTTTCCTACTTTTGCTTTTCTTTCTCAATTTTCAAAATAGAGGAAGATGAGAGAGGTAGACTCATTAGCTTAATATTTAGTTATAGATAGACTAATAAAGTGAACATGAGAGTTTTCCGACACAATTTTAAAATATATTTTCTTTTTCTCTATTTTATTTGGGATGATTAGGGCTGCAAACGAATCGAGCTATTCGCGAGCTATTCAGCTCAAGCTCGGTCAAAGCTCGGCTCGAACCGAGCTCGAGCTCAAATCCGAGCTCGTTTCGTAAACGAGCTGAGCTCGAGTTTGATTTTTTTTTTTTCAGGCTAAGTTCGCGAACTATTCGGCTCAAATATGGTCAAAACTCGGTCAAAGCTCAGCTCGAACTGAGCTCGAGCTCAAAATTGAGCTCATTTTGTAAACGACCCGAGCTCGAGCCTGAAGGTATTTGGCTCGGCTCGGCTGGATTGCAGCCCTAGGGATGATATCATAACATGTTGACAATTACAGCTAAATGTCAGAAAAATTCAAAATATCTTTAAATTCAAGGACCATCTTGTTTTTACATTAAAATTTTGATACTTCAGAATTATACGAGTAGCACCAATGCCTCGCAGGGCGGAGCCGGGGGGGGGGGGGGAGGGGGGGGGTTTAAAAATTATGAAAAATACCTATATATATATATATGTAGTTATAGAATTTTTTCTTGACCCCCCTAAAAATTTTATTCTGACTTTGCCCCTGATGCCTCCTAATATGATATATTATGAAGACTAACCACATACTATTAACGACTCCATACTAACTGCTTCCTCCACCAAATTGATTAGTATATACAGAAAGGGATGAGTTTGCAATCTATAACGGTATAACCCAATCCAAAGATAAATTTTACTTATAAACATTTTGACCAATTTTATCACCTAAAATTACTATAAACTCCTCCAGAAATTAATAATTGAAAGCCACCCAAAAAAATATAGCACTAGTTTTTTTCCTTATATTACATCCACCTCTTGGGGTTTTTCAGGGTGTTGTTTCTACTCTCATCTTTCCCATTGAAAAGCAAACAACAAGGACTCAACTTCATAATGACTACTAATTAAGGGCAAATGGTAGTTATAATTTATCCTATGCAGTTTAAGATACAATCTCTTCTTTTTTACTAACTGTACGTTGGCTTACTTCTTCTTTTTATAGTTAACGGTGGGTAAGTATCTCCCCGCGTTCGCGTTCCATTAAAAAAAGTTTAACGAAACATACAACTAAAGATGGATTATAAAGTTCATAAAACCCAATAGACTGGGTCATAAAACTTACACTCCGCAAAAATAAATAAATAAATAAATAAAGAACTCGCCTCAAACATAGAATTTTCCTGCAAAAAATAATAACAACCAACAAACAAATAATATAACAAAACATAATCATACTTATCGACTGACCCAGCCAACGCATGTCCCCGCACCAACCCAATTTGACCTGAATATATCAAAAAATTGAGCTCTTTCTCTCATCCCCTCGCTTGTACACCGTTCTTCGCCGCCGCCACTTGCAATCACAACTGCCATCGCCCCAAGCGATAGCACGAATACCATCGCCAAACTCATTGACACCAGAAACACCATAGACACCCACCATTCTGACCTGAATACATCCAAATTGAGTCATTACTCTCATCCCCTAGCTTGACTACCAACCACTGTCACTGCCATCCGCAACCACAGTTGTTGCCGTCCCCAAGGGTAACAAAAACGCCACCTCCAAGCCCAGAGATACGAGAGAAACTGCAGGCATCCCTCCAATATGACCTGAATGTATCGATTAAGGCTGGAAATTGACTCGAGCCCGATCAAGTCCAACCTTTTTTAGTAGGATTTGGGCATTTTTTTTCCTCAATTTTTCAAACCCGGGCTCAACAATTAAGCCTGAATTAATTTTTGGGTCGGGTTCGGGTTTGTATAGGTCTGACCAGAACCCGAACCGATTTTAAAAATACATATTATACATTATAATTTTTTCGAGCGCTGCCCTTTCTATTCTCTCTTTCCCGAGCGCTGCCCCTTCCTCTTTTGAGTCTTCTCTCTTTCCCGAGCGCCTCGGTTACAGTAAAAACCCTAACTTTCTTCCCCCCCCCCATTGCCACTCCCAATCCCCTCGATCAAAAACCTAGTTCGATCTCCTCGTTCTAATCCTCGAATGGCTCTCTTGATTAGTGTATCAATGGCACTGATTGATGCTCTACTTCACCCAAGGCATCGTGGTCGAATTTGAATTCCCAGGTTGTTAAATTTTGGAATTTTGTTTATTTTCTGCTAAATTTTTGGGGTTTCTTGGAATGAAATTTGGTACATTTGAAGTGAATCGGTAATTTCTTGATTTAAGCATTTTTCTCATGTTTAATTGTAGTCAATATTGTGTGATTATATTACTCAGAATACTTTGATTTTGTGAGAAATCTAGGGTTTTACTGTAATTGAGATACTTTTTTGAAGGATTCTGGTCGGGCTCGGGTTTTTTTGGTTTATTCGGGCCTGGGCTTGGTCCTGAATTTTGGACCCCAACCCAAAATCGGGTTGGGCTAGGATCGTACAAAAAACAATTGGCTCATGCTCGAGCTTATATGAGTTCAACCCAAACCCGGCCCGTTGCCAGCCTAAATGTCAATATTGAGCCCTTTCTCTCATTATCTATTTTGTCCACCATTTGTTGTTACCCAAAATCACAACTGCCACTTGTCTTCGCCCAAACGGGGACGAGAATGCCACCTCCAAGCCCACTGGCATGAGAGAAACCCCGGACACCCACTCAGTCCGACCTGAATATGTCAAAATTGAACCATTTCTCTCATCACCAAGCTTTGTCCATCGTTCATTGTCACCTCCAACCCTAACTGCAACTGCCGTCGTCCCCAATGGTTAACAAAAATGCCACCTCCAAGCCCACAAACATGAGAGAGACCCCAGGCACTCACCCAATCTGACTTGAATAAGTCAAAATTGAGCCCAAACATTGAACTAGCTTGACCACCGTCGCCTTACAACAAGTAGGAGTTGGATTTCTTAATTATTGGATGATGTTGGTTGTCATTTGGATATTATGGGAGCTATTTTGGTGGTAAAAGGGTGGGAAGGAGCCTACAACTGTAAAATAAATTTTTATATTTTTGTACGTGCATTGCACGTACAATTTTATGTATTTTAGTCCCTAAATTTTTTCAAAGTGATGTACATTTTTTATTCTCATTTTATTTGTCACATTTGTATTATTTATTTCTAATAAAAATCCATGGGCCTAAAGTCTATTTTAAAGCCCACCAGAAAATTAATAAAAAAGAAAAGCTCATGATTTTATTCTACATTTTAAATGTACACTTTAAATCCTATACACTTGTCATGTAACAAAATACCTAAAATAGATTAATAACAAATAATTAAAAGATTGAGAAGTGTGTGCACATTGGGTGCACGTGCATGTGTTGTGCACCCAAGAGTTGGCCAACCAATTTAAGAATAGAAGAGGTGGATTGTGAAGTGGGTTGTGAAAGTGGGTAATTATGTGGGTAGTGGAAGTTTTTTCATTCACCCAATAACCCTATAAATACCCCTCATGTTGTATGAACAATGAACAAAAGATCAAAAGAAAACAAAAGAGAGAAAAGAAAGAGAGGCTTGCGGTTTGGCTAGAGAGAAAGAGAGGAGCTCAACTTTGCTAGGGGGAAAATGAAGAGCTTTTGGTTGGAGCTTTGGAACAATTTTTCTAGGAGTTTCTCTCATTTTCATCAAATAAGGTGAGTGTCTCTTCCTGCTTTCTAATTGTGTGTAGGATGCATGCATAGGTAATTAATGTTAGAATGGTAGATGTAGCATGAGTTGTTTTATTTCTATTTCCTTTATGCGATGTATATTGTATTTTAATGGTTGGTAAATGTGAAAAAATGCATGCTAATAAAAAAATTATAGTGAAGAATTGCTATGTAGTCAACTAAATTTATTTTTGAGCATTTTACATGGTTTTCATGCAAATTATAGTATACTACGATTGTGTTTTGTAGATAAATTGTAAATGTATGTGAAGGGAGTTTAAGTTGTGCTTTGTTTTGGGGTAGATTATAAAATTTTATAAAGAGAATTTCCCCATCATCTCAAATAATGTTCAAAAGAAAAATACAATCATGCTAGTAGAGTAGTAATTGTAATTTAGAATAGCATATGTGTATAAAAGTTCCCAAAAATTGCTATCTACATTCATTATGTATAGAATCACTCTATTATAAATAAAATCAATATGAAATCGCCACTAGAATTTTAGAGATGTATTTTATGAATAAATAATTTTGAGAGAAAAGATATAAATTAATTAGAATGAAGAAGATAAAATATATGGGAAAACAGAGAGTTGAGTTATAAGAATTTTAACCCATATACTATCCGTTAATGGCTCTGGCCTTGGTGGCTAGCGCAGGTGTCTTTGGCCTAGCGTCGCCACGTGTCACCTGGGGGTTTCCTTAGGTCGCGGGTTCGAGCCTGGATGGCTTTGTTTTCTTTTCATTTTTAAAAAATAAAAATTGAAGAACAATTTGGGTATAAAAACAACTCAATAGATTCATTATCAGATATTGAGGTTGGCTCACTGGTTGGGCGACTGTGGGGTTTCAGAATTGGCCTTGGGTTCTAACCCGGGTGACCACCCTTGCAAGTTTTAAAAATTGAGAAAAATTATGTAAATATTCTAGAATATTATTAGATCACTTGGGAATTATTTTATAGTATTCTAAGAGATATTTTTGAGGGGTGACCACCTTTGCAAGTTTTAAAAATCGAAAAATATATATATAAATATTCTAGAATATTATTAGATCACTTGGGAATTATTTTATAGTATTTTAAGAGATATTTTTGAGAAATAAAGACCATGTTCATGTATTAGATGAGATTGAATTAAAGAAAAATGTACATGATTAAGATTTTAAGTGTTGATTTGTGATAAAATCAAAGTACAATGATGAAATTTAAATAATGAACTTCTAGTGATAAATCTTTAAAAATTGTGTTTTTAAATTGAGAATCATACTTGAAGTATAGATGAATATGAAAAAGATGTTTTTTTATTAAAATGAATAGTTTGGTTGGTTAACCAAGAAGAGTTTACTTCACGATGAATAAGTAAGAGAATAGATTAAAGAATTGAATATAGGAATGAAATTGAGAATGAGACTCATGAGGGTATGACTGATCCATGATGATTGAAAATTGAAAAAATGTTGATTCTAGAGACTTAGTGAGACCCAGGTACCGGCAAAGTAATGATAATGATTATTGAATTTGAGAAGTGGCCAATATGGGCTATCGTTCTCGATGTATTATTAAAGACCGGTAGGATGGTAAGCTAGCTCTAGGTGGTATTATTTATTATTTATTCATGTTTCAAACTTAAGTATAGGCACTAGGAGAAGATGTAATAAACTTGGGCAAACGTAAGTGGGGCACCTCTATATAGTCTGATGGTGGACTCTAGGACTATAGACCCAGTTTGACAGTGGACTCTGAGAGTGTGGTTGCTTGCAATGGAGATGAGCCTTAATTAAATCCAGGACTATGATTGATTTGACAGTGGACTCCTGGATCATGAATAGTTGGGCGGATGGGAGGCCGTTCTCCAGTGTATATGCATATACCGGGGCTAGAGGGACACTTGTGGAATGTTCGCACGACGAGGATTTCCGTATAGCCTGACGGTAGATTCCTGGGCTAAAGTCCGTACTCGTGGAATGTCTAAAGTATGCTTTTGTTACCGTAGTAGAATAATAATAGCGAGGGCTTAAACCCTATAATGTGGAGTACAATAAGGGCCTGCCCTCGGACCTATGTAGAATAGGATGCATAGAATCCGAACAAGTATGCATTAGTGTCATCGTAGTGTAACTGTAACCCATGTTTTCGTAAATAAATATTTTTCTGAATATTTTATGTAATTCAATTAATTATAATTTACCTTGTGTTAAATTCATTTTGGATTCTTTATTAAAATATTTTCTAATCGAAAATTTTATTCATTTCAAATAATGGTATATTTTAACCCCAATTTCAATTTCCATTTGATCTACTTCTTAAAACCGAATTTGCATTTTCGACATATATTATTATTATTATTATTATTATTATTATTATTATTATTATTATTATTATTATTATTATTATTATTATTATTATTATTATTATTATTATTATTATCATTATATCTATTTTACTATTATTTTTATTATCATTATTATTATTGTTATTATTATTATTACTTTCGAATTCTTGTTAAAAACTCATTTCTATTTGTTAATCGTAATTGTGGTCATTTCAAATCAAATTTTATATTATAATGCAAATTATATTTCATTATAAATTATATATTTTATTAGTTATTTTTCTCTATTGGATTTTAAACCCAAAACCCAAACCCTTTTGCTTATTGGATCACACCCTATTCAAACCCGCATCCATTAACCCAATAACCATAACCCTACTATATAAACCCTAACCTAGACTAACCCTAACCCTAAACATATTTACTGTGTAGACCCTATAGCCGCCAACCCTCTTTCACCACTGTTCATCTTCTTCGTCTAGGCCACTCCCGATCAACCCCTTCTCTCCTCTTCCTCTCCTCCCGCTGCGTCAACACCCTCTGTAGCACCGACCTACCCTCCACAGCGATGCCAGCGTCCCCTGCCCTGTGCTCCTTGTCCCGGCAAGGCAGCGTCGACAGGCTGCAGCAACAACATCGCAACAACAGCCTCGTCGCAGTCCCTGTGTGCCTCCTATCCTCGCCACACCTCTGCAGCGGCATCCTAACATTCCAGGCACTGTGCTTCGCAGCCACCTCAGCATAACCGCACTGTGTCCTCCCGACCTCAGCGCAGCCTGCAACATGGCCGTGACGCTTCGACAGCCGGCATCCCCCCTTCCCTGCCTTCTCCCGGAGTCAACAGCGCGACCGCAGCTAGCAAAGCCTCGCGACCTCCTGTCGCCATGCTACCGCTGTGCCGCCCGTTCTTGCCGTCGCTTCCGTCATTGTGCAGCCACCCTACCACTTCCAGTCGCGATCAGCCACCACTGTCCCCGCCGCTACTAGAGCTAAGCCATTGATGGGTTGCTATGATCATGGAGTTTTTGATCTTGTTGAACCTCAGCCGTCCGATCCTAATCATCATGATCTTGATCTCCTTTGATTGGTAGTCATCCAATTGCCATCGTGATTGCGATCATGATCTTCATCATCAAAGCTCCCTTTGATTGTAGCCGTCCATTGATCTGGTTTTGATCACCTTGATCTCAGCCGTCCGATCGTCGATCGCGATCATCATCATCAAGCTCTTGGATCCAGTAGTCCGATCTTCTTTGGTCTTGATCTTCATCAAGATTTGTGTCGAGATTCGTTCCCGTTATTCTTTCGTCGGATTCGTCATCTACACCCCAAGACAAGTATCTTCTTGTACATTTCGTTTTCTAGTACAAGCTTTTCCTTGAAAATACTGCAAGTAGATTGTAAATGTGACTCATCTTTGTTTATCATTAATGATCTCATGTTTCGCCTTATCTATTACATGATCTAAGAGTCACAATCCTTCGTTGATACACTTGTTCACAACTAGTATAATTATGATATATTTCATGCAAAAAGTGTTTTATTTGGTTTCTGTCCTGTCTTGGCTTGCTGTTTCGACCCCGATTAAATCAGAATCTGAACTTGAGTCCTAAATATAAAACTTAGGCCTAGACGTCTAGTTTATCACCCTTTTAACGAAATTGACTTTCGAGTTACGGTTTAGGAGATATCGCAGTTTTACTGCTGCTGCGTCTGTAATCGCAGATTCATAAAAACTGCTGCACCACTTTGGTTTACAATTATTTTAACTATGCTACCAATGAAATTTTGCATGATGATACTGGAAATCCTAGAGAACATTCCCTAATTTTCTTATAATTATTTAATGAAGTTTCAAACCTGTTTCATATGTATAAACTCAGTTTTACAAATTCTGGCTAAACACAAATGTTGTATAGTTTGCTGTTTTGACATCAATTTCTGCAACTTTTATGTGTCTTAATTATATGCATTGGAACCGGGCAAGAGTCTAGTTTCTAGGCCTTCTGAAGGATCCACTTTTTATATCTTGTAGCAATGGAAATCACAGTTTTGGTGAACCAACGTCATGCTGTCCAGAACTGCAATTCTCGTAGTTCTTGATAATCTTAAATTGTGTTGACCCTCGAATATGCTTTATAATTATCTTAAACTTGTTCCATGTTCTTGATCATGTTTACTTGACCTTTTTCACATACTTTCATTCTTGTTTGGTGATAATAATAAATAATAAACCGGGGTTTAAGGGAAAGACCATAGTAGTGGATAATATATGTAAGTGTACTTGGAAGGGGGCCCGTGTTTTCCCACTTGATACATGCTTCATAAAATAGTTATATTATTATTCGATTCATGAACTAGTATATTATTTGATTCATGAACTAGTATATTATTATTCGATTCATGAACTAGTATATTATTTGATTCATGAACTAGTATATATTTGATTCATGACTTGTCTTGTTATGACTTGATACATGAACTAGTTATATGATTACTCGATTCATGAACGTGAATTGCTTGATACTTGATACCTAAGTACACCGTCCTATAAACTCCATTACTAAGCCTAAACGTAACTGATTGTATGTAGCAATCATGTAGTAAAAGTATGGATGCATGAAGTGCTACCTAGATAGAATTAAACATTAGACTTAAGATTAACTTATCATTTGTACACACTTGATACCCTACTTAATACTTCGTTACTTGAGACTTGTTACTTGAAACTTGTACGTGATACTTATTACTTGATGTTTAATACCATTACATGTTTACTAGCTACTTATTTTACTACTAGTACTTGTTATCCAATCTTGTCACTTGGGTTATCTTTCTTACTAGCTAGTTTCTTGAATCCCCCTACTTGTTGCATTCCTGTTATATTATGTTATACATTCTTGATTCCAAACTTTGTTCCATATTTCTTGCACTTATTTCATACCCTTGCTTGTACTACTTGCGACCCTAACTTGCACTAAGGGCGTTTGTCTTGTTTTCTCTATTTTTTTTCCTTTTTATATTTATATATACAAACTTTGGAGACGAATTGCCTACTGGAATCGGTGAGCAGACGGTCTAGGCTTCGCTTGGAGAAAAGACTTGCTTTAAATATTTTGTTTTTGAGTTATTTATTTCTTTTGCTACTTGAATCTTGTAACAGGCTTATAGTCCCGAGTTTTATCTTTTGATCCAGATTTGAAAACTATTTGGGATATTATTATTTTGTTTCAATTGTTTCTATTGATTAGTAAATTATTCATGCATGCGTGGTTGTGTATATCTTGTTATATTTCTTGTTATGATGCTGACTCAATCCTACAGCTTATGAATGATGAAAATTATTCACTGGACTTCGTCATGCGCTCGTATTCCGTATTTTTGGAAAGCGGGGCGTGACAAGATTTTTAGTGGTATCAGAGCTCTGGTTTGGCTAATGTGTTAGTTTGACTAATACATTGGACAGGCTTGACTCAGTCAGGATTAACTCAACATTAAACAGGCCATGCAATCACATGAACAATTTGATAATCAACTCGATCTAGACACTAGTCTTATCCCATTCATTTTGATCCCTTCATATCCAATTCTTTGATTCCTTATTTCCTTCCATCTCTTATAGTCGTCCTGATTTGTTGATTCCATATTGGGTGTAAATTTATTCTTTCCGTACCTATGTTCTTTTGATTCTGGTGCAAGTAATCTCTTGTTTCTATTTGCCTCATTGATCCATTCTTATTTCAGCTCGTGTGCCATTCATTGCTTTCCGTACCTTGCATTTATCTTCATTTTTTGATTCATATTGTGTATCATACTAGTTGTTTCTTCCCTATCTTGTTCTTCTTAAATTCCGGTGCTATCCATTCTTTTCTTCCCACTTGTTTTGTCGATCGGCATCGGTGGATCTTCAACGACATGTTAGGGGCTTGTTTAATTCCTACGTTATTGTATATTTTTATGATGTATTTATTGTGTAAATTTGCTACACTGCATATTATTTTCTCATTCACATTTGTATTGTGCTTATGCTTGTATTTCATTCTATTTTCTCCCTACTTTTATAAATCACTTTCACTACTACTATTTTGTACTATTGTGTTTGATATTTATAATCTTTACATCTATTTTGATATTCCATTGTGTGACTGTCAACTCTATTTCTTACTTTTCTACTATTTTCATATCACGAATTTCAAAACATAACATTATACTTAAATTAAATGTCCCATATCCCTGTGCATATGGAAGGTTACATCTTCCATTTTACCATTTCGGTACAACCTAATGTCGAGATGGAAAATATGCAACTCAATGTCAATGGAGGCAAATTGCAACTGGATGTCGGGGAGGCAAAATGTGCAACCAAATATCCAGACGGCAACTTACAACCTGATGTAGTGAAGGCAAACATGCAACTTGATGTTAAGGAGGCAAGATTTTCTACCTATTTGCTAATTGATATTCAAAGACTTTGTACTTATATAATGAAACTAATGGTAAAGAAATATTTTCTTTATGACATTTTGTTTATACAATTACACTTTATGTTTCCATACAATTTGAACTAGTATAGTTGATTTTACTATATTTTGTGTTTACTTTTTTTTTTTCATTTATGTTAAGATTGAGTACATCAACTATGATCTAAGTTTTCGTTCTTTTGTGAATTACTATTTATTGCCACCGTTTTTCAATTCTTTAACATTTTAGATTTTTCACTTACTTTTGTTTCCACGTCTTAATTAATGATTTGACGCTTACTTTTGTAATATTTAATGAACTCCTTTTAAGTCCTCTTGCATATATATATTTTGGTCTATTTTGCTCGTTACCCTTTAAAGTGTTTTTCGAGTACTGATTATAATGTCAACCTTCACTAATTATTATATGTCTTTTACATTCATTGTTATTAATATTTTCTTCACTTAGCTAAATTTCTTCATATTTCTATGTATCTTGCCTCGTTATTTTCCCTAAACTATTTTTTTATATAACCTTTAAAGTTTGTATTCCTTTGTTGTTTGTATGGTTATCAACCTTTTGATATTTGGGTTTTATCTCTTTACTTTTCACTTCTTATTCTATGTGAATATTCTCCCTGTTTTCTTATGATTGAGGATTAATGGTGTATTTTGACTTCACTTTCTATTTATAATTGATCGACAATATATATTCCTTTTTGATTTATTTATAGAGTTAATAAGCCAAATTCTTATTTTGTTTTATAATGTTATTACTATTGCTATGGTTCTCGTTATTATTATTGGTATCATTATTATTATTGATATTACCATTGCTGTTATTATTGTTGTTTTTATTATTTTATTATTGTTGTTAATATTGAATTACCTTCATACAAAAAAAATATTGAACCCAAATTATATTCTGTCTTGCATTATTATTCTTACCAGTAATGTTAATATATTTTTATATTGTTGCTATTATTATTATTATTATTATTATTATTATTATTATTATTATTATTATTATTATTATTGTTATTATTATTATTACTATTATTGCATTGTTATTATTGCATTATTTTAATGAATGTGTTGAATCCTATCCTGTCATGTATGTATTATCATTATCGGTATTATTAACATTTTTAATTTTATTATTATTATTATTACCAGTATGATTATGATGATTTTTATTACTATTATTATTATTGCTATTATTATTTTTAATATTATTGTTATTATTATTTTATTATTGTTATTACTATTCTATTATTATGGATATTATTATTTTTATTATGAATATTTGTTGTTATTTTTGTTTTTGTTAAAGCCCATTAGTTTTGATCTATAACGTATCTTTTAATTATTTAGATTGAAGCCAAACTTTATATTTATTTGCATTATTTATTTATATCTATCTTGAGCCCATACTCTCCTTGATCCTGGTGTCTCAGTCTTGTCTTCCTGCTCGGTTCGTCGATTCGTGTCATGTGGCCTACAGCGACATGTATGATTGCTTGGGACATCACCATCGGAGTAGCACAGCGAAAGCGTGGTGGGCCCATAACCCACAGGTCCCAGAATCCCCTTGTTGCTTCTAGTTCTTTGTATTGTTTGCTTTTCTCTATTCCTTACATTCGTCCTCATCCGTTGACTCATTGCTTGGTTCAACTCTTCCTTATCCATCCTTTCTTCGATTCCAGCTCTATCTATTTATTCATCTCCTTACTTTGTTATCTTGTGCTGTTCTTTTCTTTTGATACCGTTTATTCTCTTTCGTGTATTCCATTTGACATCGTTGTTATCCACTTCCTTCTTTTTCTGGTGTTACCACTACTTTGTTCCTTTTCCTTTAACCCTCTGTTTGTTACCCTCCCCTAAGTTGCTTTTACCCTGTCTTATGTACTGCCTAAGCAAATTTCGAGGATGAAATTTTGTTGTAAGGTGGGTAGGATTTGTAACCCCCGTTTTCGTAAATAAATATATTTCTTTGAATATTTTATGTAATTCGATTAATTATAATTTACCTTGTGTTAAATTCATTTTGGATTCTCTATTAAAATATTTTCTAATCAAAAATTTTATTTATTTCAAATAATGGTATATTTTAACCCCATTTTCTATATTCATTTGATCTACTTCTTAAAACTGAATTTGCATTTTCGACATATATTATTATTATTATTATATCTATTTTACTATTATTTTTATTATCGTTATTATTATTGTTATTATTATTATTACGTTCGGTTGCTTGTTAAAAACTCATTTCTATTTGTTAATCACAATTGTGGTCATTTCAAAATAAATTCTAATTATAATGCAAATTATATTTCATTATAAATTATATATTTTATTAGTTATTTTTCTCTATTGGATTTTAAACCCAAAACCCAAACCCTTTTGCTTATTGGATCACACCCTATTCAAACCCGCATCCATTAACCCAATACTCATAACCCTACTATATAAATCCTAACCTAGACTAAACCTAACCCTAAACATATTTACTGTGTAGACCCTGTAGCCGCCAACCTTCTTTCACCACTGTTCATCTTCTTCGTCCAGGCCACTCCTGATCAACCCCTTCTCTCCTCTTCCTCTCCTCCCGCTGCGTCAACATCCCTCCGCAGTGTCGACCTGCCCTCCACAGCGACGCCAGCGTCCCCCTGCCCTGTGCTCCATGTCCCGACGAGGCAGCGTCGACAGGCTGAAGCAGCAACATCGCAACAACAGCCTCGTCGCAGTCCTTGTGCGCCCCTGTCCTCGCCACACCTCTGCAGCGGCATCCTGATGTTCCTGGCACTGTGCTCCGCAGCCACCTCAGCATAACCGCACTATGTCCTCCCGACCTCAGCGCAGCCTGTAGCACGGCCGCGATGCTTCGACAGTCGGCGTCCCCCCTTCCCTGCCTTCTCCCGGAGTCAGCAGCGCGACTGCAGCCAGCGAAGCCTCGCGACCTCCTATCGCCGTGCTACCGCTGTGCCGCCCGTTCCCACCGTAGCTTCCGCCGTTGTGCAGCCACCCTACTACTGCCAGCCGCGATCAGCCACCACTGTCTCTACCGCTACCAGAGCTAAACCATTGATGGGTTGCTGTGATCATGGAGTTTTTGGTCTTGTTGAACCTCAGTCGTCCGATCCTAATCATCATGATCTTGATCTCCTTTGATTGGTATTGGTCCGATCGCCATCGTGATCGCGATCATGATCTTCATGATCAAAGCTCCCTTTGATCGCAGCCATCCGTTGATCTGGTCCTTGATCACCTTGATCTCAACCGTCCGATCGTCGATCGTGATTGTAACACCCTGAATTCCAAATAAGACCGAATTCGAGATTTCACAGGATCTTTACTTCACTTCGTACAATTTTACAAGGAAATTAAAACTTTTCAATAATACATCAGAGTTCATTACATCCATTACACAGCGGAAGACAAAATAAATTACAATAATACAATTACAACATCTTAAAAATAAATCAACAGCAGCAATCAACTTTGTATCTTCTGGACAGTCCAATACCTGCATGTAAAATTGTGGGCATGTCATTTGATTACAACCGACGAAATGTTATACACGGCTATCCTCTCTATGCCGAAGACAGTATAACGATCTCCATACTTTAACAAGCCACAAAACTTGAATGAACAATAAAGTGTTAATTTGTGACTAAGCTAAACATGTAAGTGTATGCCATGCCTTAATGCCTAATGCACACATTTTATACTAGGATGACACTAATGCACACTTGTTTGGATTCTATGCATCCCATACTACATAGATCTGAGGGCAAGCTCTTACGTACTCCACAATAAAGGGTTCGATCCCTCGCCATGAAACTACCCAGTAATAAAACAAGGTTTAGATAATTCCACGAATATGGATCTGAGCCTCACTGGCTAGCCTCGCTGGCTATTATAACAGATCCCACATCGTGCGAATCGTCCCACAAGGGACCTTCTAGCGCCGGTATATCCTCTCGACTACGCTAAGTCCGAATTTAAAAAAAAAACCCATCTCCCACGAGCAACCTCAGTCCACCAACTGGGTCTATAGCCATGGAGATCTACCGCCGACTATATAGAGCAACCCACTTAAGTTTGCCCAAGTTTACTACATCTTCACTTATGTGCCTAATTATTTAGTTCAAGACATGAATAATTTTCAATCCTAGAATTAGTTTTCCCTCCTACCGAACTTAATCAACAAAAAATACAAGATAGCTCCACGACCATATCTCAAGTCATAATCTCAACTCTTTTCAATTTAATAGTGCCGGTACCCGAGGTCTCACTAACTCTAAATCACAAACTTTTTCATGTACAAGAAATGGGTACACATACTCTTTAATAAACATGTCTTAAACCTGGATAATTTCATCTTCAACTTATTCACAATCTGATTTTTGTCTTGTTTAGCATCATTCATTTGATTCATTCACTATCTTTCAAAAGAAATAAACTTATAGCATAGATCCAAATCTCATTTAGGAACTTAATCACATAAAGATTTAAACATAGAAATAATTCCTTTCTTGGACAAAGATATTTTACCATAAATTCTACTAACAATTTAAGCAATTCACATCTTAATTCACATTCTCATCATAAGTGTTTATTTACACAAGAGGGATTCATAACTTGTTACATATTCTTTTCAAAAGATCTTTTACCCAAAATAATAATTCTTGGAGTTAAAACTTATTTACTAATTAATATCTCATTTTTACTTCCTCAAAAAAAAATATACAATAAAAAATTTATAACAATTTCTAACGACTTCCTTTTTATATTATAAAAAGATAGGAGTTTATTTTAAAGTATTAAAAACCCAACAAAATCAAAAAAAGGGGCCTCAGGTTTCGAACCCTGAACCAAACCGAGACACAACGCAGAGCCCAAGCCCGGTCACTCTAGCCATAAAGTCCATTTGGAATTGGTGTCTAATTCCTTGTCAAAAATGCTTATGAATCAATCTCTGTTTCGGGAATTAATTAAAAGAGTAAAAATAAATGAAACCATCAAGTTTCGAACCCAAGATCTCTCACATTAGTGCTCTATGTTGCACTAGCTAACCATT
The DNA here is from genome assembly GCA_017893485.1 of Hemerocallis citrina. Taxonomy (NCBI): domain Eukaryota; kingdom Viridiplantae; phylum Streptophyta; class Magnoliopsida; order Asparagales; family Asphodelaceae; genus Hemerocallis; species Hemerocallis citrina. The sequence goes on along the minus strand of CM030359.1, from coordinate 332,868,579 downwards.
AAGTCCAACTGTATTTTCTGTTTATGAACTGTACTAATGTATTTTTGTTTAGATAGTATGGAATTCGGTATGCTGAGCGTATTTTTGCAAACATTTCTTCTTAAACAGAAAATACACCTAGCTCATTAGAAATATAGCGTTAGTGAGACCTTTACATGAATCAGTAGGAGTTCTTGTCTTTGAACATTATGTAAAGGTCATTAGAGTTAATTAATGTATTATGGATAGATTTGACTAATATCTCAACTCTAATTTTCATGAATAAATTCAAAGGATTACACAAGTTGCATAGATCTGAGTATTCTCGGATTACAAAAGGAGAGAATACCAACATAAGTTAAAAACGGATCATGTTAGTATTCTTTCTTCTTTCTTAGTCTCATAAATCTAAGTCATGATTTGTATAAGACATTCTTCAACAATTTTTCATATACTCAACATGTAGAATTTTTGCAAACATGATAACATTATTCATAGCATAAAGTATTCTTCTTTTAATTAGCATAATACTATTTACTTAATAACAACAAGACTATTCTCATTCATGGTAAATTACATTAGCATGAATTTCTTAGATCATCATTAACTTATACTACTCATTTATAGTTTTAACATGCATATTCTACAACTAGAAAGTAAAGAAACCACCCATCTTAATTGAAGATTGGGAAGAGAAAGATGAAACCAACACCTAGCTCCAACCAAGCAATCCTAGCTCCTAGCAATTTCTTCTTCTCCTAGCAAGACTCCTCTAAGCACAAGAACACACTACTCTCTTTATTATTATTTTTTCTTTCTATTGTTTAGTTTATTTTTTTTGGTGTGAAAAGAGAAGAGAACACTAGGGTATTTATAGGACAAGTTGATGGTTCAATTTGCAAAATTACACACCTAATAAATTACTCAATTAAAATTTTCAACCTTTCATTTCCTTAACTCCAAAAACCCCCAACTTTTCACATCACCACTTCTCTAATTCCCTAACTTTCACCTCTCTCTCTCCCCACTACTCAAAACCAACCCCTTCTCAACTTCTCAAACCGGACTCCCACGTCAAATCATCCCAAGTGAAGCACACAGCACATGCTTTTCTTTTGCTGTTTGATTCTCACCGTGGGCCCCATTAAATGGCCACGTCATCATGTGAAAGAGTCAAACAGCCAACTTACTGTTTGAACCCGTGGGACCCCCTTCACCATCCATACATTATTCCATTTTTCTTTGAGTAATGCTAGAGCCACTACTAATTTCACTATATTTCTCTTCACTATCTTAAGTGGCACACTCCAATAGGTAGGGGATGATAGAGTAGGTGGGAGAACTCTCCAATAGGAGTATGCCACCTAAGGTAGTGAAGGAAATGGTAGTGAAATTGGTAGTGGCTAAAGCATTACTCTTTTCCTTTATAAGGCCATCTTGCATTATTAAACCATACAACCAACATTTATAAATTATATATATATATATATATATACTATTTATATATATACTATGTAAGTAAAAATAGTTTACTTAAAAATCTAAAATGTATCATCTATATAATAAAACACAAAGAAAGCTATCAAGTGGCTCTCTTTCGATCCTCCCAAAAATTAAAGGCCCAGATCTAACTTTTCAAAACATATTTTCCCCCCAAAACTAAAATTCAAATCTCCCACCCAAAACAACTCCTATATTTTTTTTCCTCTCTCTCTCCCTCCCTCTTCTATTCAAAAAATTAAGAAAATAAAAATTTTAACAAAGTAAAAAATTAAAAAACTAAAAAATTAAAAATTTAAAAACTTTAAAAAAAATTCAAAAAATTCATATAATATGTCTTTTGCTCTATGTTTGCTACGTCAATTAATTTGTTGGATCTCCAAAACTATTTTATATGATCAAACAAGGTGCACCGTTTTGAAGACGTGGCGTAGACACGTGTCAACGGGCAAACCTAGTGCTCAAATATAATAAATACACACACTATAAAAATTTATTTTGAAAACGGATACGCCCAAATACGCGCACCGAAACAAGCACGTGCGTCACACGTAAAATAACAAAATACAAAAATTGACTTTATCAACAGAAAAATGTTAAAGATAAAAAAATTAAATATAAGAAAAATATATTCATTAATTTTATATATTTAACGACTTAATTGTTACGTACGTAGAAAAAACGTGCATTATACGTACAAAAGTGTCAAAATGCGAAGAAAATGAATTTCCGTTTTATAAAATGGATTTGAATAAATAATTTTAAATTATTGCACGTAGCGGTGAAAACACATAATCGATACGTGCATCAAAACACGTAAAAAGCATGTAAAACCAAGAAATTGAAATTTAATATTTTTGTTGATTTAAAATAGGGTAAAAGTCAATACGGGAAATGCATAAATAGTTGGAAATCAAAATACATAGTGAAAACACGTTACAAAATACACGTACGTAATACACGAGGGCAAAATTATAATTTCCAATTTTGCAGGGTGTTACAGCGATCATCATCATCAAGCTCTTGGATCCAGTCATCCGACCTTCTATGGTCTTGATCGTCATCAAGATTCGTGCCAGGATCCATTCCCGTTATTCTTTCGTCGGATTCGTCGTCTACACCCCAAGGCAAGTATCTTCTTGTACATTTCGTTTTATAGTACAAGCTTTTTTTTGAAAATACTACAAGTAGATTGTAAATGTGACTCCTCATTGTTTATCGTTGATGATCTCATATTTCGTCTTATCTATTACATGATCTAAGATTCACAACCCTTCATTGATACACTTGTTCATAACTAGTATAATTATGATACATTTCATGCAAAAAGTGTCTTATTTGGTTTCTGTCCTGTCTTGACTTGCTGTTTCGACCCCAATTAAATCAGAATCTGAACTTGAGTCCTGAATATGAAACTTAGGCCTAGACATCTAGTTTATCACACTTTTGACAGAATTGAATTCTGAGTTACGGTTTATAGGAGATATCTCAGTTTTACTGCTGTTGCATCTGTAATCGTAGATTCATAAAAACTGCTGCACCACTTTCGTTTATAATTATTTTAACTATGTTATCAGTTAGTAAATGACTTGAAATTTTGCATGATGATACTGGACACCCTAGAGAACATTCCCCAATTTTTTTAGAATTAATTAATAAAGTTTCAAACCTGTTTCATATGTATAAACTAAGTTTTACAAATTTTGGATGAACACAAATGCTGTATAATTTGCTATTTTGACATCAATTGCTACAACTTTTATGTGTCTTAATTATATGTTGGAATCGGGCAGGAGTCTAGTTTCTAGGCCTTCTGATGGATCCACTTTTGCTATCTTGTAGCAACGGGAATCGCAGTTTTGGTGCAGCAACGTCCTGCCGTCCAGAACTGCAATTCTCGTAGTTCTTGATATTCTTAAATTGTGTTGACCCTCGAATATGCTTTATAATTATCTTAAACTTTTTTCATGTTCTTGATCATGTTTACTTGACCTCTTTCGTACACTTTCATTCTTGTTTGATAATAATAATAAATAATAAGCCGGAATTTAAGGAAAAAACCATAGTAGTAGACAATATAGGTAAGTGTACTCGGAAGGGAGTCTGTGTTTCCCACTTGATACATGCTTCATGAACTAGTTATATTATAATTCGATTCATAAACTAGTATATTATTTGATTCATGAACTAGTATATTATTATTCGATTCATGAACTAGTATATTATTTGATTTATGAACTAGTATATATTTGATTCATGACTTGTCTTGTTATGACTTGACACATGAACTAGTTATATGATTACTCGATTCATGAATGTAGGCTGCTTGATACTTGATACCTAAGTACACTGCCCTATAAATTCCACTACTAGGCCTAAACGTAACTGATTGTATGTAGCAACCATATAGTAAAAGTATGGATGCATGAAGTGCTACCTAGATAAAATTAAACATTAGACTTAAGATTAACTTGTCACTTGTACACACTTGATACCATACTTGATGCTCGTTACTTGAGACTTTTTACTTGAGACTTGTTACTTGACACATGTACGTGATACTTGTTACTTGATGCTTGAAATCATTACATGTTCACTAGCCACTTATTCTACTACTAATACTTGTTACCCAATCTTATCACTTGAGTTGTCTTTCTTGCTAGCTAGTTTCTTGAATCCTCCTACTTGTTGTATCCCTATTATATTATGTTATACATTCTTGATTCCAAATTTTGTTCCATATTTCTTGCACTTGTTTCATACCCTTGCTTGTACTACTTGCGGCCTTAACTTGCACTAAGGGCATTTGTCTTCTTTTCTCTATTTTTTTTTCCTTTTTATATTTATATATATACAGACTTTGGAGACGAATTGCCTGCTAGAATTGGTGAGCAGACGTTCTAGGCTTCGCTTGGAGAAAAGACTTGCTTTAAATATTTTGTTTTTAAGTTATTTATTTCTTTTACTACTTGAATCTTGTAACGGGCTTATAGTTCCGAGTTTTATCTTTTGATCCAGATTTGAAAACTATTTGGGATATTATTATTTTGTTTCAATTATTTCTGTTGATTAATAAATTATTCATGCATGCATGGTTGTGTTATCTTGTTATATTTCTTGTTATGATGCTTAGTTGATCCTACAGCTTATGAATGATGAGAATTATTCGCTGAGCTTCGTCACGTGCTCGTATTTCGTTTTTTTAGGAAGCGGGGCGTGACAGTAACATCTGCATTTGGCATTAAGTCATATCATACACAGACATGTTTTGTAACACCCTAGATTTTTAAATATTGTTTTTAAGATTAATAAGTGGATTAAAGTGATTTTTTTGTGATTTAATAAATATTTTTCTGAAATTTATCTTCTTATACGTGCAAAACACGTGCAAATATTTTCTTGGGAAGTTCAAAGTTAGAAATTATTTTAGGGAAAACCTAGTATTTACTAGTAGGTATTATTTATGAGTTTTCTGAATTTTTCTGATATTTATTTGGCATTTTTGCAAATATTACAAAAAAGAAGATTTTGTGCAAAATAACCACTTGGAGTAAAAACTCCAGAATTTCTGTTTTCTGGGATGAGCATGATTGCTAGCCAACTCAGAGGTAAAGAGTTTACTTTTTATTCCAATAGATTTGGTTTATTTTACAAATTTGTTAAAGAAGGGTTTTCTATTGCAAAATTGCCACTTAGAGGCAAAAAATTACAAAATTTGTTTTCTAGGTTTGAAAAATAGTGCCGGCCAGATTAGGTTAGTTATTTTTGAATTTAAATCTAAATTGATTTGGTTAATCTAATTTTCAAGTATAAGAATTTATATATGTAAAGATATATTCAAAAGGGGTATTTTGCAAAATCTACACAAACCCTAGAAACTGGATTCCCGGCCTTTCAAAAGAGAGGTGCAGTCGTCTCTTTGCTACACTAAACAAAGGGTTTTCTTTATTATTGATTTCTTAGATTTTCGAAGCGAGGATCTTGAATTTCTTGCGAAAGGAAGGACTTTTCTTATTCTTTATTATTTCGGTTGATTCTTCAATAAGGTGAGTGACATATGTATACTTTCTTACTATTCTATGCATGTTGTATATGATTATTTGTCTATTAGAAAGCATGTTAGAGGATTGTATGATGATATAATAAATTGTTGATGGATGGATGAATAAGGATTTAACTTTTCATGAAAACTATGCTAGTGATGATTAAAGTTCTATATGGATGACTTTAGATTGCTAAGAACCTAATAGAAATCATGGGTATGATGTTTTCCTTTCTATTCCTGCAGTTTTGATTGGTTATAATGAGTTGCAGGACTTATAATGCAAAAAATTGATTAAAGATGAATCTTTACTGTGTATACACATATACATGATCTATTTTAAGTGTTTGATGAAAAGAACTTGACTAATACATGTTGTAATCACATATATTCATGGGTAGACTGATGTAAGTGATTGTGTATGTGTTTAACGAATTGCAAGAGGAGTTATTGAATCAAAAGATCAATTCTTGAAGTGAAAAGGGGGTTTTGATTTTCGGGTCTGATGGGGTTTTAGCCGAACTTGATTTTTTGAGTTTTGTGATATTTTCAAGGGGATTTCGATGTATGTTGATACTGAGATTGGATTAAACAATATACTACTTATACATGATGTTTTTTTGATGTTTTAACTTATGTATACACACCTAGAATTATATACATATATATACACACACTTTCTCATATACCCTGTTTTGAAGAAGTTGTCGAAAAATTGATGTCTTGTGAAATTTTGATTGAATCTTGATTGTATTAATTCTGAAATTAAATTGAACCATATACTACTCAAATTCATGGATTCTTGATGTTTTACTGATGCTTAACACACATGTATACACTCATACATTCATGTTTCACTGTTTGAAGAGTTTTAGTGAAAAAATGCTCTTTTATGATTTTGATGAGGTTTTGATTTGTTTTATAAACTCCAGTATGTTAGATAAGTTGTGTTTGATCATCTCAGGAATTTTGTTTTACAAATTTATGATTTTTCAAAGATTAAACGAAGTATCAGTTAAAATGTGCATGAAATTCAAAGCTGTGTTTTTCTTGACATGCCAGTCAACCGCTCTGTTTTGAACTAAAGATGTTGGTCGACTGTCAATTCCTTACTTTTGGATTTTTAACTAGACAGTCGACCGTTGTTTTTTTAACTAGTTTTGGCAGTCGACCATTAGTGGTTTTACTGATTGTTTTCTTGGGTTTTTCGTTATTTTTCTTGAACGATTATTTCTTCGAACTTATGGATTATCGATTTACTGTTTTAGATGATATTTTTGCTACAGATCACAGTATTTAACCGAGAGTTATATTTTGATTATAATATAATTTAAATTGTATTTCTATGAATTTAGAAAGTGAAATATATACGGTTTTCGAAGGAATTGATGTTTTATGATTTTCTACGACTTCAAAATATGATTCTTAGTTATTTAATGGATTTAATATTTTATTTCATATCTGGAAATTTTGAGTATATTGAATGAATTTGGATTTTTGTTGATTAAATAAGTTTTCATTGATATAAACGTTTTGATGATGAAATTAAGAGTTTTTATGAAAGGTTTTGTGTTGATATTCGAATTGTGAGTCTCGAAGAGTTGAGTGGGATTCCTGTGAACCAGAAAATGATATTTCGTGGATTTTGACCAGTTGGGTCTTGGGGTTGTTTTCTGGAATTAAGTCTGGCAGGATACACTAACTCTAGAGAGGGGAAATTGTGTTTTTAATAATAATCAACCTAAGGACAGGCACTAGTGGAGATGTGATAGAACTTGGAAAACGTAAGTATATGATCTAGGGGTCTAGTCCAACGAATGTGTTCCAGGTTTGTTTTGTTCTGTCTCGAGAGGAAGTTGGTATGTTCGCATGTCGAGGGTCTGCAGGCATATTCACGGAGCATACAGTGCATTCGTGTGTCAAGGGTCGGCAGCCCTATTCATGGGAAGTACTTGTGTATCTGCATGTCGAGGGTCGGCAGGCCTATTTGTGGGGTACATGGCAGGGAGGTGATTCTCCGGTTTTTTAGCTATTCTTACATGATGCTTGCGCGTCGAGGGTTGTCAGGCCTATTCGCGAAGTAATCTGAATCTTATTTCTATCATCGTAGTAGGATTAGTTGCATAACGAGGGATTTAACCCTATAAAGTGGAGAACGATAAGGGCTTGCACCGGACCTACGTAGTATGGAATGCATAGAATCCGACAAGTATGCATTAGAGAATCATTATATTGAATTTGTGTTTTCTTGACTTGGTTTTATGCATGTTTGTTTTCTGTTTTCCTACACTTGGCACTTAGTCTAGTTTCACTTGATGTTTTCATACTTTATTTATTGTTATTTCATACTCCATTCGTTACTACTATTGGTATGTGTTGATTATGACTTTATTCTTCATGTTTTATTTATGTTACATTTCTTTTGATGTCACTCACACCGTTATGGCTGACCCCATAGTTTTGGGGGTTAGGGTTATCTCTAACCTCATATTTTACAGGCAGGTACCTATAGCTCGGGATTTGGATGCATGTGGTAGAATGATAATGTGGCTTATGCAAATTGTAAAAGAATGTGTCGTAAAAGAAAGAAATTGTAATTCAAGGTGTTTAAATTCCGCTGTGCTTTGCAAAGAATTAATGTAATAAAGTTTAAAAAGACAAAAAGAGAATCGTTGTATTTGCTAAAGTAAGAGAATCGTTGTTCTAGAGCATTGCATCAATTGTATACAATTGACGTGCCCACAGTTTTTCAGTGTAGGGCTTGGATTGGTAAAAGAAAAAAAGATGAATTAATGCTAAAGATTATCTTCATATTTAAGTTGTTGATGTTAAAGTTAAATATATCATGTTATATTCATTTAAATTCCGCTATGTTGATGTAAAGAACAATGTTGTATAAAGAAAATTTTAATTTCCGTGTCAAATTTTACGAATTTGAAGTAAAAGACCATGTTGTGCTACGAATTACATGTAAATGGAATTTGGGGCTTTACAACAACCTCCTCCCCTCCCCAATCAGCAGTTCGGTCAGGGAGGTTGGATAAGAGAGGGAGGGCGATAGAGGAGGAGTTCCAGACAGGGAGTGACAGAGAAGGGAAGGTGGAGGGGGGTCGGTGAAGGAGAAGGAGAGAGGAAGGAGGAGGTGGACATGTAAAGAGGGAGGGATTGAGGAAGGAGATGGGGACAGATATGTTCAGATCTAAATCTCAAATTTTGAAGTGAATGGAGGGAGAAGGAGGGAGTGTGTTTGGTCTGGGAGAGAGAAGAGAGGAAGGTGGAGGCACGAGTTGTTGTAGAATCTGATACAACTCGTAGTGCTAATAGTGGAATATACACACCACAAGCAAAAGTTCTCTCAAGAATAAGATGAACCAAGAACAGGTCACCACAATAATCATAAGATCTCACAAGAACACAATAACATGCCGAGATAACCAATACTTCTTATTCCTTAAGAAATACAAAGATTACAAAGAAATTACAACTCTCAATCTCTCTCTCACCGTTTGAAACACTCGGCACATACCCCTCTTAAGTTGAACAATGACAACAACTCACCATTGGATCTCCAATCTCATTAGATTGATCTCAGATGCATACAAACCCTAGAGTCTACATGTAACGCCCCTGCCCCTAGCTCAGACAATTTATACAATTTAGAAGACAAATTATTTACAGTATAGTACAACTGCCCACCACAGGTTGCCTCTCAAAAGATGGTTAACCGGATTGGTGACTCTTGATCATAGGCTATATTATTTATTAATATTTTATTCTAGTTCAATCCCGATATGGGACTAATTCCACACTCAAACTCTCCCTTCTCTCTCTCCGTGCACAGTAGCCCAAGTGGGCCCATGTCCACGTCAGCGCCTCAGAAGACTCAGCACCTGCTACCGCCTCTTTTGCGGGCCTTACTGCGTCAGCAGCCACGTCAGCATGGTTGACCAAAGTCAAAGCAGCACTCTCTACTTCTTTCGGTCGTGGGCCCCGCTATTATCACTATATTTACTCTATTTTCCATCAAACTCTTATTATTATTATTATTATTATATATTATATATATATATATATATATATATATATATATATATATATATGTATATATTATAGCTATTTTGAAATTTTCGGGATGTTACACTACAACCACTTATATAGACCTCAAGTAAACTTTAAAAGACAAATACAAATACAGCTTATTGGACCAAAAACTCGAAAGCATAAATAACACACAGCGCTGCTTGCGGTCGACTGCACCAAGTTAAGATCGACTGCACCTGATCTCGCCAACATTAGAAGCCTGACCGGCCGACTGCACTCTTGATATCTTCGTTTTTTTCACTACAAATGACCAAGTCATCCCCGACATTTATTTTGGGATTCCTTGGCATTTTCTCCGGCACTTATAAATGCCAGGGAATCAGCTACCGATGTTTGGAAAAATGCCACAAGCAGCGCCGCGGTAGCACATGCCGGGGATTGTTCGGCAGCCTACCCTGGCACTTTTGAAAATGCCGATGTATGTTTTGTATACTCCGTGCCTACGTGTATTTGAGATCACAATCCTAACACGAGTACAGAGGAGGCTCGGGGAGGGGGGGTCAGAGAAGGAGAAGAAGGGCGGGGAGGGACGGGGACGGGAGAGGAGTGAGAAACGAGGATGGATGGGTTTGGATGGGAAAGGAGAAGGAGAGAGGAAGGGGGAGGGTCGGGAACGGGGATGGATGGTGGGTTTGGACTTTTGCATAGTTTTGATCCTCCTCTCTATTAGGAATTTGAGGATCTTGTTGAGTCTTTGACACAATCAACACAAACTACCAAGCAAAACTAGATCACACCAATCACACAAAGACAAGAATTGTCCCAGTTGGGGCTTTCACCTTAATCTGAGGGAGAAAGAGCTGAGATATTATTTCAACTAGAGAAAATACAAGAATATTACAGTTCTCACCATGACCCTCTCTCAAGCCTAATTGGAACTTGATGCTGCTTACAATGGAAAAACTCTCTCACCCTTTTCTATGAAGCACTCTCTTCTTCTATTCGGCACTCAATAGAATCATATAGATCTATGAGCCATTACAATTGTTTATATAGATCTAGAGATAAACCCTAAGTTGATATCTTGTTACAATAGCCATTGGATAGTACACAAGAGATAACCCTACGATAGGAGCCACAAGATCTAACTTGAAGAGCAAGTTGGGCTTTTCACAAATCAGACAGAGTCAAGCCCGAAACCCATCAACGCTGCGAACGGTCGACTGCACCAATAAGTCGGTCGACTGTCCCCCTCTTTGGAAGACTTTGCGCAGGGGTTGGTCGACCGCACATGAGTTGCGGTCGACTGCAACTTCTGCTGTTGCTACCACTGACTGTTTCTCGCCTCCACTCTGTTTCCAATCGTCTCGATCCCTCTATCATTTTATCGTCTTCTTATCTAACATCGTATGCAAGACATAAACCCAACAATCTCCACATTGGATTGCATACGCATGAATCCGTACCTGTGTGATTTAAAACTATTTTAGAACTCTACCCTAATCATGGAGATGCCACCCTCCATACGAACTCCACCTACATTAAGGCTCTCTCCACCTTCCAATGGTATTCAAATGTTACAGTCTCGTATCGGTAATTCTAGTGACGGCTTACTAGATGATGCTTTAGAAACAATGGGCTTCCATACACTCGGCCGAGATTTTATGCTCCCACAAAGCTGGTAGAGGTTGTGCTGACCCTGCCCAATTCCCTTCTTACCCTTCATTACCTTACGTCGACTATCCCAAACTATCAAAATTCTACCTTAAGATGTGTACCTGCAGCCACGAGCATCAAGAGTACCCACGGATATAAGATTCTGCTGTATCGAAGGAATATGCATGACCTTTTCTAGTGTGAACCCTTTACCATCTGGCGTCTCCAATTCAACAGTTCCCTCACCCATTACTTCACAAATCTCACCTCTAGCCGTTCTCACACTACGGCCTGTTGACGACTTGTAAGTAGAAAACATCTCCCTCTTGGAGCAAATATGAGAAGAGCTTCCCAAAACAAGATGCCAACTTGAATCCACATCTGAAGAACTTGAAACAAGAATACAATAATCATCATTATTACCTGACTCAGTTGCGCTGACTATATGGGCTTGTTCCCCTTCTTTAGTAGCACTCTTCTGGCTCAACCACTTGCGACAGCTCTCTTATAATGTCCAACTTCTCTACAGTAATGGCAATGAATCTTACCCTTGTGTGCCGCATCCCTTCCAATTGAAGTATTACCATCCACCGCAAAACACCCTAAAGAAATAGACCTCCTTTATGAGTCTCCTTTCTTAGTTCATCTTCCTTCAGACCCTTAATCACCCCAGCTACAGTAAGTATCTCCTTGGCTGATTTTCCATGTATCAAGGTAGTTATCAAGTGATCATAAAAAATTGGCAGTGAATAAATTAAGTTGAAAGCTTTATCCTCTTTGCTAAGATCATCAGCATAAATCGCCTTCAGTTCAGATATTACCTTATTGAACTTCACAATATGATCTTGAAGATGGGTACCTTCCTTCATTGAGAACCTAAACAGCTTTCTCTTCCAATCCATCCGATCTAGCAACGACGATCCCGAGTAGTCAGATTTGAGTCTTGCTCATAGACTCGCCGCACTTTTCTCCTCAAGAATATTACACTTGACTTCGTCTGCCAATTGCAACTGGATTAAACTCAAGGCCTTCAACAAATCTCATCCCACTGCTCCTGTTGTATGTCGGGTGGCTTCATCTCTTCTAGGGCAAGGTGCAAGTCCTTATGAACCAAAACATCATACATGTCCACCATCCATAGATTGAAGTTGATCTTCATCTTCTGATTTGCCATCTGCAAGGAACTCGAACAAACCCACGAACCTGATTGCTATGATACCACTTGTTAGGAATTTGAGGTTCTTGTTGAGTCTTTGACACAATCAACACAAACCACCAAGCAAAACTAGATCGCACTAATCATACAAAGCACACAAGAATTGTCCCAATTGGGGCTTTCGTCTTAATCCGGGGGAGGAAGAACCGAGATATTATTTCAACTAGAGAAGATACACGACTATTACAATTCTCACCACGACCCTCTCTCAAGCCTAATTGAAACTTGATGCTGCTTACAATGGAGAAACTCTCTCACCCTTCTCTATGAAGTACTCTCTTTTTCTATTTGGCACTCAATAGAATCATATGGATCTATGAGCCGTTACAATTGTTTATATAGATCTAGAGACAAACCCTAAGTTGATATCTTATTACAATAGCCATTGGATAGTATATAAGAGATAACCCTACGATAAGAGATACACGATCTAACTTGAAGAGCAAGTTGGGCTTTTCACGAATCAGCCAGACTCAATCCCGAAACCCATCAGCACTGCGAACGGTCGACCGCTCCAACAAGTCGGTCGACTGTCCCCCTCTCTGGAAGACTTTGCGCAGGGGTCGGTCGACCGCACATGAGTTGCGGTCGACCACAACTTCTGTTGTTGCTGCCGCTGACTATTTCTCGCCTCCACTCCGTTTCCAATCGTCTCGATCCCTCTATCGTCTTATCGTTTTCTTATCCAACATCGTATGCAAGACATAAACCTAGCACTCTCCTTGGTTGGCTAACATTTACAAGTGCCTTGAAAAGAATCTCATACCAAATTAAGCTCACTCACCAATATACAATGCACTTAATTATATCAGGCCTTAAAGAGAACATATCGTTCTCTTTGCACACTTACACAGTAACCTTAGATATTTTGTGCAGACAATGACAACCTCAAACATCTTAAGTTGCTTAAATACTTAAAATGATCAAGCAAGATATATTTTCCATACATAATTGGATATAGAACACAAAATGCATTACTCACTCAAATGGCCAATTATATATAATATTTACAGCTAAGCCTAAGCATAATAAGATTCTCTATTGGGTAACTTGGTTTACCCAACCTTCTATCCCATCACTGCCCATTTGGGCATTGATTCCACTTATGTTGAAAAAGTGTGGGTGAGACTAGTAGTTTGGAGTAGCTCATTGTGTGAGTTACTGCATCTTCTTAACTAGGTAGCCTAGGTTAGGAGTTAGGACTTAGGAGCCATGATGGAAAAGGGAAGGTGAGGAGAAAAGGTGAAACGATGGGAATATATTGCTTTGATTGAGTTTTTGTGGGGGCAATTTTAATGGAGAGTTAGAGGCTTGTACATGAAGCTTAGTAGTACATTATTATTCATCTCTTTCGTAATTTCTAGTTTGTTTCGAACTTGAGAGTTCTATATCCCAAATATCGAAGTTAATTTGACTGCAGTATTACATTTTCTTTTAACTTAAAATCTGTGAGGAAGAAGCCTCCCTGCATCTCATTAAAAATATTATTAAAAACAACCAAAACAACACAAAATACATGACTGTGTGAATGATGATACTCATTTCTTGTCAAAAACAACATTGTTGTGCGTATAATGCATGTCAGTTACTTCTTGTTACTTACTCCATATATATAAGAAACATTATTAAGTATTTAACAGTATGTTGCTAATCAGCACTCAACGATGGAACGATGGCCTTTTGGATGCCATGTTTCAAACTCCCTAAGGTAAGGATCGGTAACCTGAATCACTGCACCAAAGTCTACTAGAATCAGTAGTGGCATCCCACTTGGAAACGGGAATTAATTATGCAGCACAACTGATCATATGAGACTCTATTTTATCACAATTTAGAAAACCTGGCATCTTATAGGCGAAAATTCTCGGGCAATTATGAAAAACTCATATGACTTATGTGGTCTATAAGAATATAATAGGAGCTCAGCCTATTACAGGAAATGCAGTTAAAATTTGGTGACTGAAACTCAACGTCACTATGGTTACATCCTGGTTTGAATTGCATTATATCGTGTAACAAAACTAGGTAAGGACATGTTTGAGCTTGATTGCGGAGCTAACCTTACCTTGGCAAATATCAACCATGATGGGTAAGGGGATATTCATGCTCCCCACCTTATAGGTAGTTAAGGTATGAGACTTATAAATGAGAGGTAACTAAATTTAAAAAATGAAAACCCCTGCTGACTATCTTATTAAGAGTAATTTTCTTTCTTAATTAAACTTTTTTTTTTATCAGAAGCTAACCTCATTCTCAGTAGGAACTTTCTCATGTTAATGGTTACCTTTGACTGTAAATCTTATGCTGGGCTAAAAGGAGAGAGATTTTACTGAAGCATCTATCTGAGAATCTGGTACAATTGCTGCTTCCTGTTCTGAACAACTGAACATGCAGACTGGTTAGTTTTCTTTATACGCTTCTACATCCCCTTTACAAAATAATTTAAGATAAAATAAATGCTATGTGGCACATATATAATACAATGTTCAAGTTCAAGATCCATGTTCCTTCATGTTTGTCTCTGTGAAATAGATGACACAATTCAAACTTCTTTTTTTTATAATCAAAATCATTAACAAACTCGGTGAAATCCACAAACCATTGGTGAACTATAACATATGTATATATATAACTATACCATATAACAACCAGTTAAATAGAAATTAACACACCAGTTTCAGTGATCAGTTCAATAGAATAAACCTTTGATTAAATTACATAATTTATTTTCTTCTGCAAGTAACTCATATGATAATATATGTACAGGAAGCTTAACTAAAGATTAACCCATATATATTCAGAAATAAATGAAACTCATATCTTATTCCTCCCACGTTACTTTACGCACACATACATGAAGTAGTAAAGCATAATGAATGGTAGTAACTAACTACAGAAACTTAAACCATGATACACTCCGGGTCAGTGACCCGAGTTTCATAAAACTTAGTTATGAACTCAGACGCCTTACGATCCACATCGGGTTCACCCACCCAACGTCCTCGGTCCTCATCGCTTGGCCTGATCTTTCTCGGACACCTCGGCTCCCAATCAGCATCCACGTCCTTGACACTCGACTTCCCCATGCAAAATGAAGAATGGCCACCTCCCATCTCTACTTCTTTGTATTGTTTATTAAATTTGTTTTCTTTTGCTTTGTTTGAAGGAAGAAGTTGGTAGCGTGCTGCTTATATATAGAGGGATGGTAATGAAGGACCCAAGCTTGATTCCAACTATTTGGATGGTCAATATTGGAAGATTTGATGTTTGGCAAAAAGGGTGGTGGAGATACCCCCCAAGGGTTAAAACACATTCAAAAAGAGAATATATTTTGGAGTCCAATGGTTGTGGAAACAAACGATAGACTGTTCCAGAAAATATACTGACTTTCTCTGTGTTAGCTGCAACTACTTTACTTTTGTTTTCCTGCACTTTATAGAGCACTAGTCTTACAAGGTAACTAGGTTATGGGACACTAGGATGCCTTAAGACCATCTTGGTCCATCCATACTCACTTGAGAATTTGAATGCCAAGGTCAATAGTCTTGGTCCTCTTGGAACAATCGCTTGCCACTTCCACTCAAGATTGATTGGTCGACTTATAGATTGCAGTGAGAGCCATGTTCTGTGTTATTTAGCTTGTCCCCATCTTGCTGTAAGTCGTCAAACTTCCTGCAATCTCTGGGTTGGAGCAAAAGTTCTGAATTGTGAATTGCAGTAAAATTAAATGCACTGAATTTCTGACAGTTTTGAGCAATTCATATGCGCATTTGGTGACATTTTCTGTGTTGTCGTGATTATTTAACACAACAGTAAAATCAGTATAATGTGACTACAACTTCTCCCCAAAAAAAGTATACTTGGACTACATCACACACATTCAAACTCAAATAAACATCAACAAAATGCACGTCTTTGCATTTTTTATAATCAAATTGTTGCATTTGTGCATAGTATACAACTCCTTAGCAATGATATGGAAAAGGTTTTATGTTCAAGATAATTGTATTATGTTTTAAAATAAGGGATACAACGTCGAGCTACCAATTCCTTTTTTAGACGGTGCAATACACTTTTTAATCATCCATCAAGATATTAATGAAGGGAGAATGAATCTCATTGAGAGCATGATCTTCAATAGATAAGTATTTATTAAAAATTGACGCATTCTCAAAATTTGGACTAGAAAATCAATGCATTTTGACTGTTTACTGTTGGATCAAGATTGTTCTTAATTTGAGTAAACACACTGTTCAAAATTTTCATGTCAAAACCTAGATTCTAAATGACTGCACTGTCTTACATCTATCACAATCAGCATCAAACGTGTTTGTTCTGCCAAACTAAAGATCAAGAAATCACTACTTAATTAAGATATCAGTGAAGTTTCTTAACAAAGATGAACAGAGAAGAAAAAATAAAACACGGGGGTCAAAAGCAGATCTTTGAACTTCTTTTCAAGTGATTCTTGTTTTCGGTTGGTTCTTGTTAGACTTCATCAATTATCATAGTCTTTAAGCTAGGTGTTGAGCTATTGGCTCTCCAAAAGCCTCAAATTCTTCATCCAATGAATGCAAGCTGTTTCCCATCTAACTCATCCCTTTAATAACATTAATAATTATATATTACATACCCTTTAAGCATAATCACTAGTCCTAATAGTTTAGGCAATGTTTGATATGCATGCCAGATTAGAGAATAAATTAATCTCTATCCTGAAGTTCTATGTTATGGTCACATTTCCTTAAATGAATTATCATGTAGATCGAATCTAAATCTAAAAGTGGCTTTAGTTAGAGCCTTATAATACAAGAATTTGACTAGTTCAAGCATGGGATTAGCATTGTGATCATTAGGTGAAACGCGGTGTTAAAGAATGAGAATGAGAGGATCCACAAAGGGGGGGATACAGAATATTTGTGATTTTGTAGTACAGAAAGGTAATTAACTTAGAGTTGTAGTACTGGATGGCAACTTCTAAAAGTACTTAAGAAATGACACCAATTTCTATGAAAGTTCATGAAAGAAAATTTACATTTTGAAAGGTATTTCAAGCGGATGGCATTTTGCCATCTTTCGGTTACAAAAAGAACAAGTTATTTACAAATGGACAAAGAATTAATGGCAATTTATGGAAAGTTTGGCGAAGGAGCATTGAATATAGTTTGCTCAAGAAATGTCTATTATTTTTACTTTTATTACTCAAAAGAATTAATGGCAACTAGCAATTTGCACGTGCGATGCACATTTTAAGATTTTTTTTAAGTAAAAAAAACTATGGCGTTGTCTTGTATCGAATTTGAGAACTCCTTTTACCCATCTCAAATCGTTACCAGACTCTTTACAATTGCCTAGTGATGGCATTCAGGTCAATCGGGCCAGGTTGGGTCGGACCCACCCGGGTCAGACCCAATTGTGGACGGGTTTGGGCTGGGTTCGAGTGTTAAGCAGGCTGGGCCGGGTCGGGTTAAGATACCCAAATGTCGACCCGTTCGAGCCGCCAAGCCATCCGGTCGAACCCGTTTGGGTTCGGGTTGGGTCGCGGGTTGGCATTCAGGTTGAGAGTGAGCTTTTTTTTTAAACTATATGAATTATTTTTTTTACAAGTACAACTAATAAATATATAAGAGTGAAACTGAGAAAGTGTGAATAAAAATTGTATATATTATTTAATTCAACTTTTATGATTTTTTTACAACTTTTTACATATAAATACAACTCGAATACTTTCTATTACTTGTATAATACAAGTAATAGATTAGAAAGTTAGGAACAATAAAAAGAGCATACAATATGTTTTGAATTACATATTTGAGGGGATAATCAGAATGTATTGTTGTTGTTGTTGGTCCCTACTATTGTCATTGTTGTTATTCAGACAAGTTACTTCCACTTATTAACGTGTCGACCCCGATTACTTGAGTCCTATCTTCAGCCTTCATCCAATCTTCTGTGCACACGAGCATCTCCAACGATTGGAGCTTCAAGTGATTCATGTAATTTGTTAGAACTTTTCCACTTGTAGAAAATGTACTTTCTGAAGCAACTGTATAGACATGAGGAGTTAGTATATCTTTAGCCATATGTTTAAGAATATTATAAATATGTTCATGTTCTTTCCACCATTGTAGCACATCAATCATAGCATTAAAACTCTCACTATCTTGATGATTATACCAATTTAATTTATTTGGTTGAGATTAGTCCTAGTTTTTTTTATTGAATATGAGAAAGTAAATTAAAAGTGGCATCGTCTAATGTACTCTTACCCTTACCTCTAGAAGTAGTAGAAGAAGAAGTAACTATACTAGTTGTACTACAAGATGCAAAAGTTTTATCATAGTAATCATACAAGTTATTCAATGTTAATGCACAAATGGTTCAGCTATTTTTAATGCATCTTGAACACATAAATTTAAAATATGACATGCACGTCTAACGTGAAATTTTCTAAACATGGAGGAGCTAATTGTATTTTTAATATACTAATCGAAACATTGTTGTTACAAGCATTATCAAAACTAATACAAAATATTTTATCACGAATATGAAAGATATCACAAACTTCTAAAATACGATGTACAGCTACTAAACCACTATGGGGATACGGTAAAGCCGCAAGTGATATGATCCTCATTTGAATAATCCAATCACTGTCGATCTAATGAAAAGTTATGCTCATCAATGAAATATCGTTAAAACCTTTCCAACAATTGGAACTTAACGATACTCTACAAGTTAAACTATACAAAAGTGCAATTAAACCATCTCTCATTTCATTGTAAAGTTTAAAACAATCATATTTGAGTATATTTCTAGGAATTCTTTTAAAATGTGGATTTAGTGCATTTTGGTTAAATTCTTCTACGTTCCTACTATCAGAATAGGCAAAATGTAACTCTTCCTTAATAACTAGACGGGTCATTTTCCGTCGAACATTTTTGGGATCATATTGGTGGCTATCTACACGTCGGTCTTAGGGTGGATTTTTTGTTGGCCGGATTGGTTTTCTAATAGATCCTTGTGTACATTTTGTATGTTTCGTTTAATGGTACATGTTCCCTCACCATTCCATTTGTAACTCTTAAAACAAGTTTTACAAACCTTATGTTCTACACCCAGATTATCAACTTCGGAGATATAGTCATAATATTTGTGTCAATCACTTATTTCTCCCCTAGTTTTTCTACTACTGGTGGGTTCGGTTTGTTATGTTTATGTGTCAATATCAAGCATTTCTTCTTCTATTTCGTATGTAGAGATATCGTGAGTTCCTACCATAGGATTCGGTGTAAATTCGGGTTCTATTTAAGGGACTATTGGAGGCCGACGTGAAGAACCGGTGGAATCTTGTCCACTTTGGCTACAACTTCTATCTTGTGATCTAGACATGGTAATTGTGTATGTGAAAGAAAATAATTTCTAATATTTTACTAGTATATGTAAAATAATACAAAACAATCTAGGAGGTATATGTTAAAAAATAAAATTTAAAAAACAATAGGAGGGTTGAGAGAGAGAAAAGCAAAAAACCAACAAAAAATATTATACAAAAAATTACAACTACAACAAAAATTAAGACAATAGGAGGGTTGTGAAATTTTGATATCATACTTCGCGGATTATCGTATATAGAAATGAGAGAGAAAATAAAAGTAGAAGTAGACGTAGTTGAATGAGAAATATAGTAGACGTAGTCACGTAGTCCGGTAGTTATTGAAAGAGAGAGAGAGAGCGCGCTTCTTTGTTGGAGGAGTTAAAATAGACGTAGTTGAGAGTTGAATCAGCACAATTCAATACGATCGAAAATTTTCACTTCCTTGTTGCTTACTTCTTTGTTGAAAAAACTTGATTGAATTGAGATTTAATTGAGTAGTAGTAGTAGAGGGACTAAGAGAGTAAGATGTGGAATTTTTAGATTTAATTAAGGGGGTATTTATGTTAGAAAATTGGTATTTTATACACCATGTACGAACCAGTTTTGAGCAATTTTTTGAGTATGATCCTCTATGAATTAGTGAGATATCTTGATGGATTTGTGTTATCCTTCGTGAGTATATCAAAATCGTATATTAATTTGCTCAAAACGGTTATCAGGTAAATGAGAAATAGAACCCCAAAGTGAGGCAGCTGATTTCTGGAAAATGTGTTCAGGGATTTTAGTCCCACATCAGAAAAATCAAAGGAATTAGAAGATGATATATAACAACCTCTTTCTTAGCATTGTAATATAGCAAGCCAAGAGGCGCTCTCTCGTGCATGTAAGGGACCGGATTACTTGCGGCTTGTGTGCACCCGCACATCCTGCGTACACGAATGCCGGACCGATGTGAACTCACCCCGTGCAGAGCCACATTTTTTGCTGCAGTTTTATTTTTCCGATCTATAACGGCTAAAATAAATACATGCCCCTCTCCCTTGAATCAAAAGACCAGAAACTCTTCTCTTCCCCTTCTTCTATTCTGTGCTTCGAATCCATTCTTCGGTTGTTCGGTGATAGATTTCAAACGATGTCCACACTACAAGATTTGCTTGGTAATCCGGCGTATATACCCCGACATTTTACTAGTCACATCGGGGTAGGAAGAGACCAGGAATCGGGCATCAAATTGGATGGTTATACGCTGGCGGCCTCTATAAAATGCCTGGAAATTATGATATTCACCGGTGTTTTTTATTAAGACGCCGGTGAAGGGTAATATTCACCGGCGTTTTAATAAAACACACCGGCGAATATACAGATAAAATGTACCCAAAAAATCTTCTCCCATTCACCGGCGTTTGTTATTAAAAATGCCAGTGAATTAACTGGGATAAATCCCTGCGAACCCTAACATTTTGCTCGCTTTTTTTCCAGCCCTAATTTTTCGCGCCGCCTTCGTTTTCCCTCCTTCCCTTCGTCGGTTTTGGAGACCCGATCAAAACTCCCCTAAAACTCCCTCCTTCCCTCGTCTTCCCTCTCTCTCTCTCACCCCCCTAAAATGCCCGATCCGAGTTCCCTTCGAAAAGTCGCCATCTCCGACAGCCCCACCGTCGCCGTCTTCATAGCCTCCGTCATCGTCGGCCTGAGTTCTCCCTAGTCCCCCCCCCCACCGTCAACAACTCCTCCGACAGTGAGTGGTATAATGCTTTATTCTTGTCGTTTTTTTTCAATGCTTGGGATTTCATGAGAACATGTTCTTGATGGAAGAGTTCTTCGTTTATTTCTCATCCGTTACTGTTTACAAAATATGTTGGACATATTGTGTTTGTGATACTGTGAACTAGAACATGAAGGTCTTTTTGATTGCATAATGATGTTTGACGCCTCGCGAGATGAGATCTTGGTTGTGGAATTAAGTGGGTTTACTAGATTGATGTGTTATCGTGTGAATTTGCATTTAATGGTTCCAATTCTGTGTTAGATATGTCATTTGGTCCATGGTTTAGGTGTTTTGACATTTGGTGAGGATTTGACATTGTCTCTGGCTCTCAATTGCGGGAATTTGGAAGAATGGGTAGTGATATGGCTAAAAATAGGATTAAATCGGGACCTTTCACATCGGAGACGAATCTTAAAGCTCAGGGGTAAAACGGTAATTTCACCTACTAACGGGTCCGAAGCGGGTACTGGGTCTCCTTCCCACAGATCCAATAACCCGCGAACGGATCCACTTCAACTGGGTACGGGTCCCGACCCTATACAAACCCAGTCCGACAGGATAGAATTAGGGTCTCTGATTGAACCAAATCAACGGGCCTGATTCGCGACTATCCTCTCACCGGGAATTAAGGGATTACATTCCTAATCTGATTACGAGGATTTTACGCCTTATCAGATCACAGGAATCACATTCCTAATCTGATTCCAACGGCGACTATAAATACCCCCCACCTACCACTATTACAGGTTAATCACTCTTTTGCCAACTTAACCTCTTTTTTAATCATCACTGGTTACTGACAAGAGCGTCGGAGGGTGCGTCGCCGGGATCAACCCCGGTGTTTCGCACTTTCCTTGCAGGTGTACGGCGGGAGCTCAACAGCCCAACTCCGACGAACAGGCCTGGGGTCGCTATTCAGGTTTTTCCACGAACCCACAAATTCTATCTGTTTACCCCCACACCAGATTTAGCGGTAACAGATTGGCGCCATCTATGGGAAACCATACGAATAGCCTCCGCCTCTTCCTCATCAACTAGCTCTTCTCCAGCCATGCCTCCCAGAAAAGTAAGATCCAGGGGGTCCAACCGTGGACCCAACCCTGTTGATCAACAGCAGGAAGTCCCCATCCATCCCGCTCCGCAGCAGGGGCAACTTCCTCCTCCGGCCGAGGACCATTTCCAACAGGACCAACCTCCGCTTCTGAATCAGCAACCCCCTAACGGTCCTGCTGGTCCTAACCCGCAGAAGCAAAAGCAACCTCTCCATCAGGACCGCATCTCGATGCACAATGCCTCTACGGACTCTTACGCCTCCCACAGTCCTCAGGCCCCCGACCTTCGAAATACCATCCTCAACCGGCAGAAAGATGAGGATCTTCGCCGCCATCTGGATGAAAAGCTGGCCCGAGAGGGAGCCTCCCGCCAGCAACGTCCAGATGAGCGAAATCCTCACCACCGAGACTATAGAGGGTCCCCTACCCGAAGAGGACGGAGAGAGTCCCCCGAGCATCATAGGAGGAGACACCACTCCCCTACCGGTCGGCACCAGTCAAGGAATGATGAGGCACCCATCACTCGTGCCGAGTTCCAACAGTTTCAAGCAACGGTTTTGCAAGCCCTCAACCTCCGACCCAACAATAACAATGCTCAGAGGGCTCTTACCCCTCCACGGGTCCAAAGTCCTCACCATCGGTCCATAACTCCTCCTCCGGCTCCTAGCAACCAACAGCGCATGCCTAGCCCTCACCGCTCCCAAAGCTATCGTCGTCGCTCCCCTTCCTATGAAGACGAGTCCAGAGGCTCGTTTGACTATCATCGAAGGGACGATGCTCTCTACCACCGTCTCCACAAGATGGAGAGGCGCATCGGCCGAATAGACAAGGATGAGGAGTTAAGAGGAAGGACCATCCGCCCGAGCAGACCTCCCTTCTCCCGGACCATCATGGAAGCTCCTATCCCAAGAGGTTTCGAACCCCCGAAGTTCGAAACTTACTCGGGGGAGTCGGACCCCGTGGACCACATCGAAAGCTTTAAGACCCTCATGCTAATCCACCAAGCTTCCGATGCTTTGCTATGCAAAACCTTCCCCGCCACTCTTAAGGGTTCGGCTCGGGAGTGGTACTCCCGCCTCGCCCCGCTTCCATATTCTCCTTCGAGCAATTCGAGAGCCTCTTCATCACTCATTTTGTAAGTAGCAGACGCACGGAGAAGACTAACATCTCGTTACTCCAGCTCCGCCAGGAGAAGGGAGAGAAGTTGAGAGACTATGTGAAGAGGTTCACTGCAGAAGTGAGATCCATTGCTTCCCTTGACCAGCCTGTTGCAGCGGCCCTTCCAATCGAACGTCCTCAACTCTAGCCTTCGCTCCTCCCTTGCCAAGAAGCCCCCACATAATTTCGCCGACCTCCTTCTTAGGAGCGAGAAGTACATTCGGACCGAAGAAGCCGAGAATCTCCCGGGCTTTGAGGAGACATCTTCCGGGAACAAACGGAAGAGCACAAGCGAAGAGGGCTCCCAAAAATCCCAGAAGGACGGCAATGGACAGCGTCGCTTGACTCCTCGATTTGAGAAGTTCACCCCCCTCATTGCCAATATATAGAAGTTCTTATGGAGGTGGACAAGGAAGGGCTCCTCCGCGCTCCCCCGAGAATGAATACAACTGGCAAGAAGAGGAACAAGGATAAGTGGTGCCGCTTTCATAGGGACCACGGCTACGACACGGAAGATTGTCGGGCTCTGAAGGAGGAGATCGAAGAACTCATACAGCGGGGGCACCTGACCAAGTTCGTCCAAAAAGAGGGGGCCAAGCTTCCCCCCTGAGGAGCCAACAAACGAACCGAAGGGCCCGCCGAGCTTTAAGACTCAGAATCTCCCAGCTCCTCCCAAGAGGTCTTCACCTTATTGTAGAAGTAGGACCCTGATTTTTCAATAAGGCCGATGCTTGTAACCCGGCCGATAGCATGTAATAATGGCTCGCCCTATTGAAGCGGTCACTTAGTTTATTTCAAACTTTACATCTTTTCATTGAAAATTATTGCTCTTGCTTCTCTCTTAAATGGTGGGTTCGGAATCCAGCTTCTTCTACATGGCTGCTCCCGCAACTTACTAACCTTAAACAATGAGTTCGGAGTCCAACACTTGGCTCGATTCCTCTTCAAATAACTCGCTCTTCAGCGGGTTAGAAGTGGTTCGCCATTCGGAATTGCTCCCACAGCCGTTGAACAACTCTACCGATGGTTCGGAGTCCAACACTTGGCTCGATTCTGCTTCAAATAACTTGCTCTTCAGCAGGTTAGAAGTGGTTCGCCATTCGGAATTGCTCCCACAACCGTTGGATCCCTCAAACGACGAGTTCGGAGTCCAACACTTGGCTCGATTCTGCTTCCAATAACTTGCTCTTCAGCGAGTTAGAATTGGTTCGCCATTCGGAATTGCTCCCACAACCGTTGATTCTCTCACATAAGCAGCGAGTTCGGAGCTAAAGCTCTCCCCTAGAGTTGCTCCTCACACTCGTCTCACAAATGGCTCTCTTCCAGAGCCGAGCTCTTCATTCCGCTCGCCCCCGAAGCGGACCTCTTCTCAACGAGTTCGGAGCTCACAACCCTCTCCTAGAGTTGCTCCTCAAACTCGTCTCGCAAATGGCTTTCTTCCAGAGCCGAGCTCTTCACTCTGCTCGCCCCCGAAGCGGACCTCTTCTTAACGAGTTCGGAGCTCACAACCCTCTCCTAGAGTTGCTCCTCAAACTCGTCTCACAAATAGCTCTCTTCCAGAGCCGAGCTCTTCACTTCGCTCGCCTCCGAAGCAGACCTCTTCTCAACGAGTTTGGAGCTCACAACTCTCTCCTAGAGTTGCTCCTCAAACTCATCTCACAAATGGCTCTCTTCCAGAGCCGAGCTCTTCGCTCCGCTCACCTCCAAGGCGGACCTCCTCTCAACGAGTTCGGAGCTCACAACTCTCTCCTAGAGTTGCTCCTCAAACTCGTCTCCCAAATGGCTCTCTTCCAGAGCCGAGCTCTTCACTCCGCTCGCCTCCGAAGCGGACCTCTTCTCAACGAGTTCGGAGCTCACAACTCTCTCCTAGAGTTGCTCCTCAAACTCGTCTCGCAAATGGCTCTCTTCCAGAGCCGAGCTCTTCACTCCGCTCGCCCCCGAAGCGGACCTCTTCTCAACGAGTTCGGAGCTCACAACCCTCTCCTAGAGTTGCTCCTCAAACTCGTCTCACAAATGGCTCTCTTCCAGAGCCGAGCTCTTCACTCCGCTCGCCTCCGAAGCAGACCTCTTCTCAACGAGTTCGGAGCTCACAACTCTCTCCTAGAGTTGCTCCTCAAACTCATCTCACAAATGGCTCTCTTCCAGAGCCAAGCTCTTCGCTCCGCTCACCTCCAAGGCGGACCTCCTCTCAACGAGTTCGGAGCTTACAACCCTCTCCTAGAGTTGCTCCTTACACTTGTCTCCCAAATGGCTTTCTTCCAGAGCCGAGCTCTTCACTCCGCTCGCCTCCGAAGCGGACCTCTTCTCAACGAGTTTGGAGCACAACTCTCTCATAGAGTCCTTCCTCACACTCGTCTCACAAATAGCTCTCTTCCGAATCCGAGCTCTTCCCTCCGCTCGGATGCCGAGCAAGTGCTGATCCGACCCCAACATTAAAGAGTCTGGTCGACTAACCGAGCAAGTGCCCATCCGAGCCCCAAAACGGAGAAAAATCACTTTTCCCTCAACATTCGCGTAAGATTTCAATCAGACGGCTCAGATCATGCCAGCACCACTACACGACAAGATAGTATTTTCTTGGAAACTGTGCCCGCCTCGAGATCCGCGCTAAGATAGACGGCTCAGATCATGCCAGCACCACTACACGACAAGATAGTATTTTCTTGGAAACTGTGCCCGCCTCGAGATCCGCGCTAGGATCGACGGCTCAGATCGCTCCACGTCGCTCGGTATTCCGAGCCGAGCGACTAGCGATCCGAGCCACTCGCGCCCCTTCTTCGCCCCTGGGGTCTTCCTAGCACATCTTCTCCGCCCCTAGGAGTGGAGCTCCTCTGCCAAAATCCCCAAGACCAAAACACTCCTCAACTTCATGAAGACAAGGATGTTGCGGGGCTATTTTGACCATGAAGGAGGGTGAACCTTCATCCCACTCCTAAAGAGAAGTTGTAGATCTTCGAATTAGCTTCGAAACAAGGGGTCACATGCCCCGATCGGACCTCCGTAGCACTGGGAAAATGGATCGCAATCCAGCTGTGCCGAATAGCTCGGAAATCCGAGCCAAGCCACTCATGCGAGGGAAAAAGCCCGGCCGAGCCGAACCCTTAGACCCCCGGTCGGACTGCCCAGCAAGTGCTCATCCGAGCCCCAAAACGGAGAAAAATCACTTTTCCCTCAACATTCGTGTAAGATCTCGATCGGACGGCCCAGATCTTGCCAGCGTCGCTAAACGACAAGATAGTGTTTTCTTGGGAACTGAGCCCGTCTCGTGATTCGCGCCACGATCGTGATCAACCGCCCAGATCGAGCCATGTAGCTCGGATCTACCATTCAAGCTACTGCCCCACCGAGCCGCAAAATGGCCAAAAATTCGCCTCAAAATCCGTGCTCGGATTTGCCGAACAAGATGCCAAAAAAAAAGGGGGGGGGGACACAAGGGCCGGGTTCAGACCCGTTAAGGGGATCCAAACCCGAACCCCTTCCCTTCCTCTTCTTCAGCACCTTCCCGCCAAAACAGAAGAAAAAAAACCCAACTTCTCCATCAACAAAGCTTCAGCCAGCCTCCTCCCCATGGTCGAGCTCCTCCATGACCTTCGCCAAGCTCCACTTCCAAGCTGGCGTCGAACCCAGCTCTCATTCTCGACGAGTCACCGAAGAGCTACACCACAGCTTCTTCGCCAAGACGTCGAGCCATCCCCCTGTCGAACGCGTCGAACAAACTCATCGACGTGCTCCGAACCACTTCCTCCGAACTCTACTCCAACTCCTCGCCATGCCGAGCTCACACTCCGGAGCACTGAGCTCCGAGCACCTTCTCCGTTGCCGAGCTCTCTCTCCCTCACTCCGAGCTGCACCACCGAGCTCCACAATGCCGAAGAGAACCCAAACTCTTCTCCGAGCTCCAGACCACGCCGAGCTCCGACGCCTCTTCGTCAGCCTCCGCCGAGCTCACCAACCCCATGGGCGAGCTCCAAGCTCCTCGACGAACCCATCGTTGCCGCACACGAACGAGCTCGAACGGTGACCACTTTCGAAAAGCTCCACCGTGGCCTTGACGAGCCCCGCTCCACTCGTCGCCTCTCGCCGAGCTCGCCGAGCTCCGGCGGCGCTCTCAGGGACGAAGATGGAGTCGGGGTCGGAAGCATCGTTGGGTCGAAGGCTGAGTAGAAGGAAACGAAGAAGAAGAAGGGAAAAAGAAGGAAACAGAGAAGAGCGCAAAAAAAAAAATTGTTTTATGTGCCACGTGGCGTGCCACGTGGCCTCACATCCGAGGTCGAAGTCACCTCCCGGTCGGCTGCCGAGCAAGTCCCCATCCGAGCACCAAAACGGAGAAAAAAGCCGCCGAGCGACTACGACCGTTGGATCCTCTAGGAATTCGCGCTTCTGGTGATGGACGGTCCAGATCGCGCCACGTGCGCTAAACGACAAGATAACGATTTTTTGGGAAACGCGCCTCCTCGAGATTCGTGCCGGGATCCAACGGCACAGATCGCGCCACGTGTCCAGGTATATTTAAATTATTTATTTATTTATTTAATTGTTTTAATTATTTAAAAATTCTGAAAAAATATTTAAAAAATCGAAAAAATTTAATTAAAAATTCTAAAAATAATTATTAATTCAGAAAAATTATTTTAAAATTCTGGAAAAATAATTATTAAATTAGAATAATTCATTAATATTTTCGATAATTAATTATTTAATTCGAAAAATGAATAAAAAATTCAAAAAAATGAGAAAAAATCCAGAAAAATCTGGAAAAATCACCAAAAATCCAGAAAATTCTGAGAATATTTTTGGGCATTTTAAAAGCCCAGAATAACACCATTACACCCTAAGCAAGATCCAAAACTCCCTTAAGAACACCGATAAAATCCCGTACACCATTAGAACAGTAAAACTACTCCTCAAAGACTGAAAAACTCAGCCTCTAGGAGTGGGGGGCTCGTGATATGGCTAAAAATAGGATTAAATCGGGACCGTTCACATCGAAGACGAATCTTAAAGCTCAGGGGTAAAACGGTAATTTCACCTACTAACGGGTCCGAAGCGGGTACTGGGTCTCCTTCCCACAGATCCAATAACCCGCGAACAGATCCACCTCAACTGGGTACGGGTCCCGACCCGATACAAACCCAGTCCGACAGGATAGAATTAGGGTCTCTGATTGAACCAAATCAACGGGCCTGATTCGCGACTATCCTCTCACCGGGAATTAAGGGATTACATTCCTAATCTGATTACGAGGATTTTATGCCTTATTAGATCACAGGAATCACATTCCTAATCTGGTCCCAACGGCGACTATAAATACCCCCCACCTACCACTGTTACAGGTTAATCACTCTTTTGCCAATTTAACCTCTTTTTTAATCATTACTGGTTACTGACAAGAGCGTCGGAGGGTGCGTCGCCGGGATCAACCCCGGTGTTTCGCACTTTCCTTGCAGGTGTACGGCGGGAGCTCAACAGCCCAACTCCGACGAACAGGCCTGGGGTCGCTATTCAGGTTTTTCCACGAACCCACAAATTCTATCTGTTTACCCCCACACCAGATTCAGCGGTAACAGGTAGATTTTTTGATTGTTTTGTTTTGTTTTTTTTTGATAAGGAAAAGTTTGTAGACTATATTTTAGATGCTTGAGATGTCATGCAAGTATGGAGTAAACTTAGAAAGTTAAATAAGAAATTTCCATTTTTTAGTTGTTGTCCATCATTGAGTAAACTGTTTGCTTGACAAATGATAATAGAGGAGAATATAATTTGTTTGTGGTATTTAGGGATGGGTATTTTATAAGAGAATGAGTAAATGTAAATCTGGAGTTGGTGATTTGGGATGATGGATACCTTTTGACATTGTTCTTTGATAGTTCACATTTTTACTTGTGTAAGGTTCTGCTCTATGATTAAGATATTTGAGATATTTTGAACTGCAAGCAACTAATCGTAAGGTTTACACGCTATAATATTGAAGTACATACGGAGATCCTTTTTAAATTTATGGACTGGAAGATGTCATGTCTAGATTGGTACAACAAAGATCTTATACAAGTTTCATCTATTACTGAGAATTGTTTGATAAGCTTTCATTCCCAGTTGAGCCACTTTAATTAAGGTTAAATGAGAAAATTTGTTTTGAGGTATAGAGATTATTGTTATTATTATTATTATTTTGGGATAAGTAACTGATTATTAGTAGCCATGAACAGAATAGTTCATGAGTCATCAGATCTTCTTGTTATTATATTTACAGCACGACGCCCTCGTTATTCGCCCTATTCCTCTAAACAGCTAATATCCTTTACCATCATCATCTCCTTGAATGGAAAGCCAAATTCAGGGGAAACTATAGTCAAATTGATATTTCACTCGAACACAAGGTGTTCGATAAAATGCCACTAAAGTGGTTGACATAATTTTCACAAAGGTAGTTTAGGGTTATGTGAATGGAGTAGATTGTATTAAGATTTAATTACTTTTTATACATTTTTGGACTGAGATTTCTTTATTTTACAATTAATTGTTATATCATTTATTCAATTGCAACTAGGAATGGTTTTTAAAAAGGTGAAATTAAATATAAAAAATGGCTGAAAACTACCTTTGTTATATCGTTTATTTAATTGTCCCAAAACATCTATTTCAAAAAAAAAAAGAAAAAAAAAAAATCAAGTCCCAGAACATGGGAAAAGAAGGTAGCATTTGTCAGCGGAAAACTATCATAAAACTCAGATCAATACAAATGTGTGCTTATTATTCTTTTTTTTCTTTCACAGAGCAGTCCGATCGGTCCATCAAATGTGAGTCGTGCAGATCAACGAAATTTTGATGATGAGAACTGAAGCGACTCGAGGGGTATGAATCTGTGGTCGGCCTAGTCTAGATGTCCTTGTTGTTATAAGTAATTGCTGAGATATTTGGGATGTTCATTACTGTATTTGTTAAGTATGACACTTTGTGTTAATTTTGCAGTGAATTTGGACCATTAATGGAATATGTGTGACACTTTATTATCTTTAATTCTTGTGTTTGGTTGTAAATTGCACATTAATATCCCTGAAATTGGTTGAATCGGTTGTGAATTAGTTTACAGGTTTTTGAAATGAAATTGTGAATTGAAATCGAATGAAAAACTGGAGGGAAAAAATCAAACGATCAAACCTTGACGTTTCATAAAATGCCGGTCTATCCAATTGATCAGTTGGAAATCTCGATAGAGAGGCGTTCCACACACGCCGGTGTACCCATAAGCCACAACAGCAATAAGAAACACTGGCATTTCATAAAACGCCAGTGACTCTCACTATAGCGGCATTTTACGATACGCCGGTGCATGTATATAAGGAAAATAGGGCACTCAGAAACAAACATACACTGGCATTTGTTGTCCGCCGGTAAATATCGAACATACACCGGTGTTTAGAAAAATACCGGTGAAAAGATATATACCGGCGTTATCTGACCGCCGGTGAATGTATATTGGGGAAAAGTACGGCACTTAGGAATACCCATATACTGGCGTTAGATGACCGCCGGTGTATATTCAAAATCTACTGGCGTCCGGTAGAAACGCCGGTATAGACCCCTATTATTCCGCGACGCTCGCTTCGGCGGCAATTGCACCGGCATTTATAAAAACACCGGTGAATGTTTCACCGGCATTAAAAAATGCCGGTGAATACATTGTGTGTTGTAGTACCAGTTCGAAAGTGTGATGTGGTGTCTGCGTCAACTCTTCTGTCATTACATCCTGGGAGACAGACGCCTATGCAAATTTCAGCACCCGAACAAGGCAAAATCTGTTTTAAGGAGATAGTGTGGTACACAAGCCTCGACACAAATTAGTTGATTTTTTATTTTTTAATTTTTTTTTTCCTTTTTTTATTTGTTGGTTTTCTCTCTCTTCTTCTTCTTATCCGATTTGTGCCTCTCAATCATACTTGATTTTATTGCAAACGATTTTGTAATTAAAATTTTGTAACAAACTTAAAACAGATTTGATTTTCTTCCTTTCTGATTTTGAGTCACTTTTTTTTTCTTTACATTCTGAAAAATTTACACTCGTGTTATGTATTTTCAGATTAAAAATTAACAAATGCAATCGGAGAATGTTGTTGTTGCTGATGCGGCACAAGTGCCGTCTATGGCTATGGCACGAGTGCCAATGCCAGCCGTTGTAGCTGTCTCAGTCTCCCATGAGGAGAAACCTAAGAAATTCAATGGGCAGAATTTCAAGAGGTGGCTACAGAAAATGATGTTCTACTCGACCACCTTGAATCTCGCAAGATTCTTGAACGAAGAAGCTCCAAATCATAAAGAAGATGAGGAAGATAACCAAGTCATCGCCGTTGTGGATGCTTGAAAAAATATTGATTACTTATATAGGAACTACATAATGAACGGATTAGCTGATTCTTTGTACAATGTTTATATTGATAAAAGAACAGCTAAAGAACATTGGGAATCCCTAGATCATAAATATAGAAATGAGGATGCCGGCACCACGAAATTCATTGTGAGTCGCTTCCTAGACTATAAAATGGTGGATTCTAATACGATGATCAGTGAGCTTCAAGAAATTCAACTAATCTCGCATGAGATACATGCTGAATGTATGAACCCAAGTGAAAGCTCTCAAGTTGCTTGTATTATTGAAAAATTGCCAGAAGGTTGGAAAAACTTCAAAAATTACTTGAAGCATAAGTGAAAGGAAATGCTCATTGAAGATCTCATTATCAGGCTTCGTATTGAAGAAGACAATAGAGGTTTTGAAAAAATCAGAGCCATCAGTCATGCGGCCAAGGCTAATGTGGTGGAACATAGTCAACGTTTCAAAAAGCACAACAACAAGGGGTCCAAATCTGGGCCTAAAGGAGGAATCTCCAAGAAGCCGAAGTTCCAGGGCAATTGCTTTAACTGTGACATGCTAGGTCACAAGTATACTGATTGCAGTCTACCCAAGAAGAACAAGAACATATAAGCAAATATTATTGAAGGCATTGCTCAAGGCGTTTCTTATATCAATCTCTTAGTTGTGGTCTCGGAAGTGAACATGATGAGTTCAAACCCCAAGAAATGGTGGTTGACACTGGAGCTACTCGATACGTGTGCTCCAATAGAAGTATGTTCTCTACTTTCGAACCATTAGAGAATGGGAAGAAAATGTTTATGGGGAACTCGGCTACTTCAGAATTCAAGGGTTAATGCAAGGTGATCTAGAAGATAACTTCTGGGAAGGAACTGACTGTGAACAATATTGTATATGTTCCTAAATTCGTAAGAACATGGTAATAATCATGGATTTCGTTTAGTTTTTGAGTCAAACAAATTTGTTTTGTCGAAGAGTGGAATATATATTGGTAGAGGAAACATGAGTAGGGGATTGTTTAAACTCAATATAATGACCATGGTTAAGAATATTAATAAAGCTAACTCTTCTACTTATATGCTTTAGTCTTCCAATTTATGGTATGGTAGACTAGGACATGTTAAACAAAAAAGGAAAAAATAATAAAAACAAAAAAAAACAGCCCCAAAATATAGCAATGACTCTCTGTTTCTGATTTCAGACTGTTTGACCCGTGGGTCGAACGTTCGGGTTCCGGGCAGGTTTAACCTGGTCAACGGGTTCGCGGGTTGGGTTGAACGGGTTGGTTTACAAAATTGGCGACCGGATCGCCCCGTGGGTTCGATCCGGACCCGAACTGCCTAATTGCGAGCCGTGTTCGAGTGGGCGGGTTGCGGGTCAACCCGACCCGGTTGCCATCACTACAATTACCCCTAGTGGCACCAACTTTTATTTTATATAAGTGACATTTTTGTAAAAAAATTATGTTGTAAACAAATTTAAACTTTGAGGTATTATGGTAACTGACAATATTTGACTAAATAGATGGTTAATATATTTCCACTTAAAATGAGTGATTGAGATTAGATGGTTGATTGTCTACAAATTATAGAGTGTCTACAAATGACACAATCCCAACTCTCACATTATAGTATTAGAGATTTATGGAAAGTTTGGCGAAGGAGCACTGAATATAGTTTGCTCAAAAAATGTCAATTTTTTTTAACTTTTATTACTCAAAAGATATGTTCAATGTCGTAAATAATTATGTCATAAACAAATTTGAAGTTTAAAGATATTATGGTAATTGACTAATTAATTAAAAATAGATAGTTAGTATAACTCTCACTTAAAATGTACTGGTAATCTGCACGTGCGATACACATCCTAATAATTTTTTTATTTAAGTAAATATTAAGACGTAATCTGGCCTCGAACCTCAGACCTCCTTTTACTCATCACATACTCTTTACAAATTAGCGCTAGTGGTTTTATTATATATGAGTAGCACTTTTGTAAATAGCCATAAATAAATTTAAACATTGAGAATATTATGATAACCAACAACAGTTGAGTAGATGAATGGTTAATATAACTCCAACTAAAAATGAATGGCTGAGATTAGATAATTGGTTGTCTGCAAATTACATATGTACAAATGACAATCTCAACTCTCTCATTATAATATTAGATTAGATTAGATGATTGATATTAGATTAATTAAATTTGTTTGTCAACAAATTACACAACTCTAACTCGTATATTATAGTAGTTAGTTGAGGTAATACGAGGATTCAGTTAATTACTGCAGACCGTTCATCAAAAAATGGGCGGTAGGATTATTCAAATAATAATAATAAAAAAAGTGGCCCAACGAATCCAAAAGTGTCTCTACATACTATGTACTATCCTGTTCTAATCCGGAGTATATCCGTTTCCATTAATCAATTTTGTAAACCAAACCCTGAACACTTGTCATTGAATAATCTTCACAATACTTCGTTTATTTCATAATTGATCTCTTTTTCAGTTTTCTTCAATATTCTTTTATTTTCTACTTTTTGTTGTCTCTGTCCTTTTGTTCTCCATTAATTAAACACTTGTACATTGTCAAAAATTAAAGACAATAAAGATAAATTTTCAAAGCAACAGATTATATAAATGTCAGTTATTTTCTGCAAAATTGCACAGATTAAGAATGATGTATTTCAGAATTTCTACATATTAGAATAAGATAGTTACTGGTGTTACCTGTGCAACTTGCACAGCCTAAAATAGTTTTTAGGGACTCATAAAATTATATAGATTTTTAAAAAAATGAGAAAATTGGGAAAAGCTTATGAGTATCATTCCTAACATAATTACTGAAATCTTCATTATCATCATAATCATCCTCAGATAAGCAGATGATTTAGTTAATCACTCCAAAACATAGTGTTTGAGGGAATGTGATTTTTATTTTATTTTGGTTTTTTATAAAATCATACGTAGTGTACGTATTAGTTAAATATGAATCCCTACTTTTTCCTTCTTTCTCTATTTCAAAATAAAAAAAGGAAAGAGATGGTAGATTCTCTCTCATATTAGTACTAGTTATATCTATATATTATGCTGATAGGAAAGAGAATGTACCCCTCTTTTCTCCATTTTGAAATAGATAAAGAAGAGCAAAAATAGGAATTCATACATACGTTAACACGTGCACACACCCAGCCACCACCTCCACTCAATTTTCAACCGTCCAATCTTCCAGATGCGCGAAAATGTGCGTAATTGAGGCTCCCAATCGTGCCACGTTGCCACCTAATTACGCATGTCCAATTACTCAGCGGGCGAGCCCATCACGTGATCAACGTCCCAGGTCGCGCCACGTCATCACATCATCCTAGCACCTTATTTCACTCAACTGGTGAGCACAGGCTCGATGGGCAATCCAGATTGCTCAAAAAATCGCGCCAACTCAATAAATCAATAAAAAATCACAGAAAATGATTAAAAATTAGGCAATTAAATTAAAATTCCAAAAAATATTATTAAATACGGAAATTTAATTAAAAATTCTAAAAAAATAATTAAAATTTTGGAATTTATACAATATATTATGCTAAACCACTTTGTCTAGAATTTTTCTCATTTTTCCTTTTTAAAATAAAAAAAAGAAGTGCAAACGTAGGAGATAACTCCCCACTATTACTCCATTCAAATTGGAATTGGAATCTTCATTATTATATAAATGTTATTAGATGAATTTTTCAAAAAAAATTATAATTTTCTTATTTTAAAGAAAATTATGTGCAATATTGCAGTATTTATGCTACATATTATATTATATTATATTATATAAGTTTGTGTAATATTGCACAACGGTACACTAGGTATATCTTAAGCTAATAGGACTACCCCTGTTGCTGCTAATTTTGGTGTGGGCACAAACAGATGAATTTGTGAATTCTTTTTGGAAACAATAAAGTAAACTTGTTGACCTTCACCGACGTTTGACTGGTTTCTTGCCGCTGTCGTTGACCTGCAAAAAGTTCGATACACCGGAATGGATTTCGGCGACGAACCCTCCGAGGCTCTTGTCAGTAATCAAGAAGATTATGAAAGAGCTTTATATGGAAAAAGATTGATTACCTTGTTATGGTGAGGGGAGAGGGGTATTTACAGTCGCCTTAGGGACCCGTTTCGAGATAAGGATTTATCTCTACTTTCCGGTATTTTTGGATAAGATGTAGAGTTTAAATCGATTCATAGAGATAACCATGAATTTGAATTACTCTTTAAATATCCTGGGTTGGTTTGTAGCGAGCTGCTACCCATACCCAATAGAACAGATCCGTTTATGGGTTATTGGGCTTTGAAGAGAAACCCAGTTTCCATTTCAGACCCGTTTGTAGGTGAAATTACCGTTTTACCCCTGAGAGATTTAAGATTCGTGCCCAATTTGAACAGTCTCAATTTAATCCGATTTTTAGCCATATTACGAGCCCCCCACCCCTGAAGACTGAATTTTACAGTCTTTGTGGAGTAGTTTTGTTGTTCTAATGGCATACGCGATTTTATCGGAGTTTTTAAGTGAGTTTGGATCTTGCTTGAGGTGTAACAGTATTAATCTGAGTTTGTAAAATACCCAAAATTATTCTCAGAATTTTTTGGATTTTTTTAATTTTTCTGAATTTTTCTGAATTTTTTCCAATTTTTAATCCTTTTTTTGAATTTTTTATTCAATTTCCGAATTTAAGTAATTAATTATCGAAAATTTTAATTAATTATTCTAATTTAATAATTATTACTTTCAGAATTTTAAAATTATTTTCCGAATTAATAATTATTTTTAGAATTTTTTAATTAAAATTTTCAAATTTTAATTAATTTTTCAGATTTTAAAAATAATTAATTCAATTAAATTAATTAATTAATTAATTAATTGATTAAATTTTACCTGTACACGTGGCACAATCCTGTGCGTTGATCATGATCAGGGGGGGCGCGCATCGCAAAGCGAGGTGTTTTCCCCAATTACAGGGTTGGTAGCTCGGTAGCTCGGATCTGGCCGCCGACCCACTAGGTGACGCCACGTGGCTGGTTAACGTTGACCGTTGACCGCCACGTAGCATTTTTTCTCTCTTTTTCTCCAGCTCTCTTCGTTCTTCTTCTTCCTTCGGCGTCTTCGCCATTCGTCTCTGGCTCTGTCTTCTTCTCCGAGGGCATCGGAGGAAGAAGTCGAAAAGAAGAGGCTCGTCGAGGGCGGTGGAGCCAGAACTCGGCATTGGAACTCGACGGAGTGAGGAGCACTTGAGGTCGAGCTTTGGCGATGGGTTTGGAGAACAGTGGGTTGGAGATGGAGTTGCTCTTGGAGGGAGAGCTCGATAGTGGAGCTTGGAGGCGACGGTGTTCGCCGAGGAAGGGCTCGACGAAGCCTCGTGAGGAAGAAGCATGGTGAGGAAATGTTCGGCGATGATGGAGGAGGGCTCGGCGGAGCTCCTCCGAAGGAGCTCGACAAGGAGTTCGAAGGGGCTCTACACTAGCTTGGAGCTCGGCTATAGTGGTGGAGGCGGATCTCGACATTGGTGGGTTCGATGCTCAGAGGTAGTGAAGTAGTTCGACAGTGGAGTTAAGCTCGTCAATGGAGTTTGACGACTGCGGCACGGAGCTTGATGATGGAGCTCGGCGGCAGCAGCATTGGAGCTCGGCGAAGTGGAGAGGAGCTCGAGCTTCGTGACTTGTTGGAGGAGCTCGACAAGGCGAGGCCACGGTGGTTTGGCGAAGGAGTTTGACGCTCGGCAATATGGAGCTCGATGCTTCAGAGCTCGACGAAGGAGACGATGGAGCTTGAGCTCGGCTATCGTGAGGGGTCGGCGAGGAGAGGAGCTCGACAGTGAAGCTTGGCGACGTGGGGAGTTAGGTTCGAGCTCAGTGGGGAGCAGCTCAGCATTGGAGAGGGGCTCAGCAGAGAGGAGGGGTCGAGCTCGGCATGGAGCTCAGAGCTTCGGTGGAGCTTCGACGAGGAGGCTCGAAATGGAGGAGGGCTCGACCATGGAGGTGCTCGGCGTTGAAGTTTCGAAGCGGAGGTTTGGGTTTTTCTTTTTTTTTGGTTTTGTTTTTGGCAGGAAAAATGGAAGGAGAAGAGGATGAAGAAGGGGTTGTGCGGGTCGGTTTGGGGGTAATGGACCCGAACATGACCCGTTAGCCCCTTTTTCTCTTTCCCCCTTTTGCTTGTTTGTTTGGCGAATTTGTGGCCGTTGATCGTGATCGAACACGAATTTTGTGGTGGAGTTTTTTCCCACTTTCATGCTTGGTAGCTCGGTAGCTCGGATCGTAATTCCGAGCTACGTGGCACGATCTGGGCCTCTTGATGGAGATATGGCACAAATCATGAGGCGATAGTTTTCGCCAATTCGCAGCTCGGTAGCTCGGTAGCTCGGATCGTAATTCCGAGCTACATGGCATGATATAGGCCTCTTAATGAAGATCTGGCACAAATCGTGAGGCGATAGTTTTTGCCCATTCGCAGCTCGGTAGCTCGGATCGTAATTTCGAGCTTTGTGGCACGATCTGGGTGTCTTGATGAAGATCTGGCACGAATCGTGAGGCAATAGTTTTTCCCCATTTTCATGCTTGGTGGAGCTGTGTTGTGACCCACTTTCCTGGTGCTACGGAGGTCGGATTGGGATGTTTGACCCCTCATTTCGAAGCTGACTCAAAGATTTACCACTTCTCTTTGGAGGTTAGTTGAAGAATCACCCGTATTTAGGGTCAAAATATGCCTGCAACATCTTTGCCTCCATGGAGTTGGGAAGAGCTTTGTGTGACTCTAGGAGAGAGCCGTTTGGGAAACAAATTTTAGAAGAAACTCTAGGGGAGAGTTTTGAGCTCCGAACTCGTTTAGAAGAGGACCACTCGGGAGGTGAGTAGGATGAAGAATCATCTCCAGGCTCTAGGAGAGAGCCATTCGGGAGACGAGTTTGAGGAGAAACTCTAGAGGAGAGTTTTGAGCTACGAACTTGTTTAGAAGAGGACCACTCGAGAGGTGAGTGGGACGAAGAATTATCTCCTGGTTCTAGGAGAGAGCCATTCGGGAGACGAGTTTGAGGAGCAACTCTAGGGTAGAGTTTTGAACTCCGAACTCGTTTAGAAGAGGACCACTCGGGAGGCGAGTAGGACGAAGAATCATCTCTACGCTCTAGGAGAGAGCCATTCGGGAGACGGGTTTGAGGAGCAACTCTAGGGGAGAGTTTTGAGCTCCGAACTCATTTAGAAGAGGACTACTTGAGAGATGAGTGGGACGAAGAATCATCTCCAGGATCTAGGAGAGAACCGTTCAGGAGGCGAGTTTGAGGAACAACTCTAGGGGAGACTTGTGCTCCGAACTTTTTGTTTAAGAGAGTTTCAACAATTGTGGGAGCAATTCCGAATGGTGAACTACTTTGTACTCGCTCGTTCGCAAGTAGCTAAAGCAGTTTCGAATCAAGTTTTGGACTCCGAACTTGTCGTTTAGAGAGATTCAACAGTTGTGGAAGCAATTTCGAATGGTGAGCTACTTTGTACTTGCTCGTTCGCAAATAGCTAAAGTGGCATTGAACCAAGTGTCTGACTCCGAACTTGTTGTTTGAGGGGTTTAACGAGTTGTAGGAGCAATTCCAAATGGTGAGCTGCCTCGCACTTGCTTGTTTGCAAGTGGCTAAAGCAACGTTGAACCAAGTGTTGGACTCCGAACTCATTTTTTGAGCTTAGTAAGTTGTGGGAGCAGCCCTGTAGGACAAGCTGGACTCCGAACTTACCATTTAGCGAGTCGTAGATGAGACTCAGAGAGATAGAAATGAGGCAAAGACAATAATTTTCCATAGAAAAAATCTAAGTTTCATTGAAACAAACTAAGTGGCCGCTTCAATGGGGCGAGCTATTATTACATACTTTTGGCCGGGTTACAAGCATCGGCCTTATTGAAAACTGAAATCATACTTCTATGATAGGGTGAAGGCCTCTTGGGAGGAGTTTGGTTCTTCCCCCATTGGACCTCCATGGATAAGGTGGAGGACGGCCCCAGGTTCGGAATCTTGGAACTCGGCGGACCTCTCTGTTCGCTTGTAGGCTCCTCAGGGTGGAAGATTGGCCTCGTCTTTTCAGACGAACTTGGCCAGATGTCCCTGCTGTATGAGTTCTTCGATCTCCTCTTTAAGAGCCCAACAATCATCCGTGTCGTGGTCGTGGTCCCTATGAAAGAGACACCACTTATCCATGTTTCTTTTTTTGCCAGGAGTATTCATACTAGGGCGACCGCGGAGTACCCCTTCCTTGTCCACCTCCATAAGAACTACTGATATACTAGTATTAAGGGGGGTGAAATTCTCAAAACGAGGACCTGGGTGGCGTTGGCCATTGTCATTCCCTGGAATTTCTAGGATCCTTCTTTGCTTGTATTCTTCCGTTTGTTCCCGAAAGATGATTCCTCATGAGTGGTGGGGGGGGGGGGGGGGGGTTGAGAGCCTCTTCTACTCGGATGTACTTCTCACTCCTAAGCAGGAGTTCTGAGAAGTCCCGCGGAGGCTTCTTGGCAAGAGATGCCTTGAGGTCGGTGGTAGCGACATTGTGCCAGAATGCCGCTGAGGCTACTGATTGGTTGAGGGAGGCAATAGACCGAGTTTCGGTGGTGAAGCGCCGAACATAATCTCTTAGGTGTTCACCCTTTCTTTGGCTGAGGGTCACCAAAGATGCACTTATTTTCTCAGTCCTGCGACTGCCCACGAAGTGGGTGAGGAAGAGCTCCTCAAACTGTTCGAATGAGAAGATGGAGGTGGGGGGGGGGAAGAGGGGGGTTAGACGGGAGTACCACTCTCGCACTGGTCCCCTCAATATTGCTGGAAAGGCCTTGCAGAGGTCCGCATCCGAAGCATGATGAATCATCATGAGAGTTTTAAAACTCTTGATATGATCAGCTGGGTCTGACTCCCCATTGTAGGATTCAAAGCGGGGCGGCCTAAAATTTTTCGAGATCGGAGCTTCCATGATAGCCCTAGATAAGGGGGGTCTGCTTGGTCGGAATTTATTGGCCCGTTGTTCTTCTTCGGGATTTACTCTTGTTGAGGTGCCTCTCCATCTCGTGGAGACGGTGGCAGACCTAGTCATCCCTTTGGTCGGATCTAGTCGACCCTCGGGACTCTCCTTCATGAGTGGCGGTATGGCGAGGGTTAGGGGCATGCTGTTCCTAACTTGTGGCAATATTAAGAGCTTGCATGATATTTTGTTTGAAGTTTTGGAGCTCGGTCCGAGTGACTGGTGCCCCTCCATCTCGGCGATCCTTAGGTGTGGCTCGGCTTACTGGAGTATGACTTCTCCACCGATGACGTTAAGGGGACTCCCTTTGCCTCCTCGCGGGAAGGGATCTTCTGGTCCTCGGTCTATGGGGGGTCCGGAATCTCGAGGCCCCTGGGTGCTCGGGTTGATGGACTCCCTCAAGGGCTCTCCATCCATTCAAGCGAGTTCGGATGTCAACCCTCTGCTGGCGGTTAACAATTACTTGACGGAGATCCTGCTCTAGAGGGCTTTGAGAATCCATAGAGTTAACTGAAGGATTGTGGACCGAGACATGGACATGGTCATGAAGAGGATGTTGCTTTGGACGACTCTGACGAGAGCCCCGACAGCCCCCCGAGACCCTGGAGAGGCCTGTTGAGGAGGAGGCTATTGAGGAAGAATGTCTTGGAATGGAGGAGGAGGAGGAAGAGGAGTGGATCTTTGGCTAGAGGTCGCTGCCTTACCCTTCTTTTTCGGATGCATGGCTTGAAACTACTGTCGCTAATGAAGTTAGTTTGGATTGCTTTTTCGTTCCCACAGGCGGTGCCAATCTGTTGCTGCTAATTTTGATGTGGGAGCAAACAGATGAATTTGTGGATTCTTTTTGAAAATAATAAAGCAAACCTGTTGTCTTCACCGACGTTTGACTGGTTTCTTGCCACTGCCGTTGACCTGCAAAAAAGTTTGATACACCGGGATGGATCCCAACGACGAACCCTCCGATGCTCTTGTCAGTAATCAAGAAGATTATGAAAGAGCTTTATATGGAAAAAGATTGATTACCTTG
This sequence comes from Hemerocallis citrina, assembly GCA_017893485.1. Lineage (NCBI taxonomy): Eukaryota > Viridiplantae > Streptophyta > Magnoliopsida > Asparagales > Asphodelaceae > Hemerocallis > Hemerocallis citrina. The sequence continues at coordinate 332,826,367 of CM030359.1, read as the reverse complement.
TTATGATGGGGGAGAAGGGTATTTATAGTCGCCTTAGGGACCCGTTTCGAGGTAAGGATTTATCTCTACTTCCCGGTGTTTTTGGATAAGATGTAGAGTTTAACTCGTTTCATAGAGATAACCATGAATTTGAATTACTCTTTAAGTATTATGGGCTGGTTCGTAGCGGGCTGCTACTCATACCCAATAGGACAAATCCATTTATGAGTTATTGGGATTTGAAGAGAAACCCAGTTCCCATTTCAGGCCCGTTTGTAAGTAAAATTACCATTTTAACCCTAAGAGCTTTAAGATTCGTGCCCAATTTGAACGGTCCTGATTTAATCCTATGTTTAGCCATATCAACCCCCTCCCTCCTTTCTCTATTTTGAAATAGATAAAGGAGAGCAAAACTAGGAGTTCAAACTTATCTTACCATGTGTAGACAACACCTTCAACTTAATAAAATAAAATTAAAAAATATACAAAACACAAAAAGCTCTTCCTCTCCCCAAATCTCCCCAAACCATCCTCGTCCAAAATCCACCGGTCACCGTTCACCGTTCCCAAATTCACCCCAATCCAAACCGTTGCTGTTCACCGTCCACCAGTCCAACCATATATAATTCATCCCTGTTTGCTTATCCTCGCCGTCGTTCCTAGCCCAAAACTCAACCGTAATAATTTTTCGTTCACCAGTATGCTCAAATTCAAGCAGCAGCTATACACCATACCCCAAATCATCACCGAGATTAAGGTATTAAGGAAGTTGTAAGATCCTATCTTATTTTGGATTATATATTTATTATTTTTTAGAATATTGAGAATATGAGATTAATGTATTGATCAAGTTGTAACATCCTCTTTTATTTTGGATTGTATATATAGTATAATTATTTGCTAAAGAGATGAAAATATTTGATGAATCTAAGAGTAATGTCTAAAGATCCTTTGGCTTATTATGTGCGACTTCGTCTTCCCATGTTAAAATTTTCAATCTTATCTCTATTTACTGTATGCGCTAATCTTGTTTGATAAAATGCATGAATGAACTGAAATATGTTAGTTGTAGGAGCCTGCTGTGTGGTGGGGGCATATGGAACTCAAGTGAATGATTTTGAATTTGATTAGGGATTTATACACCAATCTTCGAAATATAGGGTTTAGTAAGATGCTTATAGATGTGGGAAGGTTCAAATTTGTGTTCAGAATTATCTTGATTACAATTATTTTCTCATTTGTGATGCACACGAGGTGTTTATGAAAATGCTCAAAAGAGCTTTATAATTATTTGGCATTATTTTGATTCAGTTTAGTCATTCAAATTACCTACTCTCAGGTGTTGTCTTGCCGACGGATTTTGGATGGCTGACGAATATGGTAAAAGTCTACTACTTAGCAATTACTTTTTTCATGTTCGATGGTTTCCTCTGTAGTGGTTTCTCAATGCTGATGAACTTTGTCCTATACTGTATCTTTTGATCCATGCTCCAGTTTTATGGCGAGCATCTGTTGCCATTATGTAGGCATATAGAAAGGGGCTGCTTCATCATGCGCATTGTATTAAATGGATTGATGTATGTCTCTTAAGCTCAAAACAATACATATGTTTATATTTTTTCTGACTAGCAATGGCACCTTACCAAAGTTTATTGAGGGTGTTTCCGAAAAGGAAACCTATATCTTGATTAAAGTTGCTTTACTATTTTACTTCAATTTTGATTAAAGTTACTTTCTTTTGCTGCAATCTCAGTAATTTTTCTACTCAACATTGATCTATGGTATAATTACTTTATTGGATTTTTACTTGATAAACTATGAAGATATATATAATCGTCCGATCAAATATTGTTAAAATTAATTATTTTTCAAAATTTTGCAAACTATTATATAAATTATGCTATTAGGAGAGTGAGTCCTTCCTCTATTAGAATAGAGCAAGGAGAGGAAAAGTAGAAAACTAGCACGTTCTAACACATGAGAAAGAAAAAAAAGAAATGAACATGTACAAACACGTGCAGTCAATTTACAAAATAAAATAAAATAAAATAATAATAAAAACAACCACTCACCTTTTGATGATTATGTTTTATTTGAAAGGGAGTGATTTAAGATGGAAGGCTTGATTTGAGAGGGAAGGCAGTTGAGAAGCACACTGTGGAGATGGAGATAGCAAAGTATATTAAGGAGGATTCCAAGAAGAGCCACATCCCCACCTATTACTGCATTGTAAGCTCAACTTCGGTAATTATTCGACTTTTTTTCTTTGCTTTAGAAATATAGAATGATGTTGGTTGATTTGAAAATGTGAATTTGTTAATTTGTAGATTTGTCATCTTTTAATTATATTTTGATCGAAATAGTTAAGGGCCATCTCTAAATTTAGGGATCTAGGGTTTAACTATGTCTTAGTGTTGTGTCGGTGTTGAATAGGGTCACCTCCGTCCTTTAATGACTTTGATGTTTTTGTTTAAGAACTAAAGTTACTGTGCATGTACATGATAATAAAAAAAATATGAACTAATGAAATCTTCCTTAGTTGTTTCAAAGAATATGACCGAAATAGATAAATATATCATTATTTGGGATTTCCAGACAAGAGTAGCACATGTTATTAAATAAGATAAACTGGAGAAAAAAAAAGACACAATGCATATCATCATTGTATTGTTTAAGTTCCATATAATTTTATGAGTCTGTTAAAATTATTTTAGTCTGTGCAATTTGCACAGGGTAACACTAGTATATCCCCTGTGCAAATTGTATAGACTTTATCAAAAGATGTATTAAAATATCAAAAATATTCAATAAAAATTTCGGCAAAACCTCTCCATATATACAACATTTTCCCTGTATAATAATTATAATCTAGTATATCAACATTCAACAATTATGTAGTAAAAGATGTTACATAATGCACAATCTTCAAACTCAAATATTTTATGGCAATAAAGCGCATCCAAACTCAATCACAATAATCTTTCATACTTATATAACAATTATTATATCAAACAGATAGCTTAAATAAATTGTTTATGATAATAAAATACTCCAATCCAAATAGTTAAAATGCAAAATTAATTTTCTAACCAACTATGGTTTATAGCTAGGTAAACAAATATACAACAAAAAAAAAAATCAGTGTACTAATTTCAACCTGGTGGTATCAAAATATTTGAGTAATTTCAACATGGAGTCACATTATCAAGTGACTGAATTCTTCACACATAAACATCACATGTCGGCCTACATAAAAAGAAAACATTAAAATGAAAATTTAGTTATCTACATCACATTAAAAGCTAATTACTTATATAGCGGCATGAAAAAATTTGAATTGATATAAGACAATAAATAAAAAGAAAAGAATAACTATGGCTTTAATAAACTCTAGTAAGATGACATTATGAGATTCTTAAATATAAAAACATTGTGTACAAAAAATTATTATTTTAATTATTTGAATATAATTACAAAAGTTGGAAAGACATATTATTTTTTTCTTGCATCCTACATTAGTAAGTGTGATTTTGGACAATTATTTAAATATGAATAATAATATTGCTTTTATTATTTATGTAATAAAATATAGTGAAAAAAAAAAACTAAACAATACATATTGAGATAAATAACAGTAGGGATTAACTTGAAAAAAATTATAACAGGAGAGAATTACACATTTAACATACCAGATATAATGAAACTGACTTCCCTCAGTATAATTGGAATTCTCCCACTATTTTTGAATCTCCGCACCTTATGTTGCAAACAAATAGTTGGAAATTTGTCAACAATACAAATTTCTTGATTATTGAATATCAGCGACGGATAATATTAACTTCTTATATTAACTTTCTCTCACAAATCCACAGAAACAATCAAGATGATGTGGAGAATAAGAAAAAGGGAAAGTAAAGGAAACTACCTTGTTTTGAACCTCCATGGACAAATTGGAGCAAAAAACAATTGATTTTCTTCTATTAAATTATATTTGTTAACACCTTAAAAACAAAAATTTCAAATTATAGAATAGAAATTAATCTTAATTAATCTTAAATATAGGGTTCTAAACACATATGTCCATAACAAATATATATGTATATGAGTAATGCTCTATTGCAAACCACTGAAGCCATTGTTCCGAACAACGGCTCTATTTATTTTGAACCTAAGCCGTTGTTTTGTTTCGAACAATGATTTAGGTTAATTCAGAACAACGACATAGTTTTATAACCTCAGTCGTGATTTGCATACCTGATGTTGAATAGATTGCGTGGCGCAATCAGGGCCCTCAGATCTCCCCAGATCCCGCTTTCCTACGATCATTAGGGCTAACAAATTCAGCGGGCCCCACCTGGATCAGGCCCATGGGCAAATAGGTCCAACCCAGCCCGCTGGACCTCAGACCCATTTTCCCGGGACTATAAATACTAGATCCCCTCCTCACTTTAGAAGGTAATAAACTTTTCCCCACCTGAACCCTAGTCATTGTTGCTTTCTCAGTGCCTGACTAGATCGTTGGAGGGCCTGTCGCCGGGACTTCTCCCGGTGTTTCTAGGTAGTGTGCAGGTACAGAAGACCGAGCCGAGCAACTGAGATCCGAGCCGAGCTACTAGATCCGAGCCGAGCACCCGGCCTCCACCTCTCTCCTGCTACCCCCGAGCCGGTCCTATAGCCTAGGATCGGATCGATGCCAGTACTACATCTTCCGTTACACAAATTACAAGAACTCACACCTGTAGCCTCCATACCCCAAAAAGAAGCAGCATAAGGTTGGCGCCATCTGTGGGAACTGGTAGGTACTGATGCCAGTCCGATCCCAGCCAGGGATGCCATATCAAGTCCGAGCTCTTTCATGGCTCCCAAAGCAAGGAGGGCCATCACCTCCGGACGTCGTCTCGATCCTCCTCCCCATCACAGCCACGCGAACGCCCACGGCTCTAATCAACCACAGGTCGATGGCGCAGCCGGACCCAGGACCAGGAGCTTCTTACTCAGTCGCAACTGACTTGCAACGCTTCATCCAAAATCGGCAGGCCATTCGAACCAGGGGAGGGGTCGCTTCCAACTCGATCCCGAACCATGGCAGGAAGCTGACCCCAGAACGGAAATTGGGACACAGCCGCTCGTCCCGAGGGCCTCAACCATTGTGTGACCCGGTGGGGCAAGCCCCAGTCACGAGGGCCGAGTTTCAGAATTTTAGGGACGAGGTCCTCCAGGCTATCCGAGGCGGTCCTAGGACCGAGGCGCACAACGACTCCATCCCTCAGCCAGAAGCCCGGGGTGGTGAATCTCATGGATCGACCCGCCCACTTGAACAAGAAGACGCCGTCCTTCGATGCCTCCTAGAGATGAACCGCCTTGCCCATCTCGGCGAGAGCGGGCCAATGCCAGGTTGTGGTTATAGGCCAACCCGACCTCCATTTTCCACTCAAATCTTGGAAACCGAAATCCCCAGAAATTTTAGGCCTCCCCAATTTGAGACATACAACGGCAAGGTGATCTCGCTGATCACATGGAATGGTTCAAAACCCTCATGCTGATTCATAGCGCATCGGATCCTTTCTTATGCCGTGCTTTCCCTGCCACACTGCGTGGCTCTGCTCGGGAATGGTTCTCGAAGATCCTTCTTGGTTTGGTCTTCTCGTTTGACCAGCTAGAAGAAAATTTTCTAGCCCACTTCGTCACAGCAGGAAGGTTGAAAAGACGAGCGCATCCCTTCTGGACCTCAGACAGAAGGAAGGGGAGTCACTCCGCGAGTTCGTTCGGAGGTTCACCACCGAGGCGAGGTCTGTCTCCTCTCTCGACGCGGGCGTCGCCTCCACATCTTTCCGACACAATGTTTGCCACGGCCAGCTCAAAGTCTCTTTAGCCAAGAAACCACCCATCGACTTCCCCGACCTGCTCAATAGGGTCGATAAGTACATTCGGGCGAAAGAGGCCCTACACCCTGAGGGCACAAAAGAAGATACAACCAAGGGGAAGTTCAAGGTAGACAATGCTGAGCCCGTCAAGAAAGTCGAGAAAGAAGCAGCCAGTCTGAAAAGAATTCCTCTGGTCCCCCATTTTGAACGGTATACACCGCTGACCTAGAACGTGTCGGCAATCCTGATGGAGATCGAGCATAAAGGGATCGTACGACTCCCTCCCCGATTGAGCAACAACAAGAAGCGAGATCAGAGATTCTACTACCGCTTCCACCGAGATAATGGGCACGAGATAGACAACTGTTGGTCCCTCAAAGACGAGATCGATGCCCTCATCTAATGGGGGTTTCTGAGAGAGTTCACCCGGTATAACCCAAGAGATTGAAGGGATCCGAGGAATCTGAGGCCTTCGCCTCCCCCTCAAAAGATCAACCGACGACTCGAATGGGACCCCAAGCCCGGGAGACCGGAGGGCATGCCATCCTACACTGCGTCCACGGTGGACCCATGGGAGGGGAATCCAATACTTCCTGTAAAGCCTTCGTCTGAGAGGTTAACTCTGTTCGAGACCATCCCTCCCCCCAGATTCAGCAGCGGTCAGTCTCCTTCTCCGGAGAAGACCTGGAGGGAGTCTGCACTGCGATGCCCTTTTCATCAGCCTGGTCATGACAAACTTTGAAGTCTGCCGAATTCTCGTGGAAAATGGAAGCTCAGTAAACATCATCTTCTTGGAAGCATTTGAAAACCTCAAGCTCCCCTGGGATAAGCTAAAGCCGACCGGGTACACCCTACACAGGTTTTCAGGTGTCCCAGTGCAAATTGAAGAGATCGTGACACTGGATGTAACAGTCAGCACGACCCCCATCATACGGACCGAATCAATGGACTTCATGGTGGTCAATGTAAAAACGGCATACAACGGCAATTCTCTGCCAACCCGAGCTCTGCTCGTTTAAGGCCTTCCCCTCAGCCTACCACTTGAAGTTGAAGTTCCCCACTGACCTCGGGGTCGGTGTTGTCCGAGGAAATCGAAAGTCTGCACGTTCGTGCTACATGACTGCGGTAGGAGGCGGGGTGTTTCCCCTTGACGCAGTAGAGCTCCCACCTGAAAGAAGCCAGCCCGAGTTGTAATCTGCGAACGAATTGGAGGAGGTCTCATTCATGGCAAAAGACAAGTCTAAGTGGTTCCGTGTGAGCCGCACCCTTTCCCCCGACCAGAAGCCAGGTCTAATTGATTGTGTCCACCGCAATATCGACCTCTTCGCTTGGACCCCGACCGACATGCCCAAGATTTCTGAGGATCTAATCATGCACAGGCTAAGTGTCCGACAGGGTTCCAAGCCGATCCATTAGAAGCAACGCAAGTTCACCCCGGAAAGGCAACAAGCAATGAAAGTGGAGGTGGACAAATTGTTGTCCGCCCGGTTCATCCAAGAGGTTAGCTATCCCGAGTGGCTGGCTAACATCATGATGGTGAAGAAAGCCAGCGGGAGCTGGAGGATCTGCATAGACTTCATGGACCTCAATCGGCGTGCCCCAAAAATCCTTTCCCCTCCCAAGTATCGACGCTCTGATCGACGCAACGTCGGGTCACGAACTACTGACTTTCATGGATGCCTTTTCAGGCTATAATCAAATCCGGATGTTCCCTCCGGACATCACCAAAACGTCCTTCGTTACAGACCAGGGTCTCTACTGCTACCGGGTCATGCCCTTTAGGCTTAAGAATGCCGGAGCCACCTACCAGAGACTTGTCAACCGAGTTTTTAAAGATCAGATCGGTTGTAACATGGGGGTATACGTCAATGACATGCTCGTCAAAAGACGATGAGGGCAGGACCATGTCGCCGAACTCGAGGAAGCCTTTGGCATCCTTCGGTCCTACAACATAAGGATCAATCCTGCCAAGTTTGCCTTCGCCGTCTCCTCGGGGAAATTTTTTGGGTTCGGCGTTAGCTAGCACGGCATAGAGGCAAATCCCAAGAAGATCCAGGCCATAATCGACATGGCCCTCTCAGAAATATTAAGGAGGTTCAACAGCTCACGGAAAGACTAGCGGCTATCGGCCGCTTCCTCTCCAGGTATGGAGAGAAGTCCCTCCCCTTCTTCAAGGCTTTGCGAGGAGTGAAAAGTTTCAAATGGGGAGAACCCCAGCAACAAGCGTTCGACCAGTTAAAGTCCTACCACGCCAACCCCCCACTTCTGAGCAAACCCGAACCAGGCGAACCCCTTTTTCTGTACCTCTCAGCCTCGGAAAACGCACTAGTTTCGTGCTCATACGGAAAGATGACGGAATTCAGAAGCCTCTCTACTATGTGAGCAAAGTCCTGCTCTCGGTTGAAACTCGATACGCCAAGATGGAGAAGGTTGCCTACACCCTGGTCATGGCCGCACGAAAGCTCCGAACTTATTTTCAGGCCCACACGATCCAGTTCCTTATGGACAAGCTTCTCAAGGCCGTCCTCCACAAGCCTGAGAGTTCCGGATGCTTAGTCAAGTGGTCGATCGAGCTGAACCAGTACAACATTAGTTACCAGCCTAGGACAGCCACTATGGGACAAGTTCTCGCCGAATTCATCACGGAGTGCACTATCTCTGAGCCGACCGACATCTAAGAGGCCAATCCTATAACTCTTTGTTTTTCCAAATCCGTATTTTCTATGTATTTTTGGTACTTAAAATTTTTGTAAATTAGTTTTCCGCTTTCAAATTTTTTTGTTAAAATGTATTGTCGGAACTTCTATTAAAATCTATCTTCGATCAATAATTGTATTTGTAACTATTTTCCAATGAATTTATATTATAATACAAATCTTATTGTTGTTATTATTACCTGGGTTTCTACTATTATTACTATTATTATTTTCATCATTTTTCTCATTATTATTATTGTTATCAGTATTATTATTATTACTGTTATTTTTAATACTATTATTATTATTATTGTTATTGTTTTTATTATTATTAGTAGTATTTTTATAAAATCCTAAATTGAATATTCTATTACTTATTTTAATTATCCTATTAAATTTCTATTAAACCCATTTACCCATTAGAAACCTATATAAACCTATACCCATTAACTTAAACTAACCAAACCCAATAAGCCCTATACAACAGACCCGTTGTCCACTACCCAAACCCCCCTACCCTGTTAGCAACCCCAACCCTATATATATTACCCCTCCTACAACCTGTTCACCTTCCTCACCTGCATAACCCTAGAGCCGTCTTCATCTCTCTCTTAACCCATCCTCTCTCCCCGATGTTCTTCTTTCTGTCTGCCTCCCTGCGTCGCGCTGCCCTCAGTCGACCGCCGTGACACCCCCCGATGTCCCTCCTCCCTGTGCTTCACCCCGACCTACCTATCTCCCTACAGCCGAGCCACCGGTGCTCCCCCTCTGTCGTGCACTCCCCTGTACTGCCTCCCCGTGTCGACAGGAGCGTCGACAGTGCCCAGCCCCCCTCCCCCCCCCGCAGTGCCATTAGCCAACCTCTTCCTCATGCTGCCCTCGCCTTGTGCTGTCTCAAACTTACAATAGCAGTAGTAGCACAGCTCTGCCCACTAGCCAGCGCGCATCCCAACCGTCCCCTAGCTATCATCTGCCAGCTAGCACTCGCCGTCGCCGAAGCCGATGTTGTTGATCATGGCTTTGATCATGATGGATGTGAGCCGTCCGTTTGATTCTGATCATGATCTCTTGATCTCGATCTTGATTGATTGATTCCTAGACGTCTGTTGATTTGATCTTGATCATCACCATCGGGGTGATCTTGGTCGTCCGTTGAATCTTGATCATCATGCTTGATTGGATGTAGGCTATCGATCTCCTCTTGATCGTCACGATCATGATGATCATCAACTTCCTTTGATCGCAGCCGTTCGATCAATCGATCTTGATCTTCATCATTATCTTCATCATCAGAGATCTGACTGTCCGATCTGATCTGATCATCTTGATCTTGATCTTCGATCTCAGTCGTCCGATTGTGGTCGTGATCTCGATCGTCTTCATATTGTTCGTGATTGTGTGTTTGTGATCCGTTCGTTGTGTTTGTGTTCGTGCCTCGGGATCTGTTTCCGTTATTCTTATTCTTGCTCTGTTCTTTTCGTCTTCTTTCAGGCAAGTATCTTCTTGTATATTTCATTTTCTAGCACAAGCTTTTCCTTGAAAATACTGCAAGTAGATTGTGAATTGTGACTCCTCTGTGTTTATCATTGATGATCTCATGTTGCGCCTTATCTATTACATGATCTAAGAGTCACAACCCTTCGTTGATACACTTGTTCACAACTAGTAAAATTTTGATTCATTTCATACAAAAAGTGTTTTATTTGGTTTATGTTTCTGCCTTGCCTTGCTGTTTCGACCCCGATAAAAACAAAATCTGTACTTGAGTACTGAGTATGAAATGTAGCCCTGAGTGTCTAGTTGCCAATAACATCCAAAATTTTCGAATTCCGAGTTACGGTTTAGGAGATATCGCAGTTTTACTGCTGCTGTGTTGGTAGTCGCAGATTCACAAAAACTGCTGCACCACTTTGGTTTACAAATTATTTTAACTATTCTACTAGTAAGTAAATGACTTGAAATTTTTATGCCGATACTGGACACTCTAGAGAACATTACCTAATTTTCTCATAATTAATTAATGCAGTTTCAACCATGTTTTATATGTATAAACTCAGTTTTTCAAATTCTGGCTGAACACAAATGCTGTATAGTTTACTGTTTTGACATCAATTGCCACAACTTTTATGTCTTAATTATATGCGTTGGAACTAGGCAGGAGTCTAGTTTCTATAACTTCTGACGGATCCACAATTTCTATCTTGTATCAACGGGAATCACAGTTTTGGTGCAGCAACATCATGCTGTCTAGATTTGAGATTTTCGTTGTTCTTGATACTTTGATTTGTTTTGACCCTCGAACATATATCCTACCTAGCCTAGACTTGTTCCATGTTCTTGATTATGTTTACTTGACTTGTTTCGCTCACTTTCATGCTTGTTTGATGAAAATAATAACTAATAAGCCTGGGGTTAAGCGAAAGACCATAGTAGTGGACAATATAGGTAAGTGTACTCGGAAGGGGGCTCGTGTTTCCTGTACTCGGTTCATGAACTTGTTGCACCTTGATGTATTCATGAAGCAATTACTTGGCTCATGAATTTGTTATATTCATGAACCCACTGTGTGGTTCTTGAACTTGTTAGTATTCACAAACTTGCTTCGTGAACTTGTTACTTTATTTTCATATTCATGAACCATGCTTGCTTGATACTTGATGCCTGAGTACACCGCCCTATAAAATCCACCACTAGGCCTAAATAAAATTTTATTGACTATAGCAACCATGTGATAAAAGGATGCCACATGAAGTGCTACATAGATAGTAATAACTACAAGACTTGATACATGATACTTGAACATAATACATGCTTACTTGATACTTGATTACATGATACATGAGACTTGATACTTGAGCATAATACTTGACACTCGCTACTTGATACTTGTACTTGACAACTTGACACATGATACTTGTTTCTTGTTACTCGACACTTGTACGTGATACTTGTTACTTGATGCTTGATACCATTACATGTTCACTAGCCACTTAATCTACTACTAGTATTTGTTACCTAATCTTGTCACTCGAGTTGTCTTTCTTGCTAGTTAATTTCTTGAATCGCCACTACTTGTTGCATCCCTATTACATTCTTGATTTCAAATCTTGTTCCATATTTCTTGTACTTGCTTTACTATTTGCTGTCCTAACTTGCACTATGGGCGTTTGTCTTGTTTTCTCTATTTTCTCCTTTTTATATTTTTTTGCAAACAGACTTTGGAGACGAATTGCCTGCTGGAAATGGTGAGCAGACATTTTAGGCTTCACTTGGAGCAAGGACTTGCTTAAATATTTTGTTTTCTTGAGTTATTTATTTCTTTACTACTTAAAAACTTGTAACGGGCTTATTTCCCGAGTTTTATCTTTTGATCCAGTGTTCAAAACTATTTGGGATATTATTATTTGTTTCAATTGTTTTCTGTTTCTTAATAAATTATTCATGCATGAGTAGTTGTGTACATTTTGTTATATTCTTGTTATGATGCTGAGTCAATCCTACATCTCATGAATGATGAAAATCATTCGCTAGGCTTTGTCACGCACTCGTATTCCGTGTTTTTGGAAAGCGGGGCGTGACAGATCCTGTTTGGAAAGTTTATGTCGACGGCTCATCTTGCGAGGTGGGAAGTAGTGCAGGCGTCATCCTCAAAGGTCCCGACAACTTCATTCTCCAGTAATCTCTACGCCTGAACTTGCCAGCCTCTAACAACGAGGCAAAATATGAGGCTATGATCGCAAGGCTCACCCTAGCGCACAAGGCTGGGGCTAAGAAAATTAGGGTCTTTAGCGACTCCTAGCTCATGGTCAACTAGATCACTGGGGATTATGAGGCTCGTGACACTCGGATGGTCCGATACTTAGCCGTAGTCTAGCAGCTCTTGACGTCCTTCGACTTCTCCTCGGTGGAACTGATCCCCAGGGAGCAAAACTCCTAGGCTGATTCCTTGTCAAAACTCGCCTCATCATCCTTCAAAGGCCTCGACCACACCGTCCTAATCGAAGTCCTCCTCAAGCCCAGCATCGACCTCCTCAAAGCCTTCTGCCTGACCACCAAACCTTAACAAGACAACTGGACGACTCTCATCAGGAAGTTCCCGGCGGAGGGCAAGCTTCTTCAAGATCGGGCCGAGGTGAGAAGGACCAAGGTTCGTTCAGAAAGGTTCATCATAATCAACGAGACACTGTTCAAATGCTCGTACACAAAAACGGACGGAAGGCCCTTCCTTCGCTGCCTGGCCCTGATGAAGCCAAGTACGCTCTGAAGGAACTGCATGAAGGAATCGGGGGGTATCACATAGGGAGCAGGTCACTCTCCAGGAAAGCCATAAACCACGGGTACTACTGGCCGACCATACTACAAGATGCCCAAGACCTCGTTAAAAGGTGCAGCCCATGCCAGCGATTCTCCTCGGTGAAAAGGCTTCCATAAGCCAACCTCCGCTCCCTGGACAGTCCGACCCCATTTGCTATGTGGGGAATGGACTTGGTCGGCCATTTTTCAAAAGCGACGGGGCCAAAGGAAGTTCCTGGTGGTGGCCATCGACTACTTCACCAAATGGATCGAGGCAGAACCCCTGGCCACAATCAAAAAACACCAAACTCAGCAATTTTTCTAGAAGAACATCATCTGTCGGTTCGGGATCCCACAGGTACTCATCACAGACAACGGAACCCAATTCGCAGGCAAGAACTTTCGGAAGTTCTGCGAAGACATCAGTGTCCAGCAACGCTTCTCATCAATATGTCATCCTCAATCAAACGGCCAGGCCAAAAATGCGAACTGTCAAATCCTTGACGGCTTCCAAGGGGTTGTGGGTCGACGAGTTGCCGAGCGTACTTTGGACGCAATGAACGACGAAGATATTCCCCACGGGTGAGTCACCGTTCAACCTAACCTACGGCTAGCATTGGTATTAAAACCCAAAACCCGGACCCGACCTGGACCCGACGTTGGAGCAGAACTGACCCGATCTAATTTGGGTAGAGTATGGGTCCAAAATACATACCTGTTGAAATTTCGGGTCGGGTCTGGGTCCACTAAAATTGGATTTGACCTGGACCCAGACCCAGATCCGCATTAGAGAAATAAGCAATATAATAAGTGGATCCGACCCGGACCCGACCCGTTACCCGTAATACAAATACACTTACACGTACACTTACACTTACACTTAGCAGCACTCACCAGACCCAGTCCCAATTCCCAAACCCTATCCGCTATGGTGCTATCCCTCTTCGGCTCTTCCCTAATCCCTATCATTGCTATCAACGATTCAGCACACTAACCCTAAAAATCCACACTTTGCGGCGCCTCTCTCTTTCTCCATTCTCCAATTTGTCCCTTTTCGACAACGCTCCCACTTTGCCATTCAATCTTTCGCCCCTTTTTGACAACCCTCCCACTTCGCCATTCGATCTTTCTCGCTGCTGCAGCAGCCAAAATACTCCTCCGTTCATCCACTCCACTACTCCAACATCCACAACTCCAATTAAAGGTATGATTTATTGATTTTTATCCCCTTTTCTCAAATCTAGGGGTTTTTTTATCCCCTTTTCTCAAAACCATAATCTATAAGATAATGTCAAAACCCCTAAATGTCCATACTCAAGGTATAAATACTTTTAAATCCCCTAAATTTCCATACGTTAATCATCAAAAAGTTTGAATTTTGATCGATTCTGGAAATTATTTATAGGGTTTATGGTATTTAGGAGTCATATAAACTTTAATAAATGCATCGATTCTTATAGTTTATGGTATTAGGGTTTATGGTATTTTGATCAATTCTTATAGATTATGGTTTTGTTTGACTGATTAGGATTTATTTATTATCTAATTGAATGCTTATTATTAGTCATATGTATAACTGAGTATATGAGTTAATGCTATTTATTTTTGTTTTAATTTCATTTCTTTCTTTTTAATTTTTTCAGTTTGATTCTAATGGCTGAGGAAAGCATTAATCAAATGAATATTGGTGAAGCTGTTGTTCCAATTGAAATGGAGGCGACTCAGACCAGCATGGTTATTGAAGATAAGGGTAACAAGAGAGAATCTGCAGTTTTTGAGTTCTTCACTAAAGATGTAAAGAAAGAGAAGGCCTGTTGTAAGTATTGTTCTCAGACTCTTGTTTATCGTTCATCAACGGGAACTTCATCATTATGGAAGCATTACAGAGCATGCAAAATTAGAAAAAACCGTGAAAGAAGTAAAAGGCAATTACAAATTGGTTCATCTACCTGTGCGTCTAATGATATCGGTCTATATAAATTTGATCAAGAACGTAGTAGGGAGGATGTTGCATGTTATATAATCATGTGTGAAGTGCCTTGTAGTACCGTCGATCATTGGTCCTTTAGGACGATGGTATCAAACTTACGTCCTGAATTTAAACAGTTCAAAAAGGCCACAGTGACAAAAGATTATATTAAATTGTATAGGAAAGAAAAGGAGTTTTTAAAAAACTCAATTGTTAGTGCACATGGTCGACTTAGTTTAACCACCGATACATGGACAAGTTGTCAAAATAAAGAATATATGAGTCTCACGGCTCATTATATTGATGATAAATGGAAACTACATAAGAAAATCCTAAATTTTGTCGAACTTGATGAGAGACATATGGGGGCGACACTTAGTAAGGTTTTGAGCAAATGTTTATTAGAATGGAAAGTTGAAGACAAACTATTTACACTTGCCATGAATAATTGTTCGGCAAATAACGTGGTTGCTAATAATATTAAAACACAATACAAATCATCGCTCCCCCTTGGTGGTAATTTTTTTCATGTAAGGTGTTCGGCTCATATTTTAAATTTAGTAGTCAAAGAAGGGTTAAAGGATTTAGATGATTCTATTGTTCGAATCCGTGATGTTGTTAAGTTTATAACTTCTTCTCCACAAAGATTGCAAACATTTGATGAGTGCAAAAAGAAACTAAATTGAGTCAATATAGAAAACAAAGAATAGATTGCTCAACACTGTGGAAATTCTACTTTTTTGATGTTGGATAGGGCCTTGGAGTGCAAAGAAGCATTTCAAAATTTTCATTTTGTTGAGCACTTTAAAAATCCACCATTAGAAACGGATTGGTCAATGGCTAGAGAGGTTTGCAACTTTCTTAAAGTATTTGATGATTCAACAAATGTGTTTTCAAGCTTAAATATCCCAACATCAAATTTGTATTTCTATCAAGTTTGCAAGATTGATTTTCACTTGAGAAGTGAGTGGCATAGCCCAATCATGAAGAAAATTCAAGACGGAATGAAGGAAAAGTTTAAGCAATATTGGGAGGACTATTACATGACTTTATCCATAGCGGTCGTCTTTGATCCAAGGAGGAAGTTTGACTTTGTGGAATTTATGCTAAATCAAGTGCATGGTTTAAGGGCGGCCCAACAAGTGGATGATGTTCGAGCAAAATTAAATGATCTGTTTGAGTTCTATTCAATGAAAGTGGTACATATCAATCCCGTAGAAAAAAATAAAATTGGAGTGTCTTCTACTATGGACCATTTAGAGGGTGAACATTTCATGCAATTATACTATAACTTCAAGAAGGCTTCAAAGAGATCTTTAGCATCAAAGAGTGAACTCGATCTTTATTTGGAAGAAGAGGTAATATGTATTAGTGTTTACATTCAATAACTTTCTTTTATTTTAGTTGTTTCTTTTCTTAGTTTAAATGGTTGGTTGTATTCATTAGGTATTACCCGATGCCAAATCTTTCAATATTTTGGAGTACTGGTCTGTGAATAAAATAAAATACCTTATTTTAGCATCCATGGCCCGTGATATTTTAGCCATTCCGGTGTCAACAGTAGCATCTGAGTCGGCTTTTAGTACCGGCTCTAGAGTGGTGAGTGATAAGCGATCTTGTTTGAAGAGCTCCACCATTGAAGCTTTGATATGTGCTCAAGATTGGATGTGAGGAAATGTGCCAAACGATCAAGGTAAATTGGAGGAAATTATAATTGAATCTCTCTTTACGTAAATTGAAGTAAATGATTTATATGCTTCATCTTATATATTGACTTATGTGTATTAGATATAGATTTACGAGGCTTTGTTGATGAAGGATGTGATGATGAAGAAGATAGTTGATGACAATGAGGTGGTTTGGAGGATTTGGTCAGGTTCATTTCATTTTTAATCATTTTGGTAACTGTCAGGTCACACTACTTTGTTGTTTGCTAACTTTCTATCAACTAAGTAGCTTGGTTTTACTATTTTTCTACTTTTCTACTTTGCTACTTTTTTTGCTATCAGGTCACACTACTGACTACTTTGCTACTTTTTTTTAAACTAGTGATGATGAGATGGGTTATGATTCTGAAGTTGCACACTACGAGTCATTGATTTAATGATTCACTGAATAAATGATTCATAGGAGTAACTAGTGATGATTGAATCCTATCTAAGCTTTTTAATGATTAAATCTTTTGCTGCTGAGTGAAAGCATTTGAGATGTGATTTTGTCCATAGCTGCAGTTTTTTCCATAGCGGTCCTCTTCGATCCATGGGTGATCATTATTTTATGATATGGATCTATATTGATCTGGATATATATCGAAAATAATGCAGAGATACGTTCCTTGTGCACGAGAATCTATATTGATATGGATCTATATTGATTTGGATCTATATTTATCATGCTTGAGTAATTTATGCCATAGCATTTTGTGAGAACAACTAAATATGAGAATATGAGATATTT
This sequence comes from Hemerocallis citrina, assembly GCA_017893485.1. Taxonomy (NCBI): domain Eukaryota; kingdom Viridiplantae; phylum Streptophyta; class Magnoliopsida; order Asparagales; family Asphodelaceae; genus Hemerocallis; species Hemerocallis citrina. The sequence goes on along the minus strand of CM030359.1, from coordinate 332,809,109 downwards.
ATCACTAGTAGATGTACATGTTCCCCTTTGTTTTGCTGAAGTTTCACACTATGGTTCATTGATTTAATGATTTACTCAGTAAAAACAGTGAACAGATGGAGTTTTTTCTCATTATTTTCGAGTGAATGAGTGATGATGAGATGCATTATGCTTCTGAAGTTGCACACTATGATTCATGATTCATTGAATAAATGAATTATAGGAGTAACTAGTGATGATTAAATCCTATCTGAGCTTTTAATGATTAAATATTTTGCACTGGACTGCGCTTATTAGTTTGAGCTGGAATTTTGATCAATTGGGTTGTATATGTAAGTGAATGTATGTGGGTCATAAGAAAGTGTTGTTCTTTGATTGTTTTGGATGGAAAAATTTATAATAAAAATATCCTTTCACGGTATGTTAGATTAGATTATGTAATGGATGTAAAAGTCTCAAACCGAGCTACTGCAAGTTTATACTATGATTTATCCTCTTTTATAGTTTTTTTCAAATAGCATACCCTAACTTTTCATACAACCTTTTCACAGTACTGTGGAAGTGATGCATGACTGGTTATACGAACACAAATGACTTTAGTATGAATGTTTGATAGGATATTGTAACCATTTGTGTCTTTATACATGGCGGATTACCAGTGTTCACATTGCATTCTGTTTAGTGTAGTGAATAATAAATAACATACTCAAATGTAGTCAACAGTGAATTTCAATTCAGATCAAGATAGAAATGAGATGAAGCCGATAGAAAGATTAGCTTAAAGTTTCTTTATTCCTTCGTTGTTTAATGAATCCTAGAACATATAAGTATGTTCCAAATTGCTCTTCAAAAGAGTCAAGCCAGCCTTTATTTTCTTTTATTATGAGAAATATTCAATGAAGTCTCACATTGAATTACTTTATCACTGTGTCTCTACCACTAACATTGTCTTGTGTTTGTTGCTTCAAGCTTTTCTTTGAGTGATACTGGTGAAAGTAAAATTTTATATATATATATATATATATATATATATATATATATATATATATATATATATGGTTTGTTTGGTTATTGCTCTCTGTCTCTTGACGAAATTTAAGTTAGTATTTCTCATTCATTACAATGCAGTTTACATTAGTCTGCTTTGGGCAATAATTATTTATATTTCAAGAATAAAATAAATATAGAAACTGCAATTTGAATTATTACTATCCTCTTTTAAGTTCATTCATCTTTAGATATTTGTTATGCCAATTAATTGTTTTGGAATTTGATTATTTATCGTATTTTTTATAGGTAACTCTGGATTGGTCCATTCTTGAATTGAACCTAAAGCAGCTACCTGAGAAGAAAGGAAGAAATAGTATCAGGCTTGTTAATTTGTTTTCTCATCCTCTGGGCATCTTCATTCTGTTCTTGCCTCAAGGAATGCACAAACAGTCCTACTCAGCTTTAAATGTAGTTATGTATGAATCTTGGGTGAACATTGTTTTAAGACTGGATCTATATTGAAACTTTGAAAGTAATGCAGAAAGTAATGCAGAGATACTTCCTGATCTGTTGAAATTACTGATGCTTGAGTATCTGTTGTTGATATTCCTGATCTGTTGATATTTATTCTGATGCTTGAATATTTCTGATGCTTGAGTACATTATTCCCTTTGATTTGCTACTAGTTGGAACATCATATAAATTTATGTGATAATGTGCTGTGCTTTAAAGACCCGGAACCGAACCGGACTCATGACAAGAAACAAGACCCGAACCGGACCCGGACTCGAAAGGGAACGGGTAACAATTTTTGTGGGGAACCGGAACCGAACCCGGACCCGAATTTCATGGGTCTGAGTCCGGGTCCAGAATTTGGACCCATCATTGACCGGGTCCGGGTCCGGGTATTGAGGTACCCAAACCGACCCGACCCATTACCAGCGCTACCTACGGACAGAGACAGTTATCCCCTTAGAGATCGGGCTCCCTTCGCCCAGGATCATGGCCTTCGACGAGAAGAACAACTCAACGGACCTTAGAGCCAACTTGGATCTAATCGACGAGGTCAGGAAAAAATTTGCCGTCAGAAGAAGCATATACCAACAACGAATCAAGAGATTTTATAACAAGAAGGTATGCCCCACTAACATCAAGCAAGGTGACCTCGTGCTCAGAAAGCTATCGGTATCCGATCCCGGTCGAAAGAGAAAGTTGGCCCCTAACTGGGAGGGCCCATATAAGGTCTCCGAAGTAATACGCCGCGGCACGTACCGACTCGCAGACCTGGGGGCAGAATAGTGAAGAGGCCGTGGAACGCGGAGCACCTCATAAGTTCCTCAAAGGGGAGGACTCAACTCCTTTTGTAATTGAAACTTATGTAGTCGGCACCACGTGCCCCTCCTTTTTGTGTAAATAAAAAGTGTAATCTTTGCTACTTCCCTTCTTTCTTCATTTTTGTGCATATTCCGGTGCTTTCGGCACACCCTAGCTTTCTCAAGCTGTATGGGTTTTTCACAAGCATGGGAGCTCGACATTCGGCATTGACCCCGAGCAACGCCTTAGCTTTCTCAAGCTGTATGGCTAGATGCTCGGCAATGACCTCGAGACACACCCTAGCTTTTCTCACAAGCACGGGGGCTCGACATTGCAATGACCTCGAGCCACACCCTTGCTTTTCACACAAGCATGTGTGCTCGACATTCGGCATTCACAAACGGAGAAACGCTCTGTGCCGACCCCCTAAGCCTTGAAACTCGGCAGTGATCTCGAGCACATGGGTAGCTTCCTCAAGCTCAGGCACCTGAGCTCGACGCTCTGTGCCGACCCCCTAAGCCTCGAAGCTCAGCAGTGATCTCGAGGACAGGGATAGCTTCCTCAAGCTAAGGCACCTGAGCTCGAATGGGAGGTTTTTTCAACCTCCCAAGCTCTCAACACCCGGCTCATGTCGCAAGCCGAGCGAAGCCACCGACGGAAGGTCCGTCGACCTATCGTTTCAAAAATGTGGGGGGGGGGGGATCGAAAGAGTCGTTTTTATTGAGAAATGCCTCGTGAGGCCACTGTATAATAAAGTTATTACAAACGAATATCACCTCAGCCTAAACTCTCCTCAGAGCCCTTCTGGGCTAACAAAAGCTAATTCAAACCCCGCTGAGCGTCTTATCTCCCCAACCTGGCCACCAGAATCTCTAGGAGGACGGATCACCTCCTGGCTAACACAAGCATACACTGACCACAGAGCTTTGAGCACGCCCGGCCTCACATATTCCAACTACCGAACCGGCGAAGGCTCATCGCCCGGGGGCACCCACCCCCGAGGAGACCGATCTGGCTCCCGACAGCCCCAACATCATCTTATAACGTTGAATCTCGATCTCTTTCTCCACAATGACCTCACAAAAGAACGACTCTGAAGTAGGCCGCTGAACCGAGGCACTCGACATGGAAAACCCAAGGCCAACACTCCCTAGGTTGCGGTCGGCTATCGCCTTCTTCAAATGAGATGCCTCCACACTCAACTCCTTTGACTTGTTTTGGAAGTAGTGGAAAGCTGCATCGTGATCATGAGCTTCCTTTTGGTACCGAGCAAGGCTGGACTCCAATACTTTAATCTTGCTCCGAAGCCATGTCACCTCGGATCGTCGAGGATTCGACTCGAGGAGGGAGGCCGATATCTGACAGAGGTGAAACAAAAATCATTCCGAGACCAATAGTTCCTAACTTCTAATCTAAAAAATACTACAAGTTAGAAGGATCGGTTGGGCAAAGAAGATCATTCCATAATCAAAACGAAAGTCGAACTTAAAACACTTGGTCAAACAAAATCTCCTTGTTATAAATTAGAGTGCTTTACAAAATATTGCGCTAGCCAGTCTGCCTTCGAAAAATACAATTTCAAAGAAGAAAATAAAAGGAAAAAACAACTACTTATTGCCAACCTCTCCCTCAACGTCTACAGCGACGACAGGGTCGACAACTAGATCGATGATCGGGTCAGCTCCGGCATCTCCGCCTCCAGTCTCCCTTTCGACTTGAGCATCGCCCCCGGGGGTCTTCGGCAGCTCGGGGATCTCCATATCATAGTCGAAGCCACCAGGTCCAGGGTCGGGTAGAAGTGTTTGACATTGCCTAGCACCCGATCATACACCTTGTTCTGGGCCTCAATGACTATGTCTTGGGCCTTCAAAGTGAGCATCCCTTTTTCCACCTCGAACACCTTCTTCAATGCGGCCTCCTTCCGTAGTCCCTCGTCGGCCATCGAGGCCAGGTTGGCCTTCAGGGCTTGCTCTCGCTTCTAGGAAGCATCCAACGCCAGCTTGAGATATTTCATCTCACGCTGGAAGCGGTTTGCATGGTTTCTCTCATGCCTCAGCTCCTGGTCGTGGAGCCTCATCACCTGAGTGCCAGACAAACAGGCCTGCAGCCGAAGTAAAACAATTAGCAAATGGAACGGCCACAGAAATACTTGGTATCACACACAAAACTTACCTGCACGCTCGCCTGAGCCCACATCATGTAGGCCGACTCAAAGGTGTCGGCACTCATGCTCTGCCGATCGCGTGGCGTGGCCATTTTTTCCATGAATTCAATAGCAATGGGACCCTCCGTCAAGGTGTCCCCCTTCCGAATGGCCCAGTCGGGGGCCCATGGCTGGAGCCCCTCTTCCCCGACCAAAGTCTGGGCATCGGTGCGAAGATGGGGAACACCCCCCTGCATGACCTCCGTTACCTTCTGGGCACTAGAGCTCGAAACGACCGAGGTCTCTCGGGTCTGGCTGGACCTCACTCTCTTAGCCCTAGGCTCCAACTTACCCTCAGGAGGTGCTTGGGAAGAGCCTCCCGCTTGCTTTCCCTTCTCAGCATGCTCTTCCTTTTGCCTCTTCAAGGCAAGCTCCTCTCCTTGATTGATTCCGCATCCATCTTTGCACGAAAGTCCATTAAAAAGCGATGAACACAAAAGAAAATTACAAAGAAAGGAATAAACGAAAGACATACGAGACAGGGTAGGGCTCAGTCCGACGCGGGCCATGTGACTTTCTGTCACCTTCAGCCAACTTATGTTGTTACTCTTCCGAAGACGCTTGACATACACCCACTCCTCGGCAGAAAGTTCGCTCTTCTTAGGGCCCTTGAAGTTGGGCTTGTAAAAGTTCCATCTAGTCGGGATCTCCCATGGTTCTTCACTCCTTACAACGAAGTACTTCTTCTTCCACTCCTTTATCGAGTCAGGGTGGCCATGCACGATCTTCCCCCCCGCTCCGAGGCGACACGTAATAAATTCCTTCGAATTCGTCGGACGAGCTCATGCCCAACATGGCTCGGAAGATGTTTAGCCTCAGTGGCACATTCCTCTCCTCGCACAGCAAAACGAAGCTCACCATCTGTTTCCACGAGTTAGGACCATACTGCATCGGGTATAACGAGACCCAATTTAGTACTTCTCGGATGAACGAATGGATGGGCAGCCTCAGTCCCAAAAGAAAATGCATCCACGGGGAAGATGCATTACCATGGGGCCAAAGGATCGGTAGGACGAAGGCCGGCACTGGGAACCATCAACTCGAACTCTCTCCTGATGAAGTAGCTCACGCGAATCAACGGCAGGTCGTTCTCTTTCAACGAAGTTGGAGTACCGTCCATCTTGATCTTTACGTGACTCGATGAGGAAGGCTGTACCCCATAGCGGACCAAGTCCTCAACATCGTCTGGATATGTCCTGATCGATTACGGCTGCGAAAGAAAGGGGACCTCCAGCCTCCGAGGAGCGATCGTCTCATCAGGGCTACTGGGCATGGTCCACTTCATCCTCTTCTTCCGAACCTTGGGAGCTTTTTCAGGCGAATAGGGTGGCCAGGGGCTCGAAGACGGAGGCCCTCGAGGAAGAATCCATCCCCTCAACCAGTCCCTCTTCGACACTGGCTCCTTCGGCAGATTGCACCTCTTCATCCTCATCATTGACGTCCTCGACAAGATGCTCTCCCTCATCCGAATCACTACTCTCCACCACAAACGGCTTGCGAGTACGGAGCAGCTGCACAACATAGACGTTCTCGTCTCTTTCCCAAGAAGAAGAATCTGACAGACCAGTGTGAGTGCCACTGCCGGGGGTAGAGGTTGAAGAGCCGGACTGAGCCCTAGACATATTAGAAGTACTAACCTAATTGAAGTCTCACGAAAGATTGCCGGAAAGCTAGTCGACGGTGATGGAAAACTTCTAGAGAGAGAAAGTCTGGGATCTAAAGAGAGCAAAAGTAAGAAATGAGGGAGAGGGCTTGGGGTGTATATATAGAGAACTTGCGACTCCTCGATTCTCACAAAAATGGCTCCTCAATTCTCGCAAAAATAGCTCCTCCAAATCTGCAAAATGGCTCCTAGAATTCTGCGAAGATGATGTCAGCAGGACACGCGTTGCACAGGGGTAGCTTTCTCAAAGCTAAATCACTTGAGCTCGATGCTCGGCAGTGATCTCGAGCACATGGATAGTTTTCTCAAGCTATGGCAACTGAGCTCGACGCTCTGTGCCGACCACCTAAGCCTCGATGCTCGACAGTAATCTTGAGTACAGAGGTAGCTTTCTCAAAGCTAAGTCGCCTGAGCTAGTCGCTCTGTGCCGACCCCTTAAGCCTCGACGCTCGGAAGTGATCTCGAGCACAGGGGTAGCTTTCTCAACGCTAAGTCGCTTGAGCTCGAAGCTTTGTGCCGACCCCCTAAGCCTCGTTGCTTGGCAGTGATCTCGAGAATATGGGTAGCTTTCTAAGCTATGGCAACTGAGCTCGACGCTCTGTGCCGACCACCTAAGTCTCAATGCTCGGCAGTGATCTCGAGCATAGGGGTGGCTTTCTCAAAGCTGACAACTAAGCTCAACACTCTGTACCGACCCCCTAAGCCTCGACGCTTGGAAGTGATCTTGAGCATAGCGGTAACTTTCTCAAAGCTAATTCGCTTGAGCTTGACGCTATATGGCGACCCCCTAAGCCTCAACGCTCGGAAGTGATCTCAAGCATAGGAATAGCTTTCTCAAAGCTAAGTCACTTGAGCTCAACGCTCTGTGCCGACCACCTGAGCCTCAACGCTCGGCAGTGATCTCGAGCATAGGGGTAGCTTTCTCAAAGCTGAGAACTGAGCTCGACACTCTGTGCCAACCCCGTAAGCCTCAACGCTCGGAAGTGGTCTCAAGCACAGGGGTAGCTTTCTCAAAGCTAAGTCGCTTGAGCTCGATGCACTGTGCCAACCCCCTAAGCATCGATGCTCGGTAGTGATCTCGAGCACAGGGGTAGCTTTCTCAAAGCTAAGTCGCCTGAGCTCGACGCTCTGTGCCGACCCCCTAAGCCTCGACGTTCGGCAGTGATCTCAAGCACAGGGGTAGCTTCCTCAAGCTATGGCAACTGAGCTCGATGCTCCAAGCTGTCCCCCTAAGCCTCGAAGTTCGGCAGTGATCTCGAACACAGGGATAGCTGTAATGCCCTGATTTTTCAATTAATGAAAAATTATTTTATTTTGCACGTAGTGTGCACGTGCAATATTTTGGTTGAATTAAATCTTATAATTATTTTTATTGTGATGTGTATAAATATTTAAGTATGTGTTTTCAAATTATTTTATACAAAAGCTTTTTCTTTAAATAGATAGAAAGCCTTATTTTAAAGCCTTTTTCTTAAAGCCCAAAATGTAATTTATTTATTTTACTTTAAAATAACTATTTTGGCCCATAAACTAAAGCCCATGGACAATATTTTTTCACAACTTGTCATGTAGAATACAATTTAAAAGATTATTTTTTTTATACAAAAATTTAATGCACAAATTTTGGTCCTAGTGGAATGCACGTGCACTACACATACACGTGCAAAGTGCACAGATGCTTAGGCCGGGTATGCTTCTTTTTGGAGGGAGATTCAAAAATTGTAATGGTGATCATGGTGGTGGTTACTTAGATGTGGGTAGTTATTGCAACTCTTACTCTCATCCTAGCCCTCCATCCTACAACCAACCAACTAATCCTAGCCCTCCATTCTATGTGTTTTTTAGTATAAATACCCCCTCCCATGGCTAGTTATTTTGTGCTTAATATTTCCTTCCAAATCTATAGTCTAATGGCATTATCTAGTAGTAGTTGTGAGATTGAGTTGTGAGTGGGATTGTGCTTGCATTTTTCCAAGGAGGAGAGGCCGGCTATTCCAAGGAGAGGAGCTCGGGTTGGTGCTTGTGGAGCTTGTGTGCGCATCGTCTAGGAGGAGGTGCATCTCGTTGCAAGGACTTTTATTGCAAATTGTGTTGTCTCTCCATACAAGGTGGGTTAATTTTCCTCATTTCTAATTAGGAATTATGCTAGTATTATATTGAGTAATGATGCATGAAAAATACTAATAAGAATGCACATTTAATTGAAAAGATGATCACTATGTGAGTGATTGGTTGATATGCAAAATTATGTGTGATGCTATTAGTAAAATTCAAGATTTGTGTGCAATATGGTTATAAATTGTGTGAAGAAATCTTTGTTGGTAGCATGATAAATTATGTGCAAAAGATTAGTTTATTGATTATGTCGCTTTATATGCTAAATTGGACATTTTGTTATGACGTAGTAATGAATAAATTAACATGAAAATTTTATGGTTGGAAAATGAATAAGAGTAGAGAATTGTTATAGAGATTGATGAAATTATAATGTCAAAAAAAATGCATTAGCAATATGTCACATTAACCAAATTGTATGGTAGAAATGTGTTATTCATGGAGAAAATTATGTTTAATTATTTAAGAGTTTATTTTCATCTACTGGAATAAAATTTATGATGTAAGAAGATTTAATTCGTATTTTTATAGTATATTAGTAAGAACTTGTGATATGCAATTTTGATGAACGCCGAAATATTATAAATAACAGAGACTGTGGATTAAATAAAGTTAAAATCATACTGGTGACAACCTGAGTACATAGCTCAAGTGGTCATGTTGTGGGGTTGGGCTTCCCGGGGTGACTGGTTCGAACCCCTGTGGCATACTTTTGTTTACATTTTTTTAAAAACATTAGAATCAGCGATAGAGAGTAATAAATACTCTCTGCCTTCTCCTTATATCGCCAGCGGCAATTGGCCTAGTGGTTGTGGCTTTTGGTTGTTTCCCTGTGGTGCTGGGTTCGATTCTTGCTGTCGGCAAGAATGAAAAATTATTTTTTGGGGGGGGTTTAAGTGTCCAAAAATTATGAAAAAAATATGGTTATTCTCCTAAAAATGTAAGGGACTTTATAAAAATGATTTTGGGAATTATTTGAATGAAATAAACTATGATTTGGAGATAAAATGCATAAATAGAACTATGGTTCTATATGTTTATTGATGTGAAATTATAACTTACAAGAATAAGTTGAAATGAATGATTAGAAGATGATTTGCCAAAAAAAAAACTTTGTTGTGTGACATAATGCAATTTATTCTCATTTGAGAATGATGTGGAACAATATGAAGTGTGTATATTTGTTAGTGATGTGAAATTTGATATGATGTGATAATTGATAAAGTATATGAAATTCATGTACAGTTATGGACTGTTTGAATAAATTAGAAATCATGAATTGAAAAGAGAATATACATGTGAGTATGATAACTCAACAAGGGGAATTTATGAGTTGGAAATTGTGAAATGAAAATTGAAATAAAAGAGTAGCTAAGTCTCCCCCGGCATTTGGAAATGAAATGAAATGAAATGAAATCAGACCAAGGTTGGTCATGTTGAAATGAATGAATAAGTCCGGTTTAGTTGAGAGGCTAACTCTAGAGATTTGATTTTTGTTCATGATTTTGATATAAAACTAAGGATTAGTACATAGTGGAGACGTGATGAAAGTAGGAGAAAAACACGAGTGAGGGCCATCGGATTTGCAGCGGAGAGTATTTCACAGGTTCTTCACGATGAGTCGTGACATGACGTGGATACGGCTCCAGGGTACCATGGCGGCGGAGAGTATTTCACAGATTCTTCACGATGCATCGTGACATGACGTGGATACTGCTCCAGGGTACCGTCCCAGTGGTGACACTTGTGGGATGTTTGGTGACTGCATGAGGATCGTGTGCCATGAAGGAGGCTGAATTGCCACAGGTTCTTCACGATGAGTCGTGACATGACGTGGGATTCCCCTCCAGGTTTTCTGTACACGTGCTTGCACTCATAGATCATCTAGGATACCTACCGTAATTACAGTAGTAGATTAAGTCATGGCGAGGGATCGAACCCTACAAAGATGAAGAACGATTAAGAGGCTTGCCCTCGGACCTATGTAGTATGGGATGTATAGAATCCGAACAAGTGTGCATTAGTGTCATCTAATATAAATAACTGCATTAAGGACTAAGTGCACAATCACAACACGACATCAATAGGGTAGTCCCTTTAGTTGTAATGTGACAAGTTTGTGTCTGCTAAATATGGAAAATTAAGTTATACTATTTCCGGCATAGAGAGGATGGCCGTGTATAATGATTGTCGGTTGAATAAGCTGACGTACCCACAGTCTTATATGCAGGTAAATGACATGTTAAAGATTAAAGAGGAATGGATGCTTAAAGACTATACCATGTTGTTGTACATTTATTAAATTGTTGTAAATTTTACTTCCGCTGTGCAAATGAAAAGTGTAATATTGATGTAAACTCTGATGTAAAGTGAAAAGTTTAAATTTTCTTGTAAAATTGTACTAAAAGAAGCGGAAAGATCCTGTAGAACATCTCGAATTCAGTGTATTTGGGATTCGGGGCGTTACAGAGTGGTATTAGAGCCACGCTTCTACGCTTTCCACACTTGTACAAATTTATAAGGAACGACACCCTAGTAGTGGACATTAGAGTGTGTGTTTGAGTCTAGAGATTTAAATGTAAGTGACTTACATTTGTGTTGCTCTATGTCTTATGCTTCTTCCTCTCTATCTCTAAGATGGCTGATCACTTCGACCCTGCTGGAGACGACGACTGACATATCATTGAGGAAGAGTACCATCCTAGACAGGCAGATTCCGAGGACGAGTACTACCCAGGGCAAGCAGATTCTGAGGGAGAAGAATGGCCTGAATCCCGAGAGATCACCCCACCTCCGGATTCATCTGATGACTCTTCTTCTGACGAAGAAGAAGAACCAGTTCCAAATAGTCTTGTGACTTCTCTTCAGAGGCAGGTAGAAACCCTGCGAGAGAGAGTCGGATTATTGGAGGCTCAGCTGGTAAAGCGTAAGGACGACTATTCTGTTCTCAGTCATCGAGTATGGGAACTCGGGAAGAGGAAGAAACTGACTGATGTGCTGAAGGATGAAGTTGATGAACTATGGGGAGAACTTCGAGAAGCGAAGAGGAACCGTAGGAGTTAGACTGTTGTAGCTTCTACTATCTTTCATTCTGATGTCAAGAAATGTTATTCAATTCGAATGTATAAAGTTTGGAATTCAATGAAATGGAAATATTGACTTGAAAGATCATGTTTCATACTTCGAATTTGATGGACCTTTTACATCAGAATATGAAATGAAAGCTGTTGTGTTGTTCGATACTGGATCCTCTCATACTTTTGTGTCTCCTAAATTTGCTAAAGTGTTGGGAGTTGAACCGAAGATTTTTCCAGGCAAGATCTTAGCAGTAGCTACTCCATCAGGGAAAACTTTAACCACTGATCGGTATTATGCTGATTGCGAGATTGTGATTGGAGATCGAATCTTTGGCATTGATCTGATCGAGCTGACAATCTTGGGAGTCGATGTTATCATTGGCATTGATTGGTGGCACTTGTGGGATGTTTGGTGACTGCATGAGGATCGTGTGCCATGAAGGAGGCTGAATTGCCACAGGTTCTTCACGATGAGTCGTGACATGACGTGGGATTCCCCTCCAGATTTTCTGTACACGTGCTTGCACTCATAGATCATCTAGGATACCTACCGTAATTACAGTAGTAGATTAAGTCATGGCGAGGGATCGAACCCTACAAAGATGAAGAACGATTAAGAGGCTTGCCCTCGGACCTATGTAGTATGGGATGCATAGAATCCGAACAAGTGCGCATTAGTGTCATCTAATATAAATAACTGCATTAAGGACTAAGTGCACAATCACAACACGACATCAATAGGGTAGTCCCTTTAGTTGTAATGTGACAAGTTTGTGTTTGCTAAATATGGAAAATTAAGTTATACTATTTCCGGCATAGAGAGGATGGCCGTGTATAATGATCGTCGGTTGAATAAACTGACGTACCCACAGTCTTATATGCAGGTAAATGACATGTTAAAGATTAAAGAGGAATGGATGCTTAAAGACTATACCAAGTTGTTGTACATTTATTAAATTGTTGTAAATTTTACTTCTGCTGTGCAAATGAAAAGTGTAATATTGATGTAAACTCTGATGTAAAGTGAAAAGTTTAAATTTCCTTATAAAATTGTACTAAAAGAAGTGGAAAGATCCTGTAGAACATCTCGAATTCAGTGTATTTGGGATTCGGGGCGTTACAGAGTGGTATCAGAGCCACGCTTCTACGCTTTCCACACTTGTACAAATTTATAAGGAACGACACCCTAGTAGTGGACATTAGAGTGTGTGTTTGAGTCTAGAGATTTAAATGTAAGTGACTTGCATTTGTGTTGCTCTATGACTTATGGTTCTTCCTCTCTATCTCTAAGATGGCTGATCACTTCGACCCTGCTGGAGACGACGACTGGCATATCATTGAGGAAGAGTACTATCCTAGACAGGCAGATTCCGAGGACGAGTACTACCCAGGGCAAGCAGATTCTGACGGAGAAAAATGGCCTGAATCCCGAGAGATCACCCCACCTCCGGATTCATCTGATGACTCTTCTTCTGACGAAGAAGAAGAACCAGTTCCAAATAGTCTTGTGACTTCTCTTCAGATGCAGGTGGAAACCCTGCGAGAGAGAGTCGGATTATTGGAGGCTCAGCTGGCAAAGCGTAAGGACGACTATTCTGTTCTCAGTCATCGAGTATGGGAACTCGAGAAGAGGAAGAACCTGACTGATGTGCTGAAGGATGAAGTTGATGAACTACGGGAAGAACTTCGAGAAGCGAAGAGGAACCGTAGGAGTTAGACTGTTGTAGCTTCTACTATCTTTCATTCTGATGTCAAGAAATGTTTTTCAATTCGAATGTATAAAGTTTGGAATTCAATGAAATGGAAATATTGACTTGAAAGATCATGTTTCATACTTCGAATTTGATGGACCTTTTACATCAGAATATGGAATGAAAGCTGTTGTGTTGTTCGATACTGGATCCTCTCATACTTTTGTATCTCCTAAATTTGCTAAAGTATTGGGAGTTGAACCGAAGATTTTTCCAGGCAAGATCTTAGCAATAGCTACTCCATCAGGGGAAATTTTAACCACTAATCGGTATTATGCTGATTGCGAGATTGTGATTGGAGATCGAATCTTTGGCATTGATCTGATCGAGCTGACTCTCTTGGGAGTCGATGTTATCATTGGCATTGATTGGATGTCGGTGTACAGTGCAAACATCGAGTGCAAGACCAAGACGGTAACAGTGAAGGCTCCAGGTGGACCTGAAGTCACTTTCCAAGGGAAGCAGAGCTGTTCTAAGCTGGTGGCAGCTATCCACAAGGAAGAGACTCCTGTGGAAGTGCAAGGGATTCCTGTGGTTCGGGACTATCCGACTGTGTTCTTGGATGATTTTTCTGGGTTACCCCCGCATCGTGATGTAGAGTTCAGCATCGCTGTTCAACCGGAAAGTGCACCCATTTCTAAGGCACCATATAGGATGGCTCCAGTGGAACAGGATGAGGTGAAACGACTGATTGAGGAACTGTTGGAGAAAGGCTTTATTCAACCTAGTGCGTCACATTGGGGAGCACCAGTGCTTTTGGTAAAGAAGAAGGATGGATCGATGAGAATGTGTATCGATTACCGAGAGCTGAATAAGGTCACTGTTCAGAATAAGTATCCTATTCCTCGAATTGATGATTTGTTCGATCGTCTACAAGGAGCAGCTGTTTTCTCCAAAATAGATCTTCGATCAGGATATCACCAGGTTCGTGTGAAAGCTGAAGATGTGCACAAAACTGCATTTAGAACTCGACATGGGCATTACGAATTCTTAGTTATGCCATTTGGAGTGACGAATGCACCCGCAATCTTCATGGATTTGATGAACAGAGTTCTGAGGCCGTTCATTGATTCTTTCGTCGTGGTGTTTATCGACAATATTCTCGTGTACTCCAAGTCAGAGGAGGAGCACACCGAGCATCTGGCAGCAGTTTTGAAGAAGCTGGAAGAGCAGAAGTTGTATGCCAAGTTATCTAAGTGTGATTTCTGGAAATCTGAAGTGGCATTCCTAGGTCACATCATTTCTAAGGAGGGAGTGGCAACTGACCCTCAGAAGATAGAGGCAGTGAGAGATTGGGCAAGGCCTACTACAGTAAAGGAAGTCAGAAGTTTTCTTGGAATGACTGGATACTACCGGAGATTCATTCAAGGTTATGCTCAGATAGCCGTGCCGCTTACTGGACTGACCAAGAAGAATGTGAACTTCAAGTGGACTGAGTAATGTGAGGCGAGCTTTCAGGAGTTGAAAGAGAAGCTGACTACTGCACCTATTTTGGTTTTGCCTAGAGCAGGTGTTGAGTATGATGTTTATAGCGATGCTTCACATCGTGAGCTTGGTTGTGTCTTAATGCAAGAAGGAAGAGTAATCGCTTATGGGTCTAGGCAACTACGACCGCATGAGAAAAATTACCCGACTCATGATCTGGAGTTGGCTGCGATTATCTTTGAAGCAATGGAGGCACTACGTGTACGGTGAGAAGTTGAACATGTACACGGACCACAAGAGCTTGAAGTATATATATATCAGCAGAGGGATCTGAATCTGAGGCAGCGAAGATGGTTGAAAGTCCTTGAGGACATGCGACCTGAGATCAAGTATCATCCTGGGAAGGCTAATGTTGTGGCTGATGCACTTAGTCGCAAGAGCAGTTTAGCCAGTTTGATTACAACTCAGAAGCATCTGATTGAGGAATTGGACCGAGCAGGTATTGAGGTTGTCTTGCAAGGATTGGGAGCATCTTTAGCTCAGTTGAGGCTTCAGCCTACACTGAATGGAAGGATCATTGCAATTCAGGAGGTTGATGCTGATATTTTGGAGATGAAGGAGCAAGTTGGGGCTGGCAGGTTGCCCGAATTTCTAATGAGGGATGGAGTGCTGTGGTTCGGAGATAGGCTGTGTGTTCCAAATCAGGCAGACCTGAAAGAGAGTATTCTTCAGGAGGCACATGCTACTCTTTTTTCGGTACATCCTGGGAGTACTAAGATGTATAAAGACATCAAACAGCATTTCTGGTGGTCAGGTTTGAAGCGGGATGTGGCTGAATTTGTGGCGAAGTGTGAGGTTTGTCAGCAAGTCAAAGCCGAAAATCAGAGACCCGGAGGTCTATTACAGCCGTTACCTATTTCGGAATGGAAGTGGGATAACATCAGTATGGATTTCATCACGGGATTGCCTAAGAGTTCTAAAGGCAATGATGCGATTTGGGTCATAGTCGATCGACTAACCAAGTCCGCTCACTTTTTGGAGATGAAACTCACTGCTTCGATGGACAAGTTAGCTGAGTTGTATGTTGGCAAGATTGTCCGGCTTCATGGTGTTCCGTCAACTATTGTGTCTGATCGAGATGCGCGGTTTACTTCGCATTTTTGGAGGAGCCTTCAGACAGCTTTGGGGACCAAGACAGATTTCAGCACTGCTTTTCATCCGCAAACCGATGGGCAGACCGAGAGAGTCAACCGTATTCTTGAGGATATGCTTCGATGTTGTATACTAGACTTTGGAGGCAGTTGGGAAAGGCATTTACCCTTGGTAGAGTTTGCCTACAACAACAGTTTTCAGACTAGCATCGGGATGGCGCCGTACGAAGCTTTGTATGGCAGGAAGTGCAGGACTCCTGTTTGTTGGTTTGAAGTTGGGGAGCGTCAGTTGTTTGGTCCTGAGCTTGTGCAGCAAACTTCTGAGAAGATTGTTCTGATCAGGAAAAGGTTGGTAGAAGCTCAGAGCAGGCAGAAAAGCTATGCAGACAACCGGAGAAGGGACCTTGAGTTTGAGGTTGGTGACTTCGTCTTTCTGAAAGTATCACCCAGTAAAGGTGTGGTTCGATTTGGCAAAGGCGGGAAATTAGCCCCGAGGTTTATAGGCCCGTACAAGATATTGAAAAGGATCGGAAAAACTGCTTACCGACTTGAATTACCGGAAGAGTTATCTCAGGTGCACAATGTCTTCCATGTGTCTATGCTGAGAGGTTATATTTCAGATCCGAGTCATCATTTGCCAGAAGTGCCGGAAGGTTTGCAGTTGGATCTGAATTACATCGAGTCTCCTGTCGAGATTGTTGATCGTCGAGAGAAAGTCTTGAGGAATAAGACGATACCGATGGTCAAGGTAGTCTGGAGAAACCATTTGGTTGAAGAGGCTACTTGGTAGTCTGAGGAGAGGATGTTGAAGGACTATCCTGAGCTTTTTGCTTGATTGTATCTTTGTATCTTTTTGTTCTTGTATGAGTGTTGTATTTTTATTTCTCTCACTCTTGACTATAGTTCCGGGGACGGAACTATTCTAAGGAGGGAGTGTTGTAATGCCCTGATTTTTCAATTAATGAAAAATTATTTTATTTTGCACGTAGTGTGCACGTGCAATATTTTGGTTGAATTAAATCTTATAATTATTTTTATTGTGATGTGTATAAATATTTAAGTATGTGTTTTCAAATTATTTTATACAAAAGCTTTTTCTTTAAATAGATAGAAAGCCTTATTTTAAAGCCTTTTTCTTAAAGCCCAAAATGTAATTTATTTATTTTATTTTAAAATAACTATTTTGGCCCATAAACTAAAGCCCATGGACTATATTTTTTCACAACTTGTCATGTAGAATACAATTTAAAAGATTACTTTTTTTATACAAAAATTTAATGCACAAATTTTGGTCCTAGTGGAATGCACGTGCACTACACGTACACGTGCAAAGTGCACAGATGCTTAGGCCGGGTATGCTTCTTTTTGGAGGGAGATTCAAAAATTGTAATGGTGATCATGGTGGTGGTTACTTAGATGTGGGTAGTTATTGCAACTCCTACTCTCATCCTAGCCCTCCATCCTACAACCAACCAACTAATCCTAGCCCTCCATTCTATGTGTTTTTTAGTATAAATACCCCCTCCCATGGCTAGTTATTTTGTGCTTAATATTCCCTTCCAAATCTATAGTCTAATGGCATTATCTAGTAGTAGTTGTGAGATTGAGTTGTGAGTGGGATTGTGCTTACATTTTTCCAAGGAGGAGAGGCCGGCTATTCCAAGGAGAGGAGCTCGGGTTGGTGCTTGTGGAGCTTGTGTGCGCATCGTCTAGGAGGAGGTGCATCTCGTTGCAAGGACTTTTATTGCAAATTGTGTTGTCTCTCCATACAAGGTGGGTTAATTTTCCTTATTTCTAATTAGGAACTATGCTAGTATTATATTGAGTAATGATGCATGAAAAATACTAATAAGAATGCACATTTAATTGAAAAGATGATCACTATGTGAGTGATTGGTTGATATGCAAAATTATGTGTGATGCTATTAGTAAAATTCAAGATTTGTGTGCAATATGGTTATAAATTGTGTGAAGAAATCTTTGTTGGTAGCATGATAAATTATGTGCAAAAGATTAGTTTATTGATTATGTCGCTTTATATGCTAAATTGGACATTTTGTTATGACGTAGTAATGAATAAATTAACATGAAAATTTTATGGTTGGAAAATGAATAAGAGTAGAGAATTGTTATAGAGATTGATGAAATTATAATGTCAAAAAAAAATGCATTAGCAATATGTCACATTAACCAAATTGTATGGTAGAAATGTGTTATTCATGGAGAAAATTATGTTTAATTATTTAAGAGTTTATTTTCATCTACTGGAATAAAATTTATGATGGAAGAAGATTTAATTCGGATTTTTATAGTATATTAGTAAGAACTTGTGATATGCAATTTTGATGAACGCCGAAATATTCTAAATAACAGAGACTGTGGATTAAATAAAGTTAAAATCATACTGGTGACAACCTGAGTACATAGCTCAAGTGGTCATGTTGTGCGGTTGGGCTTCCCGGGGTGACTGGTTCGAACCCCTGTGGCATACTTTTGTTTACATTTTTTTAAAAACATTAGAATCAGCGACAGAGAGTAATAAATACTCTCTGCCTTCTCCTTATATCGCCAGCGGCAATTGGCCTAGTGGTTGTGGCTTTCAGTTGTTTCCCTGTGGTGCTGGGTTCGATTCTTGCTGTCGGCAAGAATGAAAAATCATTTTTTTGGGGGTTTTAAGTGTCCAAAAATTATGAAAAAAATATGGTTATCCTAAAAATGTAAGGGACTTTATAAAAATGATTTGGGGATTATTTGAATGAAATAAACTATGGTTTGGAGATAAAATGCATAAATAGAACTATGGTTCTATATGTTTATTGATGTGAAATTATAACTTACAAGAATAAGTTGAAATGAATGATTAGAAGATGATTTGGCAAAAAAAAACTTTGTTGTGTGACATAATGCAATTTATTCTCATTTGAGAATGATGTGGAACAATATGAAGTGTGTATATTTGTTAGTGATGTGAAATTTGATATGATGTGATAATTGATAAAGTATATGAAATTCATGTACAGTTATGGACTATATGAACAAATTAGAAATCATGAATTGAAAAGAGAATATACATGTGAGTATGATAACTCAACATGGGGAATTTATGAGTTGGAAATTGTGAAATGAAAATTGAAATAAAAGAGTAGCTAAGTCTCCCCCGGCATTTGGAAATGAAATCAAATGAAATGAAATCAGACCAAGGTTGGTCATGTTGAAATGAATGAATAAGTCCGGTTTAGTGGAGAGGCTAACTCTAGAGATTTGATTTTTGTTCATGATTTTGATATAAAACTAAGGATTAGTACATAGTGGAGACGTGATGAAAGTAGGAGAAAAACACGAGTGAGGGCCATCGGATTTGCGGCGGAGAGTATTTCACAGGTTCTTCACGATGAGTCGTGACATGACGTGGATACGGCTCCAGGGTACCGTGGCGGCGGAGAGTATTTCACAGGTTCTTCACGATGCGTCGTGACATGACGTGGATACTGCTCCAGGGTACCGTCCCGGTGGTGACACTTGTGGGATGTTTGGTGATTGCATGAGGATCGTGTGCCATGAAGGAGGCTGAATTGCCACAGGTTCTTCACGATGAGTCGTGACATGACGTGGGATTCCCCTCCATGTTTTATGTACACGTGCTTGCACTCATAGATCATCTAGGATACCTACCGTAATTACAGTAGTAGATTAAGTCATGGCGAGGGATCGAACCCTACAAAGATGAAGAACGATTAAGAGGCTTGCCCTCGAACCTATGTAGTATGGGATGCATAGAATCCGAACAAGTGCGCATTAGTGTCATCTAATATAAATAACTGCATTAAGAACTAAGTGCACAATCACAACACGACATCAATAGGGTAGTCCATTTAGTTGTAATGTGACAAGTTTGTGTTTGCTAAATATGGAAAATTAAGTTATACTATTTCCGACATAAAGAGGATGGCCGTGTATAATGATCGTCGGTTGAATAAACTGACGTACCCACAGTCTTATATGCAGGTAAATGACATGTTAAAGATTAAAGAGGAATAGATGCTTAAAGACTATACCATGTTGTTGTACATTTATTAAATTGTTGTAAATTTTACTTCCGCTGTGCAAATGAAAAGTGTAATATTGATGTAAACTCTGATGTAAAGTGAAAAGTTTAAATTTTCTTGTAAAATTGTACTAAAAGAAGCGGAAAGATCCTGTAGAACATCTCGAATTCAGTGTATTTGGGATTCGGGGCGTTCAGTAGCTTCCTCAAGATAAGTCACCTCGGCGCTCTGTGCCGACCCTCTAAGCCTCGACGTTCGGCAGTGATCTCAAGCACAGGGGTAGCTTCCTCATGCTATGGCAACTGAGCTCGATGCTCCGAGCCAACTCCCTAAGCCTCAACGTTCGGCAATGATCTCGAGCACAGGGGTAGCTTCCTCAAGCTATGGCAACTGAGCTCGACGAGCTGACCCCCTAAGCATCGATGCTCGGCAGTAATCTCGAACACAGAGTTAGCTTTCTCAAAGCTGGCAACTGAGCTTGACACTCTATGTCAACCCCCTAAGCCTCGATGCTTGGAAGTGGTCTCGAGCATTGGGGTAGCTTTCTCAAAGCTAAGTCGCTTGAACTCGACGCTCTGTGTCGACCCCCTAAGCCTCGATGCTCAGCAGTGATCTCAAGCATAGGGATAGCTTTCTCAAAGCTAAGTCGCCTGAGCTCAACGCTCTGTGCCGATCCCCTAAGCCTCGACGTTCGGCAGTGATCTCGAGCACAGGGGTAGCTTCCTCAAGCTATGGCAACTGAGCTCGATGCTCCGATCCGACGCCTTAAGCCTCGACGTTCGGCGGTGATCTCGAGCACAGGGGTAGCTTCCTCAAGCTAACTCGCCCGAGCTCGACTCTCTGTGCCGACTCCCTAAGCTTCAACGTTCGACATTGATCTCGAACACAGGGGTAGCTTCCTCAAGCTATGGCAACTGAGCTCGATGCTCCGAGCCGACCCCCTAAGCCTCGATGTTCAGCAGTGATCTCGAGCACAGGGGTAGCTTCCTCAAGCTATGGCAACTGAGCTCGATGCTCCGAACTGACCCCCTAAGCCTCGACGTTCGGTAGTGATCTCAAGCACAGGGGAAGCTTCTTCAAGCTATGACGTTCGACAGTGATCTCGAGCACAGGGGAAGCTTCCTCAAGCTATGGCAACTGAGCTCGACGCTCCGAGTCGACCCCTTGAGCCTCGATGCTCAACGAAATCACCAGTGCTTGGTCGTCGGCACGCGGCAGTAGTACCTCGTGCTCGGCCGCCAGGACTCGGACCGGCTCGGTGCCGACCCTAAAACCCTGCCAAAAAACCTTTTTTCGCTTTTTCCCATAGAGCCAGACGACTACTCCACAACTGGTTTTACACAGCCCTACAGAAGTGGGGGCTTGTGATGTGGAATAGATGGTGTGGCGCAATCAGGACCCTCAGATCTCCTCAGATCCCGCTTTCCTATGATCATCAGGGCTAACAAACTCAGCGGGCCCCACCCGGCTCAGGCTCATGGGCAAACAGGTCCAACCCGGCCCGCTAGGACCTCAGACCCATTTTTCCTGGCCTATAAATACCAGATCCCCTCCTCACTTTAGAAGATAATAAACTTTTTCCCACCTGAACCCTAGTCACTGTTGCTTTCTCAGTGACTGACTAGATCGTCGGAGGGCCTGTCGCCGGGACTTCTTCCGGTGTTTCTAGGCAGTGTGCAAGTACAAAAGACCGAGCCGAGCTACTGAGATCCGAGCCAAGCTACTAGATCCGAGCCGAGCACCTAGCCTCCACCTCTTTCCTGCTACCCTGAGCTGGTCCTACATCTTAGGATCGGATCGATTCCAGTACCACATCTTCCGCTACACAAATTACAAGAACTCATATCTGTTGCCCCCACACCCAAAAACAAGCAGCATCAATACCCATTTGAACGGAACCCATTGCAATGGATCATTGCTCTCTTTATATATAAGACGTTGACTTTGACAATTTTTTAAGTTTTAACACTTTTTGAAAAATAGCAAACACCATCAAATAATATCTTTTATTTGTAAATGATCAGATAATAGGCTTTTTGTGCACAGGTCATCAAGAAATTTGCTCTATATTCCAAATTGCTAATTACTAAAATATCCCTAACTGTATAATGACTCATCGTATCTTCTTCCTTACCTAATCTTTATTCACATGAATGTCAGAGTAAAGATGTATAGAGACAAAGAAGTGGTGGATGAAGGTAGACCAAACAGTAGTTAGTAGTTTGGTGGTTTGGAAGTTGTGCGCGAAGGAGAGAAAAGCTTGGGGGTGATAAAGGAGGAAAGGGCATTGGGTAAAACGGTCAAATTAGTTTAGAAGTTAAAAAAGAAAGGGATAATTTAGCAAATGCCCCCATTCAAAATGTGTAAATTAGCATATATCCCCACTATTTTTAAAAACTAAGAAATACCCCTAGTTTGGATGGAATGGTTAAAATTCCGTTAAGTTAACTTACATGCATCACATGTAACACAGTAAAATGACCAAAATACTCCCAATAAAATTATTTTAGCAAATACCCCTATTCAAAATCTAAAAACTAGCATATACTCCCACTATTTTTAAAAAAGGGATATTTTAGCAAATGCCTCCGTTCAAAATATGGAAACTAGCATATACCCCCACTATTTTTAAAAACTAAGAAATTCCCTTAGTTTGGACAGAATCGTTAAAATTCTGTTAAGTTAACTTACGTGCATCACACGTGACACAGTAAAATGACCGAAATACCCACTACATAAAGTAAGGGTTTCTTGAAGCAAATTTGAAAAGAGAATGAACCGTCTCCTTTCCGCTTTGCAAGTCCGTATAATTTTTTTTCTGATGGTCATCTACCCCACCTTGTTATATTAGGGTTTTTAAAGAAGAAATACCCCAACCCTAATCAGTCATTGACTCATTGTAAGCATCTTCTCCACCTTGTTATATTAGGGCTTTTGATAGATTATGTTTGTTTGATCGTTTCAACTTGATCAATTTTGTGATGTTTTTTTTCTGAATTCTTTTTTAAGGAAAATTGGTTGTAGGAAGAGCCATGAATTCGAGAAGGTTCGCATCTGAATCTTTGTTCTATTATTTTGTTTATATTTTTATTATTCGGATGCGAACCTTCAAAAATTCATGGCTCTTCCTATAACCGATTTTCCTTAAAAAAGAATTCAAAAAAAAAAACATCACAAAATTGATCAAGTTGAAACGATCAAACAAACATAATCTATCAAAAACCCTAATATAACAAGGTGGAGAAGATGCTTACAATGAGTTAATGACTGATTAGGGTTGGGGTATTTCTTCTTTAAAAACCCTAATATAACAAGGTGGGGTAGATGGCCATCGGAGAAAAAATCATATGGATCTGCAAAGCGGAAAGGAGACGGTTCATTCTCTTTTCAGATTTGCTTCAAGAAACCCTTACTTTATGTAATGGGTATTTTGGTTATTTTACCGTGTCACGTGTGATGCACGTAAGTTAACTTAACGGAATTTTAACGATTCCGTCCAAACGAAGGGTATTTCTTAGTTTTTAAAAATAGTGGGGGTATATGCTAGTTTCCATATTTTGAACGGGGGCATTTGCTAAAATATCCCATTTTTTTAAATAGTGGGGGTATATGCTAGTTTTTAGATTCTGAATAGGGGTATTTGCTAAAATAAATTTATTGGGGGTATTTTGGTCATTTTACTATGTTACATATGATGCACGTAAGTTAACTTAACGGAATTTTAATCATTCCATCCAAACTAGGGGTATTTCTTAGTTTTTAAAAATAGTGGGGGTATATGCTAGATTTCACATTTTGAATGGGGGCATTTGCTAAATTATCCCAAAAAGAAATGGTATATTCCACTGTTTTGATTGATGATAAGACGGGCGACTATTTTTAAATAAACCCCGCATTGTCATTGGTGTTTATACAATTAATAACTAGTGTTGGAGTGTGCTCCTCCAAGATCCTGGGTTCGAATCCTGGGCATGATGGCCAGTGGCCGTTGGCAAAAAAAAGCCTTCGCAAAACCTAGCTCACGGGACTGGGAGTAGTCTGAACCATAGAGGGGGATGGATACCCAGTTAAATCAAAAAAAAAAAAAAAAAAAACTAGTGTTACCCTGTACAAATTGCACAGACTAAAATATTTTTAACATACTTGTAAAATTATATGGAACTTAAACAATACAATAATGATATGCACTGTCTTTTTTTTCAGTTTATCTTATTTAGTAACATGTGCTACTCTTGTCTAGAAAACCCAAATAATAAAATTTTTATCTTTTTTGGTTATATTCTTTGTAACCACTAAGGAAGATTTCATTAGTTCATATTATTTTATTATCATGTACATGCACAATAACTTTAATTCTTAAACAAAAACATAAAAGTCATTAAAGATGAAGGTGACCCATTCAACACCGACACAACACTAAGGCATAGTTAAACCCTAGATACCTAAATTTAGAGATGTCCCTTAACTATTTCGATCATAATATAATTAAAAGATGACAAAATCTACAAATTAACAAATTAACATTTTTAAATCAACCAACATCATTCTATATTTCTATAGCAAAGAAAAAAAAAGTCGAATAATTACCGAAGTTGAGCTTACAATGCAGTAATAGGTGGGGATGTGGCTCTTCTTGGACTACTCCATGATGTACTCTACTATCTCATTCTCCACAGTGTGCTTCTCAACTGCCTTCTCTCTCAAATCACGCCTTCCATCTTAAACCATTCCCTCTCAAATAAAGCATAATCAACATCAGAAGGTGAGTGGTTGTTTTTATTATTATTTTATTTTATTTATTTTATTTTGTAAATTGACTGCACGTGTTAGTACATGTTCGTTTCTTCTTCTTTTTTTCTCATGTGGTAGCACGTGCTAGTTTTCTACTTTTCCTCTCCTTGCTCTATTTTAATAGAGGAATGACTCTCTCTCCTAGTATGCATAATTTTCAAAAATAATTAAATTTAACAGTATTTGATCGGACGATTATATATATCGTCATAGTTTATCAAGTAAGAATCTAGCACAGTAATTATACCATAGATCAATGTTAAGTAGAAAAGTTACTGAGATTGCAGCAAAATAAAGCAACTTTAATCAAAATTGAAGTAAAACAGTAAAGCAACTTTAATAAAGATATATGTTTCCTTTTCGGAAAGCCCTCAATAAACTTTGGTGAAGTGTTAATGCTAGCCAGAAAAAAGTATAAACATATGTATTGTTGTGAGCTTAAGAGACTTACTCAATCCTTTTAATACAATGTGCATGATGAAGCAGCCCCTTTCTACACGCCTACATAATGGCAATAGTTGCTCGCCATAAAACTGGAGCATGAATCAAAAGATATAGTATAGGACAAAGTTCATCAACATTGAGAAACCACTACAGAGGAAACCATCGAACACAAAAAACGTAATTGCTAAGTAGTAGAGTTTTACCTTCTATATTCACATTCGTCAACCATCCAAAATCCGTTGGCAAGACAACACCTGAAAGAAGGTAATTTGAATGACTAAATTGAATCAAAATAATGCCAAATAATTAAAGGTCTTTTGAGTATTTTCACAAATACCTCGTGTGCAC
The DNA here is from genome assembly GCA_017893485.1 of Hemerocallis citrina. NCBI lineage: Eukaryota > Viridiplantae > Streptophyta > Magnoliopsida > Asparagales > Asphodelaceae > Hemerocallis > Hemerocallis citrina. The sequence goes on along the minus strand of CM030359.1, from coordinate 332,783,812 downwards.
CACAAATGCGAAAATAATTGTAATCAAGATAATCCCGAACCCAAATTTGAACCTTCCCACATCTATAAGCATCTTACTAAACCCTATGTTTCGAAGATTGGTGTATAAATCTCTAATTAAATTCAAAATTAAAACTCATCCACTTGAGTTCCATATGCCCCCACCACACAGCAGGCTCCTACAACTAACATATTTCAGTTCATTCATATATTTTATCAAACATGGTGAGCACATTATATTATATCTTAAGCTAATAGGACTATCCCCTCCCTCCTTTCTCTATTTTGAAATAGAGAAATGAGAGCAAAAGTAGGAGTTCAAACTTATCTTACCACGTGCAGACCACACCTTCAACTTAATAAAACAAAATTAAAAAATATACAAAATACAAAAAACTCTTCCTCTCCCCAAATCCCCTCAACCCATCCTCGCCCAAAACCCACCCGTCACCGTTCGCCATTTGCAAATCCGCCCCAATCCAAATCGTCGCCGTTCGCTGTCCACCAGTCAATCCAAATACAAGTTGTCCCCATTCGCATATCCTCGCCGTCGTCCCTAGCCCAAAACTCAACCGTAATCGTTCGCCATTCGCCAGTCCGCCCAAATCCAAGCAGTAGCCGTACACCATACCCAAAATCCTCACCGAGATTAAGGTATTCAGGAAGTTGTAAGATCCTCTCTTATTTTGGATTATATATTTATTATTTTTTAGAATATTAAGAATATGAGATTAATGTATTGATCAAGTTGTAACATCCTCTCTTATTTTGGATTGTATATATTGTATAAATATTTGCTAAAGAGATGAAAATATTTGATGAATCTAAGAGTAATGTCTAAAGATCCTTGGTTTATTATGTGCGGTTTCATCTTTCCATATTAAATTCTTCAATCTTATCTCTATAGTATAGGACAAAGTTCATCAACATTGAGAAACCACTACAGAGGAAACCATCGAACACAAAAAACGTAATTGCTAAGTAGTAGAGTTTTACCTTCTATATTCACATTCGTCAACCATCCAAAATCTGTTGGCAAGACAACACCTGAAAGAAGGTAATTTGAATGACTAAATTGAATCAAAATAATGCCAAATAATTAAAGGTCTTTTGAGTATTTTCACAAATACCTCGTGTGCACCACAAATGCGAAAATAATTGTAATCAAGATAATCCCGAACCCAAATTTGAACCTTCCCACATCTATAAGCATCTTACTAAACCCTATGTTTCGAAGATTGGTGTATAAATCTCTAATTAAATTCAAAATTAAAACTCATCCACTTGAGTTCCATATGCCCCCACCACACAGCAGGCTCCTACAACTAACATATTTCAGTTCATTCATATATTTTATCAAACATGGTGAGCACATATAGTAAATAGAGATAAGATTGAAGAATTTAATATGGAAAGATGAAACCGCACATAATAAACCAAGGATCTTTAGACATTACTCTTAGATTCATCAAATATTTTCATCTCTTTAGCAAATAATTATACAATATATACAATCCAAAATAAGAGAGGATGGTACAACTTGATCAATACATTAATCTCATATTCTTAATATTCTAAAAAATAATAAATATATAATTCAAAATAAGAGAGGATCTTACAACTTCCTGAATACCTTAATCTCGGCGAGGATTTTGGGTATGGTGTACGGCTACTGCTTGGATTTGGGCGGGCTGGCGAATGGCGAACGATTACGGTTGAGTTTTGGGCTAGGGACGACGGCGAGGATATGCGAATGGGGACAACTTGTATTTGGATTGACTGGTGGACAGCGAACGCCGACGATTTGGATTGGGGCGGATTTGCGAATGGCGAACGGTGACGGGCGGGTTTTGGGCGAGGATGGGTTGAGGGGATTTGGGGAGAGGAAGAGTTTTTTGTATTTTGTATATTTTTTAATTTTGTTTTATTAAGTTGAAGGTGTGGTCTGCACATGGTAAGATAAGTTTGAACTCCTACTTTTGCTCTCATTTCTCTATTTCAAAATAGAGAAAGGAGGGAGGGGATAGTCCTATTAGCTTAAGATATAATATAATTTGTGTAGGAGTAATCTACAATTTAAAAATTAGTTAGGGACCTGAGCAAAAAATCCTTTAAATTGTTAAAGCATCTCCACTCCAACCATGCTAGCCATTTTGGCTCGCTGAAATAGGCAAAATTGATAACAATTAGATAATTTAGCTAGCGAAAAAAAACTATACTCCAACCATACTATCTATTTTGGCTTGCAATAACTATTATTAGTTTTATTTACTAATATATTAAAGCCCTAAAAATATCAAGCAATTGAAACAATTAAAGGCCAAAATTAAAAAAACAGACCCAATTTTTAAAGAAAAAAAAAACTGAGATCGGGAGGGGATTTTATTTATTATAAATAGGTATATCGTATGATATCACATAGATCCAGCAATGTTTAGGATAGATCCAATGGTTCCTTTTTCATTTCTATAGCATATCTTTATTTGTTTAGAAGAATATATTTTCAGGAAAAAGAAACAGCCCCCGATCTCACTTTTTTTCCCTTTCGCGATCTTAGTTCGGGATCTCGTTTTTTTTTGTGATCTCATTTTTTTTGTTCGTGAGTTTTTCTTTTTCGCGATCTCACTTCGTGAGTTAATTTTGTTGTGATTTTTTATTTTATTTTCTTGGTTTTGAGAGGAGGAAAGAACGGAAGAGAATTTTAGTGAGCGATATAAATTCGCTCGATCTAGCGAGTGAATCTGAGAAATTTATTTTGACTAGTGGTTTGACAAGTCCCGTTAGAGTATATTTTTGTCTCTAAATTAACTATTTTGACTAAAATTGAGGAATGGCTAGCATGGTGGGAGATGGTCTCAGTATGCTTAAAATAGTAAATTTGATATAAATTTTTGTTAACAACATCTGCTGTTAAGTGCAAATCAATCCAAGGAATGGTTTGAAAACGGGAGCATCTCCTATATTGCACGAGAGACTAAGCTCTTAAGTCTTAAAGAGTTTCGTTTTTCTTTCTCTTTTCCTTTTGTTTTTTCCTTTCTGAAAGGTAGGGATGGCAACTGGGCCGGGTCAACCGGTGACCCACCCGTGACCCGCCCATTGAACTCGGCCCGATTAAGAGTTTGGCTAGTTCGGGTCGAACCCGTGTACAGTAACGGTTCGACCCGAATCGAAGAAAATGCGAATCCAGCCCGCCTAACTCGGCCCGCGAACCCGTTAAAAACTACCCAACCCGCCGCAAAGCCGCGGGTCGACCCGCGGGTTAAGACCCGTTGGACCCGTACGGGTCGAACATTCGACCCGTTATGGGTCGACCGTTGGCCCGCGGGTCGGAGACCCGTTGGGTCACTGTGCAACAGAGCCCAATAACGGCTCTTTTAGCCTTTTTTTGGTTTTTTTGTTTTTTTGGATTTTTTTAAAACATTTGTAGCCTATAAATACCCCCAAAAACCTCCTAAAAAAATCACACCTTACTCTCCTACTCTCTCTACTATTATACATCATTTCTAAGGAATTTTTCAACAATTGAAGTATTCAACAAGAAAGTCTACAGCAAGGCATATACACGATCAATTTTCGATCGTATCGAAATCATAATTCAACGTCTTCAACTCTCGTCAATTCTCCTTCAAGCTCTCCTCAACTCTTCAATTGCGGAATCGGCGAAGCGCTTCTTTCTTGTTCTACTTCTATTCTTATTTTCACGGTTTATTTTACATACGCATATTCCACGGTGAATGGTATAAAAATTTAATACCTCTCTTGTTATATTTTTTTTTTGCGTTGTAGTTAAAATTATTGTTGGTTTTTTGATCTTCTCTATCTCAACCCTCTTGTTTTTTAGATTTTTTTTATAATTCACTGTTCCTATATTGTGTATTTTTTTTTTACATAGATTAGTACACTACTACATTATGTCTAGATCACGCGGTAACGGTCGTAGCGGGCAAGATTCCTCCTCCTCTTCCCGTAGGCCACCAATTGTCCCAACTAGTGAGCCCACCCAAGAGTACCATGATCCTCCTACCCAACAATGGGGTGGACACGACGAGGTTGTAGGTGACATACAATTAGAAGAAGAAGAATAATAACAACAACCAACCGAAACCACACAACCCCGTAGTAGTAAGAAAAGTAGAGAAGAAACTAGTGATTGACATAAGTTTTACGATTATATCCCGGACGAACATACTCCGGGTATAGGTTTGAAAGTTTGTAAAATATGTGGTAAAACATACAAATTCAAGAGGGGTGACGGCACCGGTACAATTAGTAGACACATCCAATATAACCATAAAGACCTTCTTGCTGACCTACAAGGCCAACAAAAAATCAACCTTAGGACCGGTCTAGTTGATAGCCACTCTTATGATCCCGATCTTGTTCGTCGGGAAATGGCCCGATTAGTCATAAAGGAAGAGTTACCATTTTCCTATCCCGATAGTAGGGACTTGGAAAATTTTAACCAAACAGCCTTAAACCCTCATTTTAGAAGAATTCCGAGAAATACTTGCAAATCGGATTGTTTTAAAATGTACATCGAAATGAAGGACGCTTTGATTGCAATTTTATGGAGTTTAACTTGTAGAGTTAGTTGAACTTCGGATTGTTGGACGGGTGTCAACAATATTCCAATGATGGGAATAACCTGTCATTGGATTGACAATAATTGGATTCTTCAAAAAAGAATCATATCACTTGCGGCGTTACCGTATCCCCATAGTGGCGCTGAAATAGCAAATCGTATTATAGAAATTTGTGATGTTTTTCATATTCGCGATAAAATTATGTATATTAGTTTTGATAATGTATCTAACAACAATTTAGCAATTACTACTTTAAAATTCGTATTAAACTCTCCATCTGACAATATTTTTCATGTTAGATGTGCATGTCATATTATAAATTTATGTGTTTAAGATGCATTAAAAATAGCCGATCCATATATAGTTAAAATTAGAAATTGTGTACATTTCATTGCATTAAGTCCAAGCATATTACAAGAATGGAAAGCTTGGTATAGGCTTAAAAACGTACCTTTTAGAAGATTTCCAAAGGATGTTAGACACCGATGGAATTCTACTTTTGATTTACTACATGTTGTTACCGAATATAAAGCAGTTGTAAATGATTTTTGTATCGCCAAAAATATGCACAATTTTGTAATGACTCCTACTGATTGGTTTTATGCCGAATTTTTGTTGAAATTTTTAGGACCTTTTAAAACAGTAACTTTAAAATTTTCAAAATCATATGAATCTATTTCTAGTAGCATTTTTATTTCATTAGTTAGCATGATGCAAATATTTAACGAAATTTTAAATGATGCTTTTGTTGGTGAGATTGTAAAACATGCATACCAAAAATTTTTGAAGTATTATTTTTCTCCTCCTATATTGATTTTTGTTGCTACCGTTATGAATCTTCGTATCAAATTAGAAGGTACAAAGAGTTTGATTGAAATATTTTTTGCATTGCTTGAGGAAAATGTAGAATTAGTAATTGATTGTGCTACTTTTTTAGTTCAGTTTGAATCTACATTAAATAACTTGTATGATTATTATGATAGACATTTTGCTTCTAGTAGTATAACTTCTGTAGTTAGTTTTTCTTCTGGTACTTCTAAAGGTAAGGGTAAAAGTAAATTTGATGATAGAACATTTAATTTACTTGAACAAATTCAATCGAAAAAACCTAGGACTAATCAACCAAATGAATGAAATTGGTATAACCAACAAGATTCTGAGCCTTCTACTTCTCCACTAGATATTTTACAATGGTGGAAAGACCATGAACACACTTTTAGTATTATTTCAATTATGGCTAAAGATTTACTAACTTCTCCTATCTCTACAGTTGCTTCTCCTATCTCTGCAGTTGCTTCTGAGAGTGTATTTTCTTCAAGTGACAAGGTTCTAACTGATTACAGGAATCGCTTGAAGCTCGACTCGTTAGAGATGCTCGTTTGCACAAAAGACTGGCTGAAGGCTGAAGATAGGACACAAGGGAAAGCACTATCAACGTCTACAAATGGGAGCAACTCGCCAGAATAACAACAACAACAACAACAACAACAACAACAACAACAATAGCTTTGCTTGTAATAGCAACTCGACCGACACGTTAGAAATTGTATTATATTTTTGCTTGTTATGTTAAATTAGAAAAATTTGAGTCAATTAAATTTTTATATAAGAAATATGTTAGTGTATAAAACATATTTGTGAATTGAATTCTTCATTTCATTAGAAATTGTGAAAATTGTATAACTTAAATTCATATGAATAATATTTCAAAATTTTTTGCCAATTTCACTCTTTCAATCTTATTATTATTACGATTTTTAATGTTTATTAGTATTATTAGTTACTTATTATTATTATTATTATTATTATTATTATTATTTTAAGCTAAAAATATTTATAAAAAAAACCTACCTATCTAAACGGGCCAACCCGCGGGTCGACCCGACCCGACCCGGGTTGAACCCTAAAGGGTTCACGGGTTGGGCGGGTCGCCTAAATCAAGTTTGGACCTAGCCCGGCCCGGCCCGGCTAAGTCGCCAAACCGGCCCGAGCCCGCCCATGTCACGGGCCAACCCGGGCGGGTTAGGCCCGGCCCGGCCCGAACCGTTCGACCCATTCGCCATCCCTACAGAAAGGTCCTTTTCAAGTACTATCAAGAATTAAGCTCTTGAGAGTCCTCGAGATTTATTTTATTAAATGGTAGCTTAGTTGGACCGTGAGCTTTGTGGGTAATGGAACCTTTATGTATGGCTTGTATAGATTTCTCTAAGACTTAATCCTAGAGAACCTCTTGCAACGAGATAAGATAAATGTCTTTATCTCAAAACTATTCATTCATCTCAAAAATGAAAATGAGATAAATAACTTTAAACTCTATCTTAAAATTGATGAGTTTAAACTATTGATGCGGTTTGTTTTTGGTGGGGTGACTGCACCAGGTGTGAGTTCTTCTCGATTTGTATTTTTGCGGAAGCTTCGGTACGGATGGTACGCCCGACCCTCAGCCGAGGGAACGGCTCGAGAGTAGAAGGGAGTGAGGTGGAGATCGGATGCTCTGCCCGAATCTGGAGGCTCGGCTCGGATCTGGAGGCTCGGATCTAGAGGTCTCGTGTACCTGCACTCGGTCTAGAAATACCGGGGTTGGTCCCGGTGGCAGACCCTCCGATGATCTAATCAGTCACTGAAGAGTAACAGTAACTAGGATTTTAGAGGGGAGATGTTGAATATTGATTACCTTGTGAAGGGATAGAGGGCCTGGTATTTATAGGCAGCCCTAACCAGGTTGAGACCCGTTTGGGACCGGGTCTGGACCCGGTTACCCGTGGGTCTGACGTGGCGGAAGTCCAGGCGGTTTAAGGCTGACTTGGCAGAAAACCAAGTGGTTTTCGTGCTGACGTGGCAGATTTGATGATTGGGGTGAGCGCCTTTCGAGGGGATCCTGTGGCGCAGGAGGGGTCACGTCATTTGACCCATATCAACTATATCTCAAGACTGGTGACTTTAAACATGTAACGGCCACCCACCATTACAAAGCCATTTCTTTTCCCCTTAGTTTGTCCATGTTGGAATTGTGACGTCAACAAACACCCGGTATCATAGCGAAACTAAATAGAGCTATGAGGAAGTCGAAGTAGATAAGACAAATCAATTGACCAAGCAAGTAGATCAACCAATCTAACACAAACACAACAAGAATTTATCCCGGTAAGTTTTCGCTTACTGGAGAAAATATAGGGAGATCTAATATTCAACTAGAAGAGATTATAATGAGTTAATGATTCACTCAATATAAGGAATTAAACTCACTCACCAAGAACTATCTCTCTCCCAAGCCTCTCTTTGCAATGGAGAAAATATCGATAAAGTACTCTTCACTCGTATTTGGGTAGTTTACAATATATATAGAAGAACAAAGAGAATCCTAGGTTTAATCATGATTCTCAGTAGTCTGATATAACCTGTAGAAGAAGTAACTGAATAGAAGCCGTACGATCTGACTTGGAGTTGAAGATTGGGCTGAAACGATCTAACAAATCGAGGCCCAGAAAATATACAGCGCCGCGGGCGGTCGGCCGTCTAAAAAAACCAGTCGACCGTCCTCCTCTCGGCCAAACCCTGTACAGCTGGGGTCAGGTGTGCGGTCGGGGTGCGATCGACCTGGGGGACAGTCGACTGCAACTCTGCCTGCACCTTACTGCTGTTGTTTTCCCTTCTACTCTCTTCGACGCTTCGACCTCCTTGCGAGTTTAGTTCAAAATTTTCAATAAAGACTCGTCGCTCCCAATGGCGAGGACATTTATACTAGACTCGCTGTTGAGAACAGCGAGGATGTATGAAATTTCATAGAGAATGAAACATTCTATTGGACTTAGTGAATTTTTCGAAAAAAACTCTATAAAATATTTTTTAACTAAACTCGTTGGTTCCAACAGCGAGTCTAGTGAAAATGTCCTCGCCGTTGGGAATAACGAGTTTTCATTGAAAAATGTGAACTAAACTCGCTGTTCCCAACAGCGAGTCTAGTATAAATGTTCTCGCCATTCGGAACAGCAAGTCTTTATTGAAATTTTTTAAACTGAACTCGTCATTGGGAACGGCGAGTTTCTCAAAAAATTAGCACTAAACTCGTCTTGTCCCAACGGCGAGCATGAAACAACTAAACTCGTCATTGAGAATGGTGAGTAAACTCGTCATTGAGAATGACGAGTTTAGTTGTTGAGTGCACAAACGCAAATATTTTGACAACTGTCCTATATGTGCAAACATTTTCAAAAAGTAGCATATAATAAAAAAATTCAAGATGTGATCAAGCGTTTTTTAACGAAGAAGATCCACTTGAAAGATAATAATATATTTATTATGCATAAAAAGTGGTTAGGTTAGAAGATAGAGAAAAACTCTAGTATGCAAAATTATAGGAAGGGGTTGTTTGGTAGTATGCAAACCACAATTGCATGATAATTAAAAAATTTCTTCCAAAAATTCTTAACACAATTATCATAATATCCTATACTATTTCCTCTGTGAATCACTATTTCTCTCCAAAACTTATACGATATTTTCTAATTATATTAAAACCTCTAATATTATATTGGAAGAAGATCTTAGTGTTATTTGTAAATAAATATTTTATCAATCTACCAGTCCGTGTAATACACGTGCATAATTATTATAAAGGAGGTCCTAGGTTGAAATCAAGACTAAGTCTATTTTTTTTTTTAAACTATATTTATTCAAACGCGCATCGCACGTGTAAACTACTAGTGTTTTTAGAGGGAAAATTCAAACATCCACTTATCTCTCTATATATAATGGGAGAGTTTGAGTTGTAATTTGTCAACATACAAACTCGTGCATTGTACATTTAACTCCAACTCTCCCATTAATTACAACAAAAACAAACAAACAAACAAAATTCCACCTATTTAAATGTGCAACGCACGTGCAAAATAATTTTCAATATTTTTAACACCAAACAAACACATGTTGCACATACAACTCCAATTTTACTTATAATCACGTGCATTGCACGTACAAATTGTAACTTTTTCTTCAAAATATTTTTCTCAATTGCGTGCACCGCACGTCCAACTCCAAAACTATTTTTAACACATATATCACACGTGAAAATTCTCCTATTCTTATCAAAACGTGCATCGCAGGTGAAAAATGCTAGTAAGTATAATTGCAATTTGTATTTACAAGTTACCAAACACTCCGTAAATTTGTGAAAAATGTTACACGAGTAACTATTTGAACTTGGGAGTGAGAATAGGCTAACTAGGATTCTCTTAAGAAAAAAAAGAGTTCCTCTCTCTAGATTTTCTAGAGAGATAAGCTCCACTTAAGAACCCCAAATAAAAATTTTAAAAAAAAGTGAAAGGAGCAGTCAGTGACTAGGGACGGGGGAGGGCTCCCTCGTCCTCGTCCTCCCTCCCCCCCCCCCCCCCCCCCCACAACCACCGTGCTGTTGGGGTTTGTGGATCCAATACACGATAATGATGAGTTGAAGAAGATAGATGGGAAGGAGAGTCGAAGTAGGAGCATCAGGTCAAGAGTAGCAAGTGCTACAACAGAGTTACAGTTGACCGCGTAGTCGACCACACCCCCCGACCGCCCATGCAAGACGACCAGTCGACCGCATAGTCGACCGTTCCGCTCTCTGACTCAACTCTGTAGCTTGAAGGAATGACCAGTCGACCGCGCAGTCGACCAACCCGCTCTTTGTTGGATTTAGTGCAGTCGAGGGAGAAGACCGGTCGACCGTCCCGATGCTGAATAGATAAATGGCTGTGATTAGAGTTATGGAATCCTATATATATTGTATTGTGTATAATTTTAGGGTTAACTGAAACAAAGCCAAGAGAAAAAAAGAGATCTACCAGCCGTCATTAAGAGAGAGGGAGATAGAGAGAAACCCTACACCTTGGTGGGAGTTCTTGAGAGATTTGTAAACCTAATGTTCATATTTCTAGTAGAAATCGCAGGAGTGCCTCTGCTCGGGGAAGTAGCCATTGTTTGCGTGAACCTCGATAAAAATCTTGTGTGTTCTTGTGTGTTGTTTTTGGTTGTTCTTTATTCTCTTGTTTTGATTCTATAGTTCTTGCATCTCATCGTCGTTATTGAGTTTATTCTACAGTTAGAATTCAACAAAGTGGTATCAGAGCTACGGTTGGTAGTCTTGATTGAGATGGGGGACAAAAGTAGATTCAAGGAGTTCGATGGAACAGATTACACAATGTGGAAGATCAAAATGATTGCGTATCTCCGACAGAAGGATCTTGATGATCCATTGTTTGGTGTGAATCCAGAGGGGACAGAGGTTGATCCAGTTGCGTTGGCGAGCTTGAATAGATTGGATCAGAAAGTGCTTGGGTAGATTCAGTTGTCGCTGAGCAGGAAGGCGCTATTTCATATTGAGAAGGCAAGAACCGTAAAGGAGGCAATGGAGATTTTGACAGACATGTTTGAGAAGCCGAATGCAGCGAACCAGATCTTACACCTAAAGAAGTTGGTTAACTTGAAGTTGTCGGAAAGGGGTTCGATTGTTGAGCACATCAACAATTTCTGTATGATTTACAATCAGATAGAATTGTCGGGGTTAAAGTTTGAGGAGAGGGCACAATCGTTGTTGTTGCTATCCAGTCTTCCCGACAGTTACTGCATAGTAGAGTAGACTATTACTAGCACCATGACTGATATGACTACCCTAAAGGATATTATAAGCAGCATCATGAATGAGGATGTAAGGAGGAAGAGACATGGAGAGACTTCGGTGTCATATCCTAGTAATACCGCGCTGTCAATTGATAACCGTGGTAGAAGTAACAACAGAGGGAGGTCGCAAAGCAGGAATCACAGGTCCAAGTCAAGAACAGGACATCGCAAAGGTGAGTGTTGGTACTGCAAGAAGCCAGGACACATGAGAAACCAATGCGAGGAGTATAAGAAAGCACAAGTAGGGTCACAGGTAGCCAATGTGGTAAGTATTGAACCACGTCTAGATGAATTGTGTTTATCAGTTGGATTCAATATTTTGCAAGATGATTGGTGTGTAGACTCAGGTGCTTCTTATCATTGTACTCCCATGAGGGATGTGTTTGAGGATTACAGGATAAGTGATTTTGGTGCAGTTTCAGTTGGTAATGGGCAGATATATCCAGTTGTGGGTAGAGGCACTGTGAGAGTGAAGGCCCGCAATGGTGGGCAATTGGTCTTGTATAATACAAGATATATTCCGAGCTTGAAGAAAAACTTGATCTTAACTAGCAAACTAGACAAGGAAGGGTTTACAACAACCTTTGGGCATGGAGAATGGAAGGTGACTACAGGTGTCAGGTTGGTAGCAAAAGGAAAGCATGGTGACACGTTGTACTTACTCATGAGAGGTGATTCAGGTGATATCATTGCTACAGCATCAGTAGGTAGTTCCTCTTCAATTTTATGGCATGTCAGGTTGGGGCACCTTGGTGAAAAGGGTGTCAAGCATCTTTGTTCTAGGGATCTTTTGTCGGTGCTGAAGAAGGTTGAGATGAATTTTTGTAGGAATTGTGTGATGGGCAAACAAAAGATAGTTAGCTTTCAGTTGGGTAGACGTGAGAAGAAGCTTGTGAAGCTAGAGTTGGTACATATAGATGTGTGGGGTCCAGCTCAAAAATTCTCTTATGGTGGTAAGAGATACTTCGTCACATTCATCGATGATGCTACAAGAAATGTTTGGTTTTATGCAATTCGTGAGAAATCAGAAGTTTTTAAGGCTTTCAGAGCTTGGAAGGCCAGGATTGAGAATGAGACAGGTTGCAAGGTGAAAGAAATCAAGTCAGACAACGGAGGTGAGTATACAAGCAAAGAGTTTGTTAACTATCTGGCAAAGGAAGGTATCAGAAGAATCTAGACAGTTCCTAAGACTCCACAGGAGAATGGTATAGCAGAAAGGATGAACCGCACGATACTCGAAAGGGCGAGATGCATGAGACTTCATGCGGGTCATCTCGTCCATCATTGGGCTACTACAGTTGATACAGCAGTGTACTTGATTAACCGTTGCCCGTCTAGTGCCCTTAATGGGGCCATTCCAGAAGAACTATGGTCAGGGAAAATTGTTAATTATTCGTATTTGAAAGTTTATGGTTGTATGACATATGCACTAATTGACAGGGAAGAAAAAAAGAAGTTGGACTCTAAGTCCAGGAGGTGTGTCTTCATTGGCTACGGTGGCGATGAGTATGGTTACAGGCTTTGGAATTTTGTGGATAACAAAGTTATTCGCAGCAAGAATGTAGTGTTCAATGAAGAGGTCCTATACAAGGATAGGCACACAGGTCAAGATAGTACAACCAGTTCAGAATCAGATTGGGGTTCAGACTCAGACTCAAATTTAGATTCTAAAAGACGACCCTAGTGGTGGGGGCCCTACAGTGCAGCAGCAGGTACAGGTACCACAAGCAGCACAGGAGGCTCATGGTGAGCCTATTGAGAATGAGCAGGTTATCCAAGACGAACAGGTACAGCCAGAACAGTTCGGAGAACCTGAACCGGTCGGTGAACCGGTACCCACAGTTGAGGAGATCGACACGAGAGAGGAGGCCAACCAGGATATTTGATCCATCAGCTAGTGTTGTTCACGAGCATGTTCTGTACACGGATTCGGGGGAGCCAGAGACTCATGAGGAGGCTTTGAGGGATGAGGCTCGAATTCAGTGGGAATCAGCCATGAAGGACGAGATGAACTCTTTGGAATAGAACCAAACTTGGGAGTTGACCAAGTTACCCGCAGGAAAGCGCGCTCTTATGAACAAATGAGTTTTTAGAGTCAAAGATGAGGTAGATGGCAGTACGAGGTACAAGGCCGGGCTTGTTGTGAAAAGATTCTCTCAAAGAGAATGTATTGATTATAGTGAGATCTTTGCACCAGTTGTGAAGATGGCTTCTATTAGGGTTTTGCTCAGTATTGTGGCTATTGAAGATTTGCACTTAGAGCAGTTGGATGTGAAGACAGCATTTCTCCATGGTGATGTCGAAGAAGAGCTGTACATGAAACAACCCACAGGTTTTGAAGCTAAAGGAAAGGAAGACATGGTGTGTCGATTGAAAAAGAGTCTTTATGGGCTCAAACAGGCACCGCGGCAATGGTACTTGAAGTTTGATTGCTTCATGAGAGGGAAAGGTTTCGATAGATGCGAAACGGATCATTGTGTGTATGTTCGTAGATATGAGGACAATGACACAGTTACCTTGGCGTTGTATGTGGACGACATGCTGTTAGCAGGTTCATGTATGGAGAAGATCAAGGAAGTGAAAAAGATGCTAGCTTCGGAGTTTTCAATGAAGGACTTGGTTGAAGCAAAGTAAATCCTCGGCATGAAGATCAGTAGATACAAGAGTAGCACGAAGCTTTGGTTATCACAAGCGGACTATGTGAAGAATGTGTTGAAGAGATTCAATATGGATGGCGCGAGGCCAGTCACTTGTCCCTTGGCTGCTCACTTCAAGTTATCAATGGACTTGTGTCCTAAGACGGAGGCGGAGATGGAGGAAATGGCTGCTATTCCTTATGCCTCAGCCGTTGGGAGTTTGATGTATGCGATGGTGTCTACAAGACCAGACATCGCATAAGCAGTGAAAGTTGTCAGCCGTTACATGAAGAATCCAGGCAAACAGCATTAGGAATGCAGTAAGGTGGATTCTTAGATATCTAGCAGGTACTTCAGATCACTCTCTTTGTTTTGGAAGAGATTCTTTGCATATACATGGTTATGTAGATGTAGATTTTTTGGGCGATCGTGATGTTGCAGAAGTACTACAGGGTATGTATTTACAGTTGGTGGAACAGCTATTAGTTGGGCTTTTAATTACAAAAGGTCGTAGCGCAGTCAACCATAGAGTCAGAGTATATGGCACTTACAGAAGTGACGAAAGATATGTTGTTGATTTCGGAGCTTATGAAACAATTGGGCAGGAAGCAACCCATAGGTGAACTATGGTGCGACAGTCAAAGTGCAGTTTTCTTGGCGAAAAACTCGGCATATCACTCCAAGACTCGGCACATTCAAATGAGGTATCATTTTATCAGAATGGAGGTTGAGAAGAAATGGTTGAAGCTAAAAAAGATTCTTGGCACTAAGAATTCGACAGACATGCTCACTAAGGTGGTGGATAGCAAGAAACATCAGTTTTGCTATACTGCTATCGGATTGTCTCCAGGTTAATTGTTGAGAGAATTGCAGAGGCACAGGCCTAGACTAGGCCAATGGAAGAATGAAGAACAGGTTAGAGACTTCGTGTATATGTCTCCAAGTGGGAGATTGTTGGGGTTTGTAGATCCAATACACGATAATGATGAGTTGAAGAAGATAGATGGGAAGGAGAGTTGAAGTGGGAGCATCAGGTCAAGAGTAGCAAGTGCTACAGTAGAGTTGCCGATCGACCGCACAGTCGACCGCACCCCCGGACCGCCCAGTCAAGACGACCGGTCTACCGCGCAGTCGACCGTCCCACTCTCTGACTCAACTCTGTAGCTTGAAGGAATGACCGGTCGACCACGCAGTCGACTAACCCGCTCTCCATTGGATTTAGTGCAGTCGAGGGAGAAGACCGGTCGACCGTCAAGATGGACCGGTCGACCGTCCCGATGCTGAATAGATGAATGGCTGTGATTAGAGTTGTGAAATCCTATATATATTGTATTGTGTACGATTTTAGGATTAACTGAAACAAAGCCAAGAGAAAAGAGAGATCTACCAGCCGTCATTAAGAGAGAGAGAGATAGAGAGAAACCATACACCTTGGTGGTGAGTTCTTGAGAGATTTGTAAACCTAATCTTCATATTTCTAGTGAAAATCGCAGGAGTGCCTCTGCGTGGGGAAGTAGCCATTGTTTGGGTGAACCTCGATAAAAATCTTGTGTGTTCTTGTATGTTGCTTTTGGTTGTTCTTTGTTCTCTTGTTTTAATTCTATAGTTCTTGCATCTCATCGCCGTTGTTGAGTTTATTT
Organism: Hemerocallis citrina; assembly: GCA_017893485.1. Classification (NCBI taxonomy): domain Eukaryota; kingdom Viridiplantae; phylum Streptophyta; class Magnoliopsida; order Asparagales; family Asphodelaceae; genus Hemerocallis; species Hemerocallis citrina. The sequence continues at coordinate 332,768,297 of CM030359.1, read as the reverse complement.
CACAGTTAGAATTCAACACGTGCCTCTTCTGGGTGTTTGTCAGAAATTCTCATGTGGTAGGTGTTCAGTTGGGTGTTCGATAAAGTTTCACCAACTAGATTAGATGTGTTTTTGGAGTTGATGGTATCAGGTCAGCGCGATGCGTTAGATCGATTTCATGAGGACCGACTTCGAGGGCGAGAGTGGTGCTACCGTGATAGAGGGTGGATGTGTGGCTAAAGGAGTGGCTGCTGTGGCTAGGACTGGTTGTCAGCGTTGAGGTTGCTGCCGGTAGATTGGCGGGGTTGGGGGTTAAGAGCGGGGGATGGGAGCGGGGGATAGGAGCGGTGGTTGCGCGGGGGAGGGGATGAATGACGGTGCTTGGCTCGGCTGGACTGCGTGTTATCGATGACAGCGTAAATGGTTGTTGGCAAGGGATGCAGTGAGGGGTGGAAGCAGCGTTCGTCGGGATTGGTGGCTGGAGTGGACAACAACGTCGGGCATGGCGAGAGTGGAGGGAGAGATGGAGATGAAAATTGAATTTTGAATTTCAAATTGGACTTTTGAAATTCAAAAATTAGATTAGGGGGAGTGTCGTAGAGGAAATTTTGAAGTGAGTTGGTGTGGAGGACGAGATCGACGGCAACATCGAGAAGGGGGAGAGGGAAAGAGGAGCTGGATTTTGAATTAGGTTTCGAAATTCAAATTTGAATTGGAAGTGTAGGAGGGGGAGATTCATTGAATTTTGAATTTCAATATAGATTTTTGAGTTTCAAATATTAGTTGGGGATTGTGAGGAGAATATTCTAGTATAATTTGAATTTTAAACTAGTTTTGTTTGTAATTCAAATTATATTTGGTGGAGTTATTGGAGAGTACAAGCGTTCTCATTTTCGATTAAGAACAATGACTACTGTTGATAGTTGGATTTGATGCAATCGAAAGATAGCGCCACGGTGGGGTTGGTTTGGCGGATACACGACGGAAACATAGTGGGGAGAGGAGTAAGCATGCCAGCAAGGGATGGTAGATGTGGTTGTTGCCTAGTGGACATTTGGGGGATGGTGAGGGAGTCTCTCGGGTGGAGAGATAGGTCGGTAGATTTTGAATTCCAAATTTGATTTTTGTTGAATTCAAAGTACATCTTGGAGGTTTTGGTGGGAGAACAGGGTGCAGATGCCTAGTTTACAAGTTTAGCTAGGGGAGGGACTAGTTAGAGATATAGGTTGTGCTTTGTAATTGTTCTCCACTGTTATAGATGTAAATTATTTATATTACTCGTTTCGTTAATTTTTTTTATTAATGAAGCGGTAACGAGGTCATCTTTTTCTTTTTAAAAAAAAAGCCAAACTAGGTGGATTTACTGTTATCATCTATTATTTCTTTGTAACTAAATTGTTGTTTTATTTTTATTTTTTTCCCTTCTTCGGGTTGGAAATAACTCCAAGATGAGAAAGTTTCAATTATTATAACAAAAAATCAGAGCACGTGATATGGCTAAAAATAGGGTTAAATCGGAACCGTTCAGATTAGGGCACGAATCTTAAGACCAACAGGGGGAAAATGGTAATTTGACTTGCTTGCAGGTCTGAATCAGGAGTTGGGCCTCCATTCAGGACCCAATAACCCTGAAAACGGACCCGTCTTACTGGGTACGGGTCCGAACTCGTAGGAAACCCCGTCAAACTGGATAGGAGAGGATTCAGATTCACGATTATCCTCAAACAGTGGTTTTAACCACTTCTATCCATCCACACCGGGAAGTAAGGATTTGATCTTATCCCAAAACTGACTCCTAAGGTGGCTATAAATACCCCTCTCCCCCCACTTATTACGAGGTAAACAATCTTTTGCCAATTAAAGATCTTTCTTAATCATTCAGATTACTGACAAGAGCGCCGGAGGGTGCATCGCCGGAATCAACCCTGGTGTCTCGCACTTTTTGTAGGTTAACTGCGAAAGGATCTCGGTCAGACTCCGGTGAAGTCGTTCAGGTTTGACTATTCACCTTCCCGCGAATCCACAAATCTATCTGTTTGCCCCCACACCGATTTCCGCCAGTCTGTGGGAACACTCGAATAGCAGTCCAGCCTCTTCCACCAGTCAAGACCGCCTCTAGCCATGCCACCAAGGAAAGTAAGATCTACAGCCTCCAACCGTAGACCTACTCCCATTCCTCCCCAGCCACAACCGGAGCCCCCCTCCAACCCGTCAACCCATCCAGCAACAGGGACAGCTCCCTCCTCAACCTGTTCAGTCGCTTCAGCAGGGGCAACCTCCTCTTCAAAATCCTCAACCACAGCAGGAAGCTGCGCACCAGCCCTACATTCGAGGGATCGTCTTTTGGAAGTAAGAGGAAGGCCGCTGAAGATAAGGGAGCTAAAAAGCTCCAAAAAGACAACGGGGGTCAGCATCGTCCACCTCCCAGATTTGAGAAATTCACTCCTCTCAACGCCAATGTCTCGGCCATTCTGATGGAGGTTGAGAAAGAATGAATTCTGCCTCCTGCCCAAAGGATGAACACTCCTGGGAAGAAGAGGGATAAAGAGAAGTGGTGGCGCTACCATCGAGACCACGGCCACGACACCAACGACTGTCGGGCCCTAAAAAACGAGATCGAAGCCCTCATTCAGAGAGGGCAGCTCGGCAAATTCGTAAGGAAGGACCAGGCCATTCCTCCTCCACCCCCCAGGGGGCTAACAAGCTGCCCGAGAGGCGCGAAGAGACTCCCGACTTTGAGGAAGAGCGCATCTTGCACCTCATCCACAGAGGTCCAATGGGAGGAACTTCCAACTCCTCCCGAAAAGTCTTCATCGGGGAAGTCAATTCGGTGCATAGCCTCCCCCCTCCCAAAGGTCTTGGAATACCAGTTACTTTCTCGAATGATGATCTGGAAGGTGTCCGAATCCCCCACTATGATGCATTGGTGATCAACCTCCACATGGCCAACTTCAAGGTAGAAAGGGTCCTAGTGGATAATGGCAGTTCTGTCGACATCCTCTTTCTAGAGGCCTTCTGAGGGCTCCAATTATCGAGGGACAGACTCAAGTCTGCCGGTTACACTCTCCATGGGTTCATGGGAGTACTAGTGACGATCGAGGGTGTTATAACCCTCGACGTAACTGCTGGTAAAGCTCCTACTACCCGAACGGAGCCGATGGACTTCATGGTGGTTGACGTCCAAGCCACCTATAATGTGATCCTAGGTCGACCAGGCCTAGCTGCTTTAGAATCCGTCCCATTGGCTTACCATCTAAAGATGAAGTTTCCCACCAAAGTGGGCGTGGGAGAAGTGAGGGGAAGTCAGGAAACGGCCCGCAAATGCTATATGACCTTGACTGGAGGACCCGTCCTTTCCCTCGAGACCCTTGAGATTCTCCAAGGGAACACCCAGCTTATGTCGGAGCCGGTAGACAAGTTAGAGGAAGTGTTTCTCTCGGAGGAAGATCCGACCCGCAAATTCTTAATCAGCAAAACCCTCCCTTCTGCCCTCTGCTCCGATATAGTCCAGTGCATAAAGAGAAATCGTGACCTCTCTTGGACAGCAGCCAACATGCCGGGGATCTCCGAAGAGCTCCTCGTCCACCATCTAAGTGTCGCTCCGAGGGCCAGACCGGTCTAGCAGAAGAGGCGTAAGTTTGTCTCCGAGTGCCAGCAGGCCATAAAGGATGAGGTAGAGAAGCTCCTTAAAGCCCGGTTCATGCAGGATGTCAACTACCCAGAGTGGCTCTCCAACGTTGTGATGGTCAAAAAGGCCAATGGATGTTGGAGGATCTGTATCGACTTCACAGATTTAAACAAGGCATGCCCCAAGGATCCCTTCCCACTTCCTAGCATCGACACCTTGATCGACGCCACTTCGGGCCATGAGCTGCTGAGCTTCATGGACGCATTTTTTCGGATACAACCAAATCCGAATATTCCCCCCAGATGTCCCGAAGACGTCCTTCATCACGGATCAAGGCCTCTACCGCTATAGAGTGATGCCCTTCGGGCTTAAAAATGTTGGAGCCGCCTACCAACGTCTTGTCAATAAGGTCTTCAAAAATCAGATCGAGCGGAACATGGAGCTTTACGTCGACGATATGTTGGTGAAAAGAATCAATGGGTCTGACCATGTCGCCGACCTCCAAGAATCCTTTGACGTGCTAAGGAGGCATGACATGAGACTAAACCTGAATAAATGTGCATTCGGGGTCTCATCGGGTAAGTTCTTGGGCTTTATGGTCAGCCAGAGGGGAATTGAAGCCAACCCTGAGAAGATAAAGATCATACTTATTATGGCTCCCCCCTCAAACGTGAAAGAAGTGCAAAAGCTCATCGGGCGCCTCGCGGCTATAGAGCGCTTCCTCTCCAAGTCTAGGAAAAAGTGTCTCCCCTTCTTCAAAGCCATCAGAGGTGCTAAGGGCTTCGAGTGGGGCCAGCAGCAGCAAGAGTCGTTCGACCAACTCAAAACCTACTTGGTCAACCCCCCACTCCTCAGCAAGCCAACACCCAGGGAAACCCTTTACCTCTACCTCGCCGCCTCCGAACAGACCTTCAGCGCTGTCCTAGTGAGGGAAGAAGACAAGGCACAGAAGCCTATCTATTACGTGAGCAAGGTCTTTAGAGATGCCGAGCTCCGTTATCCGAGGTTGGAGAAGATTGCCTACGCCCTGGTTATGGCTGGCCCGAAAGCTTCGTCCCTATTTTCAATCCCATTCGGTGGTCGTCCTCACCGACTAGCCGCTCAAGCAGATCCTGTATAAGCCCAAGACCTCCAGACGCCTCATGAAGTGATCAATCGAGCTGAGTCAACACGACATATCCTATCAGCATCGGACCTCCATCAAAGCTCAAGCGCTAGCCGAGTTCATAGTGGAAAGCACGATCCCTGAGGTCAGTCAAGCGACAAATGGGCCACCCATCTGGGCGGTGTATGTGGATTGGTCTTCTTGTGCCGAAGGGAGCGGAGCCGGAGTTATCCTGGCAGGCCCAGATGACTTCATCCTCCAATACTCCCTCCGCATCAATTTCAAGGCTTCCAACAACGAGACCGAGTAAGAAGCCCTCATAGCGGGCCTGGGCATGGCTCGCAAGGCAGGGGCAAAGCGTGTTCGAATGTTCAGCGACTCTCAGCTCGTGGTGAATCAGGTCTTAGGAGAATACGAGGCACGAGACGACCGTATGGCCAAGTACCTAGCCAAGGTCAAAAGTCTCATGGCTTCATTCGAGTAAGCACAACTCCAGCGGATCCCCTGAGAGGAGAACGCCCAGGCAAATGCCCTCTCGAAACTAGCCTCCTTCTCCCTCCAAGGCCTCGAGCAGACCGTCTTGATCGAAGTTCTACTAAGGCCCAGCATCGAAGAAGAAGCCCTCGAATCAATGGAGTCACTACCGGTCCAACTCGACGATAACTGGATGAGGCCTTTAGTTGAGTTTCTCAGAGACGAGAGCCTTCCCCAAGATCCCAAAGAAGCTCTTCGAATCTGAACAAGAGCGGAGCGGTACACCCTCATTGAGGGAATCTTGTACAAACGCTTCTACATCCAAGTAGATGGCCGACCTTACTTGAGTTGTCTCTCTCCAGAAGAAGCCCTGTATGCTCTGAAAGAACTCCACGAAGGGATAGGCAGAGCCCATTCGGGATCAAGGTCCCTTGCCTGCAAAGTACTGAATTATGGGTACTTCTGGCCTACCTTCCTTCGGGATGCCGAGCAACATGTCCGGCAGTGTGGCCCCTATCAATAATTCTCCACTATCCGTCGCCTACCGCAAGCTCAACTCTCTTTCCTCTCAAGTCCAACCCCCTTTGTAATGTGGGGAATGGACCTGCTGGGTCCGTTCCCACCGGCTCCATGCCAGCTCAAGTTCCTAGTTGTGGCGGTCGACTATTTCTCCAAGTGGATTGATGTGAAACCACTATTGACTATTACTGAGAACAGGGTGCAACAGTTCTTCTGGAAGAACGTGATATGTAGGTTTGCCATCCCCCCGCCTAATTGCATATGATGAAGAGCAGAACGCAAGGGAGCTCCGGGCCAATCTGGATCTTATCGATGAACTCAGCAAGAGAACCTCGATTCGCCAAGAGAATTATCGAAGAAGAATCGAGCAATCCTACAGTAGAAGAGTCCGCCCTACGGATCTTAAGGAGGGGGACTTAGTCCTCAGAAAGCTAGCCATCTCGTTCCCCAACCAGAGGGGCAAGCTAGCCCCAAATTGGGAAGGACCCTATAAGATTTACAGAGTGGTTCGCCCCGGAGCGTACCAACTTGAAGACCTGGGGGACAGGAAGATACCAAGAACATGGAACACCGATCATTTACTGAAGTACCAAGAGGGCGTTTGAACACCTCTCCAAGCAACATCGGTTTTAGGGCTATTCTATTTGTTTTTCCATTGTAATAACGACTCGCAACCTAGAAGCGGCCGATTAGCCGTATTTAATAAAGAATTTCTTTTGAATAATAATTCTCTTGTGCTCAGTTTATCTCTGTTTAATACCTCAAGTGTGTTGCTTTAAACGACGAGTTCGGAGTCCAATACTTGGCTCGATTCTGCTTCACCAACTTGCTCATAAGCAAGTTAGAGGTGGTTCGCCATTCGAAACTGCTCCCACAACCATTGAATCTCTTTCAAACGACGAGTTTGGAGTTCAACACTTGGCTCGATTCCGCCTCACCAACTTGCTCATAAGCGAGTTAGAAGTGGTTCGCCATTCAGAACTGCTCCCACAACAGTTGAATCTCTTTTAAACGACAAGTTTGGAGTCCAACACTTGGCTCGACTCCGTTTCATCAACTTGCTCATAAGCGAGTTAGAGGTGATTTGCTATTCGAAATTGTTCCCACAACTGTTGAATCTCTCTTAAACAACGAGTTTGGGGTCCAACACTTGGCTCGATTCCGCTTCACCAACTTGCTCACAAGCGAGTTAGAGGTGGTTCGCCATTCGGAACTGCTCCTACAACCGTTGAATCTCTCTTAAACGACGAGTTCGGAGTCCAATACTTAGCTCGATTCCGCTTCACCAACTTTCTCACAAGCGAGTTAGAGGTGGTTCGCCATTCGGAACTGCTCCTACAACTGTTGAATCTCTTTTAAACGACGAGTTCGGAGTCCAACACTTGGTTCGACTCCGCTTCATCAACTTGCTCACAAGCGAGTTAAAGGTGGTTCGCCATTCGGAATTGCTCCCACAACCGTTGAATCTCTTTTAAACGACAAGTTCGGAGTCCAACACTTGGCTCGACTCCGCTTTACCAACTTGCTCATAAGCGAGTTAGAAGTGGTTCGCCATTCGGAATTGCTCCCACAACCGTTGATTATCGAAACTAACACTACCAAAGCACAAAGTAAGAGTTACAAAAAGTTATTTCTTTATTTCACGAAAGACCAATCAAAGATACAACTCTTATGCTGGGGTACAAGTCTCACACAGGATCAAAAGCTCGTACAATACAAGTCTTGAGACTACAAAACCACCCCACTTAGGATGGGGAATGCTCCTCCGGAGCGACACTCGAGATCGACGAGCTACACATTGAATTCTTTCCGTCTCCGCTGAAGACTGTACACCCACGGATTGGGTCGCGCCTTCGGCCCCCAATCTACTTTGTGCGTCTCCAGGCCTTCGCACCAGAGATGATGGCTGGCGTGCAAACTCGTGAAAAGTTCTCCCTGGGGCATACTCCTCCCGAGGATAAGAGACACTCCTAACATTGCTTTCCTCAGTCAACCGCCAAAGGAGCAAGTTCTCCGCCTCTAACTCAATCACCCACTCTTTAAGTGCTTGATCAGTCACTTTGATCTTGAAACGGGGTAATCGACTCGAACCACCCCCGTGCTGGGCCTCCGAGATGTCTCTCTGAAGGTGTGCCGCCTCCATAGTTTTCTCAAGCACCACATTCTTCAGCTCGTCCCTTTTAGCTCTTGTTTTGAATAGAAGAACCCGAAGAGTTACTTGCCTCAGGCCATAGTGATAAGCCCCTGAGAGGCATCTCTCCTCCCCTTCGGGGGGCACCTCGCGAGCCTGCTCTTCTAATCGCTCCAGCTCAGAGTCTCGTTTAGCCAACAGCACCCTAACATGATTTAGCTCTGACTCGGCCTTGAAAAGTTTCTCGCGAGTTCGAGCAAGAGCCAGCTTAACGATGCCAAGCTGAGAATGGGATGATGACGGTTGGACTAGCTGAAAGAGTTGAAAAAATTGGCTAAGTCTAAAAGACCAAAGTAAAAAAGCTAAGCCTAGGCGAGCATAGTGCGAGACTCAAAAGTTAGACAATCAATGAATTCAAAATATCTCCAACACTTAGTCAAAATAGATAGTTTCATTCATACAAAAGTCGATTGCTACAAAAAAAAGTGCTGGCCAGTCTGCTATAAGGCAATACAAGAAAACAAGACGAAAATACGAGACAACTAAAGTCAAGGGGCCACCTTGGGTGGTAGCTCGGCGAGAGGCTCCTCAGTAGTCGCCTCCCCTTCCTCCACCGCTCCGGCCTGGGGGTCGGCCACAGCCTCGTTGCCCCCTTTCTCCACCACCATGGCCTCGGGGTCGGCCACAGCATCGTTGCCTCCCTGTTCCTCCCCTTCCTCTTCCACGACCTCTTGATCGGCTTCGAGGTCCTCACCATCAACCGGACCCCACAGTCCGCATCCCGACCTATCGAAGCCGGGGACTCGAGCCTCGACGTGCTCGAGCGCAGTGGCGTAGGACTTCTCCATATTCGCCATCATGTGCTTCTTCGCCTCGGCCTCTATCTCAGCCCTCGCTGCCTCCATTGCCTCGTCCTTCTCCCGCATCACCTCCTCCAAGGCTTTCTTCGCCTTTTCCCTCTCCTCGTCTGCCCGAGCCACCTCCAAGGCGATCTTCTTGTTTGCCTGTGCCTGGGCCGTCTCAAAGTACGTGACCTAAGCTGCCAAGGATTTCGAGCGGCGCTGCTCTGCCTCGTACAGCTTCGCGACTCTCGCCCTCTCGGCTCGGTCCCTGTCGCATATTAGCTTCAGCTCCTTCTCCTGCTCGGAATATTGCTCGAGGAGATGGCTGAAATGGCATGTGATCTAAACAAAAAAGGAAAAGAAGCGATGAAAATCGAGCAAAAGACTTAGAAATTTTTTTGAATTATCAACAAATAGACTAAGAGACTCACTGACATGGTCGCCCGAGCTATCTCGAGAGCATCGTCGACCGTCGTCCCCGCTTCATTGCTGCTCGGTCCTTCGGGGTCGAAAGATGGCGCAAGGCCTGATGCTCATGGCCGAGTCCCCCAAGAAGCCATCGTGGTTCATCACCCGCCAATTGGGGACGAAGAGCTTCTTGTGCCCCTCGGTCAGAATCGTCTCGACCTTCTCGGTGAGGGGCGGGGCCTCCAGCGCCAACGCCGCCGAGATAGAAAAGCCTTCGGCTGAGGGTTCAGACGGGGTCAGTTGAAGAAAAGCGGTAGCCGAGGCAGATCACTGAGGCGATGCCAGGTCTACAGTTTCGACCACGACGGAGGACACTTTGGTAGGTCATCCAGACGAAGGTCCCGCAGTCGTCCTCTTCCTCTTCTTGGCATCGGAAGCCTTGTTTCGCTCAGCCATGATTGCCCTAAAGTCCATGTTCGGAGCCTCTGTCAAATAGAAAAGGCGAAGTTAAGATAAAAATACACAAGGTATAGAGAGTAAACAAAAGAACAAGATGTCTGGAGCGTACTCGGGTCGATCGGACTGAGACCCAACCCGTGGAGCACTTCCTCGGTCATATCCTTCCAGCTCAGGGTCGGGAGGTCGATTAGCTTCGTCACAACTTCTGCTTCGGTCGGGGTTAACACCGGCTCAGCCTTCGCCCACTTCGGCACATCCTCTTTCCACCTGGTCGGAAAGTCCCACGCTGAGCGGCCTCAGATCAAAAAATACTTGCCCTTCCACGACTTGATAGAGTACGGATTCTCTATCAATTTGATGCCTTTTCGTGGCGACAAGTAGTATCGATGCTCCGTCTTATTCATCCGGTTGATCCGATACATACTTCGAAGAATGACGAGCTGAGGCTCCACCTTTGCCGTCCGACACTGGAGCAGAAACCCGAGCACGTGGCGCCACATGTTCGGCATGAATTGGATCGAGCTCAGTCCATACCACCGAAGCACTTCGGTCATGAAGGGGTGAAGGGGAAGGCGAAGGCCTGCATTTAGCACGTCGTAGGCAAAGACGCATGTATCAGGCGTGAACGCCGTGCATGCTCGCACTCTAGGTCCAGGGAGGATTAGGGTATACTCCAGAGGTATCATGAAGCTCTTCCGTATCCAAAGCAGGTCCTTCTCCGTCAGAACCGAGGCAATGTCATCAACCTCGGTCACCTCCTTCAGCTCGTTCTCCTCGTACGTCTCCGATCTCCCATAAATGGCCTCACTACCCAAGGACACTCTAGACATCTTAAAAAGTATATATATATATATATATATATATATATATATATATATATATATATATATATATATATATATATATATATGGAAAATGCTCCATTGAAAACGGGTTTGTTGGAAAACACAAATCTGAGCCGTTGGATCACTTTTGATCGTGATCAGCGGCTCAGATCGTCTCAGCCCATCACCCAATATCACTTAAGTGGCGGAGGGTTATTTTGGGAATTTCGTCCCAAATAACTCTTCGCCTGATTTGCTCTGAAAAAATAAATATAACACAACGGCCTAAGTTATAAAAAAAATGAATTATAGGCCATTGTTTGGAACAACGGCCTTGTTCTAAATTTTTATAACTTAGGCCGTTGTTCCCAACAATGGCCTAGGCTATAAAATTTTATAGAAATTTTATAGCCTAGGCCGTTATTGGGAACAACGGCCTAGGTTATAAAAATTTAGAACAAGGTCATTGTTCCAAACAACAGCCTATAATTCAATTTTTTTAGAATCTGTTCAGCGAAGAGTTATTTGGAACGAAATTCCCAAAAATAACCCTCCGCTGATCAATTGAAACGGGTTATTGGGAGTTCGATCTGAGCCACTGATCACGATCATGAGCGACCCAACGGCTCAGATTGGTGTTTTTCAACTCGTGAAAACTAGACCCGTTTTCAATGGAGTATTTTCCTATATATATAATTGAAAATATATATATTTACCTTGATGTGACGTTCTCAGTCGGAATAGTTCGCCGAAAATCGCCTTGCCACGCCGCGACAGCTAGCACAACCACCCAAGAGCGAAAATCACCGCTAGCGGAGCAACTCGAGAGTAAAAGTTTCACTAAGAGTGAAAAGTGAAAGAGTGGGAGAAATGATAAGGGGGTGAGAACTTATAGTAAAAAGAGGGCGACTCTTGGGTTTCTAACGTATTGGGCCCCACTCAAGCCCATTAAGAAGGTTAAACGACAGAATGCGGACGAGCGGGAACAGCCCAGGTCTGGCCTTATGGCTCGGTAGCCCACAAAAAGCCGAGCTACCGGGGCACCGACCTCCGCATTGGAGAAAAAATGCCTCCGAACTCCTTGGACCGTCAGATTGTCCCAAGATTCGCGCCAAAAGCTGATGGACGGCTCAGATTTTGCCACCTCCACAAAATGACAAAAATACGTTTTCTAGTATCTGAGCCTCGTGCGCTGTGATTCGCGCCGTGATGGACGCTCCAGATCTAGCCACGTAGCTCGGCAGCCCACGAAGCGCCGAGTTACCGAGCCACTCTGCCGAGCTACTGGGGCACCGACCTCCGCATTGGAGAAAAAATGCCTCCGAGCTCCTTGGACCATCGGATTGTCCCAAGATTCGCGCCAAAAGCTGATGGACGGCTCAGATTTCACCACGTCCACAAAACGACAAAAATACGTTTTCTCATGATCTGAGCCTCGTGCGCCATGATTCGCACCGTGATGGACGCTCCAGATCTAGCCACGTAGCTCAGCAGCCCACGAAGAGCCGAGCTACCGAGCTACTCTGCCGAGCTACTGGGGCACCGACCTCCGCAATGGAGAAAAAATGCCTCCGAGCTCCTTGGACCGTCGGATTGTCCCAAGATTCGCACCAAAAGCTGATGGACGGCTCAGATCCACGTTCACAAAATGACAAAAATACATTTTCTCGTAATCTGAGCCTCGCGCGACGTGATTCGCGCCGTGATGGACGCTCCAGATCTAGCCACGTAGCTCGGCAGCCCATGAAGAGCCAAGCTACCGAGCCACTCTGCTGAGCTACCGAGCTGCCGAGGTGCCCATTTGGAGAAAGGCGCCCCCGATACCCAACGCTGAGCTACAGCACCGAGCTACCGGGGCACCGACCTCCGTATGGGGGAAAAAGCGCTTCCGAGCTACTCCAGCCGTTAGATCGCTCAGAAATCCGCGCCCAGGGCCGATGGACGATCCGGGTCGCTCCACGCCATAAATAGGTATAAAAATCTATTTTTTATTTATTTAATTCGAATTATTTATTTAAAAATTGCGAAAAAAATGATTAAAAATTCGAAAAAATTAATTAAAAATTCTAAAAAATAATTATAATTCCAGGAAAATATTTTTGAACCCCTGAGTAAATAATTATTGCTTAGAATAATTAATTAATGTCCTCGAAAAATAAATCACCGCTTCACAAAATTGAATGAATGATCCGAAAAATAAAAAAAATCGAGGAAAATCACCCAAGATCTAGAAGAGCTCAAAGACAATCCTGAGCGTGCTACCGACTTAGAAAAACACCATCCTGTCTCGTATAAGATCCGAAACCCCTCATTCGGACTCCGATACAACCCCACAAGCCATTAAGTCAGTAAAACTACTTCTCAAAGGTTGATGAAGCTCAGCCTTCGAAAGTTGGGGGCTCGTGATATGGCTTAAAATAGGGTTAAATCGGAACCGTTCAGATTAGGGCACGAATCTTAAGACCAGCAGGGGGAAAATGGTAATTTCACTTGTTTGCAGGTCCAAATCAAGAGTTGGGCCTTCATTCAGGACCCAATAACCCTGAAAATGGACCCGTCTTACTGGGTACGGGTCCGAACTCGTAGGAAACTCAATCAAACTGGATAGGAGAGGATTCAGATTCACGATTATCCTCAAACAGTGGTTTTAACCACTTCTATCCATCCGCACTGGGAAGCAGGGATTTGATCTTATCCCGAAACTGACTCCTAAGGCGGCTATAAATACCCCTCTCCCCCCACTGTTACGAGGTAATCAATCTTTTGCCAATTAAAGCTCTTTCTTAATCATTCAGATTACTGACAAGAGCGCCGGAGGGTGCGTCGCCGGAATCAATCCCGGTAGTCAGGTCCGTTTTCTGCTTCTAAAGCCAGTCATCCAAGTGCTGCAGGCTGGTGGTCTCGCACTTTTTGCAGGTTAACGGCGAAAGGATCTCAGTCAGACTCGGGTGAAGTCGTTCAAGTTTGACTATTCACCTTCCCTCGAATCCACAAATCTATCTGTTTACCCCCACACCAATTTCAGCGGCAACAACTCCATTTATCAGCAGTATACTTTGACGAGGCAGATGATCCCTTGGATCCATTGGTGTTGAACCTTGAATTCAGGCGACATCGAGCTAGGGTTAGAGCTGGGAAGCTCATAAGGTCGCCCCATATTCAGCACCGAAGAACCAAAGGGATCATCCCTCCTCCCAGATTTAGTGCATTTGGTATATGAGTGCCTCTTCAGCCTCCTTAAAATTTTCTGGCCCATATATTGGCATGCAGTTGCAATAAAACTTAACTCATTCACTTGGTATCAGTTTTTTTGCGAACAGCTGTTTAAATTCACGCCACAGTGCATAAAAGCACTAGTATCGAAGCTTGGTACATAGTTTATCAAATAAATACTTAATCCAGGGTAGTTTCCAGTAGAAAAATGAAGCAAAGCTTACAGGTGATCCTTATAGCTCCCCAAACCTATTCAAACACTCCCTGGGGCTCATCAGATTTAAAGATCATACAAAAATAGCAGGCGATTCAAGAAATCATGATTTTTTTTTTCTATGAAGAATCAATTACAGAAAAAAATATTCAACACTGTTTAACAAGAAGTCGAAACTGCTCTTGGTAATAATACTTGTCCCGGCTCTTACACCACACTGTTTCGAATTTCAACTTGTGCCTGTATTCACAAACAGAAGAACTGCATGAACGGATTGTATCTTCAGGTTTTGTTGCAGCCAATTTTTACAATAGTCGTAAGGTCCATGATACAGTATTGCCGGATTGAAAGTATAAGCCGCAAATGGAAAATGTACGAGAAAAGTTCATAAGATATTTAAGGACCAAGCTGTATGTCTCTTCAGCTGAATTGATGCCCCTCAATAAATTTAAAAATAAAATTAAAAAAAATACTCATAATAGGTGAAGATAGTTGAGATCTCATTAATGGGACCATAATGGGCTTCCTATTGCCGAATAAACATCTCATTCTCACTGATGAGGTGCATTTCCACCGTAAGGAGCTTCACAACCAGCTCTAGTGTTGGCTGCTACATCAACATGTCCTGGTCTGATCCATACTGAGGTTGTGTTGTTCCGTCTGCTGATCCGTAAGACTTTGGAGGTTGTTCTGTTCCATAATTAGGCGGTGTGGTCTGTGCTGATCCATAAGGGATTGTAGGCTGGCCCACTCCATGGTTTGGTGGTGCTATCGAGTTTGGTGCCTGCATGTATCCATAATTTGAAGGTGGCATCTGTACCGGTCCGTAAGAGTTGGATGCCGGTCCGAAACCATAAGGAATACCAATATTGCCACCTGGTGTCATTGATGCTGCTTGAGCTCCTCCAGTTCCTCTAGGAGCACTAGCGTAGGTAGATGAACTACCCTTAGGAACTTCATAGCCTCCACCACTTGGTGCTCCGGAGGTCCCATCCATGGAGGGATCATAGCTTGGAGCCCATGAAGGACCGTAGCCGGCATTTCTTGAAGCGCCATAAGATTCGTATCCGGGGTTTGTAGGTGCTTCATATCTTGATCGTGCAGATGCAGGTGCAGTTTCAGTTGTAGCTGAAGGTGCAGGTGCAGAAGCAGGTGTAGGTGCAGGTAAAGATGGTAGTGCCCTGCTATACGAAGCAGCATTACCTGGAGGTGGACCACGATTCTGCGATTTACATTAAGAGAATGTATTAGTGCTTTACAATTAAGGCCTTTTCACCATTGAAATGTCAGCTATAAGGTAAGATGTAAGCAGATTGATATAATCAGATGGTACCTGGACAGAGGGTACCACTAATCAAAAGAGTGTCGTACAAAAAGTGTCTAAAATTAAAGGGTAACCATTGTTTTGACATGTGAGACGTGTCTGACACAACCGAGTGTCCATAAAAGTCTCAATATTTAAACTTGTGTCACAATTGTACAACTCCACAATAGAAGTCTGTGAGACATAGTTGATCATGAACCTAGATGCCGAACAATCAAACTGAACAAAAAACTCAAAATATAAGGTAACAAACAAGTGGGATAGGAACTCCAAGGTCTGACCCAGGAATGGCAATGGGGTACAGCAAACCAGTCTCCGCTTCCCATCTTATGAGAAAGGGAAATGTAGCTGTTAGATTTAGGGATAAAAAAGAATACTTTGTAATATTGGATTGATTATAACTTTGTACAATGTCTCCTAAATATAGGTGAGAAGCAAAGACTAAACTACTACATATTCTTATATGAGACTAATAAATTATCTCACATCTACCCCCCTTCTTAAACTAAAGTTGGTTCAAGCAACATGAGTTTAGAATATCAACGATGTTCATGTGGCAGGGTTGGCTCATGGTGGCTCAGGGACGGCGCTTTGTGGCGGCGCATGGTGATATAGGGATGACGCTCAGTGACAACGCATGGAACGGCGCTCGGTGGC
The DNA here is from genome assembly GCA_017893485.1 of Hemerocallis citrina. Classification (NCBI taxonomy): domain Eukaryota; kingdom Viridiplantae; phylum Streptophyta; class Magnoliopsida; order Asparagales; family Asphodelaceae; genus Hemerocallis; species Hemerocallis citrina. The sequence continues at coordinate 332,752,520 of CM030359.1, read as the reverse complement.
ACAGGGACGGCACTCGAAGGCGCATGAACGGCATACTATGGCGCAAGGAACGGTGCACGATGACACATGGACGACGCTCGGTGGTGCAGAGACGGCACTCGGAGGTGCATGAACGACGCTCGATGGCGCATGAACGATCCCGGCTCTTGGATATGAGAAGCATAAAATTAGTGCTCTTCGGCGGAAAGTAGTAAAAGTAGTGGTGCTCTTTGGTGGCAGTAGTAGTTCGGGATGACCCTAGGCAGATGGGATGGGCATTGAAAACTGGGATGATGTCAGGATCTCCCCCTCTCAAACTCACGATGGATTAACCAGAGTGAGTTTGTATTGGGATCTAAATGCGAAAGTGGAAGGGCGTCGACAAAAGATGGGCAGAGGGAGACGGCAGTTGGGATGGATTTTTTTTTATCAAAAAAACGGGTGGGCTTAGATTCGGGTATACGTTTTCGGGAAATAGGGTATTCGGGTTTGGATTTGGGTCGGGTTTCGGGTATAGGGTAATAGGGTATTAGGATATGAGGGTTTCGGGTAATAGGGTACTAGGGTTTGGAGTTGGGTCAGGTTTCGGGCATAGGGTAATAGGGTATTAAGATACGAGGATTTTGGGTAATAGGATATTAGGGTTTGGAGTTAGGTCGGGTTTCGGGTTTGGTTTTGGATGTAGGAGAAGTAGGCAGAGAGAGAGTTGGGTTGCAGTGGCTAGGGTTTGGATTGGGAGTTGTGGATTGGTAGAGTTTCGGGAAGATGGAGGCAAAGGCAGCAAGCAACAGGGGCTGCCGGCGGGGTTCGTGTCAGGACTGGCGTCGGGTTAGCTCCGGGGTGCAGGTGCCGCGCAAGGGAAGAGGGAGATCGTGTCGGTGATGTTGTAACCACACTTGCTGTTGGAGATGGAGTCCAGGAGGGTGAGGAGGTTGAAGGAGAGGGAGAGGGATCGGGATGGAGATGTCGGGTTCGGAGTTGGGTATGATTGAGGTGAGGGTTGTCGGTAAGAGGGGGGAGGTTTGGAGGTTGATGATGATGATGAGTTATGTTGTTGATGAGGGAGTTGATAACGGTGATATGTTATGTTGTTGATGAGGGAGATATCGCCATTGTAGTTGTTGCCGCCCTTGCTATTGGTGACGGCTCTTGCTGTTGACAGAGGGGGAGATTAGAATTTTGATTGGATTTGGGATTAGGGATTAGGAATTAGGAATTAAGGTTTGTGATTGGGATCAGGAAAGGGTAGTCGACGACGGGAAGTGGAGTGATTCCGATGAAGGCAGGAACCACTCCACCTCAATGACGAGGAGAAAAATAGTATAGGTCTTATAGGACTAGATGCTCTGATATAAAATAATATTTTATTGTATTATTGGATTGATTATAACTGAGGACAATATCTCATATATATTGAAGAGAACCAAAGACTAAACTAATACATATTCCGATATGGGACAAATATAATATCTCACATCTAACAATAGCTTTTTCTTACCCATGGGTGGGGCACGGATAAGAACAGTTTTATCTTACCCACAGGTGGAGTAAGATAAATTTTTATACCCGTTCATAAAATAAATAAGGGTAAATAATTTATCCCAACCATCATAACCACAACAACAACAACAATAAAGCCTTTATCCCGACCATTATACCCCTATACAAAAGTTTATACAAATAATGTTCATAATATAATCATATATTCATAAATTTATCAGTAATTCTACCTTTCTAAGTTTATAGCATAATCTTTTGTGCTACAGTTCTATGTAATCACTTTTCGGCTAGACCCACTATATGTCTAAGCAAATATACCATTTCACTCACTTAGATTATGGTCCTCGGTCAAAATAAAAATATAGTCATAACAAACAGCGAAGTTGAGACAGGCCTTGATGCTACACTGTCCGTGTATATAGTCCATTGGCACAATCACATAATGGATAATTTAAGGCTGCTAACTTGTTTGAGGACGATACCAATCTTCCGTTTGTATACCGAAAACAAATAACAGGCCTAAACTGAGAAGGATATCATGATGATCATAATCCTCAATGTGAAGTCCTCTACTATTAAGGTCAACTGAGTAGCATAACAAAGTCAAAAAAGATACATCCAAGAATTGAGTGTTCGCTCCCCTCAAAAAAAGAATTGAGTGTTTGACTTAGACAACCTATCGACCTACTGTATACCCTTAGTGAGTTGGTTCCAGATCCTGCTTAGACAATAATAATTAAGGACTTGAAACCTTCACTGTCAGTTGGCGGCAGGTAAGTATCAACCATGTTGGTCATGTAATTTAAGCTCAGGCAACTAAACAACCTCCAGATACACTAGACTCAGAAAGTATTTAAGGGAGTTTATTTCGATGCAAATACAGTTGCAACCCATGTGGCAAGAGTCCCTTAACGTGCAACCGGAGTTACAAGTTAAACAGTAATTCCCTTTACTACTGTTTGCATTTAGTTGTAACTTGTAATAACTCGCTTTTTAGTTTCAACTAAAGGGAATCTTACAACTCAAGTTTGCAACTACATTTTAGTTGCAACTGCATGAACTTGCATTTGCAATGAACCAACCCCCCTCTGCCCCTCTAAGAGCATCTGTAGTCGTTTAGACTCAAAATTCCTATATTTGGGTTTTAGAAAAAGGAATTTTGAGTTGGGTTTGTAGTCGTTGAAATCCAAAATTTGAGTCCAACGGTCTCGATGATTTTTTTGCTTTTGAATCTTGGCTGTTGATTTTTTTTTAAATTCGAGTCCAACACAATTTTTTTATAACAAAAATTGTACGCATAGGAATACATAATAATTTCTATAGCAATCTCATCCCTTGATCAAATAATCAAACCAATGTAAAAGTAACTTTATATGCATAAATAATCCTATAGGCTATATTCCATAGAAGAGAAAAAAAAGGGAGGGGGGGGGGGGGGGGGGGGGGGGGGGGCAGGTTCGCAACAAGTTGTTGCGTCCGTTCTGTTTTTTTGGTTTTTTTTACTTTCGTTGGATGTAAAATCATTTTGTGTCCGATTCCTTCAGGATTTTTTTTTGACCAGACACAATGATCTTGCGTCCGAAACATTTTTTTTTAATTGATCGGACGCAAGATGATCTTGCATCCGACCTTTTTTTTTAAAAAAATTCCCAAGGCACAAGATCATCTTGCATCCGAGAAATTTATTTTAGATCGGAAGCAAGATGATCTGCCGATTCCTATATTTGAAAAATTCCTATATCGTCTCTCAAATATAGAAGCCTACTCTAGCTATTTTTCCAAAATTTGGAAATATAGGGAACGACTGCAGCGGTTCGTTCCCTATATTTTCCAAATTTTGGAAATATAGGGAACGACTATAGATGCTCTAAAGGAAGTGGTAAAATGGAACAACGTTTCAAATGCGAAAGAATCATTCATCCTCTCCCCGTCTAAAGGAAGTGGTGAAATGGAACTATGTTTCAAATGCAAAAGAATCATTCATCTTGGAGGTTTTTAGTTTGAATCGTACGACGTTGGTTGATACCAATCTCCAATACACAAATAAGCCAAAAAGTTACATGGAACCATCTTTCCCTCTTGGAAGGAAACCATCCTAAATATAAAGATAAGCAGTTTCTTAATATAAGATAAAGATTACCAACTATTTTTGTATCAACATGTTAAAATACTGCACAGATATATTTTTTTTAACAAAGCAACAATATGGATGCACGAATGTGTAAGATAATCTAATATAGTGACACATTTTATAGAAAATTTTGTCAATAACACAACCTTTGAGTTGCTCATGTAAGAGAATCTATCACTAGGACTCCAAAACACATGGTAGATCATCACAGTGAATGATCCACATCGTGCATGATTATTATATACTAAAACGCTGTGAAGGTTCTCATACATTCACTGAGTGATGGCAAGTGAACAATTTCTAAAAATATAATAAATTGTCCTGCTGAATGAATTAGTATAAGTGTATGAAAACACATGATTTCTCATTCATATATATTTTAAGGCATGGAGACAAAATTGATGAACAGTGGTTCTGGAGGGTATGAGTATCGTTCCCTTCTATTTTGAGGGGTATTGGACCCGATTTGGTACAGGTATCATCTTCTCCTTGTATTAATTTAACCGCTTATTGATGAAACATGGAGGGACTCCCCACTGTTCTCTCGACAAAAAGTAATGGACACAGTGAACAGTGTCAGTCATCTATTGATACCATGTACTTTCAAGCCACTAATGTAGGAATCTTTGTACCCAGGCAGTTTTTTTCATACTTTTGTATGAAGGAAACACTTCTCTATATGTTTTAACTTTCGTAGGCGCGTCCCATCCAAGACTAATCATTTTCTTTATTTAAGATCAGTCATTTTCATCATGATGATGAAATTTAGGAGGATGTTGTTAGCAAACTATTTTCAATTGCAACCTAAGTTATTCCAGTTAGTTCTGGTGTTTCAAGGAGGAGTCAAGACCTTCAGTGTGACATGCTCCTCCCATAAGGATTAAGGTTATACCACCATCTTTGAGATTGTCCAAAATAAAGAAGTGCATTTCATCCAGTAGATCTTCTCCAAAAAAATATGTGGATGTCAAATCTATTAGATTTAGAAAATGATAGCAGGTCGGTGACATAGTCGGAGTTCTTTTTCCCCCTTGTAAGATCAACATTCAGCGCTAAAAACAGTTGGTTGCATTAACATTAAATGAAACAAGGATCTTTTTCTTTAATAAAGGGCTACGTGGTAGCCTGGTATTGAACCCGAGACCTCCCTTTACGCATTCCAACCCTTTACCATCTGACAGCTACAACGAGCTACAACACAGTGGTAATGAAACAAAGATCTTATATAGCAACATTGTGCAATTTGGTGGACATAAAGATCCAGCTCAGTATAAAGAAAGTAGGATCTTCCTATTTGAAAGTTTTCTTTAGAAAGATAGGAACTTACATTTTCCTTCTTTTTTCTTTTGTCATATCTCTACTCATAAAATGTGATAATTGAGATCCCAGCTTATGGAATAGTTTTCCGGATGCTTTAAGTAAGCCTTCTGTTATTTTTGAGATTATTCTCTCACTATTGCCACTTCTAATCTTTGACATGACAAATAAAAATAATGTTTTACTTGTAGAGGATAATAGCATTCCCCTCTTTTGTTAGAAAAACTAACGATCTTGTTGAGTCTTTGACACAATCAATACAAACCACCAAGCAAAATCAGATCACACCAATCACAGAATGCACGCAAGAATTGTCCCGGTTGGGCCTTTCGACTTAATCCGGGAGAAGAAAAACCGAGATGTTATTTCAACTAGAAAAGATACAAAAATAATACAATTCTCACCACGACCCTCTCTCAAGCTTAACTGGACCTTGATTGTTGTTTACAATAGAAAAATCTCTCACCCTCTCAGATAAAGTACTCTCTTCTTTTATTCGGCACTAATAGAATCATCTCGTTATCGGAGCCGTTTACATTGTATTTATAGATCTAGAGAAACCCTAGTTTGATACACTTGATACATTAATCATCCGATTACTATTGAAGAGATAATCATGCATTGAGAGCCGTACCATCTGACTTGCAGACGAAGTTGGGCTTCTCACGAATCTTCAAGACTCGACCCAAATAACCCATCAGCATCGCAGGTGGTCGACCATACACAACAAACAGTCGACCGTTCCCCTCTCGAAAACCTTGTACAGTCGGGACGATCGACCGACCCCAAGTGCGGTCGACCACAACTCCACATGTTTGCTTCTGCTAACTGCTTTCCTTCTTCTTCGATGCCTCGCTTTGATCCATCTCAATGCTTCATCGTCTTCTTCATCGGACATGTCTATGCAAGACTTACAAACCTAACAATCTCCACCATGATTGCATACTCATGAATCCATACCTGTGTGATTTAAAACTCTTCTAGAACTTTCTTTTCCGCTCTGTAAACAACACGTTTCTATGGCTTCTTCTGCTAGTTGAAATCTACCTCCACCTGCTTTCCTCCAACAGTATGCACCTCTCAAGGGCAGACCTCAATAGATGTTATTATGGAGGTGCCACCCTCCACACGAACTCCACCGACTTCAAGGATCTCTCCACCTTCCAACGGTATTCGAACGTTGTAGTCTCGATTCAATAATTCTAGTGATGGCTTACTAGATAGCTTTAGGAACAATGAACTTCAATACACTCAGGTGGGTTTTTCTGCTCCCACAAAGCTGGTAGAGGTTGTGCCGACCCTGCCCAATCCCCTCTTACCCTTCATTATCTTACGACGACTATCCCAAACTGTTAAAACTCCACCTCGAACTGTGTACCTGCAACCACGAGCATCAAGAGTCCCCAATGATATCAGATGCTGTTGTATCGAAGGAATTATGCATGACATCTTCTAATGTAAGCCCTTTACCATCTAGCGTCTCCAATTCAATTGTTCCCTCACCCACTACTTCACAAATCCCCCATCTAGCCATTCTCACACTTCGGCCTGTTGACAACTTGTCAGTAGAAAACATCTTCCTCTCAGAGCAAATATGAGAAGAACTTTCCGAATGAAGATACCAACTTGAATCCACATCTGAAGAACTTGAAACAAGACATAGGTCGAAGTTATCAGATTCTTCTGATTTACCTGAATCAATTGCGTTGACTACATTGGCTTGATCGCCTCCTTTAGTAACATTCTTCTTACTCAACCAATTGCAACAGTCTCTCTTGTAATACCCAACTCCTTTACAATAGTAGCAATGAATATTATCCTTGTGTGCCGTATCCCTTCCAATTGAAGTATCACCATCCACCATAAAACACCCTACACAAATATTCTCTACTTTATGAGTTTTCTTTCTTAGATCATCTTCCTTCAGACCCTTAATCACCCCGGCTACTGTAAGTATCTCATTGGCTGACTTCCCACATAGTATGATAGTTATCAAGTGATCATAAAAAGTTGGCAGTGAATAAATCAAGTTGAAAGTTTTATCCTCTTCGCTAAGATCATCAACGTTAATCGCCTTCAGTTCAGATATTACCTTATTGAACTCCACAATATGATCTTGAAGATGGGTACTTTCCTTCATTAAGAACCTAAACAGCTTTCTCTTTCAATACATCCGATCTAGCAACGACGACACCGAATAGTCAGATTTAAGTCGCCCATAGACTTGCCGCACTTCGACCGGGGATTCCCATCTCCTCAAGAATATTACACTTGACTTCGTCCGCCAATTGCAACCGGATTAAACTCAAGACCTTCAAACAAATCTCATCCCACTTCTCCTGCTTCATGTTGGTTGGTTTCTTCTCTTCTATGGCAAGGTGCAAGTTCTTCTAGACCAAAACAGCATACATGTCCACCTTCTATAGATTGAAGTTGATCTTACCATCAAACCGCTTGATCTTCATCTTCTGATCTGCCATCTCCAAGGAACTCGAACAAACCCACGAATCATGATTGCTCTGATACCACTTGTTAAAAAAATTGAGGATCTTGTTGAGTGTTCGATACAATCAACATAAACCGCCAAGCAAAACTAGATTGCACCAATCATACAAAGCACACACAAATTATCTTAGTTGGAGCTTTCACCTTAATCCGTGGGAGGAAGAACCAAGATATTATTTTAACTAGAGAATATACAAGAATATTACAATTCTCACCATGACCCTCTCAAATCTAACGGAACTTGGTTGTTATTTACAATGGAGAAATCTCTCACCCTCTCAGATGAAGTACTCTCTTTTTTCTATTCGGCACTCAATAGAATCATCTCGTTTTAAGAATCGTTTACATTGCATTTATAGATCTAGACAAACCCTAGTTTGATACACTTGATACATTAACCATCTGATTACTACTGAAAAGATACTGTGTTGAGAGCCGTACGATCTGACTTGAAGACAAAGTTGGGCTTCTCACGAATCTCCAAGATCTTACCCAAATAACTCATCAGCGCCGCGGGCGGTCAATCGTACACAACAGACGGTCGATCGTTTCCCCTCTCGGGAACCCTGTACAGTCGGGACGGTCGACCGACCCCAAGTGCGGTCAACCGCAACTCCACCTGTTTGCTTCTGCTGACTGTTTTCCTTCTTCGATGCCTCGCTTTGATCCATCTCAATGCTTCATCGTCTTCTTCATCGGACATGTCTATGCAAGACATACAAACCCAACATCTTTAGTGATGGAGGATTTCATGATTTAAGTTCACCAAGAGTGGGAATCTAGTAGCTTTTTTGTGTTATGCTTTAGCTTTAGAGAATTTCAACTCGTATCAAATCTGAAGAGATACTTAGATGAATTGGTCGAGTCAGATTGGACATTTGCCTGTGAGATGTCTGACATTACTGAGAAATGGCAGCGACAGCTGATTCCCGATAGCAATACAAAGATTTGATACCATGAATTTCAGAACTTGAGATTTCTCTTAAGTAACTGAACTTTGAGGACTTATTTAGGGCATCCTTAAATGTTGTGCAGTAAATTTATTACCCAGTTTAGCAACATAAGGCAGGAATGACAAATGATACCTGAGAAACTCCAAAACCGTAATTATATGCATTTTCACCTACAGACTGATGTCCAGATATATCATTCTCCATGTACCCAGCATTGCTGCCATATGAACCCCCTGAATTGATAAATTAGACTTAGCCATGTCTTCAGACTTCAATGCGGAAGAACAAAAGAAGAAGAAACTTAGGAAATGAAAACAGGCAAGCAATATAAATAGTTCATACCATTTATCTCGAGATTAGTAGCATTTCTTAACTGAGCACGTAGCTTTTCAATTTCCCCAACCACCGATACATAATTTCTCTCCATCGCCTGAAGCGACTCATAATGATCAGTAAGTAGTTTCCTTTCATAGTCATACTCAGCTCTGCAAGGCCAAAATAAGTAAAAGGTTTTAGCATCATCTGATTTCAATCTTATTTCTCAAAACAAATATGTGCAAGTACACATAATGCATTTTGTTAGGCTCTGGCATTATTAGTGCATATATTTGTGCATCATAGTGTAAGTCCAAAAGGGGGATCAAACTTCTCTCTTATAGACATTAGATCTGGATGAATCCAGTTGGTCATCTAATATGATGGCAATTAGCAAGTCCATCATATATCTATAGAGACAATCACTAGGAATTTGGAGCTAAATACGCGAGGATTGAGTCATTGACAATCAGTTTCATTTGAGTCATTGACAATCAGTTTCATTTAATCCGTCTCTTTTATGGAGTCTTCTGCTCAGTAACTGACCCATTCTGATGTGAAAAGAGAAGATTGTGAGATATCCCTGCCACTACACCAAAACTCCGGAGTTGTAGTGAAAATAGATAATAGTGAAATATCCCTGCCACTACACCAAACTACCAGAGTGTGGTGAAAAGAGATAATTGTGAAATATCCCTGGCACTACACCAAAATTCCAGAGTTGTGGTGAGGGTTGAGGGATTTATATTTGTATTTATATTCTAATAATGATAATGAGGATGTCATGAGTTTTGACTTCATGTTAAGTGCAAGTAACGAAACTTCTTACCTATAACGTTGATATTCTTCTCTAAGGGCCTCCAGTTGTGACATCAATGTAGAAATGTCTTCATCACTTCCATGTCTTTTCTGCAGATCCTGGGACAATTTCTGAACTTTTACGATCAATTCCTGTCTACCTTCTGCCAGGCCTCGAGCTTCTGCACAAGCTTTCTGATACTCAACTTTAACTGGCTCAGAAGTGTGCAACTCACCTTCCATCTTTGCCATTTTATCTACAAGAGCCCTCATATGTTGATCTTGATCAACCCTCATAGAACTCATGTGAGAATCCATTTTTTGCAAGTCCTGTTGGGCTAAAGTCAACTCTTGCCTCAGAGTAAAATGGGTAGTGGCAAGCCTGCGGTTTTCCATCACAAGCTTTTGTATCTCCTCATGTTGCATGTCTAGCTTTTGTTCGATGACTTCAGGAGGTGGCGGCATGTCAAATGAGTAGGCACCAAGGGAAACATGGTGCATGCTTGATGGGATCATTGCATCTGAGTGCATATTTGAGCCAGGAATAGGCCTCCTTTGATGAGGAGGTACGCTACCTTTACTTCCCATGAGAAACAATGAGAAGGATCTGCTTAACAGAATAGAAGTAAGCTGTAAGACAAGTGGATAAATGATTTTTTTTTTGTGTGTGTGTGTGTGTGTGTGTGTGTGGGGGGGGGGGGGGGGGGGGGGGATCCTACAAAAGTATTTAACAGGAACCGATAATGTGAACAAGATAAAAGGTTATATGCAACAAATGATTATGTACTAGCATAACTTATGCAAGTATCGGTATCCTACAAAAGAAGGATAAAATAAAACAATTAGGCAATGAGGATGATGATTTTATCAGGTTCAAGTTTCCATACGCTAAAGCTATTTACAATCAATTAATGAAAGGGGTTCGACTATCCCAACATTATCGGCTTCGCGATTTGTATCAAGAGAGGAAAAGAATTTATGCATCTATCAAATCCAAACCTTAGCTATAGCATATCACATAAATGAAAAGACAATGAGAAAAACAAAAAAAGACTAAAAGATTATCTCTGTATCCCAGTGAGGCAGGTATGGAGGAAGTGGCACAATCAGACACACGGATTATCACAGTATAATGAAAAAGCATGTGAGCATGTATGTAAAGGTGCACATTTAAAGGATGAAAATCAACCAAGAAGGTTACATTCATAATGCAATTAGACACATCTTTACTCCAAGTTTGAAGTGTTTTCTTCAATAAGTTTACATAAATAGGCCATCTCCTATTAATATCAAGAAAGGAACGAAAGATTCAGTAGAACCTGCCAAACATAGATACAATGAATTGCTGCATTAAATAAGCGCAAATAGTAGGGACCTTTTGTGATTTTCAGAATCATGTATCTTCCAAAGAACCGAACCCAAACATAGAAACACTGCTCCGATATAGAGGTATTAGCTTAATCTATCACATGCAAAGAACACATAATTGTTACATTGCCGTTCTAATGAAATTTATGTAACAAAAATTTGTACAACTTCAATAATATATCCTAAATCAAATGGTCAAGTATGCACAGTGTATCCTATGAACTATTCTAGTTTAATATGATAGGTAATTTTTTCAATATAGTGGAGAAAATATGGATCAACATTGATTGGATACAGGGCTCAAACGTCACTTCTCTTTCACAAGCTCTGTGCCTTCTCAACTCTCCTTGAATTCCCTTTATTGCCAAGTCTATGTGAAACCAACTAATAGGTTAATTGTTTCTGAAACAATAATATCTTGGGTAAATTGAAATGCATCAGAAGATGTACATATGTCAGAGTGCACCATGTTCCCCCAAATCAATACATCCCATTTAGACTGGTGCTACTCTACTACTATGTCATTTAAGATTATGACACATGACTAATCACCACAAAGTTAAAGGCCACTTAAAATGAGAGTATTTTTGCATATTATATTCCCACCATCCAAGGCTAAAAGTCTAAAAACAGCTTAAAAAATAATCAATTTGAGGAAAATACACAAAAATAATCAGACTACCAAAACTAATATATGATCCACTAATTGAAGTTGAATTCATTTGTACAAACTACTCTACCTGAAGCAATATCAATATTTCTTGAAAGGCCAGCTAACACATGCAAGCATGATGCAAGCTTTAGTGATTTGATGACTTACAACAATATCCACTATAGTCGTAAGTGGAACAGATAGCCAAGATGAAACAATTCATGTTCGATATGACATTCGGGCTTAAACTAAGTTTCATCAAATAAAAGGGGTCAAATTTCAACTTGAGTTTGAAATAACAATAAGCTGGCCTTAATCAAAGCATTTTCATCCTATGTCAAACAAAGTGACCAAGGTAAATTCAAAGTTCAAAGACACAAGTTTAGGATATCCTTCATGGAACTTCCCTCAAAACTAGGGTAAAGATTAGTCAGGAAGGATATCATTTCCATTTCAAATGATCCTAAGACAAAACAGCCATGGATATTCTAGAAACAATTCAACAATGAAGTTACACAGAAGGAGAAATTTCGAATGCATAAAGGACGATAAATGCAACGGCATGAAACTCCTTACTTCATAATAGCTTGATACTTCAATTACCATACTCATTGTCTAGCCATGAACTTCCTTATACTGTGAACGACAATCTATGCCAAGGGTTGAGGGTTTTAGCACTAATATTCTAGCACCTTCATGTGGGATAAACAGTATCTTCCTTTAATCCGCATTTAATATGTGCGGCCAGTGAGATTCGAACATGGGTTGCTCTAATACCACATGAAAGATCCCACCATCACTTTTTTAAAGGAAATGTTGCTGAATTTTGTTATACCTTAAGTAGACAAGATTAATTTTTAATGAAAAATTAATAACAACGAATTAAATTTCTACTCGAATTTAATAATAATTATACTGTTACTCAAACAGTATAATTCACTATCAGCAAAAAACAAAAGGAAGATATGGTATCTTCAATTCGAACCTTGATAATCGTGAATTCAAGGGACTGTTTCGCAAACAGCGTATATCACTGTACACAAAGCACAGAAAGAAGATAAGTTATCTTCAATTCCGACCTTGAATATGGTGAAAAGAAATAGACAAACTGAGGCTTGTTGAAAACAATCTCCTTAAGACGTTTATTTTGCCACCGCTACGGTGTATACAAGTTAATTGGGAATCGTCTCACAAGATATAACAGTCAGAATTCCACTAACTTACACTAGAATAATGGAGACTCGAGCGAGAATGGATGTGGCTTGTGATATCTGCACTAATACAGGGGGTAGGGAAGATGTAAATTGGACTCGGATTTGATCAGAATCCAGTCCTATTTATAGCCCTAAGCCCTTGGCTGTTTTTGCAACTGTTCAGACAAAAACTGTCATGACAGTTGCAACTGCCCGTATCCGTATCGAGCCCAAATACAAAATCAGAACTGGTTTTTTTGAAAAAAAAATAAGTGTACTGTTTTAAGCCCAAGCCCAAGCCCCAGCCCCGGCCTGGGTCCGGTCCGGGCCGGGCAGGTGCACGTGTGTTTCACACCGGCGCCCAAGTTGGGTGTGTTCTCCCTCCGGAGAAAATATTCGTACCCCTAAGGACACAACCCTTTGATTCAGTTTTTAACTTATAACTTTATTTGCTTTTTGCTCCTTTCCGATATGGGACTAACTTTCAATGTCACGTATCAAGCAAAATTCCAATTCTTCATTTTAACAAGTTAACTTCGGAGGCGAATATTTCATTTATTTGAAATCCGTTTTGGACATGTGAGTACATCATTTTATACGTCTTGATGAGTAGAATACAATGGAACCGATTTCCAACAATTCCCCACATGAATGATAATTTTCGTCTCCCACCTTACAATAGGTACATATCACAGAGCGCAATTGAAACAATGTCACATCGTGGATAGGTAGATATTTTACTTTGAACCTTCCCTAGTTAAAGTTTATCGGACATACTTGGCTAATCGGTGAAATATTTCATCTTGAACCGTCAACCGTTAGTGTATGCCCAAACAATAAACTCTACCCAACATTGTGTTATTCACATCCAATCTCTCGGTTGTGTTCCTTTTGGCCCTGAACAAATCTCATTTCTGCAAGTGTTTTAGAGAACTCCAGCCTTTCAAAGTTCTCATAGAGTCAACCCAGCTCACACTTACATAGGTTACTGCATCCATAAAGAGTACCCTACAATACTCCACTTGTGATTTTTCAAGATATGGACGTCATTAAAAGCATGGCGTAACCTTTTAATACTTCTGTAGGCATGCATTTATTTTGAATCCTAGGAATGAGATGGATCTGAGTCCAAACACATTACTGTTTGAGTTACTCATAACTGGCTGTCCAATTGAACCTGGTCCGTGGGATCTCCAGTCGCCAGGTTAGATTTCCGTATAAGGTAACTCGTATTGTTTTAGGCTTTTAACCCCATTCCCCTCGATGCACAGTTAATTTTCTCTCTAGATAATCCCTTATTAAATGGATCCGCCAAGTTATCCTGTGACTCACAAAGTCAATGGAAATAATTTCATTGGAGAGTAACTGTCAAACAGTATTATGGTGTCTACGAATATGTCGTGATTTGCCATTATATACAGAATTGTGCGCTCTACTTAGCGCTGCTTGATTATCGCAATAGATACAAATGGACGTCATTGGTTTAGGCCAAAATGGAATATCTTCTAAAAGTGGCGAAACCATTCAGCTTCTTCTCCTGTTTTATCTAAAGCAATGAACTCGGATTCCATTGTGGATTGGGAAATACACATTTGTTTAGAAGATTTCCAAGATACAGCAGCTCCTGCTAGGGTAAAGACATAACCACTTGTGGATTTTGATTCTTCCGAATCTGATATCCAATTTGCATCACTGTATCCTTCAAGAATGGCAGGATATCTACCATAATGCAGTGAAAAGTTTGTGGTGTTCTTTAAATACCCAAGTACTCTTAGCAGTTACGTTCAGTGACCTCTCCCTGGGTTACTGGTGTATCTGCTTAGTTTGCTCACTGCATAAGCAATATCTGATCTCGTGCAGTTCATGAGGTACATTAACTGCCTATTACACGAGAATATTCCAGTTGCATTATACTTTCACCAGTATTTTTGTGCAAAACTACAGATGGTGAAAAAGGGTTTGATACTCCTTTAATCCCATGTTCCTTGAATTTGTCACACTTTTTCCACATAATGTGATTAAGATAATTCAATGCCACTAGATGTTCTTAATATTTTGATACCCAAAATAACATCTGTCACACCTAAGTCTTTCATGTCAAAGTGGTTAATTAGCATCTTCTTTACAGTCTTGATGACTTCCAGGTTAAGACCAAAGATTAGCATATCATCCACATACAGGCAAACAATCACGCATGACTATCTCATTTGTTTGTAATAAACACATTTATCACATTCATTAATTCGAAAACCATTTTTCATCATGACATTGTCGAATTTTTCATGCCATAGTTCCAGAGCTTATTTAAGTCCATAAAGGAATTTAACAAGTCTACATACTTTATTTTCAGCTCCCTTTGAAACAAACCCTTCCGGTTACTCCATGTAGACCTCTTCTTCGAGATCCCCATTTTAAAATGTCGTTTTAACATCCATTTGATGAATTTCAAGATTATAGATAGATGTTATTGCTATCAGCATTCTTAAAGAGGTTATCCACGTAACCGGTGAATAGGTATCAAAGAAGTCTAAGCCCTCCTTCTGGCGATACCCTTTAGCTACTAATCTAGCTTTATATTTGTCAATGGACCCATCTGGTTTCATCTTCCATTTGAAGATCTATTTACATCCAATTGGTTTATAACCTGGTGGAAGGTCAACTAATTTTCAGGTGTGATTGCTTAGAATCGATTCAATCTCACTAATGATAGCTTCTTTCCAATAGGGAGACTCCGAGGATGAGACTGCCTCTTTGTAAGTCTAAGGTTCAGCCTCTAACATGTATGTTAGAAAATATGGACCGAAAGACTTAGATGTTTTAGGTCTTACACTTCTTCTTGGTTCGGATTCACTATTTTCATGATGAGTTTCATCCTATTTTTCAGTTGACACTTCTCTTGTTCTTTTGAGATCAGAGTTTCCATTATTTCTTGTGTGGAAACACATCTTCAAAGAATATGGCATCTCTTGACTCAATGATTGTGTTTACACTGATGTCACATACTTCAGACTTGAAGACTAAGAATCTGTCGCACTATTATTTTCGGCATGGCCTAGAAAATAGCAATCTACAGTTTTTGGTTCAAGTTTGGTTCTCTTAGGAAGAGGAACCGAGATCTTAGCCAAACACCCCCACACTTTGAGGTATTTGTAATTAAGCATATGTCCTTTCCATAACTCATATGGAATGGAATCAGCTGTCTTGTGTGGAACTCCATTAAATATGTGATTCGACATATATAAGGCTTCCCCCCACAAGTTTGTAGGTAGTCCAGAAGTTATAAGCAAGACATTAATTATATCTTTTAACGTTCTGTTCTTTCTTTCTGCAATTCCATTTTGCTGAGGTGAGTATGGGGCAGTTGTTTGGTGGATAATTCCACACTCTTCACACAATTATGCAGTTGGAGACTCATATTCTCCACCTCGATTAGACCTCAATACTTTGATCTTTTTGTTAAACTGGTTTTCTACTTCAGCTTTGTATTTTGTGAATGCTGCAATTACTTCGTCTTTACTATTTAGTAAATATACATAGCAATACCGAGTGCAGTCATCGATAAATGTGATAAAATACTTTTTCCTTACCTCTCGTGAGTAAGGATTTGAAATCACATAAATCAGTATGAATTAAGCATAACGGCTCACTACGCCTGTCCACTGTGTTGAATGATTTCTTGACCATTTTTCCTTCTACACAAGTCTCACACTTGTGATTTTTATCAAATTGAAAGTTTGGAATCAAACCTAAATTTGCAAGTTTTTTCATCTTTCCAAAATTTATGTGTCCTAATCTATCATGCCATAAAATTATTTCGGACTCAAGCAAATAAGAAACTGAATTTTTGTTAATCATAGAATTAGAGTACATTGGGTTATTGCTGATTACGGCGATAGTAGCTTTGAAAAATCCATCACACAGATATCCCCTCCTAACACAAACCACAGCCTTGGTCAGCACTAACTTGTCTGACTCAATCACAATCCGAAAGCCTTTCTTGACAGCCAAAGACAGAAGCTTGGGAATACTTTTCTATTGGCTCAAATCAAACAACTTAGGAGTAGTAAGAGTACTCTAACCCTGAGGTTCCAGAAATAAGGTTCTTGCGGATGTCTGGCACGTGAAGCACATCGTTCAGCGTGACGTTCTTGCCAGACGTGAACTTTAGGATGACCTGTCCACAGCCTTCGACCATCGACACAGCATAATTTCCCATATAAAGTTTTTCTTCGTGATCCAGTTTCTGATAAGTTGAGAACAGTGACTTATTGAAACATATGTGCCGAGTAGCACCTGTGTCTACCCACCATTGTCCGAGATGTTAGACTAGGTCACATTCAGTAACAACAGCAGGCAAGTTTAGGTCAACGATGCTTGGAGTGATGTTCTCAGTGACATTTGCTTCTGAAATGCTGCCAGTTTTCTTGAAACGGCAGTCTCTGGCAGAGTGACCAGGCTTCCCACAAATCCAACAATTTTCATTGAACTTCTTGTTGGGCTTCTTGTCTCTGGATCCTTAACCTGAAGCTTTCCTCTTCTTGGAATTCCTCTTGTTGTTGTTGGAGTTGCCCTTCCGCTTGTTGGAGCTTTCCACAGCATGTACTTTAGCCTTCTCGCTTTTGAACTTCATTGTTCCTCGGTTGTCTGCATCAATCTTCAACCTGACAACAAGATCTTCCAAGGATATTTCCTTCTTTTTGTGCTTGAGGTAATACCTAAAGCCTTTCCAAGATGGTGGCAACTTTCCAATGATTGCTTCCACCAAGAAGGATTCGCCAACCTTATAGCCTTCGGCTTCAATCTCATAAATAATGATCTGAAGCTCTTGCATCTGGACAGTGAAGGACTTAGAGTCCACCATTTTGTAGTCCATAAACTTATCCACAATAAATTTCTTCAAGATGGCATTCTCAGTCTTGTATTTGTAGGCCAGAGCGGTCCACAAAATTTTTGCAGTAGTGAGTGGACTGTATATCTTGTACAGAACTTCATCCAAACAGTTAAGGATGTAGTTCCGGCAAAGAAAGTCCGAATGCCTCCACGCATCCACTGCTGCAAACATCTCCTTGTGAATTATGGAGTCTGCCCCCCAGCAGGCTTAGATTCCTCCTCCTCAAGGAACCTATCCAACCCGAGGATTGTGAGATAGAAGAGCATTTTGCTCTGCCAAGTTTTGAAGTCAGCTCCTTTGAAATTCTCGGGCTTATTGTGCATACTATTGACCATTTTCGGGAGTTCTGTTTTGGTAGTCATATTGGTGTCTACAAAAAAAAAGGATAAACGTCTTAAGTTGTTATACCTTAAGTAGACAATATTAATTTTTAATGAAAAATTAATAACAATGAATTAAATTCTTACTCGAATTTAATAATAATTATACTGTTACTCAAACAGTATAATTCACTATCAGCAAAGAACAAAAGGAAGATATGGCATCTTCAATTCAAACCTTGATAATCATGAATTAAAGGGACTGTTTCACAAACAGCGTATATCACTGTACACAAGCACAGAAAGAAAATAAGTTATCTTCAATTCCGACCTTGAATATGATGAAGAGAAATAGACAGACTGAGGCTTGCTGAAAACAATGTCCTTAAGACGTTTATTTTGCCACTGCTACGGTGTATATAGGTTATTCGGCAATCGTCTCCCAAGATACAACAGTCAGAATTCCACTAACTTACACTAGAATAATGGAGACTCGAGCGAGAATGGATGTGACAGCGGGTTTTGTGGTATCTGCACTGATACAGGGTGGTAGGGAAGATGTAAATTGGACTCGGATTTGATCAGAATTCAGTCCTATTTATAGCCCTAAGCCCTTGGCAGTTTTTGCAATTGTTCAGACAAAAACTGTCATGACAGTTGCAACTGTTCGTATCCGTATCTAGCCCGTATACAAAATCAGAACTGGTTTTTTTGAAAAAAAATAAGTTTACTGTTTTAAGCCCGAGCCCGAGCCGTTCCGGCCCGGCCGGGCGGGCGCACGGGTGTGTTTCACACCGACCCCCAAGTTGGGTGTGTTCTCCCTCCGGAGAAAATATTCGTACCCCTAAGGGCACAACCCTTTGGCTCAGTTTTTAACTTATAACTTCACTTGTTTTTTGCTCCTTTCCGATATGGGACTAACTTTCAATGTCACATATCAAGCAAAAGTCCAATTCTTCATTTTAACAAGCTAACTTCGGAGGCAAATATTTCATTCATTTGAAATTCATTTTGGACATGTGAGTACATCATTTTATACGTCTTGATGAGTAGAATACGATGGAACCGATTTCCAACAAATTCTTCATAGCATTCATTTCGATCGACATAGGAGGAAAGAATTGAAAAAAAAAAACGTAACACAGTAAAAGGCCACAATTTTCTGTTCCCCATGTCAATTTATGTTTCATGGAAATACTGAAATTTGGTGTCATTGGCAAATATTTATGCATACCATTAGAATTACACATAGAAAGTTATGATGTTTACAGTTAAAATGAAACTAACAAAAAAGAAATTCCCGAAAATATCATAACATAACAAGTAAGAAAATTATCTGTTAAACATTTTACGCCCTCAACGATGGTTAAGATAAACATGTAAATTGTAATTAAATTTAAAAAATGAACTAATTAATCAAGATTTATTTAATTTGAAGGAAGGGAATTGAAGGGAGCCAAAAAAAGGAGAAAAAATCTTACATGAATTTCTTGTTCTTCGAAACGATATAAGAATGAGGAGAGGGAGAGCGAATAGGGTTGGTATTGGGGAGGTTGTGTATTTGAGGAAAGAAATTCTATGCCAGTATGCGCATAGGATCCGGGTATGGATGTACGGGTATGGAGACTGCTTTGAGATGCGCGATGGAACATCTTGCGGTCAACAGTCATTTTGTTGCGTTGTTTGAATATAAGGTTAAAGATAAAATGACACATGAAGTTTATCTAAATCTATCTCTAATCTCTAATCTCTATATATAATCTCTATCTCTGTATATAATCTATAACTATTATAATGGGAGAGTTGGAGTTCACAAACAAATAAACAATATTTTATTCCTTGGTGTATGTGTGTCAACACGTGCAGCGCACGTGTTGGTAGATTTTTTTTTTTGTCCTTTTCATTTCCCCTCCACGTGCATTATACTAGATTTTTTTGTCCTTTTCATTCCCCCTCCACATGCATCGCACGTGCATTATACTAGTAGTATATAATAGGAGAGTTGGGAGTTGGAATTCACTAATTTGTCAACATACAAATCCGTGTGTTGCACGTGCAACTCCAACTCTCTCATTAACTACAACAAAAATAAACAAAAAAAAATTCTACCTATTTAAACGTGCAACACACGTACTAAATAATTTTTCAATATTTTTTTAACACCAAATAAATACATATGTTGCACGTACAACTCCAATTCTACTTATGAACACATGCATTGCATGTACAAATCACAACTTTTTCTTAAAAATATTTTCTCAATTACGTGCAACGCACGTCCATCTCTAAAACTATTTCTTAACACATAACGTACATCGCATGTAAAAATCCTCCAACTCTTATCAAAACGTGCATTGCACGTGAAAAACACTAGTAATAATATTATAATGGGAGAGTTGTCATTTGTAAACAACCTGTGATTTGTATGCATGCAACCTCAATTAAATCTACACCATACAATTAGAAACATGTGATTTGTATGCATTCAACCTTAATTAAATCTACACCACACAATTAGATTAGATCTAACCCTAATCTAACTAAATCTCTCAATTAAATCTACACCACACAATTAGATCTAACCTTAACCTAACTAATTCTAAACCACACATCCTAATCTCACCCTAACCTAATCTCAGGGTTTTTATTTTTATTTTTATTTTTAAAAATTATTAAGACGTGCATTGTCCCTGCATAACTAATATAAAAGACGTCTCGGATTCGAAGGCAGACTACGTTAAAATTTTTACTTAAAAAAATATATATTTATTAAAACGTTCAATGCACGTGTAAATTACCAGTATAATAAAACACAAAGAAAAGCTATCAAGTCACTCTCTTTCAATAGTAAGGAAATCAATGGTCCAGATCTAAGCTCCCAAAAGACATTCCCCCTCCCCCCCTACAAAACAACTCATTTATTTATTTAATTATTTCTCTCTCTCTCTCTCTCTCTCTCTTATTCAGATCAGTTTGTTTCCTCTATTCCCCAAACCAGAGAGCTTCAATTTCTCTCTCTCTCCCCTAGGTTTTTTAAGTCGCTAACTCCAAATCCCTAAAACCATTTTCTTAAACCTTTGCTTCCATTCCATTGGCGAAGCCTCCATCGTCCTCTCAAGCGCGAATCTCAAAACAAATCCAAATCCAAATCCAGTGTCGAACCCCAATCAAAAGGTCATCTCCGATATCTGATCCGTTGCAGATTCCGTATCGGCGACTCCCCTCCACCAAATCGAGCGCGATTATCAAGCGACTCCATATCGGCGACTCCCCTCCACCGTATCGAGTACATGCAATGCGATGACTCTAATTTCATCTTATTAACCGAATTCTCATTCTAATTTTTAATTTTGTGTGTGGAGGGGATTACTCAGTGATTTGGCCAAAAACGAGGTTAAATCGGAACCGTCCAAATCGAGCACGAATCTTGAAACCCAGGGGTAAAACGGTAATGTCACATACCAATGGGTCTGAAGCGGGTACTGGTTCTCCTCTTCGAAGACCCACTGACCCGCAAACGGATCCACCTCAACTGGGTACGGGTTTCAACCCGCGGCAAACCCGGTCCAAAAAAGATAGAATTAGGGTTTCTGATTAATCCTAATCAACGGCCCTGATTCACATCCATCTTTTCACTGGGAATTAGGGATTACATTCCTAATCTGTTTACAGGGATTATATTCCTTATCAGATCACGGGGATTACATTCCTAATTTGATCCCCAAGGCGCTTATAAATACCCCCCATCCATCTCCATTAAGAGGTAATCAACCTTTTGCCAATTCACGCTCTTTCTTAATCATCCCTGGTTATTGACTTGAGCGTCGGAGGGTGCGTCGCCGGGATCAACCCCGGTGTCTCGCACTTTTTGCAGGTGAACGGCGGGAGCGACGGTCCAACTCCGGCGGAACAGGTAAACAAGTTTGCTATTCAAAGTTTTCCAAGAATCCACAAATACTATCTGTTTGCCCCCACACCAGATTTAGCGACAACAGATTGGCGCCGTCTGTGGGAAACTAACGAATAGCAACCTCCCCTCTTCCCGTTGGACAGATCTTCTCCAGCCATGCCTCCAAGGAAAGTCAGATCAAGAGGGTCCAACCGAGGACCCAACCCCGATCAGCAACAAGAAATTTCCATCCGACCTGCTCAACAACAGGGGCAACTTCCTCCTCCAGCGGAAGACCCACTCCAACAGGACCTTCCTCCTCCTCAGAATCAACAACCTCCTAAGGGTCCCGACCCTCGGAAACAGCCTCTCCTTCCGGACCATGTCTCCATCCACAATGCCTCTTCGGATTCTATGGCCTCCCATAATCCCCGAGCTTCCGACTTCCAACAAAAAGTCCCCAATCGGCCGAAAGATGTGGATCTTCGCCACCGTCTGGATGAAAAGCGGGCCCGAGAGGGAGCCTCCCGCCAACAACGTCCGGATGAGCGATCTCCTCACCGCCGAGACTACAGAAGGTCCCCGATCCAAAGGGAGAGGAGAGAGTCCCCCGAACATCACAGAAGAAGACCACATTCCCCCGCCGGTCGGCAATACCTTAGGAACGATGAGGCACCCATCACCCGTGCCGAGTTCCAGCAGTTCCAAGCAACCATCCTACAAGCTCTCAACCTCCGTCCCAATAACACCAATGCTCCGAGGATTCCCACTCCCCCTCGGGTTCGAAGTCTTCGCCAGCAGTCCCTTACTCCCCCCAAGCTCCTAGCAACCCTCGGCGCATGCCAAGTCCTCGCCGCTCCAGGAGCTACCGTCTTCGTAGCCCCCGCTCTCCCTCGTACGAAGACGAGTCTAGAGGCTCTCCTGATTACCATCGAAGGGATGATGCTGTATACCGCCGTCTCCATGAGATGGAGAGGCGCTTGGGTCAGTTAGACCAAGAAGAAGAGCTTAGAGGAAGGACTCTTCGTCCTAGCAGACCTCCTTTTTCCCGAACCATAATGGATGCACCCGTACTGATCGGCTTCAAGCCTCCTCAATTTGAGACCTACTCCGGGGAGACTGACCCCGTCGATCACATCGAGAGCTTCAAGACCCTAATGCTCATCCATCAAGCTTCCGATGCTCTGCTCTGTAAAACCTTCCCCGTAACTCTCAAAGGTCCAGCTCGAGAATGGTACTCCCGCCTTGCCCCATCCTCAATATTCTCCTTCGAGCAATTCGAGACCCTCTTCGTCACCCATTTTGTAAGTAGCCGCAGAACTGAGAAGACCAGCATCTCGCTACTGTACCTCCACCAGAAGAAGGGTGAGAAGTTGAGAGACTATGTGAAGAGGTTCATAGCTGAAGCCAGGTCCATAGCATCCCTCGACCAGTTGGTCGCTGCAGCAGCATTTCAATCCAATGTCCTCAATTCCAACCTCCGCTCCTCCCTCGCCAAGAAGCCCCCGCAGAACTTCTCTGACCTCCTCCTCCGAAGTGAAAAGTATATTCGGACCGAAGAAGCCGAGCACCGCCCTAACTTGGAGGGGTTTTCCTCCGGGTTCAAGAGAAAGGGGACAAAAGAGGAAGGAGCCAAGAAGCTCCAGAAGGATAATGCTGGCCAACGCCGACCTCCCGCCAGATTCGAGAAATTTACTCATCTCACCACCAATGTCTCTACCATTCTGATGGAAGTTGAGAAGGAAGGGATCATACCCCTTGCGCCGAGGATGAACACCCCCGCCAAGAAAAGGGATAAAGAGAAGTGGTGTCGTTATCACCGGGACCATGGCCACGACACCAATGATTGTCGGGCCTTGAAGAATGAGATAGAAGCCCTTATCCAGAGGGGGCAGTTGACCAGATTTGTGAGAAAGGACCAAGCCGACCTTCCTCCCCCGCCTCGGGGGGCTAACAAGCGTCCTGAGCGCGATGAGACGTCCGACTTCGAAAAGGAGCGTGTCCTACACCTCATCCATGGGGCCCAATGGGGGGCTCCTCCAACTCCTCTCGAAAGGCTTTTATAAGAGAAGTCAATTCGGTCCGCACCACCCCCTCCTCCTAAAGGCCTCGGAGTCCCCGTCACATTTTCGGATGAAGACCTCGAGGGCATCTGAACCCCTCACTGTGATGCACTCGTCATCAACCTCCACATGGCGAACTTCAAAGTGGAGAGGATCCTAGTGGACAACGGCAGCTCAGTTGACATCCTCTTCCTTGCCACTTTTAAGGGCCTCAAACTCTCCCGAGATAGACTCAAGCTAGCAGGCTACACTCTCTATAGGTTCACGGGAGTGCCAGTGACTATTGAAGGGGTGATCACCCCAACGTAACCGCTGGCAAAACTCCTACTACCCGAACGGAGTCGATGGATTTTATGGTTGTGGATGTCCCTGCAGCTTACAATGTCATTCTAGGCCGACCCGGCCTAGCAGCTCTAGAACCCGTTCCGTCGGCGTACCATCTCAAGATGAAATTCCCCACCCGGGCCGGAGTAGGGGAAGTAAGGGGCAATCAGGAAACGGTCCGTAAGTGCTACATGACCTCTACCCTCGGTCCAGTCCTCTCCCTAGAAACTCTGCAAATCCCCCAAGATGTCGCCCGACCAACGTCCGAGCCGGTGGATGAGTTGGAGGAAGTGCTCTTCTCTGAGCAAGATCCAAGCCGAAAGTTCTTTGTTAGCAAGACCCTCCCATCCGCCCTATGCTCCGACATCGTCCAGTGCATCCGAAGGAACCAAGACCTCTTTGCTTGGTCAGCTGCAGACATGCCCAGAATTTTCGAAGAGCTTTTGGTCCACCACCTCAGCGTTACTCCGGGGTCCAAACCGGTTCAGCAGAAGAGGCGCAAGTTCGCCCCCGAGCGCCAACTAGCGATAAAAGAGGAGGTGGACAAGCTCTTGAAGGCCCGATTCATACAGGAGGTAAACTATCCCGAGTGGTTGTCAAATGTAGTAATGGTGAAGAAGTCCAATGGAACTTGGAGGATTTGTATCGATTTCACCGATCTCAACAAGGCCTGCCCCAAGGACCCTTTTCCCTCTTCCGAGTATCGACACTTTGATTGATGCCACCTCGGGTCATGAACTCCTCAGCTTCATGGACGCCTTCTCAGGCTACAATCAAATCCGGATGTTCCCCCCGGATATCCCTAAGACCTCATTTGTGACCGACCAGGGCCTCTATTGCTACAGAGTTATGCCCTTCGGTTTGAAAAATGCAGGCGCCACATACCAACGCCTCGTCAACAAGGTTTTCCAAGCTCAAATCGGTCGTAATATGGAGGTATATGTTGACGACATGCTTATAAAAAGCATCCGGGGTACTGATCATGTAACCGACCTCCAGGAGGCGTTTGATGTTCTGAGAAAGCATAACATGAGACTCAATCCGAACAAGTGTGCGTTCGGAGTCTCGTCAGGAAAGTTCCTCGGCTTCATGGTCAGCCAGCGAGGAATTGAAGCTAACCCTGAAAAAATCAAGGCCATACTAGACATGGCCCCTCCCAAGAATGTTAAGGAAGTTCAGAGGTTAACAGGCCGCCTAGCTGCCATAGGGCGCTTTCTCTCGAAGTCCGGGAAAAAATGTCTCCCCTTCTTCAAGGCCCTCAGGGGGGCTAAAGGTTTCGAATGGGGACAGCAACAACAGGAGTCGTTCGACCAGCTCAAGGCTTACCTCGTCAATCCTCCCCTCCTCAGCAAACCAATCCCGGGCAAACCCCTCTACCTCTACCTGGCAGCCTCCGAGCAGACCCTCAGTACCGTTTTAGTAAGAAAAGAAAACCGGGCTCAAAAGCCCATCTACTATGTGAGCAAGGTACTTCGGGATGCCGAGCTCCTCTATCCGAGAATAGAAAAGATGGCTTACGCCCTGGTGATGGCCGCAAGAAAGCTTCGCCCGTATTTTCAGTCCCACTCGGTGGTCATCCTTACCGACCAACCGCTGAAGCAAGTCCTCCATAAGCCAGAGACCTCGGGTCGCCTTATGAAGTGGTCAATCGAGCTGAGCTAGCATGATATAACCTATTAGCCTCGGACTGCGATCAAGGCCCAGGCCTTAGCAGAATTCATAGTTGAAAGTACCATCCCCGAGTTTAGTCAAGCAGTGAAGGGACCACCTATTTAGCCGGTTTATGTGGACGGATCCTCCTGTAACGAGAGAAGCGGAGCTGGGGTCATTCTGGCAGGCCCAGATGACTTTGTCCTCCAATACTCCCTCCGTATAAACTTCAAGGCCTCTAACAACGAAGCAGAATACGAGGCACTCATAGCCGGCCTTGGGATGGCCCGCAATGCAGGGGCACAACGCCTCCGGATCTTTAGCGACTCTCAGCTGGTCGTTAATCAGGTCCTAGGCGAGTATGAAGCGCGTGACGACCGGATGGTTAAATACTTAGCCAAGGTCAGGAGTCTCATGGCCTTATTCGAAGAAGCCTTCATAGAACGAATCCCTCGAGAAGAAAACGCCCAGGCCGATGCCCTATCCAAGCTAGCCTCTTCCTCCCTCCAAGGTCTGGAACAGACCGTCTTAATAGAGGTCCTTCTAAAGCCAAGTATAGAGGATGAAGATTCCGACTCAATGGAGTCACTGCTCGTATTGCTTGAGGATAACTGGATGAAGCCCCTCGTCGAATTCCTAAGGGACGGGCTCCTCCCCGAGGAACCTAAGGAAGCTCGAAGAGTAAGAACACAAGCAGAGCGATACACACTCATCCAGGGCATCCTTTACAAGCGTTCCTTCACACAGGTAGACGGCAGGCCCTATTTGAGATGTCTTTCCCCAGAGCAAGCCGAATACGCCCTGCAAGAACTTCATGAGGGCATCGCCGGGGCACATTCGGGGTCCAGGTCCCTAGCCCGCAAAGTGTTGAACTACGGATATTTCTGGCCTACTCTCCTGCAAGACGCCGAACAACACGTTCGGCAATGCGGCCCTTGCCAGAAGTACTCCAACATCCGACGCCTCCCGCAAGTTCCACTCACCTCCCGCAAGCTTCAATCCCCTTTGCAATGTGGGGGATGGATTTACTAGGGCCATTTTCCCCAGATCCCGGCCAGTTCAAGTTTCTAGTCGTGGCAATCGACTACTTCTCAAAATGGATAGAGGCCGAGCCCCTGGCCACGATCACGGAGAACAAGGTCGTTCAGTTCTTTTGGAAGAACGTCATCTGCCGATTCGGAGTCCCTCGGGTCCTCATAACAGACAACGGAACCCAGTTCACTGGGGCTGCCTTCCAAGCTCTCTACGAAGACCTCGTCATCCAACACCTATTTTCCTCCGTATCCCATCCACAGTCGAATGGCCAAGTGGAGAATGCTAACCGACAGATTCTCTCCGGCATTAAGAAGAGGTTAGACAAATGTTCCAAAGGCTTATGGGTCGATCAGCTCCCGAACGTGCTATGGAACTACCGTACAACAAAACGAACCCCCACAGGAGAAAGCCCATTCAATCTCACCTATTGGTCCGAGGCTGTGATCCCCCTCGAAGTCGGTATACCCTCTCCCCGTCTAGTAGCTTATGAAGAAGAACAAAATGCCAGAGAGCTCCGAGCAAATCTAGACCTTATTGACGAGATCCGAGAAAGAGCTGTCATTCGTCAACAAAGCTACCGAAGAAGGATCGAGTTGGCATACAACAAGAGAGTCCGCCCTACGGACCTCAAAGAAGGGGACCTGGTCCTCAGGAAGTTAGCCATCTCGTTCCCAGGTCAGAAGAGCAAATTGGCCCCAAATTGGGAGGGACCCTATAAGGTCGCCAAAGAAGTTAGGCCCGGGACATACAGACTAGAAGACCTTGAGGGCAGAGAGATCCCCAGGACTTGGAATGCCGACCATCTTCTAAAATACCAAGAGAGAGCACAAACGCCTCTCTAAGTATCTTTAAGATGTCAAACCGTTCCTCTCCTATTACTTGTACTGTTTTTCTTTTATTTCCCTCTTGTAATAACGGCTTGCAACTTTAGAAGCAGCCGATCACTAAGTCATCAATAAAGAAAGCATTTTCATATTTTACTTGAAAAAAATTGTTTGCATCTCTCTGCTTCTACTCTTCACTCTAACGATGGTTTGGAGTCCAATACTTGGCTCGATTCTGCTTCGCAGGTTCGCTCCTAAGCGAACTAGAGGTAGTTCGCCATTCGGAATTGCTTCCACAACCGTTGAACTAATCTAACGATGGTTCGGAGTCCAACACTTGGCTCGATTCTGCTTCGCAAGTTCGCTCCTAAGCGAACTAAAGGTAGTTCGCCATTCGGAATTGCTCCCACAACCGTTGAACTAATCTAACGATGGTTCGGAGTCCAACACTTGGCTCGATTCTGCTTCGCAAGTTCGCTCCTAAGCGAACTAGAGGTAGTTCGCCATTCGGAATTGCTCCCACAACCGTTGAACTAATCTAAGGATGGTTCGGAGTCCAACACTTGGCTCGATTCTGCTTCGCAAGTTCGCTCCTAAGCGAACTAGAGGTAGTTCGCCATTCGGAATTGCTCCCATAACCGTTGAACTAATCTAACGATGGTTCGGAATCTAACACTTGGCTCGATTCTGCTTCGCAAGTTCGCTCCTAAGCGAACTAGAGGTAGTTCGCCATTCGGAATTGTTCCCACAACCGTCGAACTACTCTAATGACGCTTCGGATTGCAATCACTTAGCTCGATTGCACCCCGCGAGCTCACTATTAGGAAAGCTCGACACGTCTCGCGAAGTTCGCGAGAAGCATAAGCTCGGCACCACTGGCCGAACACTCGTGACGCCGACACCAAACGAGTATAAGACCAGCTGATGTGTCGGATTTATATACAAATATTTGTACTCATTTACCTATTAAAATGGCTTGTTTTCGCTGATATTGTCTTTAACTCATCTTAATTCTATATGATTTCATTTAATTAATTATTTTTGAAGAAATAATATTTTTGAGGCAAAAAGTAAAGAATTGGTGAAAAAATCAACAAACAAAGTAAAATAATTGATTTATCGATTTTATTGTTTTGTTGAGTTAAAATTGCGACAAATAATTTGTAAAAGGATTTTTATACGCAAATCTGATTTATAGTTAGTTTAATTAATTTTAAACTAATTAATTTTATTTTATTTAAAAATCCTAATTTTTGGTATTATTTTGTGTACGCAGAAGCACGTGGGTGGCAGAAAAGAAAGAAAGAGGAAGTAAATAAAATTCTGGGTTATAAAAGGAATGAAATAAAGAAAGTGGGAGGACTATTCTGCAAAAAGTGCAAACCCTAACTCCTTCCCGTTCTCTATAAATACAAAGCAAAGAAGAGAGAAGAAAGTAGGAGGTGACGGCTGTACAATAACAAAAGAAACAAAAAGAAAGAAAAGTCAGAGAGAGAGAGTACTTCTTCTCTCTTCTCTCTCTTGCACGGCATCCAAGGAAGCACACACTGTGTGGGCAGTAGGATTTCCGAAGTGCACCCAACAGGAAGTGTGCCGACCTGGACTCTGACGCGTGGGACCAGCGACTTCTTCTTCTCTTCTTGCGTGTTGGACGAAGCAAATAAAAGCAGCATCTGGACATCTGGCGAAACTTTGTGACAAGGAGAGAAGTAGCTTTGACTGGGCTGTCTTCTTCTTCTTCATTTGGACGTGGGACCCGGCGCTGACACAGCAACAGCAACAGCTGCTGACGCGCGGCTCCCGAGGCGACTCAGACCCAGGGTGATGTGGCGATCTGACGTGCGACCACTGACGCGACAGGGCGCTGGGTTATCTTTTGGGGTTCGGCTATTTACAGGGTTTGGATTTAATTATTTTTTATATTATTATTTTGTGTATGTTCTTCTCCATATTTTTTTGATACAATTCCAAACAATTCTATTAATTGCAAATTTGATATGAACTGAATTTAAATGTTCTAGAGGCTAAGGTGTAGCCGAGTTTTGAACACAAATTTTAATTCCTTCTTATTTCTCTATTTTTCCTGATTGTGTTTTAATTTTTATTATTTATGCGTACAACATGGTGGATAGACATTTGTATGATTTTTCAAATCACAAAGAGACCGAACAGGTGATTTGTGATTAATAAAAAATTAAGACCGTATATTGGAGGACGTGACCGTTAAGAAATCCAATTTCTCAATTAATAATTTGGTAAATAGACGAATGATTAATTGAGAATAATTTTTAGACTACGTTGATAGAGTGGTTAATATCTTTAGGATTTTGGTCGACAATTGGGAAAGATAATATTTTTATTTATAAGGAATAATAATTTGTGTGTGTGATAAATGAGGTGAACCAAGAGCCCTATAACAAATTTTACCCTTAACAAATTACAAGAGCATTCACTGATTCACAGCCCTCTCCCTCTTCACAAATTTAGTTAGATTAAATTAGATTAGAATAATTTAGTTAATTTATCATTTAAAAAATTCGATCTTCCAAATAGTGATTCATCTAGCGATATCGGTACTCAGTAAAATATCTAGTCCTTGTGGGTTCGACACTCTACTCATCTATCTATATTACTTGTGCGATTTTGTACACTTGCAAATTCAACATCAAGTTTTTGCAAAAACTTGATGTAGATATTTGCAAGTGGACAAAATCGCACAAGTAATATAGATAGATGAGTAGAGTGTCGAACCCACAGAGACTAGATATTTTACTGAGTACCGATATTGCTAGATGAATCACTATTTGGAAGATCAATTTTTATAAAACAACTAAATTACTCTAATCTAATTCAATCTAACTAAATTGGTGAAGAGGGAGAAGGCTGTGAAACTTTGAAGCTCTTGTAATTTGTTTAATGGTAAAATTAGTTCTAGGGCTCTTGGTTCACCTCGTTTATCACACACACGAATTATAATTCCTTATAAATAAAAATATTATCTTTCCCAATTGTCGACCAAAATCCTAAAGATATTAACCACTCTATCAACGTAGTCTAAAAATTATTCTCAATTAATCATTCGTCTATCCACCAAATTATTAATTGAAAAATTGGATTTCTTAACGGTCACGTCCTCCAATATACGGTCTTAATTTTTATTAATCACAAATCACCTGTTCGGTCTCTTTATGATTTAAAAAATCATACAAATGTCTATCCACCATGTTGTACGCATAAATAATAAAAATTAAAACACAATCAGGAAAAATAGAGAAATAAAAAGGAATTAAAATTTGTGTTCAAAACTTGGCTACACCTTAGCCTCTAGAACAATAAATAAATTCAGTTCATATTTGTTTGGGATTGTATCAAAATAAGATAGAGAAGAACATACACAAAATAATAAAAAAAATTAATTAAAACCAAACCCCTGTCTACAATACCGAACCCAAAAGAATTCGCCGTCAGCCTCGAAACCCGCGTCGAAGTCAGAGCGCACAGCACACAGACGCGTCAGAGCGCGTGTGGGACCCGCCGAGTCAGCACCTGTCCCGGCCAGGTCGCCTCTGGTCTGCACGTCACGTCGCCCACTGCGTTTCTCTCTCTCCCTTTGTTGCTCTGGGTCCGCACGTCTGTCACGTGTGGGGTAGTTCTGCTCTTTTTTTTTTTTCTGCTTCTTCTGAGTGGAAAGCAAGAGAGAGGACGAAGAAAGTCGCCAGGTGAGCAACAATCGTTGGGTGCACTTCGAAAACCGTGCCGATGAAGACAGCAGCCCTACTGCCCACACGCGCTGTTTCACCTTGGAACTCGCACACGTTTTCTCTCTCCTTTTTGTATTATTGTACAGCCGTCACCTCCTACTTTCTTCTCTCTTCTTTGCTTCTTCTTATAGAGAACCGGGAGAACAATTAGGGTTGCGCTTTTTACAGAATAGTCCTTCTTCTTTCTTTATTTCCTTCCTTTTTAATGCAGAATTTTATTTGTTTCTCTTTCTTTCTTTTCTTCTTTTTCTGCCCGCCACGTGCTTCTGCATACACAAAATAATACCAAAAATTAGGATTTTTAAATAAAATAAATTAAATTAGTTTAAAATTAATTTAAACTAACTTCATATCATATTAGCATATAAAAATCCTTTTAAACATTATTTGTCGCACTTTTAAGTCAACAAAACAATACAATCGATAAATCAATTATTTCACTTTGTTTGTTGATTTTTTCTACAATTCTTTACTTTTTGCCTCAAAAAAATTATTTCTTCAAAAATTATTAATTAAATGAAATCATATAGAAATAAGATGAATTATAGACAATATCAGCGAAAACAAGCCATTTTTATTGGTAAAATGAGTACAAATATTTGTATATAAATTCGACACATCAAATACCCCCAAACTTAAGATTTTGCTTGTCCTCGAGCAAAAAGTAGAATCATGAACAAGGGAATAATAATAGTGGACTCAACCCATCACACCAAGAAATCTTATCATGCAAGCATCAAAATTACAATTAAAAATATAAACAATTGCAAATAAAGTAAAACTAAGCATACCCACTTTCTCCAGTGCAATTACTTATTCATAATTCCCAAAAAAAAATCGCATTTGTCATGCAATTAATGTAATTATAGTATGCAACAACTCAATCTGTGATTATCCCTTCTCTCTACTACAAACCGAGTAGCAAACTAGAGTTTTTTTTTTTTTTTACTTTTTTTTTTTTTTTTTTTAGTCTCTTCTTTAAGTTGTCACTTGCCTTTTGACGCGAATGCAAAACATTTGTGATGAATTTACCCGGTTACTCAACAAGTCACAAACTTAAAGTGCTTTGCATACTCATATTTCAAGTTGCTGTTCTACGTAAGTGTAAACATTTGTGATGAATACCCCTAGTTACTAAGCAACTCAAAACATTGGAGTAGATTGACTTTATTCTAAATAATTTTTTTTTTATTTTTTTCATTATTACTCTATTTACTTAAACCCTGTTTAGGACTAGATCAAAGGGGATAATCACAAGAAAAAGCATCACATTTGGTTTTTATGTATAATAGCATGACCGACACAATTTTGTAAGGAATTTTGAATCTTAATAATCCTAAAGTAAATAAGTATGCTTAATATTGCTTTATAAAAAAAAATTGTTTATACCAAAAAAAATTGTCTTTTATGCTTATCACAATAAAGAACTCAAAAGTGTAAAGGTAAGCCTAATTGAAATCCTTTTTAAAATTTTGTTTTTCTTTTCTAAAATAATAAAAATAAAAATAAATTTGTAAACCTTCCCCCCAAACTTAAATTTCACATTTTCCTCAATGGGAAAGAAGAAGAAAAACAAAAAAATGCAAAAAGTTTAGAATATCTCCCCTGATTCGTCTTTAAATTTCTGCACGTGCAGTGTTCAGTATTTTGGCGATATCTGGAGCTGTAGATGTCGAAATGGGCTGAATTTTTTTTTTGCTGGAAAGCTAAGACAATTGTCTACAACTTCTCTTTGAATCACTTTTCCAGATTCTGACTCCATGCTGCTCAAAAACAACCATCAATGCAGGTGTTCAAAATAGCTCCGTTTGGCGACTTTCAAAAATTGATGCAATCCTACAAAATAAAATCAAAAATTAAAATAAAATAAAATAAAACGTAAATCAAAACTAAATGCAATAAAAGAAAACATGGGTTGCCTCCCAAGAAGCGCTAAGTTTTAAGTCTTCAGCCGGACATGGGGGTGAGATGGTTAAGTAACGCCAAGATCCAACAACATTAACACATCCTTTCTAATTTTCCTCTTTTGATGTGGATCAGGTTCAAGCTCTAATTTGAGGCGTTTCCTTTTAGATGATGATGTCTTTGATTCCCCCACCTCTTTGAATTTATGCTGCAAAAATGAATAAATAGAAGGTTCAGCATCCAAGTACATAACATTTTCAAAAATATTTTCTTTAACGGTTTCAAAAATTGCTGAATTTGTTGGACATACTTCTATAGGTGATTTTTCAAATTTAGCCTTATGTTCCTCGCCCACAATTAAATCAATTTTACTTACTTGGAAAGATGACTGTTCTTCAGGAGGAAAATTTATAAAATTAAAAACATCATACATTACTTGCTCATGCTGAATTTGTTCCTCCACAATTTGTTCTATCTCACTTTGCTTTTCAACCACATTATGTTCGCCATTTTCTTCCTGTGGTTGGTCAATTGTCCTCCTACTTCCTAGTGTTATAGCCTCAACATGCTCCTTGGGATGGACAACTGTATTGCGTGGTAATGATCCTGCAATTTTTTCATTAAGAATATTTGAAATTTGACTAATTTGTACCTCAAGATTTTGGATGGAAGCCGAAGTTGAATTTGCAACATTTTGAATTGCCAAATCTGTCTTTTGTATGTAGTGCTCAAACATATCTTCAAGCGTCGACTTCTTTTCTTGCTGTGGAAAAATTTGAGGTGGTATAACTGCTTCTTGATTGTAGTTCCACGGATAATTAGGGGTGTTTTTCCATCCTGAATTGTATGTGTTTGCATAATGATTATTTTGCATTTGAAAGTTTGACACAAAATTTTTATTTACGGCATTTGATGGAGCAAAAGGGTTCCCTACTTGACAATCTGAACTTGAATGATTTCCTGCACAAAGATTACAAATCATATTAGATTGCATAACATTAAAATTTATATTTTCTACTTGTTTATATAAAATATCATTTTTTGCATTTAAAGTAGAAAAAGGATCAAGTTCAAAAACTCCAGCCATTTTTGTTGGCATTGTTCTCTCTGAAGACCACTGGTAATGATTTGATGCCATCTCCTCTAAAAGATCATAGGCTGCTTGGTAAGTTTTGCTCATAAGTGCACCACCAGCTGCTGCGTCAACCATAGATCTATGTGTAACTCCCAAACCATTATAGAATATTTGCATTTGCAGCCATTTTGGTAGTTCATGATTAGGACACTTTCTCAATAACTCTTTGTACCTTTTCCATGCATCATACAAAGACTCGGTCTCAAATTGAGTAAATGTGCAAATGTCATTTCTTAGCCTTGCGGTCTTTGCTAGTGGAAAATACTTGGCTAGAAACTTTTGTGCAAGTCCCTCCCAAGTAGTAATACTACCTGGTGGTAGATAATGTAGCCAAGCCTTCGCCTTATCTCGTAGGGAAAAAGAAAAGAGTCTCAATCTTATTGCATCGTCTGATACATCGTTGTGCTTGAAAGTGTCACAAATTTCTAAAAAATCTGCAATGTGAGCGTAAGGATCCTCGTGTGGTAGTCCCCAAAATTGAACAGTCTGTTGAATCATTAGAATCATTGCCGGTTTAATTTCAAAATCGTTAGCTTCAATAACCGGCTTCTTTATGCTTGACTCATAAATTGAGGGCATAGCATAGTCTCTCAAAGGCCTATTTTCATCGTTCGCCATGATATATGTCCTGAAATGTAAGTATCAAAAAAAAGAAAAAGAAAAAAAATAGAAAAACTAAAAAAAACTAAAATAAGAAGAAAAAAGAAGAAAAAAAAAAATAAATAAATAAAAGTAAAAGTTAGTCAAAGGAAAATAAAGATGTAAAATGAAAGTAAAATAAAAATAATTACAAAGAATCCAAATTAGCAACAATCTAGCAATTTTCAATATCAATAAAAGAATAACTAGTCCCCGGCAACGGCGCCAAAAACTTGATGTAGATATTTGCAAGTGGACAAAATCGCACAAGTAATATAGATAGATGAGTAGAGTGTCGAACCCACAGAGACTAGATATTTTACTGAGTATCGATATTGCTAGATGAATCACTATTTGGAAGATCAATTTTTATAAAACAACTAAATTACTCTAATCTAATTCAATCTAACTAAATTGGTGAAGAGGGAGAAAGCTGTGAAACTTTGAAGCTCTTGTAATTTGTTTAATGGTAAAATTAGTTCTAGGGCTCTTGGTTCACCTCGTTTATCACACACACGAATTATAATTCCTTATAAATAAAAATATTATCTTTCCCAATTGTCGACCAAAATCCTAAAGATATTAACCACTCTATCAACGTAGTCTAAAAATTATTCTCAATTAATCATTCGTCTATCCACCAAATTATTAATTGAAAAATTGGATTTCTTAACGGTCACGTCCTCCAATATACGGTCTTAATTTTTATTAATCACAAGTCACCTGTTCGGTCTCTTTATGATTTAAAAAATCATACAAATGTCTATCCACCATGTTGTACGCATAAATAATAAAAATTAAAACACAATCAGGAAAAATAGAGAATTAAAAAGGAATTAAAATTTGTGTTCAAAACTTGGCTACACCTTAGCCTCTAGAACAATAAATAAATTCAGTTCATATTTGTTTGGGATTGTATCAAAATAAGATAGAGAAGAACATACACAAAATAATAAAAAAAAT
Organism: Hemerocallis citrina; assembly: GCA_017893485.1. NCBI lineage: Eukaryota > Viridiplantae > Streptophyta > Magnoliopsida > Asparagales > Asphodelaceae > Hemerocallis > Hemerocallis citrina. The sequence goes on along the minus strand of CM030359.1, from coordinate 332,716,410 downwards.
TAATTAAAACCAAACCCCTGTCTACAATACCGAACCCAAAAGAATTCGCCGTCAGCCTCGAAACCCGCGTCGAAGTCAGAGCGCACAGCACACAGACGCGTCAGAGCGCGTGTGGGACCCGCCGAGTCAGCACCTGTCCCGGCCAGGTCGCCTCTGGTCCGCACGTCACGTCGCCCACTGCGTTTCTCTCTCTCCCTTTGTTGCTCTGGGTCCGCACGTCTGTCACGTGTGGGGTAGTTCTGCTCTTCTTTTTTTTTCCTGCTTCTTCTGAGTGGAAAGCAAGAGAGAGGACGAAGAAAGTCGCCAGGTGAGCAACAATCGTTGGGTGCACTTCGAAAACCGTGCCGATGAAGACAGCAGCCCTACTGCCCACACGCGCTGTTTCACCTTGGAACTCGCACACGTTTTCTCTCTCCTTTTTGTGTTATTGTACAGCCGTCACCTCCTACTTTCTTCTCTCTTCTTTGCTTCTTCTTATAGAGAACCGGGAGAACAATTAGGGTTGCGCTTTTTACAGAATAGTCCTTCTTCTTTCTTTATTTCCTTCCTTTTTAATGCAGAATTTTATTTGTTTCTCTTTCTTTCTTTTCTTCTTTTTCTGCCCGCCACGTGCTTCTGCATACACAAAATAATACCAAAAATTAGGATTTTTAAATAAAATAAATTAAATTAGTTTAAAATTAATTTAAACTAACTTCATATCATATTAGCATATAAAAATCCTTTTAAACATTATTTGTCGCACTTTTAAGTCAACAAAACAATACAATCGATAAATCAATTATTTCACTTTGTTTGTTGATTTTTTCTACAATTCTTTACTTTTTGCCTCAAAAAAATTATTTCTTCAAAAATTATTAATTAAATGAAATCATATAGAAATAAGATGAATTATAGACAATATCAGCGAAAACAAGCCATTTTTATTGGTAAAATGAGTACAAATATTTGTATATAAATTCGACACATCACCAGCTCAGGGACCTCGGCACGATAAGCACAGTTACAAACAAAACAACCACACAGAGCTACGAAAAACACGCAAGTTTGAGAAAGAAATATTATTAATAATTGGGACGCAGTACAAAGCGACTCTTCCATACAACAAGATTACAAGGCCATAAAGAGCAAAAATTACAATGCCGACTCACTACACTTGGACTAAATACAAAGGCTTCAAAAATGATCATCAATGCCTCCGCGGCGCAGGGATGCTCCTCTTCAAGGACACTTGAGGTCGGCGACGTTTGCCTCCGGAGCCCGACCCCAAACCAACGAATTGGGATGTGTCCTCGACGCTACTCCTAGCAGCCGCTCCGACGGATGCTCCGCTCGATGAAATGGCCACAGTACTTTGCGCATCCCCCGGACTAGGATGGCCGATAAGGGGACGAGTCGCGAGCTCATAAAACGTGATGCCCCGATCGCTCTCCGCGCGAGTACACGAAGTGCTCCTCACATTGATCGGCCCCGAATGCGGTTTGAGACGAGCCACCTCTGCCTCCAGCTCTGAGATCCGTTCCCTCAGAGAGTCGTCTTTGACATCGACCTCGAAGTGGGGAGGTATCGCGGAGCTCGGGACGCCGGAGCGACTCGCGATAAGGCACCGAAGATGAGTGGCATCGATGCTCTTGTCTACTGTAGCTCTCTTCAGTGCGTCGACCTCGGCCGTCAGCTCGTCCCGTTCGGTCGTCAGTTTGGCCACCTCGGCATTCAGCCCCTCTCCCTCCGTCCGAAGTTTCGTCTCTACAGTTTGCAGGTGGCGGATCTCGGAAAGCAGGTCGTCCCTCTCTGCTGTTATTTTGGATAGGGTGTGGCGTATGCACTTGATCCGAAGGCCATAGCTGAATGCAGTCGACGAACCCTCATCCTCTCCTAAAGGGGTTATCTCGGCGATCCTGCTCTCCAGTTGCCGGATCTCGATGTCTCGCCGACCCAGGATGAGTTGAAGATGGTTCCGCTCGCTTTCGGCTCTGCACAATCCCAGCTCAACTTCGTAGAGCCACTCCCGGCACCTCACCAAGCACAGCCTCGTCACTCCAAAGCCAACCTCGAAACGAGTGTTATCCCCGAGCCAGTAGGTTCGACGGCTTGAGTCACCACCGCAAGCTGAAAAGAAGTCAAAGCAAGCAACAAATTCTCAAATACATTGCCGAACTCCTACACTTACAAAAATTTCAAAAATCTCTAAGAAAAAATAAATAGACAGAGTCGAGCCCAAAAAGTCATTTTCATTTATAACAAAAAGCGGTGGCCAGTCCGCGATTAGGCGTTACAAAAAAGAAAGAAGAAGAACAGAAGTAAAATCGAGCGGAGTCAGGGCGCGACCTCTTTCCCGGGGTGACGAGAGTGGGTGGGGGTCGATGTCTCCGAAGGGGTTATCACCGCCAGTGGGGTAACCACAGAGCTCGGGACCTCGTCGGCGACTTCGACTTCAGTCTCGGCTTCGTCCTCCCCTTCTTCTTCCTCCCCCTCTGATTCGGGGTCGAAGCCCTCGACGTGGCCCCGGAACAGTCTCCATCCCGAGCAGTCCACGTCGGGGTACGTCTTCGTCACCCGGGCGATGGCTTCAACATAAGCTTTGGCCATGTTTTGGGCGAGGAAACCTTGCGCCTTCGCCAGGGTCGCGTCCTCTGCCCCCTTCACCGCCGCAGCCTTGGCCTCTTCAGCTTCGGCCAATTGTTTGGCCGCCTCCTCCTTCTGGCGAAGAAGGTCGCTCTCCAGCTTCGCGACCTGCGCCTCGAGGTACTCGACCCTCGTCGACTTCGCCTCAAACTCGACCGTGAGTTTGTCGAGCTCGTTCCCCATCCGAGCCATCTCCTTCCGAGCCTGGTCGGACTCTTGCTTCAGCTCCTTCTCTAGAGTTGCCAACCTCTCAGTGAGGTGTCCAAAATAGACGATGATCTGCGACAAGGAAAGAAGAAGTTAAAGAGTTAGGAAAATTATGGCTAAAGAAATTCAATGACGGAAAAAATCTAATACTTACCGAGACGGCCGAGCGAGCAATCTCGATGACGTCGTCACCCTCTTGCCCGGCCTCCATGGCGGCGCGATCCTTCGGCATCGCCAAATGCTTGACGGCCTGCATGCTCGCCAAGGAGTTGCCGAGGAATCCATCATGTTTCCGAACTTGCCAGTCCGGAATATGGATCCTCTTGTGCTCCTCGGTCAAGAGCTCCTCGGCCGCCACTGTTAGCGGCAACGTCGTCATCCCGAGGGATGCGGCAATGGGGAAGTCGCCAACCCCGGTTGACGCCGAGGCGCCAGCATCGCCAACGAGCGGACTCCGAAGTGTCTCCCCCTCCTCGACCGCCTCCGTGACCCTCGGAGTCTTTGGGGGTGGTCACCACCCTCTTGAGCTTCTTCGGCGCCTTACTGGCGAGCCCAGCTCTGAGAGCCAACACCGCATCGTAGTCCATCGCCTCTGCATCAAAAACGAAGTTTGTTAGCACAATACAACTCAAGGAAAATAAAGTATGAAAAGCAAAGCATCAAAGCATAAAAGAAGCTGCGTACTGGGATCTACGCGGCAGAGCCCTCCCCTGAACAGGACATCCTCGGTCAGCTCCTTCCAATCATACTTCGGCCGATCGAGAAGTGTCCGAACTGCCTCTTCTTCTTCAGGACGAAGCTTGGGCAGCGCCTTCGCCCTCTTCGGCACCCCTTCCACCCAACTGGAGGGGATCGGCCAGGCCTCCGGACTCCGCACTATCAAGAACTTTTCACGCCAGTGCTTGATGGAGTCGGGGCATATGACGAGCCTGTCGCCATGCCTCAGAGCCAAATAGTATCGGTACTCCGACCTGTTCCCCTGGTGTAGCCGATAGATTGTCCGAAGCACGTTCAGCTCCGGCTCGATCCCCGTGGCTTGGCAGTGAAGTACGAAGCCGTTTATGACTCTCCATGCGTTCGGCATGAGTTGGATGGGGCTGACCTCGAACCAACTCAGGACGAGAATAGCGAACGGATGGAGAGGAAGCCGAGCCCCGGCGATAAAGGAGTCAACCGGCCAGCAAGACATGGTCACTGGCAGCGGCGAGTTGGCCCTAACCCCGAGGCCCGGTAGCATAAGCTCGTACTCCTCCGGGATCTGGAAACAGTCCCGGATCACTCCCAATTCCTCTTCGCGAAGGATCGACACCATCTCGTCCGCCTCCGTCGTCTCCCTTGCTGCATTCTCCTCGAAGGACCTCCCCCTCCCATGAACTATGCGCTCGGTGTGCTCCTCCGGAAGCTCCCGAACCCTGTGGAGCCCCGTCAATTGCCCCGGCAATCTGCCGAACTCCCCCATACGCTTCGGCTCCTCCATGATCGAATCTTTGCCGAACACCTTCTTGCCCTTGTCTGGCCGACTCGGAGTGTGGGCTTCGACGACTTCAAGGGAGGGCTCAGACCAAGAGGTCGACTCGGAGACAGAAGCAAGAGACATAGTTTATGAAATAAACTAAGTATAAATTACCTTAAAAGATTAGCAGCCGGAAACTCCACCAGAAAACGAACGGCGATCACCGGAAACACTCGCTTAGCACAAAAGATCGTTTGAGCAAAAGATAGGAGAAGTGAAAAATAAGAGAGGGGGGTGAGGTTTTATCGAGAGGGGCGCGCAAAACGAGGTTAATGGGCCCAAACTACCGGCCCATACATACAAAACGACAAAAGCGACCCAAACCGTCGCCTTGTTCACAACGCCAAGCCGTACATCGCATTAATTACTGTCCCATCTGGCAGAAGCTCAGAGGTCACAACATTAAATGAGCATCCCATCCGTCAGAGCTGTCAGAAGTTCAGAAGCCATCACATTTAATGGCCGCCACGTCAGCCAGGAGCACAGAAGCAACCAACGCTGAGCCAGAAAATGACAAGTCAAGGACTTCAGCACCATCTGCCGAGCGTTCTTGACACCGATCCTGTTACAGGGAAAAATTGGGGTTCGGCACCAGCTGCCGAGCGCTCTTGACACCGACCTTGTTACAGGGAAAAAATGGGGTTCGGCACCAGCTGCCGAGCGCTCTTGACACCGACTTTGTTACAGGGAAAAATTGGGGTTCGGCACCAGCTACCGAGCACTCTTGACACCGACCTTGTTACAGGGAAAAATTAGGGTTCGGCACCAGCTGCCGAGTGCTCTTGACACCGACTCTATTACATGGAAAAATTGGGGTTCGGCGCCAGCTGCCGAGTGCTCTTGACACCGACTCTGTTACGAGGAAAAATTGGGGTTCGGCACCAGCTGCGGAGCACTCTTGACACCGACCCTATTACGAGGAAAAATTGGGGTTCGGCACCAGCTGCCGAGCGCTCTTGACACCAACCCTATTACGGGGAAAACGCCACCTCGAACCTGGCCGAACTCCCTCCCTGCACTCACAACCTCGTTGAGGTGCCTCCGCTCTTCAGAAAAATGCGCCGAACTGCCCATAGACTTTGGCCTCCTTGGCACCAAACGCACGAAGGGGTCGGCGACGTGATACAAACATGTAGACCACACAACGAGGGAAAATAGCCGACCCATTCGCCGAAAAGTTGCGAAAAAACAATTAAAAATTCGGGAAATTAAGGAAGAATTCCTGGAAAATAATTATAAAGTTGGGGAAACATTTCCTGATCCCTAAACAAATAATTATTGCCAAGAACAAACCTTTAAAACCCCCGAACGACAAATTGACACTTCGCAAAGTAAAGAGGATATTCCTGCAAGAACACCACATGACCATAAGAGCTCAGGGACGACTCAGAGTTCAACCAACTTGAAAAATCACCATACTGCCTCCTTCAAGATTCAAAAACCTTCTATTTGGACTCCGATACAACTCCGTTAGCCATTAAAACAGTAAAACTACTCCTCAAAGGCCGATCAAACTCAGTCTTCGGGAGTGGGGGGCTCGTGATATGGCCAAAAATGGGGTTAAATTGGAACCGTCCAAATCGAGCACGAATCTTGAAGCCCAGGGGTAAAACGGTAATGTCACCTACCAATGGGTCTGAAGTGGGTACTGGTTCTCCTCTTCGAAGACCCACTGACCCGCAAACGGATCCACCTCAACTGGGTACGGGTTTCAACCTGCGGCAAACCCGGTCCAGAAAAGATAGAATTAGGATTTCTGATTAATCCTAATCAACGGCTCTGATTCACATCCATCTTTTCACTGGGAATTAGGGATTACATTCCTAATCTGTTTACAGGGATTATATTCCTTATCAGATCACGGGGATTACATTCCTAATTTGATCCTCAAGGCGCCTATAAATACCCCCCATCCATCTCCATTAAGAGGTAATCAACCTTTTGCCAATTCACGCTCTTTCTTAATCATCCCTGGTTATTGACTTGAGCGTCGGAGGGTGCGTCGCCGGGATCAACCCCGGTGTCTCGCACTTTTTGCAGGTGAATGGCGGGAGTGACGGTCAAACTCCGGCGGAACAAGTAAATAGGTTTGCTATTCAAAGTTTCCCAAGAATCCACAAATACTATCTGTTTGCCCCCACACCAGATTTAGCGGCAACACTCAGTTTTTTGCTGATTCGAATTTTGTGTGTGCATGGGATCAAAGTTCAAAGATATATGATTGTTTTATTTTTGGGCTAAAAATTTTAATTTTGTGATTTATTTCATGAGTTTTTTTATTGGTTTTGATTTAAGGTGTACGCAAGTAAGAGATGGATTATTTGGTGGCCTCAATTTGGGCTTCCAAATCATAGCAAGACAGGTAAGCTGATCAGCAACCTAAAATAACTTGGCAAATATGAAACATTAATTTCTTTACTGCAAGAGAATATACACTCTTGAAATATTGCCTTCACTGGTTATTAAAAACCATGGATAACATAATATATAAGAACTTTTAGTGTATATTTGGATATATATGATTGAGATGACTGGAGTTTACCAGTGAAGGGTGCAAACTCTCCACTCAAGAAAGACAGCTAAAGTAAATTTGTTTATCTATTTTGATTTTTTTTTTTATAAAGGTGCAATGGGGAGACAAAAGTGAAGATAGAATAAATGATTAGCTTGGATTAGAGTTTTGAGAACTTCATGTATACATTTTGGTTGAAATAATAATAAGAGGTATTTCAATTGCAAACTGAGTCTCAGGCAAACAAATATTTAGATTATTGGTATTGTAAATACATTCACACCTGCACTTGGGTTACCATTATATTTAGACATGCTCATAGTGGTTATGAGATTAGAGTAAGCTCTATAAAACCTATATGATCATGCCCTTGCAAAACTATTATAAGCATCTAAAAGTGATCCTGAAGTTTAAGAAAAACTCTATGTAGTGTTTCTAATAAACTATATACATTCCAGGTAAGTTCAAGCTAATGATCAAGAAGGCGATCGTTGAGCTTAAAGGAAGCTATGCTGCTTCCTCATATAATATGTTTCCTACTTCAATTAATTTGCTGGACCTATAAAACTATTTTATATAATAAAATCAGGTGCGCTATTCCGAAAACGTGTCGTAGGCACCTCTCAACGGGCAAACCTAGTTCTAAAATAATATCCGAAGTTTCGATAATTTCATAATAACACCTGAAGTCATTATAGTATGGATAAAATAATACCAACCGTTAGTTGGCGTTATGTTTCTAATGGTAAGGGGTAAAATGATAAAAACACCCCCCCGTTTTTATTCAGCTATTTTCCTTCATTATTAATTCACCGCCTATTTAATTCTTAATCCTCCATTTATCCCTCCTTAATCTCTCCACTAATCCAAGAGCCTAACCATAATCCTCCTCTATCTTATTTCATTATTAATTCGTAGGCTAATCACCATCACCTCCACAAAGCCATAACCATCATCTTTCCCTAATGCTCCTCACTGAACCCCACTTCACCTCCATCCCGACCTGCATCATCCGTGACCTCCACCTCCACCTCCATCAAACCCGACATCCCAACTCGAGCAACCCCACCTCCATCATCCTCCACTTCCATCAACCTCACCACCGACCTCTTTAGTTCCACCAAACTCGGTAGCCTCCATTCCATTCCACCACCGCCCCCCTTGAAATTCCTAGAACACCACCTAACACTGACATTGTTGCCTATATTGTTGGTCGCTACCTTCGCCACTATCGACAACAAAGATAAGGAGTTCATGTTTTAGATTTTTATCAGGTTTCTTAATGGGTTTCAGGTTTTTATCAATAAAGAAGAAGATGGCATTTTTGTCTTTTCACCACTTTCTAAATGGGGACTTTAGGTGTTATTTTGGAATTATCGAAATTCGGGTGTTATTTTGGAATTTAGATAAACTTCAGATGTCATTTTGTCCTTATCCCTTGAATATATAGGGGTGAAATAAATCTTTTTATTAACACATGTCCCCAACAATTATTGAAATTCCATATCAGTCCCCACACAAATTGCTAATTCCATATTAGTCGCGCTCAAGCGACTCCAAAAATGAACAATCATTATTTCAATTGTAACATCATCGAAATTCGGATCCACTGAATTACCTACTTTCGAGGAAAAAAAAGTTTAAGAGGATGGGTCTCAGTATTTCAAAATAATCTTTCTATTTTTCCAATTTTATTCTCTTCTACACCATTCTATATAAAAAAATCCTAAGATTGGTTCAGTGATTCATAATTTTTATAATGTTGCTCTTAACTCTCAAATTTATCACTTTTGAAATCGTTCAAGGGACTAATATGGAATTAGCGAATTGTGAAGGACTAATATCAAATTTCAGTATTTGTTGGGAACCTATGTGGAAAAATTCCATAAAACTAATATTTCATAATAATATTTGAATTTTTCATATTTTTAAAAATATCTATAAATATTATTAATTTTACCAAATAACACCTAACATTAGCAACTCTATTAAGATAAGAGAATATTCTTGAAATGTGCACCGTATTAGGTTTTAAACCCGGTAAGAAATTGATTTTTCCGAAATATGCCAATTTTTTAAACTAATTTTCAAAATAGGCCACTTTTGAAACTAATGTCGTTGCGAACTACAGCCTGTTCGATTGTCCAACTGCAGCCTCTCAAAAAATGTGTTTTTCGAGGTCCGCAGTTCCCAACTGCGGCATGTGACCTTAGTTCATTTCATATTTGGACTAGAGAGACTTTGGAGACTTAAACAATTTTTTCAAAGTGAAAAAGGGCTTAATATAAGCAGCAACTGCGACCTAAATATAACAGAGGCCACAATTGGGAACCGCGGTCTAAGTTATTCTTTTTTTTTTTTAAAAAAAATATTAGAAGAAGAAAAAAATTATTATAGAGGCCACAATTCCCAATTGCGGCCTCTGTTATAATTAGATCGTAGTTTCCAACTGTAGCCTATATTTAGCCTATTTTTACTTAGATAAATTTGTCTAAGTCATTATGTCTCTCCAGCCGAACTAAGGCCGCAAACACAAATTGCGGCCTCACAATCGAACATGCCGCAGTTCGCAACTTCAAGTGGTCTATTTTGAAAATTAGTTTCGAAAGTAGCCTATTTTAAAAATTAGTTTCAAAAAGTGGCATATTTTGGGGTAAAAGTCTAAGAAATTTAGTTCATAAGGAATCAGCTCAGTCTAAGAAATTTAGTTCATAAGGAATCAGCTCAGAACTCATAGCTCAGTAGCTCTACTTAGCTCATAACTTATAGCTCAGTAGCTACTTAGCTCATAACTCAGAGCGCAAAGGCTTATTTGTCCTTCTGAATTAACTCCTTTCTCGCACGCATACGTAATCGGGAGGTGAAACAGTGCGAGGAGCCCCTCGTCTCGGAGGGTTACTTGCTCTTTATACATATTCAATACTTCCAAAATCCCCCCTTTTCATTTTTTCACCATCTACTCACATCTTCTCAAACCCTTTTGTCTCATCCCTCAGTACCATTTCTAAATCCAGTTAACATTTAGTTTGACATTTATGATGATTTTGGGTTAAGGATTTTGATAGATGAAAGAATATATGTGGGATAAACGAAATAAAAGAGGGAGAACGAAAGAAGTAGTAGAAACTGTGAAAAGTAGTAGCAAACTCATCATTTCACCCCGCTACTAAATTTAATTGTTGCTAACACCAGTTTTTTTCTTTTTTTTGGGAAAAATTCATAATAGGGTCAGCTGCTTTTCAGGAAATATAACAATTTCAGGTAATATTATAGAAATATCAAATTTTCCAGTGTCACTATGAAAACAAACTCATTCGTAAATGCAAGAAAAAAGCTAATATGCCGCTAAGGTCTAGCGGTTAGTGTTAGAGATTATGAGAGATAATAATAAGAGAAATTAGGGTTAGAGTTAATATCCCTACTGCTTGAGATAGTATACCCTGCTTGTCATAAATTGGAATATCACAAGGACACTATCTCTAAACTAGTATATATGGGATGAAACTAGGTTTAGGGTACTAGGCTTGAAGCCCCAGTCAACCGTGTCCAACAATTAACAGATAACACGTGAAAGCACGTGTTGCCTCATAAAACATTATACACAATATTATTCTATTATATTGAGAATATACCTATATATCCAACAATCTCCTCCTATATTCTCAATATATTAGGCAAAGCCCTGTTATATCATTGGATCACAAAGAATATAGTTCATAGATTAAATCAATTATAACTCGTATAGTTCAAATGAGACTAAATCAAAATCATCAAATAGTTTAAAGACCATATCATAACAGAATAGTTCACAATAACTAAACCAACTAGAGAAATCTGTCATAGTTTAAAAATCAACCAAAGCAAATAAACTTTAAGAACAAAATAGGAGTTTTAAGTTCATGAACTCAAGAGTCTTAAACTCAATAGAAGTTTTATCAAGCAAGTGAGAAATTTATTCTTGAGAGATATAAACTGAAACTCTATCCTTGCAAACTGCTTCATGTTTAGTCCTCTATTTTGAGCAAATCATTATTTTGAAATCTATAATGACATATTCAACTCTTTCTTCTTTGCTAGCTTATTAAAACAAGAATATCAAAAAATATATCTCTAAGAATTCTAACGAATTTCATAAAGTATCTAGTTCTACACAAAAAATTTAGTATAATTCATAATTAGCTTAGCAAAATTGTAATACAAGCATCACAATCAAGTTTCTTTAACAAAATAAAGAACAAGAACTATTATAGTTTCTACACAAGAACTATACCATGTTTCATATTTGAATGATAGAACAGTCAAATCAATAATGGTTAATTCTGAATCATCAAAATTTGAATGAAACATGAATCCATAAGAGAGATATATCATCAAAACTGGAATGATATAACGACAATCTAAACATCGAAAACACATCAACAAGTTTTCACACTTTCTTTTGGAATAATAAGATGTTTCTAAGTAAATTATGAAAATATATAGCATCATCAAAATTGGAATAAAATTATATTTTAACAAAATTTACATAAAACTTTTAAATTATCTAAAGCATGCCAACTGCCTAAAATTGATGTTTAAGTTTGAACTTTTCTATGGCTCCAATTAGATTCTAATTTTCAAAACAACTAGGATGTTAAAACTTTGGGCTCAATTGCTTTTAACTTCATTTTCCCCACAGTTATGATAATTAGATCACTTTCAAGTCTCTTAGCAAAAGCATTAGCCATATTTTATCGCAATTGCACTTTATTTATGAGAAACTTCTACTAGGCCTTTTCATTCTTAATATACTCATCTGACTATTATAGAGTGAGTTATGAGCTACATACAGTGCATTGTAGCTTGATAGTCAAAAAATTGAATTAGAGAGTTACTTAAACTTCTTAATGGATGACTAGCAACAAGTTCTTCAATCCACTCAGCCTCTTACCCTGTAGAGGATAACACATAGAGGTCTGATTTCATGGATGATAGCACAATGCATGTTTGCCTTTTAATTTTCATAACATTTATGTTCCTCTTAGTGTAAACACATATCCACTAGTTATCGACTTTCACTAAATTATGAGCATTATAATGCGTCAAATAATCCATTCATTCCTGAACGATGACTAGAGTAGCACAAAGAAAACTCTTGAGTATCTTTGAAGTACATCATTGGCCTTTTAGGGCTCTCCAATGTGTATTATAGGACTACTACTGAATCTACAGATCATACCAACCTCAAAGGTTATGTCTGTTAGTATAGATCTTTGTATATATGAGACTTTCAATAGGGTTTAGAATGATCTAATTGTCTCATAGTTGCACCATCATTAGGTGTCATGCTTTATAGAATGATTTAACTATCTCATAGTTGCACCATCATTAGGTGTCACGCTTTATAGAATGATTTAACTATCTCATAGTTGCACCATCATTAGGTGTCAACATTTATCATAATCATAAGATGTTTTAAAACACACTTCCAATTACTATATCCTCGCTTTTGTAACACATTATTGATTTGATGAGTTTAACTAAGAATTATCCCTTGCTAACCGAAACTCACCCTTATACCTAATATAGTGTCCACAACACCTAGGTGTTTCATGCTAAATTCTTTGGATATCACAATTTTAACTTCATTTATAATAGAGATGTCACTTCCAATCAACAAGCATGTCAACAATATACAAATAAATTAGGGCAATTATATTTTACTCACCTCAAAATTAAAATTATATTTTACTCACCTCAAAATTAAAAACATTTATCTGAATAACTTGATTCAAATCTAAGCTCTTTAAAAAAATTTCAAATTATTTGTGCCTCAATTTTAACACTTTTAATATCTATATAATAAAACACAAAGAAAGCTATTGTGAGACCCCGTATTTCCGTATAATAGTATATAGTATATATATATAAGTAGTAGTAGAAAGAATAGAATGGATTATGGATTGGAAGTGAATGACGTGGAAGGTAAGGAAAGAAGGAAGTGTAGGTGGTTTGACTAGTTGACCATTAATTAGATATGGAATGAATGAAGGATTAAATGAAAGAATGGAAGGATTAAATGTGGGTGTGGTGTTTGACCGGAGGTTGACCATGGGACAAGATAGTCCCATATCGGCCATGGAATAGGGATGAAAGTAGGATATATTAGGAAGCCAATGAAGAAGGGTTACCTTCCGTCCGGACACCCTTTTGAGGCAGCCTGTGGTGGGCGTGGCTAGAATTTAATTAATTGTGTGCGTACGGACTGAGTGCGGGACGTTACAGATGGTATCAGAGCCAACTTTCGACATCGAATGTAGGACTTGTATATAGGAAGTGCGTGGGACGCAATATATGTATATGAGATGCGTAAGACCCTGGGAGGGCAGCGATTAGGAGACAAGTCTACATTCGACTAGAAAGGCGATCCTGTACTAGATTGTACGTCCCGTATTCAGCGAGGACGCTGAATTCTTAAGAGGGGGTGAATGTGAGACCCCGTATTTCCGTATAATAGTATATAGTATATATATATAAGTAGTAGTAGAAAGAATAGAATGGATTATGGATTGGAAGTGAATGACGTGGAAGGTAAGGAAAGAAGGAAGTGTAGGTGGTTTGACTAGTTGACCATTAATTAGATATGGAATGAATGAAGGATTAAATGAAAGAATGGAAGGATTAAATGTGGGTGTGGTGTTTGACCGGAGGTTGACCATGGGACAAGATAGTCCCATATCGGCCATGGAATAGGGATGAAAGTAGGATATATTAGGAAGCCAATGAAGAAGGGTTACCTTCCGTCCGGACACCCTTTTGAGGCAGCCTGTGGTGGGCGTGGCTAGAATTTAATTAATTGTGTGCGTACGGACTGAGTGCGGGACGTTACAGCTATCAAGTGGTTCTCCTTCAATCCCCCCAAAAATCAAAGGCCCAGATCTAATCTCACAAAACATATTTTTCCCCTAAAAGTTCCCTCCAAAACTCAAATTCAAATTCCCACCCAAAACAACTCCTATATTTATTTTTATTTTTTTTTCTCTCTCTCTCTCCCTCCCTCTTCTATTCAAAAGATTAAGAAAATATTTTTTTAAAAATTTTTAAAAAATAAAAAATTTTAAAACTAAAAAAATTAAAAATTTAAAAGCTTTAAAAATAGTTCAAAAAAATAAAAAAAAATCATATAATATATTTTTTTGCTGGACCCCAAAAGTTTCTCATATAATATGTTTGCTACTTCAATTAATTTGCTTGACCTTCAAAACTATTTTATATGATCAAATAAGGTGCACCGTTCCGAAGACGTGCCGTAGGCACGTGTCAACGGGCAAACCTAGTATATATATATATATATATATATATATATATATATATATATATATATATATATATATAATGATTTTAACAATTTGTAGATCTTGTTCACTAAACATGTTAGTACAAAATTTTTCAGTACATAACTGTTCAGTACAAAACTTTTCAATACAAAATATCAAGTACAAAACTTTTAGTGTAAAACTGTTTAAACATCTTTCATGAATAACATAAGTTTCAATAGATGTAAGGGCAAGAAGAATACTTATCATAGCAATATGACAGAAATGTGAGTAGATATCAAATAAATCCACCCAATTTATCTCAGTCAATCCTTTAGCTACTAAAAGTGCATTAATATTGCTACTGAACAATCAAAATTAAGTTACTTCTACAAACCCATTTATTATAGTTTTAACATGTTTCGGCAAATCAAATAATTCAAAATATTTTTGTATAACAACAAATTCATTTTATTATTTACTAAAGACTCTTCTTGGCTCATTTGCAATTGAAGTTTTAAGGGACACTAAGGCTGGTTCTTAATTCCAACTGTGAATCATTTACCGTATCTGTAGGACTAGATAATTTTATACATTTAACTTTGATGAACACATCCTCAAAGAACTATACAAGTCTAAACTCTACTAACACATATTGAATAGATCTAAAATCTGTCCAGAGAACTACTTTCTGTAGTTTCTAAGTATACACAAATATTTGTTATAGGTAATTCTTTAGGCATTTTTATTTACTTTAACAAATGTATCACACCACATGTCTTCACTTTAACAAAATAATTTGTGTGTTTATGCCAGTCTACAAGGTGTAAATAATTTAGAGTGTAGTAATATATTAGGAATATGATTAATAATACAACATCACTTATAGTTACGCAAAGTCAAACAACGGTCAATAATATAAAATTCAACATTTCACTAAGTGTTTGATTCTAACTTTTATCAATACTGTTTTGGCTGTTGTAAATAGAGTGCACTAGAGATTATGCTAAATGCAAACTTCTCTAAAATTATTAAAATAAATTCACCACCACTATCAAATCTGAAACCTTTTGGTCTTAGCATTTAACTAGATTTTAATTAATTAATAATAACAAATATTTAATTATTCATATATGTATGAAAAACCTTCAATAATCATCTACAAATGTGATTAAATACTTCTGACCATCCATTATCTCATCTAGTCACAAAGCTACTGAGATCACAAATACTAGAATGTATTGACTCAAAAAAGTTGTGTACTCTTAGAGATCATACTAAATAATTTTCTATTGATCATAATCTGAGTACAAACATTACATCTATCATATTTTAATGAAGTGTCTTTTAACAGAGTTATGAATTGTAACAAAAGCAAACAATTTAATATATAGTTCACAAGTCCTAGCGTGTTATGACGTGTTCAAGGACTACACAAATTAGAACTACTATTATCAGTTGCTTCGTTTATTAAACTCAACTTGCACATGCCATTGACTATGATCTGCAAATAGCAATATGAGTTAATAGAAAATTACTCTACCACATTTCATAGAATAGTTTGCTTTCTCTGATGGTTTTAACAATGTCCAATTGCTCAAACATATTGAGCGAAGGGTTCTTTCCTATAATCGTTCTTCATCATCTTCATAAAACTAAACGAGATAATGTCTAATATTTTATAATTCAACTTTGCACAAATAGTACATTGAAAGAAAAAGAACAAAAACATAACTAATGGAGTCATATCCTGTATTACGAGATGCCCTCACCTAAGTTACAGACATTTGTTTTAGATCTTACACATCAATCTTTATTAGGGAAGAAAATAAACAATCTCACACAAACTACAAACGATGGTTGTCAATATATCTATACACATAGTATGACAAGGCACACTTTGTAACACCCCGCAAAATTGAAAATAACAATTTTGCCCTCATTTGTTACGCACGTTTATTTTGTACTGTTATTGGTAATATTTGTAACGTATTTCACTACGTAATTTTTTCCGACTATTTATGAATTTTCTATATATTTTTATCCAATTTGAGTTAACTCAAATATTAAATTTCATTCTCTGTATTTTTATGTGTTTTATACGTGATACTGATGCACATATCGATTATGTATTTTCCACCGCTACGTGCAATATTTTTTCTGTGTTTCAATTACTTATTTAATGACGTGTTCAAATTTTTTTTATAAACGAAAATTCATTTTCCCTCTATTTTGATTAAAATATTATTATACGTGGGGTGCACGTGTTTTAATATACGTATTCATTACATTATTGAATGTGTACATTAAATATATTTATTTAAATATTTTTCCGTTGATAAAGTCGATTTCGTATTTTGATATTTTACGTGCGACGCACGTGTTTGCGGTGCACGTATTTGTGCGTATTCTTTTTCAAAATAAATTTCATGAAGTATGTGTGAATCTATTTTATTTATGCAAAAAAATTATAATTTTTAATTAAACTAATTTTATATGCATATAAATATATGTTTTAATTTAAAAATAAAAATAATTAATTTTTGTGAAGTGTACACAAAACACGTGCACGTGCACACGTGCAATGTGCACACTCAAAAAAAAGAGGCTGGCTGTTTGCACTTGGAGGGAAGTACAAATTTTGAATTTCATGAGTGGAGTTAGTGGTTTAAGTGGGGAGTAGTTATGATAACCACTCAATCAAAAACCTACAAATACCCCCTTCACAATTCACTCTTCATCTCTCCCTCTTTCCTTCTCTGTTCATTTCCGAAACCAACCCACCAGCAAAATCCCCATTTTGTTTCTCCACTCATTCCACCATTCAATACATATATATAGGCATGTATACATATATATATGTACATGAATATGAAAATGAGATGAGTGCTTTCTTCCTCCTCTGCCTAATCCGAAAACTCCAAATCCAGTCATCTCCCTGTGCTTCTCCACCTACTTTGCTTCTATACTCAATCTCACCATGCATATATATACATATATATCTTATAAGCTATTCATTATAGGTATATATATATACATATGTAGATACATATATATAAATGTGAGTGTGCCATGAGTTGGTTACTGTTCATGAGATGGTGCCTTCCTGTTTGCTATCAATAGAGCTTGGAGATTTGTTCTTTGTGCACGGATTTCGAGGAGGCGAAGTGGAGTTTCTCTTGGAGCTTTTGAAGGAGTTTTGCTACTAGGAGCTTTTCATTCTAGGAGTTCAATTGCTAAGAAATCTTATTTCTTGGGTGGGTGTTTCTAAAATCCTTTCTAATTTAGGAGTAGGTCGCATGCTAGACAATATATAATTTAATTGTTAAATTTTGATTGGTATGTTAATTGTAGATTGCATAATCTTAATTTAATTGTGTCATAATGTGTGAATAGATATTGTGATTTATATAAATGACTAGAACTCTTATTGAATTAGAAAGTGAAAAATGAAGTATCATTTAGTAAATTGTTGCAATGAGAACTTATGCATATTAGAATAATAATCAAAATATTGTAACATGTATGAAAATAGTTTCATAATACGATTATACTAGAGAAGTAGCCTCATGAGTTTATTTTATGAGTATAAAGAATTTTGTGAAGAAGTTTTGATGAAAGACAATTTTCTATTTGTAAATTAATAATATAAGTTCTCTAATACAAGATTAAGATTTTGTTATATTGTCGGAAATAAATTTTGTGAATTTAAATATATACACTATACTGTATTATTTTGATAAAAACACATTATGGAAAAAGATCTAGATTTTGAGTGAGTACAAATCAGTTGAAAAATTGAGTTTATTAAAGGAAAAAATTAATTACAGTATGGTCTCTACAGAAAGTATTTAACCAGATCCTATATCGGTTAGTCACTCAAGACCTACTGGTCATTGGGTGCGCTTTGGGTCCGTTACTGTTCATGGGCGGGGTCATGGTCTTGGGTTCGAGTCTTGCTAGAGACTCTGTCTTTATGAAATTTCAATTTTTAAATCAAATCACCGAACCAGACTTTAACTATAATTTGAGTTCAACTTATATCAGTTAGTCACTTAAGACCTTCTGGTCTTCAGGTGCGCTTTATGTTGGTTACTATTCACAGGTGGGGGTTTGGCTCTGGATTCGAATCCGGCCCTTTGCACTTTTATTTGGGTTTTGATATTTTTTTTTTATAAATTCGATTTTTGTGGGTTTATTTAGAAAAATAAAAATATGAAAAAATACTAATATTCCTCTAAAATTGTTTAGACTTTATAAAAATTATTTCCACAATATGTTGATATAATTTGTGAGAATTGAAAGAGGATTTTACATTAAATAATGTTGAAGAACTTGATTTTATCGATTAAAATGTGACTCTTGCATAATTAAAGAGAGATGAAAATTTGGAATGAAATTACATTTCTTCTCGATGAGATTTTATGATTATTAACATTTGATTAAGTGAATATTTGATTTGCACACAAAGCTATAAGTGATTAAATTGATAAAAGATGTTGAATTGAATCATTTCATGTTGTGAGATTATAAAGAAATATTTCTCTTTGAGAAAGAGATTGTGAATAAAGAAATTGAAGGTAATATTTTGAGATTGAATATGAAATATTGTTGATCTCTAGAACGAGATACTTGTTGGAATCTAGAGGCTAGACGAGACCCTAGTGACCGGCAGTTTTTATCAATGAATTTGAGAGCTAACCAGTGTGGGTTGAGAATCTCTTGAGAAGTAGCCAATTAGGCTGACTGTCTCTTTTGTTTGTTTTAAAGTCCGGTAGGGTAAGCTAGCTCTAGGTTGTGATGATTTTCTTCTAAAACAAACTAAAAAAGTAAGGACTACACTATAGTGGAGATGTGATGAAAGTAAGAGAAAAACACAAGTATGGGGGCCTCGGATTCACAGTGTGAGAATTTTTACAGGCTAGTCTATATGATGCTTCATGTCATTACATGAATCTATCTCTAGAATTATCGGGATCGTGACGACGCTTGTGGGGTGTTTGGTGACTACGTAGTGCCATTGTCCCATGACGGAGGCGAATTGTCCATAGGCTGTCTATATGATGCGTCATGTCATGACGTGGGATTCCCTCCGACTGTCTGAATATGGGCTCGTAACTCATAGAACATGTAAGATACTTACCGTAGTTAACGTAGTAGTTAAACTCATAGCGAGGGATTCAACCCTAAAAGATGAAGAACGGTTAAGGACTTGCCCTCGGACCTATGTAGTATAGGATGCATAGAATCCGAACAAGTGTGCATTAGTGTCATTTAATATAAATAACTGCATTAAGGATTAAGTGCACAACACCTACAACATCAATAGGATGGTCCCTCTTTAGCTTTGTTTTGTGATCAAGTTTCTGTTTGTTAAATTATTTAAGAATCGTTATACTTTCGGCATAGCGAGGATGACCATGTATAATATTTCGTCGTTGTAAGCAATTGACGTGCCCACAGTTTTATATACAGAACTTGGAGTTTACAAGAAGATATAAAGATAAATTTGTTGCTGATGATTACTTACATGCTAAAGTTGTTACCATTGTACATTTATCATTGTTGTATTTTATTTATTCCACTGCGTGTTGATGTAAAAGACTCTGTTATAATAAAAGTTTTTAATTCCTTGTAAAATTGTATGAAGTGAAGTATAAAGATCATGTGAAACTTTGAATTCAGACATACTTAGAATTCGGGGTGTTACACACTTGACAAACCTAAACATTCTAGTTTTCAAAATGAGACAAATTATGATCTAAAACTCCCAATCATGTGATTAAACGCACGAAACGTTAACATATTCATCACATGAAAATACCGAAAAATAATTGGAGTAAATCTGTCACGCCCCGCTTCCCAAAAGAATACGCAATATGAGTATGTGACAAAGCCCAGCGAATGACTTTCATAATCCATAAGTTGTAAGAATCAACTCAATAGTAAACAGAAATATACAACCACAGCAAGCATGAAACAAATCTCATAATCAAAAGAATTACTTGAAATTAAAAAAAAACATAATTCTCAAATAAAAACAAGATCTGGAAAATAATAATAAAACTCCGGGACAACATGCTCAATACAAGGTCTCAAGTAGCATCAAGAGGAAATAATTAACTCAATACAGGAATAAAATAATTCATAAAAAGATCCCAATCAAGCTTAAAACACTTGGTCACTCACTCCTGTAGATAACTCGTTTCCAAAACCTGTACATTTATCATTTGAAAGAAACAGAGAAACATGAAAATAATATGCCCGTTAGTGCAAGTTACGGGCCGCAAGTAGTACAAGCAAAAAGGGTACAAGAACAGGATAAACAAGAAAATAAAGCAAGAAACAGGAAAAAGAGCATAGAACATAGCATGAAAGGGATGAAACAGAAAAATGTAGTCAAATAAAACGGAAGGCAAGTAAACAGGATCAGAAAATAGAATCAAGTAATAGGTAAACATGCAACATGTAACAGGTATCAATTAAACATGTAAACTGGTAACAAGTATCAGGTAACAGGTAACAAGTAACAGGTAACGGGAATGTGCAGGTGAAATATATTATTCTTAAGACTTTTATTTAATCCTATCTAATGCAGCAATCATGCGTCCCATATATACCACATGTTTGATGCATACAATCAAGTGAACATTTAGACACTAGTGGTGGACGCTATAGGGTCAAGTACTGAGGTATCATGTAAACAGGAACAGGCACGAATCATGAAATCATGACATCATGTAATCAGGAACATACATGAATCATGTAATCATGAAATCATGGCATCATGTAGTCATGCAATCAGTAACAGGCATGAGTCATATAATCACGAAATCATGGCATCAGTTAATGGGAAACACGGGCTCCCTTCTGAGTACACTTACCTAAATTATCCACTACTAAGATCTTTCCCTTAACCCCGGCTTGATTACTTTTTTTTTTACCAACACAGACATGAATGTGCACAATCAGGGATAGGTAAACATGACAGGGACAAAAAACAAGTTCAGACTGGCAGAAAACATGTTTGGGTGCCAAGTAAAATTATAATGTTTTGAGACAACAAGAACTCCAATTCTGGGTAGCAGGACGTTGCTGCACCAAAACCGAAATTTTCACTGCTACAGAAAAAAAATCTGGATCCGTCAGAAGTTCTAGAAACTAGACTCTCTTCCGATTCCAGCGCATATACACATGATATATAAAATTCACAGAAACTAGGTTCAAATTCTTATTCTTTACAGATTACATGTTCAGGCAGAAACTTAGGGTTCAATTCTTATATTCATAAAATAGCAAGAAATTCATTAAAAAAATTTATAAAAATTGTATTTAAACTCCTAACAGTGTTTTATCAGTATAATTAATTTCATATTTTAATACTTAAATTAATCTACTGTTTTAGCTAATTAAGCAGGGTGATGTATATTTTTACTGCATTCTGGAATTCAGACGTCACTATACGAAAATCTGAATATCTTGCAACTCGTAAATTGAATTGCAAAATCATTAGATGTTCTGGATTCCAGACACATAGAGCTATGATTCATATTTAATAAGTTTTAATCAATGACAAACAGAATCAGGTCTGAGGTTCTTTACTTAACAGACATGCAAGTAGAAATTATATAATCATGTTTGCATAATTATATTAAGCCAAAAAAATTATCAATTAATTCTACAAAAAATTGAGGTGACTCCTAATCATGTCTAGTCATTTCCAGATTAATATTAAGTCTAAATTTTACTGTTAGCATCTATTTTAATCAATAGTTCATGCCAAAAATCTTATAATCAGAAATCTAGAAATTGCGACACAACAGTACTAAAAGTGTGATCTCTCACAAGTTACAGATTGGATTTCAGATCAGTCAAAAGTTCTGGAAACTAGAAAGAGAGGCCTACATTTCATATTCACAATCTTCAAAATTATACTGACATTAGCAGGGTCTAATTTATCATGCCAAATCAGGACAGCAGTAAATGAAATTTCTTTTTGCATGAATTATAACATAACTAGTAACTACAATGGATTCTAAGATGGTGTATAATATAAATCAGAATATAACAGGTATTCAATCAGCAACCCATGACTATTTTCAAACTCATCAAGAGGAAAACATCATTAACATTTCTAGCATACAACAAAATATCTATTACTCACAGTGATACATTCATATAGACAAATACCTAGATCTAAATCATGTTTGGAAAGGGTGTAATACCCAAATGGTTATGCCTTTTTTACGTTTATGGAATTGACAGAAACGAATCAAATGAGTAGGACGAAGATTATCAATGGGTAAGACACGAAGAATGAGTCACAACGAAGATCTACTTGCAGTATCTCAAAAAAATGCTTGTACAGGGAACAAAAGAGATTCGTCGAAGATACTTGCCTTACGAGATGACGGTTCCGATAAAAATATTAGAATAACGGGATTCGGATCCCGGGCAGCGAAGCATGTGCGAGTTATGTGCAACCACAATACGTGCGATCGACAGGGAAACCACGTGCCACTACAACAGCGAGAGGGGCACAACAACATGGCGACTTTGGCAATGACAGCAACAACGAGCTTCGTCCAAGATTGCGGTGAGTGGTCGGCAGTCGCAGGGGGACGACAATGAGTCTCAGTGGGGATGGAGGAGAAGGCAGGGGGTGATCGGGGGTGTGCAGGTCGAAGGCTGCTGGCGAGGAGAGGAGGAGGGCAATACAGGGGCGAGCGGATGGAGCGAGATTGGGTTTGAGGACGACAGGGTGGAGGAATAGGATGGTCGACTTGTAACGCCCCGAATACCAAAATACGGTATTTCGTAGCTCAACAGGATCTACACTTCACTTGGTACAATTTTACAAGGAATTTTGAAACTTTAATACAACATGGTTCTTTTACATCAATAACGCAGTGGAAAATAAATGAACTACAACATGATAAATATACAATTTTAACAACTTTAGCATGTAAGTAATCATCAGCATCACATTCATCTTTATATCTTCTTGTAAGTTCCAAGTCTTGCATATGAAACTGTGGCCATGTCAGTTGCATACAACCGACGAAATATTATAAACGGCGATCCTCACTATGCCGTAATATAACGATTCTTTAATACTTTAAATACCACTAACTTGAATGAAGACAAGGTGAGTGACTATCCTAATCATGCCAGTGTATGCAATGACTTAATACCTAATGCAGATGTTTACGCTAGGATGATACTAATGCATACTTGTTCGGATTCTATGCGTCGCATACTACATAGGTCCGAGGGCAAGCACCTACGTACTCCACATTGTAGGGTTAGATCCCTCACCATTCAGCCTACTATGATGACTACTACAAGCTTTAGACACTTTGCAAGTATTGGCTTTCGCCTTGGAATACTGGAGACCAATCCCTCTCCGTGGATCATTCTGTGGCCCTTACGTCCATCGTCCTGGAATACTGGGGACTGTCTCACTTCGCAGGTCATTCTGGAGCCCTCATTGCACAAGCATCCCATGAGTGTCGCTCTCGTTGTAGCGCCCCGAATTTCCAGATTAATAACATAGAAATTACGTGGCACATTCCCAGTGATCCACTTCAATACAATATTAAACATCAACAACACCACTAAAATTTTCAACATTTTCTTATTACAACAAACCATTTACAATGCACAGCGGAATTCAAAACAACTCAACTCAATATTCTCTTCATTTACAACACAAATTTATCTCAACAACTGATATTACAAATTTACACTAATCTCTTATGTATCATTTATTTCTCAAAACCAACTTAAGCATCCCATCTCCAACTCTAAGCACAACCTGCAACATGTGAGGCTAGAGATGATCCCTAACCCCCAAACTAAAGGGGTCAGCCATAAATGGTGTGAGAAATATAAAAATAAACAAACAACAACAAAAGGTCATAATTCATAATTCTTAAACAACAAGTACTAAAGGAATATAGAAGGTACGAAATGACAATGACATAAAAACATCAAGTGGTACTAAGCTAAGTGTCATGTGTAGAAAACACGAAAACCACATGCATAAAACAAAACCAAGAAAACACAAGTTCTATATGCAGACTCTCTAATGCGTACTTGTCGAAGTCTATGCATCCCATTCTACATAGGTTCGGTGCAAGCCCTTAACGTCTTCACTTCATAGGGTTCAATCCCCACGTTATGAACTAATCTTAACACGATGACTACTACGAGATAAAGATAAACCATGGTTTGTATCTCATGCCCGATAATTTCGGAGATCAATCCCACACCATAATAGTTACCGTGATAATTCCGGAGATTGTCCCACACCACAAGACCGTGATAATTCCGGAGATATTTTCCACACTACTAATAATCTACTATGATAATTCTGGAGATTAAATCCCACACCGAAACATTGACACATCTCCACAATATACCACATGTGCTTCACCTCGACTCCGATAATTCCGGAGATCAATCCCACACCACAAATAGTTACCGTGATAATTCCGGAGATTGTCCCACACCCAAGATATTTCACTTGAATAATTCCGGAGACATATCCCACACCACTAATAATCTATTGTGATAATTCCGGAGATTGTCCCACACCGAAAGTCATACTGAGGTTCGTGGCTCATGTTTCCGTTCATCATATCACCACTAGTGCCTGTCCTTAATAATTTGGATTAATGGTTTACTTAACGAATCTCCTAGAGTGATGTACCCTACCGGCCTAAACTCAATTTAAATAACTGAAATGCCTCAAAGGGCCTCAACAAAATACTCAACACCGGTATACTAGGGTCATACGCCTCTAGAGACTCAAACTCAAAAGTCTAAACAAGGTTCCACTAAACAAAGTGGCTCAACTAAACGTCTCAAATGAAATACTCAATTGAGTATCTCAAGCCAAATGCTAAAAACAAATACTGAACTGAAAGTTAAGTACATACTAAAATATCTGAGAACCAATCATTTGAATTAACACTGAAGTTTACAAACATCCTTCAGTATCAGTCGACTCATGCTGAGGATAAGTCGACTGTCCAGAGGACCAGATTCAAGATTTTGCAAAAATAAACTAAGTCTCATATCAGTCGACTTACAAGTAGGTCAGTCGACTTACCCGAGGTAATTTCCAATAATCTTCTAAAAAAATATTCTAAGTAAATAAGTCGGCTTAAAGGACTATAAGTCGTCTGTCTAGAAGGACTAATAATTCTCACAAAAATATTTTCTTCAGTGGACCAGTCGACTGCCCATGAGCTAAGTCGACTGTCCAGAACATCTTTTCAAGGATTCTAAAATAAAACATCAGGCTCGTACCAGTCGACTGCACAGTAGGCCAGTCGACTGTCGGCCTACAGAATTTCTAAATTAGGTCTGATTACAAAAATCAAATTCTGAAGCTTTCTAATCATCAAGGTTATGAAAATAGTTCGTATTTAGAAAAATAATAAATCTCAATGAATCTTCATCAGGTATTTGTATAAATCACTCAAACACCAATATGTCAAGATCTAAGTTCTCATGTTCTAAAATCACAAATCCTTTTGTTAGGGTTTTACAAGATCTAAGTTTCTTTCACTAAAACCAATAAGAATCTAATTCATAATTCTAATGTCTAGGTGTTCATACCCAAATCTCAACGTGCTTTTAGCAAACAATTTTAATAATAAGGATCTACTATTGCCTACCATTTTTCACATGATTCATACCACATCACAATATCTTTATTGTTCACATCATCCAATCATTACATCATGATATTTGTAAACATAGATCAATCAACAAGACGAATCATAATTCTCACAAAATCAAATAAACAAAACAAGTCACACGCAATGAAACAAACCACAAACAATTTCTATATTTCTCACCTTAGAATAGAGAAAAGTCCACGGAATGAATCCTCCTTTTTGCTAGATCCAAAGCTCTTTGCTCCACAAAATAAATCTCCAAAATACAATATTTTATTAGAATTGACGGCTGGGTTAAAAAATCCCTTAAATATGCCGGATGGGTAATTAGGGTTTTACCCACACTTTTGCAAAATAGTCCTTTCCAAAATACAATTTGCATATATAGATCATTCTTTGGAAATTCCATCAAAACTCATTTAAATTTGGATTTATAAGAAAATGTACATCCCAAATCTCAATCAACACTGTTCAAAACGTCCAGAATATGCATTTTGCACTTTAACCCTTAAAAAATGTCGAATTTGCAAAAAGGTCCTTCTTTTCTCAAAAATTGCAAATAGCTCCAATAAATTTTAGAAAAATCTGGAAAAATACTAATTAAATCTCAAATATTAAATGAAGATTTTTCATAAAGAAAACTAAATTTTCACTCTTCTCATAAAAGCATTTGCACGTGTTTTGCACGTGTACTAAAGATAATTTCTTCTGAAAATACTCATTAAATCTCCAAAAATAAATTTAAATTCATTTTCAAATATAAAAATAATATTTGAAAATACGGGGTTCTACACTCGTCTCGGAATACTGGAGATCATTACCACTATGTGGATCATTCTGTGGCCCATACGTCCATCGTCCCAAAATACTGGCGACCGTCTCTCTCCAAGGATCATTCTAGAGTCCATAACTCACGTTTGCACTCATTTCATCATATCTCCAACTAGTTCCTATCCTTAAGTTTAAGTTATAGTTATTAAAAACTAAAGTTTATCTTACCCACCGGTCTTAAACAAAATACTGAGATAGTTAACCCATACTGGTTACGTCTCAAAATCAATTTTTCATTTTCATTTCTTTACTGGTACCTGGGTCTCACTAAGCCTCTAGAATCAACATCTTTTCATGTTTAACAACTTGGGGTACTCATCCCTTTATTACTCATGTTCTCAATTTTCATGTATTCATATTTTATTCAAATTCTTTCATTCCTTATTTATTCATCCATAAGTACAATCTCAACCTATTCATTTTCACAATACAGTTTTTATATTCATAAAAAATTTCTCAGTACAAGTTAATAAAGATTAAAACATAATCTCTTAAAAATTCATCATTGGAAAATTCATCCCATCATTTTCCTTTGCTTTATTTTGAAGAAATTTTTAACATCATTAACCATATACATATTTTTCTTGAGTTCACATCTCATCTAGGCAAGAATATGATCTTTATTTTTTCCAAAATATAACTTAAAACAGTGAGAATATATTTTCAATCACTTCGTTTAAGTATTATTTGCAAAACAGTAAATTTAAAGTCAAAAAATTGCATTTCATGCCATTTGGAAAAATCATAGAAAATTATACATTTCACGAAACTTTGCGTTCTTTATATCAAAATAAATGTATAAAAGTCTACTAAAACTTCTTAGTTATAAGTTTCGTCAAAATACTGTATCTATAACTCTGAATTCTTCGAAATATATAGTATGGTCGAAATACTGACGTACTGTCAATTATACAGTCTTGAAAAATTCATTATAAATTCAATTCTTTGTGAAAATTTGATTTCTTAGACTTTTCAGAAAGTTTAACGAGTCTACCAATATCTTAGTTCTGAATTTTCTCAAATTATTTCATTTACAATGCTGAATTGATCAAAAACCGAAATGTGTACAGATTTCCAGCAACCAGTCAACTACTAACCAGTTTTGAGTTTAGATTTTATTAAAATAGTAAACGACCTCCAAATCTTATGAAATTTTAAAGGGATGTTCCTGACACATACAAGATGCTCCCAAATAAGTTTTAGTTCTAGATTCCAACTATTTTATTAGATACGATTTTCTGATGTGCAAACAACACTCAAAACAGTAACTTTTCTTTGCATGAATTAGCAACTTTGTGTACAAATTCAAATCAAATTCATATAATATATTAATATGCACCCAAATAAAATCATTTAAACTTATATACAAGATAATCTTTCAATTAGTATGCATTTATCATCATCACAAATTAACTACTACTCATATTTATGATTAATTTTATATAACAATCTTCCTAAACATGCATGATACTATAAAGTTTAGAAAGCATTCAAGAAACACCCACCTTATTTGAAGAAAGAAATGAACTCCTAGTAGATGGCTCCTAGCTCCAAGAATGGGACTCCCTTCTCCTCCTAGCAAGCTTTCCAAGCAAGAACTCAAACAATTCTCTTTTTATTTTCTTCTCTTTCTTATCTTTTGTTTGATTTGGTTTTTGGTACAAGATTTCATGATGAAAAGGGGTGGTATTTATAGGGTTGATAAGGCTCTTTAACTACTCAAATTAAGTGTTCAAATTCATAACCTACATAACCCCCCTTACTTAAATGCTCACTCACACAACCTTTAACCCTACCCCTTCTAACCTATGGCCGACCAACCCCCATTTGTGGCTCTTGGGTTGCACTACGTGCACGTGCAATCCATAAGCACACACTCTCATTTAGTTAGTTGTTATTTATTTGATTTTGTACACGTTGTTACATGACAAGTGTAAGAGTGTGTACAACTAATTGTAGGATTTTCTTAGTAGGTTTCCTCTTGTGGGCTTGGTTCATTTTTATTTATTTATTTTAATAGGCTTAGATTCTTCTATTTGGCCTATGAGTTCTAATAGACAACAAAAAAATAAAACAAATGAAAGAAAATTATGCATAACTCTAAATAAATTTTGGAATGAAAATAATGAGATGAAATTGCATGTGCGTTGCACGTGTAAAAATTAAAAAAATGTATTTTTATTTAAAAATTAAATATGGGATGTTACACGACTGGTGGTGTCAATGGCGATGATAGGTAGGTGATTAGGTTTTGGAAAGCTCGACGGAAAGAGGAAGAGGATGAGGATGAGGATGAGGTCGACTGCTCGGGGTTCGACAGGGGAAAAGGGTTGCCGAAGATGGGGGTGGCTGGTGGGTTCTGGCACAAGACAGGGAAGGAGAGGTAGGGGGTGATGGATGACGGCTGTGGGTTTAGAGAGATTAGGGTTAGTGATAGATAAGGGTTAATGATGGAGTTATATATAGGGTTTAGAATTAGGGTTAAGTGTTAATGGGTAAATGGGTATAGGGCTTGGATCCAATAGGATAAAAGAGAACAATAAATATGATTTATAATAAGATAAATTTGGGAGTGACAATATGCAAGAATTGAATAAAATGAACAACAAAAATTTTGGCTCAACAGAAAAATAGAAATTAAATATATTGGGAGACAAAATTATTGAGTTGGAAACAATAATGAATTCCATTACGAGAGAAATCAATTACAAGGGTTCAGAAAAGACGAAGGAGAGTACAATGAATAATAATACCCAAAAAAAAGGGTCACAAATCCTACCCACCGTACAAGAAGAATTTCGTCCTCGAAATTCATACAAGTGGTTCATAGGGAAACCCCAAAAAGAAAAGAAAACAAAGAGAAACTACTAAAACAGATAGGGGAAGTTCTTCTGGATCTCCTCCTCCAACTCCCAAGTCGACTCACCCGACGAGTGAGGATTCCAAGAAATCTGAACTAACCTGATGACCATGTTCTTCAATACCTTCTCCCGCCTGTCCAAAATGGCAACCAGTTGGACTTCATAAGATAGGTCTGGCTGCACAGACAACTTCGAATAGTCGATCACATGGCTCTCGTCTCTGATGTACTTCCTCAGTTGCGAGACGTGAAACGCGTTATGAAACCTTGACAAGGCTAGCGGCAGCGCGAGTCTGTAAGCTACCTTGCCTATGTGCTCCACAATGTCAAATGGGCCAATGAACCTGGGGATTAGCTTGCCCCCACCTCCAAAGCGGATGACACCTCTCCACGGTGAAACCTTGAGAAAGACATGATCTTCTGCCTTAAATTCTAATGGCTTGCGATGAACATCAGCCCACTTCCTCTGCCTGTCCCGTGCTGCCTGCAGATGCTTCCTAATCTGGGCCACTGCATCAACAGTCTTCGTGATCAACTCTGGCCCCAAAATTTTCTCTCGCCAATATCGTCCCAATATACAGTCGATCTGCACTTCCGACCGTAAAGTGCCTCGTACAGTGCTATCTTGAGACTAGCCTGGTAGTTGTTGTTGTACGAGAACTCCACCAAGTACAGATGGTCCTCCAAAGAACCTTCAAACTGATGGACACAAGACCTTAACATGTCCTCCAAAGTCTGAATTGTCCTCTTAGACTGACCGTCTGTCTAAGGATGGAAAGCTGTGTTGTAGTTCAACTTGCTCCCAAGACTATCTTGAAGACTCTCCCAGAACTGGGGTCTGAATCTCGTATCCCTGCCGGATACTATGCTGACCGAAACTCCATGAAGATGCACAATCTTCTGCATGTACTTCTCGGCTGGACTCTCAGTAGACTGACCAACTTTAAAAGGGATGAAATGGGCACTCTTCGTCAGTCTATCCACAATCACCCAAATGGCATTGTGACCCTTGGGACTCCTAGGCAATGTAGTCACAAAATCCATGGTGATGTTCTCCCATTTCCACTCCAGAATAGGAAAGGGTTGAAGGACTCCATCCGTCCTCCAATGCTCTACCTTCACTTGCTGACAGATCAAACATTGGGAAACGAATCTAGCCGCTGCCCTCTTCATGCCGTGCCATAAAAAATATTGCTTCAAGTCCCTGTACATCTTCGTGCCTCTAGGATGAATAGAATAAGATGACTGATGTGCTTCTTCAAGTAATCTCTGCTGGATTCACCCTTGGGGACACACAATCTATCCCCAAAGCGAAGTGATCCATCTAAGTGAACAACCATATCAGTCCTTGAACCTACTTCCACTTCAGCTCGGAACTTCTATAACTGCTCATCGCCCGATTGGGCCTCCTTGATCTGTTCCACCAAAGAAGATTGCAACTGAAGCATCATACACTGTCGCTCGGCACCGGGCAAAACCACATTCAAATCTAATCTCCTTATGTCTTGCCACAGTTCTCTCTGTCGAGTAAGAAACATGGCAGCAGGTCTCTTACTCAGTGCATCGGGTACCAAGTTCACTTTACCGGGGTGAAACTGCAGGTTGATATCAAAGTCGGCAATCAACTTTAACCATCGCCTCTGCCTCATGTTCAGCTCCTTCTGAGTGAACACGTACTTGAGGTTCTTGTGGTCAGTGAATATTTCCACTCTATCCCCAAGCAAGTAATGCCTCCATAACTTCAGGGCAAAGATTACGGCGGCAAGCTTCAAGTCATGCGTGGGATAGTTTCTCTCATGGGGCCTCAACTGCCTAGATTCATAGGCAACGACTCAGCCCTTCTGCATCAGTACTGTACTTAGACCTCTGCCAGAAGCATCACAGTGAACCACAAACCCTTTTCTACCATCTGGAATAGTCAACACTGCGCTGATGTCGATCTGCTCTTCAGCTCTACAAAAGCTGCACTACAAGCCCCATCCCACACAAACTTTTGATCCTTCCCAGCCAGCTTAGTCAAAGGTCCAGCAATCTTAGAAAAGTCCTTGATGAACTTCTAATAGTAGCCTGCTAGACCAAGAAAACTCCTTACTTTAGAAGCTGAATTAGGCACTAGCCAATCCCTTACTGCTTCAATCTTGGACGGATCCATAGAAATTCCATCACCTGATATAATGTGTCCCAGAAATGCGACATGATCGAGCCAAAACTCGCACTTACTGAGCTTCCCGTACAGCTGGTTCTCCCTCAGCGTCTGCATGGTCTATCTCAAATGCTCAGCATGATCCTCCCGGTTCTTGGAATATAACAGGATGTCATCGATGAACACGACCACAAACTTATCCAGAAAGGGAGAGAATACCCTGTTCATCAAGCTCATGAAGACTGCCGGCGCATTAGTGACTCCGAACGGCATCACAAAGAACTCATAATGCCCATACCTTGTACGAAAAGCTGTCTTCTGGACATCCTCAGCCTTCACCTTGACCTGATGGTACCCAGAACGAAGATCCAGCTCTGAGAAGACTAAAGCCCCCAGTTGGTCAAACAATTCATCAATCCTTGGTAGTGGGTACCGATTCTTCATTGTAACATTATTTAACTCCCGCTAATCGATGCAAAGCCTACGAATTCCGTCCTTCTTGTTGACGTACAAAACCGGAGCTCCCCATGGCGAAACACTGGCCTAATAAAACCCAAGTCCCACAACTCCTGGACTTGCACTTTCAGCATTGCTAGCCTCGACAGGTGCCATTCTGTAGGGACTCTTTGATATCGGTGCCGTACCCGGTTGAACTTCAATACCAAACTTCACTTCTCGATCTGGGGGTAGCCAGGGAAATTTCTCTGGAAACACATCTAAGAATACCTGCACAACTAGAGGCGCAAATCACTGACTGCATGCAGCCCCAATGCACAAGCTTCCTGATCAACTGCGTTCTTGACACGCCCAAAGGGTGTCTTACCACCATGGAACTCAAACTCCTGACGATCCGGAATCCTGAACACAACCTTCTTAGCTCTGCAATCAATAACAGTATGAGAATCACCCAACCAATCCATCCTGAGGATTACATCAAATCCAGAATTCCCGATCATAATCAAATCGGCCTTAAAATTTGCACTACCAATTACCATAGGGCTCTGTTTGCACTCCCTGGAACAGACGACAACACCACCACCTGTAGTAATATTCCAAGCTGTCGGCATAATTCTACACTCCAACTGATGCCGATCCACGAAGCAGGAAGAGATGAAGGAATGAGTCGCATCAGAATCAAACAAAACATGGGCTGGGAGAGAATGAACTAAGATGATACCTATGATTGAGTCAAAACAAGGGAAATGAATATCGAATGATGAATAATGATGCAAGGAAGAACACATGAATGAACAATGCAAGAAAGGACATACAACAAAGAAATAACAGAACAATAATAAAAGAAAAACACTATATACCTGCAACAACATCCTCAGCAGTCTCAACCTCATCCGCAGTCAGATGATTATAGGCCTGACCTCTCCTCAGAACTGTGGTCCTCTGACCAACAATCTGCTGCTGAGGGGGAAGCGGTGGCCTAAACTAACCACGAGCTGGTGCGCTTGCGGGCTGGCCATCCCTCCTCTTAGGGCAATCCCACACCGAATGGTCAATAACACCACACTCGAAGCATTGGTGGTTGGCCTTCCTGCAGTCCCTACGCACATGCCCGACCATCTGACAGTAGTCATAGAACCCATCTCTCTGTGGAGCAGTAGGAGGGTAGGGAGCTTCCCTAACAGCAGGGGCTGGGACTAGCCTCCAGATCAGTCCTTCAGTGGGCCTAGCATTAGCAGGGTCCTGCATAGCCCGCTGAGAAGGAGCCCTCCTACTGCGAGCCTGCACCTGAGCTCGAGCCGCCTCAAGGGCATTAGCATACGTACAAAGGCAGAGAGCAGCCAAATTCTCCTGTATGTCATGATCAAGGTCCAATAGAAACCTTCGGGCTCGATCTTCCTCATTCGCCACCAAAGCGGTTGCGAAACGGCTGAGCCTGGTAAACTCCGCAGTATACTCATCCACAGATTTAGCAACCTATTTCAAAGCAAGAAACTATTTTTCCATTTCCACCTTGGTGATGCTAGGGAAAATATTCTCCAGGAAAATTTGGGTGAAGGTGGTCCAAGCAATAGGCGTCTCAAGCCTCTCAGTCTCAGCTCTCCACTAAATGTGGGTAAGATCCACCAGCTGGATGCTCACGACATCCACACGATCAACATCGGCAACCCTTGCTGCATGCAGCAACTGCTCTATCCGGATTAACCACTGTTCAGCTTCCAGTGGCATCTCGGTGCCAGAAAACTTATCGGGATGCAGCCTCGTAAAATGGTACCAGGGCGAGAGGGAGGAATTCTTTGAGCGGCTACAATGGGGTTCCGGTTGGCAGCTTCCAATGTGGCCCTCATCAAATTGTTATGCGCCCGCTGCATCTGAACCAGCTGTTGCAGCACTTGAGTGACAGCCGCCATTTCGGGCTGTTCATCTCGGGGTTGGGAAGTCGAAGCACTCTTGCGAGCCATAGTCTGCACAAAACCAAAATAATTAGTATCTAGATCGAGGTGATTATCAATTGTTCATGCGATTTGCATGGCCTGTTTATTGTTGAGCTAAGCCTGATCAGCTAAACTTGACTAACATATTAGCCAAATATGACAAACACGTTAGCCAAATCTGGCTCTGATACCACTAAAAACCTGTCACACCCCGCTTCCCAGAAGAATACAGAATATGAGTACGTGACAAAACCCAGTGAATGATTTTCATCATCCATAAGCTATAAGGATCAACTCAATAGTAAACAGAAATATACAACCACGCAAGCATGAAATAAATCTCATAATCAAAAGAATTACTTGAAATAAAAAAACATAATTCTCAAATAAAAACAAGATCTGGAAAATAATAATAAAACTCTGGGACAACATGCCCAATACAAGGTCTCAAGTAGCAACAAGAGGAAATAATAAACTCAATACAGGAATAAACTAATTCATAAAAAGATCCCAATCAGGCGTAGAACACTTGGTCACTCACTCCTGCAGGTAACTCGTCTCCAAAACCTGTACATTTATCATTTGAAAGAAACAAAAAAACCAGAAAATAATATGCCTGTTAGCGCAAGTTACGGGCCGTAATTAGTTCAAGAAAATGGGTAAACAAGAACATAAAGCAGGAAACAAGAAAAAGAGCATAGAACATAGCATGAAATGAATGAAACAGGAAAATGTTGTCAAATAAACCGGAAGGCAAGTAAACAGGATCAGAAAACAGAATCAGGTAATATGTAAACATGCAACATGTAACATGTATCAATTAAACATGTAAACTAGTAACAAGTATCAGGTAACAGGTAACATGTTACGGAAATGTGCAGGTGAAACATATTATTATTAAGTCTTTTAATTAATCTTATCTAATGCAGCAATCATGCGTCCCATATATATATGACATGTTTGATGCATACAATCAAGTGAATATTTAGACACTAGTGGTGGATGCTATAGGGTCATGTACTCAGGTATCATGTAAACAGGAACGTGCAAGAATAATGAAATCATGAAATCATGGCATCATGTAATTAGGAACAGGCATGAATCATGTAATCATGAAATCATGGCATTATGTAGTCATGTAATTAGTAACATGCATGAATCATGTAATCATGAAATCATAGCATCAGGTAATGGGAAACACAGGTTCCCTTCCAAGTACACTTACCTATATTGTCCACTACTAAGATCTTTCCCTTAATCCTAGCTTGATTACTTATTCTTTTTTTTTACGAACACAGACATGAATGTATACAATCAGGGACAAGTAAACATGAAAAGGACAGAAAATATGTTCAGACTGGCGAAAAACGTGTTCGGGTGCCAAGAAAATTTATAGCGTTGAGACAACAAGAACTTCAATTCTGGGTAGCAGGACGTAGCTACACCAAAACCGAAATTCCCGCTGCTACAGAAAAGCAAATCTGGATCCATAAGTTTTAGAAACTAGGCTCTCTACAAGTTCCAGCGCATATACACACGATATATAAAAGTCACAGAAATTAGGTTCAAATTCTTATTATTTACAAATTACATGTTTAGACAGAAACTTAGGGTTCAATTTTTATATTCATAAAACAGCAAAAAAATCATTTAAAAATTTCATAAAAATTATATTTAAACTCCTAACAGTGTTAAATATCAGTGTAATTAATTTCAAATTTTAATACTTAAATTAATCTATTGTTTCAGCTAATTAAGCAGGGTGATGTATATTTTATACTACATTCTGGAATTCAGACGTCACTGTACAAAAATCTGAATATCTTACAACTCGTAAAACGAATTGCAAAATCGTTAGATGTTCTGGATTCCAGACACACAAAGCTACGATTCTCATTTAATAAGTTTTAATCAATGACAAACAGAATCAGGTCAAAGCTGAAGTTCTTTACTGAACAGACATGCAGGCAGCAATTATATAATCATGTTTGAATAAATATATTAAGCCAGAAAAATTATCAATTAATTCTACAAAAACTTGAGGTGACTCCTAATTATGTCTAGTCATGTCCAGATTAATATTAAGTCTAAATTTTACTGTTAGCATCTATCTTAATCAATAATTCATGCCAAAAATCATGTGATCTGAAATCCTGAAAATGCGACACAACAATATTAAAAGTGTGATATCTCACAAGTTAAAGATCGGATTTTAGATCCGTCAAAAGTTCTGAAAACTAGAAACAGAGGCCTACATTTCATATTCACAAACTTCATAATTATACTGACATTAGCAAGGCCTAACTCATCATGCCAAATCAGGACAGCAGTAAATGAAATTTCTTTTTGCATGAATTATAACATAACTAGTAACTACGTTGGATTCCTAGATGGTGTATAATATAAATCAGAATATAACAAGTATTCAATCAGCAATCCATGACTATTCTCAAACTCATCAAAAGGGAAATATCATTAACATGTCTAGCATATAACAAAATATCTATTACTCATAGTGATGCATTCATATAGACAAATACCTAGATCTAAATCATGTTTGTGTAGAGAGTGTAATAAAGAAATGGTGGTGCCCTTTTTCCGAATATGGAATTGATAGAAACGAATCAAACGAGTAGGACGCACATTATCAACGGGTAAAACACGAAGAACGAGTCACAACAAAGATCAACTTGCGGTATCTCAAAAAAATGCTTGTACGGGGAACAAAAGAGATTCGTACAAGATACTTGCCTTACGAGATGACGGTTCCGATAAAAATATTAGAATAACAAAACTAGGATCCCGGGCAGCAAAGCACGTGCGAGTTACGTGCAACGATAGTACGTGCGACCGACGGGGAAACCACATGCCACTTAAACAGCAAAAGGGGAACAACAACACGGCGTCTTTGGCAACGACAGCAATGGCGAGCTTCGACCAAAATTGTGGTGAGTGGTCGGCAGTCGCAGGGGGACGACAGTGAGTCTCGGTGGGGACGGAGGAGAAGGCAGGGGGTTATCTGGGCTGTGCAGGTTGGAGTCTGCTGGTGAGGAGAGGAGGAGGGCGGTACAGGGGCGAGCGGATGGAGCGGGGATGGGTTTAAGGATGACGGGTGGAGGAAAAGGGTGGTCGACTAGTGGTGTTAATGGCGATGATGGGTAGGTGGTTGGGTTTTGGAGGGCTCAACGGCAACAGGATGAGGATGAGGATGAGGTCGACTGCTCGGGGTTCGACAGGGGGAAGGGGTTGCCGACGATGGGGGTGGCTGGTGGGTTCTGGCGCAAGACAAAGGAGGGAGAGGTTGGGGGTGATGGATGACAGCTGTGGGTTTAGAGAGAATAGGGTTTGTGATAGATTAGGGTTAATGATAGAGTTATATTTAGGGTTTAGAATTAGGGTTAAGTGTTAATGGGTTAATGGGTAAATGGGTATAGGGCTTGGATCCAATAGGATAAAAGAGAAAAATAAATAGGATTTATAATAAGATAAATTTGGGAGTGATAATAAGAAAGAATTGAATAAAATGAACAACAAAAATTTTGGCAATCAGAAAAATAGAAATTAAATATATTGGGACACAAAAATATTGAGTTGGAAACAATAATGAATTCCATTAAGAGAAAAATCAATTACAAGGGTTCAGATAAGACGAAGGAGAGTACAATGAATAATAATACTAAAAAGATATTACAAAAAAAGAAAATAGGGGTTACAAGATCATACCGACACTTTCAAGTTAGAAGTGTTTTTCAAATTCGATGGAGAAGCCTGAGTAGTGCAGACTTATTCTGTCGTGACAAAAATCTATCATCTTCAATATACACAATTTGTAAGTAACTTTGAAGTTCCCACATTCATCAAATTGTTAAAAATTAGTCAATTAAACGAATCATTAACACTATTTAATTCTAACAAAATTTTTATTGGAGATACAAATTTATTGTCAAAAGCTATAGTTTAACTTATCAAAATAAACATTTGATCATTAGCACATAGTTAAAATAGTTGTTCAAACTTACATATAATTAAACAATGGTTAACACGGTTTTGAACTTTAGCACTAAGCAACAATAGATAATTAAAATATATATGCAGGCAAAGAACTTCTTTAATTTAGATCTGATCTAGTCCAATCAATCATGGATCTAGTCCAAACAATATCATCTCTGCCTGCACTATCTCCAAAAATTTTATCCACATCTCGTATTGTGCTTTCTTCATCAAATTGTTAAATTCAGAAATATTGAATGTCTCTAGTTTCAGAATCTTTTATGCTCGATTCAATTTTTCTATCTTAAGGAATAAATAGTAAATTTCAAAATCTAGAGGGTTTATTCCGAATAATTACTGCTAGCGTAATTTCAGTAAGACGAATGGTTTTTCTGTAAAACTGCATAATAAACAATAGACACAATTTAATTAAGAGCATAAATCTTAAAGTTTAAAGTGGACCGAATCTTGATGAAAATCAAGTGTATGTGAGTTGGATCTGAATCAATAAGCCAAAAGCCCAATACTGATTTTATACTGGGGCCGAACACACAACAACAAGGACTTATCCAATGAATTGCCTCCACATGATTGGATCGGGATCTGGTGTTTGATTAAGATCTGGATTTGGTCCAGTAGCACGAACATAGAACAATGCACAGCCAATGAAATGCCTCTGTTTTATTGGATCTGGATCTGAACTTTTCCTAAACACCAAACACCAACTTCCACCTAATGAAAAATTGGGATCTTATCCAAAGGAGTGGCTGCAGCGATCCACTCCTGTTCTCGAGCACGAAACACCAAAATCAGCCATTGAAAAATAAGATCTAAATAGATCTGATTCCCGAACTCGATAACTAGTAAGAAGAAATGAGGGTTTCAGCTGCTTGCGGTGGCAACGACGGAGGCTTGCGGCAATGCCAACGACAGGGGTGACAACAATCGATGTCGGTGATCGGATACCGACGAACGGACACATCGTTAATCTCTCTCGCTTAATTAATCTCAAAATTAAATTAAAATATATAATATCTCAAGATTGTTAGAGATTATTAGAGATAATAATAAGAGAAATTAGGGTTAGGGTTAATATCCCTACTGCTTGAGATATTAAACTCTGCTTATCATAGATTGGAATATCACAATGACACTACCTCTATACTAATATATATGAGATGAAACTCGGTTTGGGTACTGGGCTTGAAGCCCCAGTCAACCCGGTCCAACAATTAACAGATAACACGTGAAAGCACATATTGCCCTATAGAATATTATACACAATATTATTCTATGATATTGATAATATACCTATATATCAAACAGTTAGTTTGTTCATTGGTGATAATTTTTAAGAGTGGTGTTGGCCACAATGGCTCCATTCTCAGTGTAAAAAAGCTTTCTTCATATTGGTGAACATTCATTGAGAAGAACAAATAAAGAACCAAATTATACACATACATAAAAATGATAAAATAAAATTTTATTTAAAAAAATGTGAATTTCTAAAGGCACATCTCAGATTATCAATACAACTGTTTTGGTGATTTTAGAAGTTACACAAAGGGTAACTTGGGTATTTTCACTTTACAAGTAGTTGTCGATAGTTTTAATTATACCAGTAATTTACACGTGCGATGTATGTTTTAATAAATATAATTTTTTGGAAGTAAAAATTCAGACATAGTCCGAGCTTGAACCTAAGACCTCCTATGCACATCTTAATATATATATATATATATATATATATATATATATATTGAAGTAAAAACTTCGGCGTAGTCTGGCTTCGAACCTAAGACATTTTTATATTAGTTATGCACGAACAATATACGTCTTAATATTTTTTAAAAGATAAAAATAAAAGCTCACGTAGTGAGAACTCGAAACTGAAACATCCTTTATATTAGTTTTATACATGCATCACACGCATTGATAGATTTACAAATAATATTAATGAAATCTCCTTTATATTAGTTATATACATGCGTCACACGCATTGATAGATTTACAAATGATATTAATAATATGAGAGTTTAGAGATGTGAAGTTATTTATTTCACCATAATATAATATGAGAGTTTAGAGATGTGAAGTTATTTATTTCACCATGTGACTCTATATTCAAGGTTTTCACATTTACACCACTTGTCTCTTTATTCTGATACTAGTATCATGCACGTGCGTTGCACGTGGAGGAAGAAGGAAAAAGGAAAAAAAAAGGAAAATAATTTTCAAACTGATCCACTTTCGAAAATATTTATCAAACTGGTCCATTTCGA
Source organism: Hemerocallis citrina (assembly GCA_017893485.1). Classification (NCBI taxonomy): domain Eukaryota; kingdom Viridiplantae; phylum Streptophyta; class Magnoliopsida; order Asparagales; family Asphodelaceae; genus Hemerocallis; species Hemerocallis citrina. Next base: position 332,676,072 of record CM030359.1, on the reverse strand, counting down.
AAATATGCACGTGCGATGCACGTGGAGGAAGAAGGAAAAAGAAAAAAATAATAATAATTTCCAAACCGATCAACTTTCGAAACTATTTACCAAACTGGTTCACTTTCGAAAATATTTACCAAAGTGAGCTGGCTTCAAAATGACAGAATTAAAAAAAAAATAAAATTAATGACAAATACCACTAAGGCCTTCTCCCATTATAATAGTAGAGATGTTCTAATATCTCGTGCTTTCTAATTTTTTCTTCAAATTTTCAATAATTTTTGGACTGAGAGAGAGACTCACTTAAGCATTCAGGTTATCTCGACGAGGATGACAAGGACACTCACCTTCTTATTTTATGTAAATTTCAATCACAGGCTCTAATGGAAATTAAGAATAAGAAGAAGATTCATCTACTAAGAACATCCACTGTCGTTTTCTAAACTTAAACTCTATACTTAGGAATAGAAAAAAAATAAAATGGAGAGCCTCAGTATCATTTTTGCTAAATCTAAAAGTAGCCAAAATTTTAAAGAATGAGATGGATGATCATCCGTCTCACACCAAAGTTCTTTTTAATATTAAAAAAATTTAATAAGACAGGATGATCAACATCCGTTTGAAATTTTTTGAATTTTTTTAAAATTTTTGAATTTCTTAGGCATTTTGGTAAATATGTGAAGTTTTTTGGACACCAAATTGCTGGACGGATGAACACTCTTGCAAAAAAAAATGATTTTTTTAATTTCATTTTTGAAAATACCTAATGGCATTTTTGTAAATATTTTCTATGAGAATTTGGCGGACGGAACTTCTCCATCCGTCCGACCATATTAAAAAAATAAAATTTAATTAGACGGATGATCATCATCCGTTTTTTATATTTAGCAATTGCTAAAGCGGATTGCTAAGTTTAGACGTTCACTGTTCACTTTGTTGGCTAAATTTGCTTTTTTAGCAAACGAAAGTAGTGCTTTGTTTCTTAAAAAATGAATTTTTTGCAAATTTAGAAAACGACAGATGCTCTAACCAATGATTTCGAAAGGTTTAGGAGGGACAGAGATGGAGAGGGAACGATACTTTTTTGTTGAGAAGCTGCTACTTTCTTTACACACTAATGTGGTATAGATGACCAATGAGGGCCGTCAGATCTCCTCAAATTTTGCTCATCTCATCAAGTTAATAAGTCCAACGGGCTTCTATCAATTCAGGCCCATAAGTAAACGGGCCGACCCGGCCCGTTAGAGTCCCAGACCCGTTTACCCCTGCCTATAAATACCAGACCCCCTCTTACTTGCCCAAGGTAATAAACTTTTTCCCACCTGAACCTTAGTTACTGTTGCTATTCCAGTGACTGACTAGATCGTCGGAGGGTCTGTCGCCGGGATCTCTTCGGTGTTTTTAGGCATTATGCAGGTATCAAGATCCGAGCTGAGCTACGAAGATCCAAGCCGAGCAGTCAGCCTCTACCTCTCTCCTGCTACTTCCGAGTCGAACGTACAACCCAAGGGTCAGATCAATGCCAGTTTTGTCCCTTCCGCTTCACAAATTACAAGAACTCACACCCGTTGCCCTCACACCCAAAAACAAGCAGCATCAGGTTGGCGCCGTCTATGGGAAGCCGCACCTCAGTGATACCGATCTGATCCCAGCCTAGGACGTCATCTCGAGGCCGACCCTCACCATGGATCTCAAAGCCAGAAGAGCCTTCACCTTTGGACATCGTCTAGATCCCGTTCCCTCTCATAGCCATGCGAACTCCCAGGGCTCTAACCAACCACAAGCCAATGGTAAAGTTGAGCCTGAACAGAGCGCTTCACGCTCTGTCGCCCCAGATTTAAGGTACATCATTCAGCACCGAAAGGTCAGCCAGTCGAGGGGAGGGGCCGCTTCCAACTCGGCTCCGAACCATAGTATGCCGCCAACCCAAGAATGGGAACCAGCGCATAGCCACTTTTCCCGGGAGTGCCCCCCCCTCTGTGAGGCCAGAAAAAGCAGACCCCGGTCACGAGATCTGAGTTCCAAGACTATAGGAACGAGGTCTTCCAGGCCATCCGGGGCGGCCCTAAGACCGAGGGACGCAATAAAACCAGACCTCAACTAGAGGTCCAGGGCGGCGAATCTCATGGTTCGACACGCCCATAGGGTCAGGATGTGGTCATCCTTCGGCATCTCCAGAAAATGGAGAATCGCCTTGCCTATGTAGGCGAGGGCAGACCACAACCTTTGCAAGGAAACTGGCCGAACCGACCTCCGTTCTCCACCCAAATCCTAGACGTCAAGATTCCGAGGAATTTCAGGCCGTCCTAATTCGAGACCTACAATGGAGAGAGTGATCTAGCTAATCACATGGAAGGGTTCAAAACCCTTATGTTGATTAATAGCGTATCGGATCCTCTCTTATGTCGTGCCTTCCTTGCCACCTTGCATGGTCCGGCTCAGGAATGATCCTGAAAGCTCAACCCCAGCTCGGTCTTCTCATTTGACAAACTCGAACCAAACTTCCTAGCCCATTTCGAGACCAGTCGCAAGGTCGAGAAGACGAGCGCGTCCGTCCTAGACCTCAAACAGAAGGAAGGAGAGTCCCTCCAAGAATTCGTAGGAAGGTTCACCGACGAGGCTAGGGCAATATCCTCTCTTGATGCGGGCATCGCTTCTGCGGCTTTCCAGCATAATGTCTGCCACGGCCAGTTGAAGGCCTCATTAGCCAAGAAACCGCCGCTCGACTTTCCCGACCTCCTTAACAAGGTCGAGAAGTATATCTGGGCCGAAGAAGCTCTACACCCCGGAGGCTTTAAAGAAGCTACCGCTAAGGGAAAGCAAAAAGCGGACGACTCCGAGCCCATCAAGAAGACCCTGAAGGACACATCTGGGCAGAAGAGGCCTCCTACGGTCCCCCGTTTTGAAAGGTATACGCCGCTGACCCGAAACATGGCAACCATCCTCTTGGAGATCGAAGACAAAGGGATCGTCCGACACCCTCCCCGACCGAACAACAACAAAAAATGGGACCAAAGGTTCTACTGCCGGTTTCACCGAGACCACGAGCACGAGGCAGACCACTGCCGAGCCCTTAAAGATAAGATCGAAGCCTTCATTCAGAGAGGGTACCTGAGGGAGTTCACTCAGAACAATCCAAGAGACCGAAAGGACCTGAGGAATCCGAGGCCTTCGCCTCCTCCTCGAACAGTCAGTAGACAACCCAAGTAGGAACCTGAGCCCGAAGAAACCAGGGGGCCAGCCATCTTATACTGTGCCCATGGCGGGCCCATGGGAGGGGGAATCTAATACTTCTTGTAAGGCCTTCTTACGGGAAGTAAATTCGGTCTACAACCAACCGCCTCCCAGGGTTTAGCAACAAGCGATCTCCTTCTCAAGAGAAGACCTGGAGGGCGTCCGGCTCCCACATTGTGATGCCCTCGTCATCAGCCTCTGCATGGCGAACCACGAAGTTCGCCGAATTCTCGTGGACAATGAAAGCTCGGTCAACATCCTCTTCTTGGAAGCTTTCAAAAACCTCAAGCTCCTCTGCGAGAAGTTAAAGCCGACCGGGTACACCCTTCATGGGTTCTCCGACGTCCCCGTCCAAGTTGAGGGGATCGTCATGCGGATGTGACCGCCGGGACGTCCCTAATCATGCGAAACGAATCCATGGACTTTATGGTGGTCAATGTCAAGGCTGCTTATAATGCCATCATCGGCCGACCGGGCCTCTTCTCGTTTCAGGCAGTCCCCTCTGCCTACCACCTGAAACTGAAATTCCCCACCGACCTCGGAGTCGATATTGTCCAGGAAAACCAGGAGTCTGCACGTTCGTGTTATGTAACCACGGTAGGAGGCGTGGTATTCCCTCTTGATGCTATGGAACTTCTGTCCAAAAGAAGCCAGTCTGCCGGAGCCTGTGGACGAATTGGAAGAGGTCTCATTCGAGGAGGAAGACAAATCCAAATGGTTCCGCATGAGCCGATCTCTGTCTCTAGACTTGAGGCCAACCTTTATCGAGTGTATTCTCCAAAACATTAACCTCTTCGCCTGGATGCCGTCCGACATGCCCGAGATTTCTGAAGACCTCGTCATGCACAAACTGAGCGTCCACCTGGCCTCTATGCCGATCTAGTAGAAGCAATGTAAGTTCGCTTCCGAGAGGCTACAGGCAGTGAAAGAGGAGGTGGATAAACTTCTGTCCACCCGATTCGTACAAGAGGTCAGCTATCCCGAGTGCCTGGCTAACATTGTGATGGTCAGGAAGGCAAGCAGAAAGTGGAGGATCTGTATAGATTTCATGGACCTCAATAAGGCGTGCCCCAAAGATCCATTCCCTCTCCCAAGTATCGATGCTCTGATTGACGCGACATCGGGTCACGAACTACTAACCTTCATGGATGCCTTCTCGGGATATAACCAGATCAGGATGTTCCCTTCGGACATCGCTAAGACAGCCTTCGTAACCGACCAGGGTCTCTACTATTATCGGGTCATGCCCTTCGGGCTGAAGAATGCCAGTGCCACCTATCAGAGGCTCGTCAATCGAGTCTTCAAAGAACAAATTGGTTAGAACATGGAGGTATACGTTGAAGACATGCTCGTCAAGAGCCGCCGAGGGCATGACCATGTGGCCGACCTTGAGGAAGCTTTTGGTGTCCTCCGACTCCACAACATGAGGCTCAATCCCACTAATTGTGCCTTCGGCGTCTCCTGGGGGAAATTTCTCGGGTTCGTGGTGAGCCAGCATGGCATAGAGGCGAACCCCGAGAAGATTCAGGCCATGATAAATATGGCCCCTCCAAGAAATGTAAAGGAGGTTCAACGGCTTACGGGGCGACTGGCGGCCATCGGCTACTTCCTCTCCAAGTCTGGGGAGAAGTCGCTCCCCTTTTTCAAGGCCCTACGAGAGGCGAAAGGCTTCGAATGGGGGGGACTCTTAGCAGCAGGTGTTTGACCAGCTGAAAACTTACCTCGCCAATCCTCCACTTCTAAGCAAGCCCGAGCCAGGTGAACCCCTCTTCCTCTACCTTTCGGCCTCGGAACACACGCTCAGCGCTGTGCTGGTTCGAGAAGAGGATGGGGTTCAGAAGCCTCTCTACTACGTTAGCAAAGTCCTACTCTCGGTCGAGACCCGTTACGCAAAGATGGAAAATGCCGCATACGCTCTGATCATGGCCGCATGGAAGCTCCGCGCATACTTTCAAGCCCACTCGATCCAGATTCTCACGGACCAGCCCTTCAAGGCAATCCTCCACAAGCTGGAGAATTATGGTCGTTTAATCAAGTGGTCGATCGAGCTTAACCAGTACAACATCAGCTACCACCCCAGGAGGGCTATTAAAGAACAAGCCCTTGCCGAATTCATCACAGAGTGCACCATCACCGAGCCTTCTGAAATTCATGAAGGGGAACCAATGTGGGAGGTTTATGTCGACGGCTCATCATGCGAGGTTGGAAGCGGCGCGGGTGTCATACTCAGAGGTCCTGACGACTTCGTTCTCCAGTATTCCCTCCGCCTAAACTTCTCCGCCTCCGACAACGAGGCGAAATACTAGGAGATGATTGCAGGGCTCACATTAGCACATAAGGCAGGGGCAGAGCAAATCAGAGTCTTCAGCGACTCCCATCTCGTGGTCAACCAGATCACTTGGGAGTATGAGGCTCGTGATACTCGGATGATCCAATACTTAGCACTAGTCCAGCAACTCTTACCGCCTTCAACTTCACCTTGGTAGAGCGGATCCCGAGATAGCAAAATGCTCAAGCTGACTCTTTGTCTAAACTCGCTTCATCGTCCTTCAAAGGCCTCAACCGCACCGTCTTAATCGAAGTTCTCTTAAAGCCTAGCATCGACATCCCCGAAGTACTTTGCCTCGCTGTTGAGGGTCGGTCGGACACTTGGAAGGCGCCCATCCGATAGTTTCTAACAGAGCGAGAACTCCCTGCAAACCGGGCCGAGGCAAGAAGAACCAGAATCCGTTCAGAGATATTCACTATGATCGATGGGGACACTCTTCAAACACTTGTACACAAGGGTGGACGAAAGACCTTATCTCCGCTGGTCGGCCCCCGACGAGGCCAAATACGCGCTGAAAGAACTGCACGAGGGGATCGGAGGATGCCACATTGGGATAGGTCGCTTTCCAGAAAAACCCTAAACCACGAATATTACTTGCCGACCATGCTGCAAGATGCCCAAGACCATGTCAAAATGTGCAGCCCTTGTCATAGATTCTCTTCGGTAAAATGACTTTCGCAAACCAACCTCAAGTCGCTGACCAAGCCGGCCACTTTTTCCATGTAGGGGATGGACTTGGTCGGCCCCTTCCCGAAAGACACAAGCTAAAGACGGTTGCTGGTGGTAGCCATCGACTACTTCACCAAGTGGATCGATATGGAACCCCTAGCCACAATCACAGAGCATCAAACTCAATAATTTTTCTGGAAGCACATCATCTGTTGGTTCGGGATCCCATAGGTGCTCATCACCTATAACTGAACCTAATTCGTAGGCAAGAACTTTCGAAAATTCTACGGAGACATAGGCATCCAGCAGCGCCTCTCGTCGATATCTCACCCCCAGTCTAACGTTCAGGTAGAAAACATCAATCGCCAAATCCTTGACGGGCTCAAGAAATGGCTAGATAATTCTCCTAAGGGACTGTGGGTCGAAGAGCTACCGAGCATTCTTTGGTCTCACCAAACAACCTAGAGAATCCCTACGGGTGAATCACCATTCAACCTAACTTATGGAACTGAGGCGGTCATCCCCTTGGAAATCGGGCTTCCCTCGCCCAGGATCATAGGCTTCGACGAAGAGACAAACTCAACCAACCTAAGAGCCAATTTGGATCTGATCGATGAGATCAGAGAAAAGTCCGCCGTCAGAAGAATCATATACCAACAATGGATCGAGAGATTCTATAACAAAAAGGTCTGTCCTACCAACATCAAGCAAGACGACCTCGTGCTAAGGAAACTAGAAATTTTCAACCCCAACAAGAAGAGGAAGCTTGCCCCCAACTAGGAAGGGCCCATATAAGGTCTCCGAAGTGGTACGCCTTGGCACATACCGAATCGAAGACGTGGGGGCAGGGTAGTGAAGAAGCCCTGGAATGCAGAGCACCTCATCAAGTTCCTCGAGGGGGAGGACTATACTTCTTGTGTTACAGGGATTGTGTAACCAATCTTTTGTAATCGGCAGTACGTGCCACCCCTTTTTGTATAAACATAAAATTGTAGAAAAGAATTAAGCGCAATCTTATTTCTTTAATTTTATTTGTTTTTCCTCAAATTTTTGTGTACTCTCACTAGCTAGAGGTGCTCGACGCTCGCCATTGACTTCAAGGAAAGACCTAGCTTCCTCACAAGATGGCGGTACTCGTCGCTCGGCTTGGACTTCGAGCACCCACTAGGAATTTCTCAATTCCTTAACTCCTAGCCCTCGGCTCAGATTCATCCACGAGGGGTTCTTCAGCCCTTCACGTCCTTGCCATTCGGCTTGGACTTCAAGCACCCACTAGGAATTTATCAATTCCACAACTCCTAGCCCTCGGCTCGGATTCATCCACGAGGGGTTCTTCAACCCCTCACGTCCTCACCATTCAGATTGGACTTTGAGCACCCATGAGGGATTTCTCAATTCTTCAAACTCCTAGCCCTCAGCTCGGATTCATCCACGAGGGATTCTTCAATCTCTCACATCCTCGCCCCTCGGCTTGGACTTCGAGTACCTATGGGGGCTTCATTAAACAACTAAGTCTTAAACCATCAGCTTAGACTTCAGTTAAACCCCCTACCCAAAATTTTCATTGATTTACAGCCCTCGCCTGCGGCGAGAACCGTTGAGCCCCGAACCACGAGTCGACTCACCTTTCACCCCCTGACAACTGAGGATAAACAACACTCATAGCCGTTATCCCAAATTGTCAGAGGGTGGCAGGGGAGCCACTGGTCACAAGATTCTTGGACAAAAGTTTTATTTAGGGCACTCGCCTTCGGCAAGCGCTCCAAGCCCCATACTCCGAGATCGACCCACCTTTCACCCACTAGCAATTGGGGATAAACAGCACTCATAACCGTTACCCCCAAATTGTCAAAGAGTGGCAGAAGAGCCACCGGCGACGAGAACTCACGTTGAAGTGAGAAAATTTCTGATGAGGGGGTGAGGGTTATATAGCCCCCAGAAAATACGCATTTATGGTATGGGAAGTCGAAATGTCTGATTGCCATTAATGACATTGGAATATGAAACGTCCTCTATTGCCAGGCCTTCAGGATCCCTCGCCCTCGTCACACCCATCATCTTGAACCCTTCCCTCGGCTTAGATGCTGAAGACCCGTCCTCGGAAATCGGAAGTAAGCACATGACAAAAGGACCAGTCAAAGCAAGACAATCGTCTTCTCGTTATTATTTCAACTAAAGAAAATGCATCATTACAAAGAAAGAATTTCTTACATTGATCAAACTCGGCCTAGGGCTCCTGTGTCGGAGTTGCAGGGTTGATACAGAAAAGTATAAGGCCAGCCGATCGAGTTGGATCCTTCGCCGGATCGCCCGGTGTCGCCAAGGTGGACCCACCGGCGATCGGGCTCTGCGCATCACAAGGCCGGCCCAATCCTCGGGGTCGACAACGAAGCACTGACAGAGACGAGCGCCACTAAAGGAAATGGATCGGGATCCTAACATTCGAGCATTATCTTATACCGCTGCACCTCCAACCCCTTCTCCAGAATAACCTCGCAAAGAAAGGACTCAGACAACGGTCGCCGAGCGGAAGTAGTAGCCATCGAAAATTGGACTCCCATACTATCCAAGTCACGGTCGGATATCAGCTTCATGAATCGCACCAGTTCTAGGCTAAGTCATTTCACTTGTCCATAAAGTATTGGACGGCAGCCTCTCGGTTGCGAGCCTCCTTACAACACCGGGTCAGAGAAAACTCTAGGGCTGAGACCTTACTCCTCAGCCGGCTCAACTCCATGCCCCAAGGTCTACCATTAGGGTTGCATCTATCTGTCAAACAAACAGAGAAATATTACTCCGAGCCGTTGCACTTGGCCAAAAATCAAACCCAAAATCCAAAAATCATTCAAGTCAAGAGGTTTGGCCAAAACTCTTTTCATTGATCAAAAAATGAGTTTACAAAAATGCAGGTGGCCATTCCACGCACGACAGTTACAAATATAAAAGTAGAAAAAGAACAGATAAAATAGCGAGGATTACTGTTGTCCCACCTCTTCCTCGACCGGCTACTTCTGGTTGGGGTCAGCTCCCGTAGCATCAGGCTTTGGGGTCGGCTCCTGCATCATCATCATCACCATCGACCCCCAGGAGTCAACGAAAAGCTCAGGGATCTCAAGGTCGTAATGGAAGACGCTAAGGTCCAACTCCGGGCGGAAGTGCTTGACATGACAGCATCGCCAGGGCGTAGACTTCATCTTGGGCCTCGATGACCTTATCAATCCCGGCCTGCTTCATCTTCTTCTCTCATCGGTCGGTATCCCTCTTCAAATCGACCACATGCTTCATATGGGTATCGGCTTGGTTCATTAGCTCGGCTCGGAGGGCTTGGATTTGGCCCTCAAGTGCTGTCTGCACTAGCTTGTGGTCTTTCATCTCTCGCTCGTAGCACTGAGAGTTCCTCACCTCATTCCTCAACTCCCGCTGCTGAAGCTTCATGAGCTGGGCACCCTCCACACAGGCCTACAATCGAGGGGAACCAACTTAGAAGATTCACATGGAAGTATTACACAAGCAACAAACTACAAAAGAATCGTTACCCAACAAATTTACAATCGAGGCCCGCTATTTAAAAAAAATTTATAATGCCGATCTATTGCGGCGTTTGGGTATAGACGCCGGGATTGATACGCCGTTATATCCATTCCGATTAGTAGTGCTTGCACGCTCGCCATAGCCCATTTCATGTAGCTGGACTCGACCGTGTCGCATTCCCGGGCCTTCTGGTTTCCAGGTGGAGCGAGCTTCTCCACCATCTTGATGACCACAGATCCATCCGACATGGTATCCCCGACCTTAATGGCCTAGTCCGGGGCCCATGGTCGAAGTTCCACCTCGCCCACGAGCTTCTCGGCCGACGGAGCGACGGGTGGGAGGCCGCCCCTCACCACTTCTGTGACCCTCTAGCTGCTGGAGCTGGGGCCCGATTTGGAGGACTTGTGTTTTTTCGGCGTCGATTGGGAGGATTCCTCCACAACCACCTCGGAAGCGACCTTGCCGTGCTTCCCATGCTCGGCCCGATCAGCCCTCTCGACCTTATTCTTCTTCATCATCGCCCTCCTATCTTTGATCTCCGAGTTGTCCATATCTGCAGAAATAAGAATCTCATAAGACGAGGAAAAACACTTGAAATAAAATTAGACAAAAAACATACTGATAGAAGTGAGGCTAAGTCCGATTCGAGTCAAGTGCCTCTCCGTCACGTTCGGCCAACCGAAGCTGTTAACCGAACATATCTTCTCAACAATTGCCCATTCCTCGGCCGTTAAATCAGACTTGCGGGGACCCTTCAAATTGGGCTTGTAGAACCTCCAAGCTGTGGGTATCACCCATGGGGTTAGACTCCGAATGATGAAGTATTTCTCCTTCCACCCTTTGATAGAGTCAGGATGCCCATGTACAACATTTCTCCCTCGGCGTGGACGAGATATAGTAGACCCCTACATACTCGCCGGACGAGCTAAGTCCAAGGATCACTCGGAAGTACTTCAGCTTCGGCTGGACCCCCCGCTCCTCGCAAAGGAGTATGAAGCACACAAGCTGCTTCCAAGAGTTGGGCCCGTACTGCATCGGGCCTTATGCGGGCCTAATTCAGGACCTCTATGATGAACGGGTGGAGCGACAGGTCGCAAGCCAGAGCAGAAGGCATCCACTAGGAACATGTAGAAGTCAGGCGCCAACTTATCCGCAGGCAGACCCTGGGGCTGGGGATTAGCAGCTCATACTCCTGATCGATGAAGTAATTAGCCCGGATAACAGGGAGGTCGTCCGCGGTTAGGAATGTTGGTATCTTGTCCATATATATCTTTTGCCTAGTGGGTGAGGAAGTCTCCTCATCATCATCAACACCGCCTTTATACCGTACAAACTCCTGAACGTCCTCTGGATACCTTCAGATAGTGCACGGCTGAACTTCGAATGGAACCTCAAGGTCAACTACGGGAGTCATCTTGTCCGGGCTGTCTAGCATAATCCACCTTGTTTTCTCTGCTGAACTCAATGCTTCGGGGGGAGGGCATCGCCAAAAGGGCCCAAATCGTCATCCTCTGACGAAGTATCATCCCTTCATTCCTCTCCCCCCTCAACCACTTCAACCTCCTCTTCGTCCCTCTTAATAACCTCGACCTCCTCGTCACCTTCTACCATGGGCACGTCCCCTTCTAAGTCGCTCGACTCTACTATGAAGGGCCTCCTACTGCGCAGCAGCGCAACATCATGGACCTTTTCCTCTGACTCCCATGAAGTTGAGTTAGAGGCACGGGGGACCTCATCTCGATCCTGAGGTGGTGGCGGATGAACCAGACTGAGCCCTTAACATAATTGAAAAAAACTAACCAGATTCGAAGTACAGGGAGATCATTGGAAAACTTATCGTCAATGATTAGATCACAACTCAAGGCTTTCTGGCTCGTCGCTCGGTATGCACCTCGAGCATCAGCCTATATTTTCCATAAGATTTTCTCACAGATCAAGGCTTTCTGGCTCGACGATACGCATGCACCTCGAGCATCAACCTAGCTTTTCCACAAGATTACCTTACAGCTCAAGGTTTTATGGCTCGGCACTCGGCATGCACCTCGAGCATCAGTCTAGTTGTTCCACAAGATGGCCTCGCAGCTCAAGGCTTTCTGGCTCGGTGCTCGGCATGTACCTCGAGCATCAGCCTAGCTTTTTCAGAAGATTGCCTCACAGCTCAAGGTTTTCTAGCTCGGCGCTCGGCATGCACCCGAGCATCATCCTAGCTTTTCCACAAAATGACCTCGCAACTCAAGGCTTTCTGGCTCGATGCTCAGCATGCATCTCGAGTATCAGCCTAGCTTTTCCACAAGATTATCTTGCAGTTTAAGGCTTTCTGGCTCGACGCTCGGCATGCACCTTGAGCATCAGCCTAGCTTTTCCATAAGATGGCCTCGCAGCTCAAGACTGTCTGGCTCAGCGCTCGGCATGCATCTCAAGCATCAGCCTAACTTTTTCAGAAGATTGCCTCACCGCTCAAGGCTTTCTGGCTCGACGCTCGGCATGCACCTCAAGCATCAGCCTAGCATTCCACAAGATTGCCTCGCAGCTCAAGGCATTCTGGCTCGACGCTCGGCATGCACCTCGAGCATCAGCCTAGCTTTTCCACAAGATGGCCTTGCAGCTCAAGGCTTTCTGGCTCAGCCCTCGACAAGCACCTCGAGCATCAGCCTAGCTTTTTCAGAAGATTGCCTCATAGCTGAAGGCTTTTTAGTTCGGCGGTCGGCATGCACCTCGAGCATTAGCCTAGTTTTTCCACAAAATGGTCTCGCAGCTCAAGACTTTCTGGCTCGGCGCTTGGCGTGCACCTCGAGCATCATCCTAGTTTTTTCAGAAGATTGCCTCACCGCTCAAGACTTTCTGGCTCGGCACTCAGCATGCACCTCGAGCATCAGCCTAGGTTTTCCACAAGATGGCATCGTAGCTCAAGGCTTTCTGGCTCGGCACTAGGCATGCACCTCAAGCATCAGCCTAGCTTTTTCAGAAGATTGCCTCACAGCTCAAGGATTTCTGGCTCGTCGCTCGGTATGCACCTTGAGCATCAGCCTAGATTTCCAACAAGATTGCCTTACAGCTCAAGGTTTTCTGGTTTGGCACTCGGTATGCACCTCGAGCATCGGCCTAGCTATTCCACAAGACGGCCTTACAGCTCAAGGCTTTCTGTCTCGACGCTTGGCATATACCTCGAGCACCAGCCTAGCTTTTTCAGAAAATTACCTCACAGCTCAAGGTTTTCTGGCTCGGAGCTCGGCATGGACTTCGAGTACCAACGTAGCTTCTCAGCAAAATTCCGCACTCGAGACGCTCGGGGCCGACCCATCTGACTCGGAGCTCTGCATGGACTTCGAGCACTAACGTAGCTTCTCAGCAAAATGTCTCACTCGAGGCGCTCGGTGCCGACCTATCTAGCTCGGAGCTCGACATGGACTTCGAGCACCAATGTAGCTTCTCAGCAAAATGCCTCACTCGAGCCGCTCAGCGCCGATCCATCATTCTCAGAGCTCGGCATGGACTTCGAGCACCAATGTAGCTTCTCAGCAAAATGTCTCACTTGAGGCGCTCGACGCTGACCCATCTTGCTCGGAGCTCGGCATGGACTTCGAGCACCAACGTAGCTTCTCAGCAAAATGCCTCACTCGAGGCGCTCGCTCCCGACTCATCTGGCTCAAAGCTCGGCATGGACTTCGAGCACAAATGTGGCTTCTCAGCAAAATGCCTCACTCGAGACGCACGGCGCCGATTCATCTGGCTCGGAGCTCGACATGGACTACGAACATCCACAACTTCCTTCACTAATTATCGACGCTCGGTGCCGACCCCCAGGCTCCACGCTTGGCACCGACCCCCCAGGATCCACGCTCGGTGTGCCGATCGCCCAGGCTCGACGCACGACCCTGACCCTCCGAAGCTCAGCCCTCGGCATGGCCGATATTGTCGACTCGGTGCCACCTCCGGTCACTCCTCAGATACTCAAAACGTCTTATCTTCGCCAAATACTCCCCTCTGCTCTTCCATGGAGACAAAGGCTGGTTTACACAGCCCTCCAGGAGTGGGGGGCTTATGATATGGTATAGATGACGTGGCACAATCAGGGTCGTCAAATCTTAGATTTCGCTCATCCCAGATTATCAAGTCAACAAGTTCAACGGGCTTCTACTAACTCAGGCCCACAGGTAAACGAGTCCGACTCGGCCAGTTAGAGTCCCAGACCCGTTTACCCCTGCCTATAAATACCAGACCCCCTCTTCCTTGTCCAAGGTAATAAACTCTTCCCCACCTGAACCCTAGTTACTGTTTCTATTCCAGTGACTAACTAGATCATTGGAGGGGGGGTTTATTTAAACATCTGATTAGTTAAGTGATGTTTTTTTAAACATAAATAAAAGATGAATGTGATTTTTTTAAACACAAATGAAGGATGAAAGTGATTTTTTAAACCCTACCCTAACCCTAACCAACCCAGTTGAGTTTTTTGAAAATTTATGTCATTTTTTTAAACCAAAAAAATCTTAGTATACTTTTTTTTAAACTGACCCAAAATTTTGTGTCCTTCTTTAATATTTAGCCTTTCAAAAATCTTAATACATTTTTGTAGCCTCTACAGAAGCTATTTTTTTGCCCCTTAATAAAAAGAGTAATACAACTAAAAACAAGCCAGACGGATGACCTTCATCTGTCTGGTTTGTTTTGTTTGTTTTTTAATTGTTTTTTTTAAGTAATGGGTTGAATGGCCTTAATGCCCCTCTCATCTGTTTTTTTTAATTGTTTTTTTTTAAAATCGATGTGAGATGGAATACCATCATCCGTCTCTCATCTGTTTTTATTTTTATTTAACCACAGACGGCACGACTTCATCTGTCCTTTCGCTCAAACGGATGAACATCGTCCGTCTTATATATTTAGCAATTGGCCAAAGCAGCTGCTAAGTTTAGTAAGAAACTGTTCACTCCTAATTTAAATTATGGATTTTTAACAAACGACTGTAAATACTATTTCTAAATCGATTTTCAATTTTTGGGTTTTAGCAAAAGAGTGTAGATGCTATCCACACTAAGAAATCTTTCATAATTACATAATTTTTTGGCCGAATGAATATGTGCTCTGACAGCTAGACCAGCCGAGCCCACATCAAAATACTAAAATCCAGCCCTTTATTGCCTGGGCAAAAGACAAAAGGATCCCCAGGCATTACCATTCATTCTGAATGGTATCCGTCTTTCAAAGTTTTATACTCTTCCCATCCATGTGAATATATTTATTAAATTCTTTTTTGTTGTAAATATGTGATTGATAATATTTTTAATAAGATTTGTTGAAGAGATTTTTTGCAGATCTAAAAATTTGGTCAAATTTTGCACAACTATAAAATATTTGGATGAGATCTTTTAATAAGATTTTGGCTAGATGCGGGAATCTTATCAAATTTTGGATATGTACGAAATTTTGAATGAGGATTGTGGATAAGATTTGGATACAAAAATCTTTCTATATTTTGGACAGATATGGAAAATTCAGATGATGATTTTTTAAACGATTTTCTATAGATATGGAAATCTTTCTTATTTGATTTAGACAGATATGAAACTTATGAATGAGGATTTTGTACAATATTATACGTTAAGATTCCACCAGATTGTGGGCCCCACCCCTTCTCAATGGTCAAAGTGCAACCCCCCCCCCAACCCAACCCCCCCCCCCCCCCCCCCCCCCCCCCAAAAAAAAATCTATAATATATCAATTTTCCTCACTCCCTACACTATCTATCAATCTTCTGCACCCTCCAAAATTATTTATTTCTCTTTTCACATATCCTTATTTGTCAAAATTGATATTTGTTTTTGTTCCAAAAATGTCGTCTTCGGCCAAAGTTGGCACTGCATGGTCGATAACGGAAGATATTTTGCTGTGCGAATATTAGGTTAGTGTTTGTCATCACTCGATTGCAGATACTGAGATGAGGTTGCCATTAATGCGTGGATAAATTTTTTGGAGAATTTCTGTCAAGGTCGGGATCGCATCGTATAGAACAAGGTCTTCAAAGTAGGTGGAAAATTTTGAACAAAGAATTAGCTAAATGGAGGAACGTGAAGAAGAAAGCACAAGACAATTATCAAAGTGACACAAGTTTAAGATATGAGGTGTGATAGCTTGTTTTAGATAATTTAATTGAATTATTTTGTTATTTAATTTTATTAAATTATATGTACTTAAATTGTAATAATTGTTAAATTAATATTTTTAATTTTTTATATCTTGTTCAAGCAGAAAGGTGGTACAATTAAGCCACAATGTTGGGGAGTGGTGAAGAATTGTCTGAAATTTATGATCATTCCCCTTCATACAAATGTTTCCATGAATGAGACTCTTACATGATTCACCAGCATTGGGTTTAGGGATCGAGGTGGCTACGTCAATTGATATTATGTCATTTGAGGCGGGGTCACGATCTGTGGATTCAAGTAGACCAATCGGAAAAAAAGGCGATGAAAGAGGCCACGTCCACTAGTGACACGGCAAAGTACTTGGCACAACTAGCCGAGCAGGGTGCAATGCAACTTCAGCTATAAAGAGAAAGAGATGCGGTAGACTTGTTAAGGTTTGAGGATAAACAGAGCTAGAGAACAAGCACACAAAAAATATTGGAGGGAGATTATGTCCTTCGCTTGCACCTCTTAGCTTCCAGCTACACAACAATATTGGACGGAGGAATGTAGAGATTTGATCAGGAGAAGAAGACTTTTTCATGAAGAGGGAACAACTAACAACACACAAGACAAACCTACAAACATGCATGACTGAACTATCAACACTCATTGGTGTAATGATGATAATTAATTTTCTATTTATTTCTATATTTTATTAAAAGCAAGAAACAAGCTTCACTCTAGGCTCTGTTTGGTTCAAAGGAGGGGAGGGGAGGTGAGGGATTTTAATGGAGGGGAGGGAAGGGGAGGGGAGGGGAGGGAAAGGGAGGGGAGGGATTTAATGAAGACTCTGTTTGGTTCAAAGGAGGGGAGGGGAGGGGAGGGAAAATAATTATCTTTTTGTTTGGTTCACAAGGGAAGGAAATGGATTTTATAATAAAATTACTTTTATGCCCTTCACAAGGTGATCGATATGTCCAATCGAACTAATCTTTGGGACAAGTTACTGGGACAATTAATCTTTGGAACTAATCTTAGGGATTTTGTCTCTTTGGATGCATCGAGGAGATGAATTAGAGGTTCCTAAGTCATCAATGGGAAGGCTTTTAAATATGAGCAGTTTCACCATAGCGTTCTGATTCTTTCTCTTAATGTCGAAGCTTCTTCGTGATTTCACTGCTATTATTATGTGGAATCAGCCTCTATTCTTTAATTATAGAGTTGCTCAATCCAGCAGGGAGGACGAAAATTTGACATGCAGAAAGTTGAATCTATCCTGGCGTGATATCACAAATTTTATCTTCATTCGAAGGAAATAAGTGAGAGGAAGAGGAATTTTATGGTTGTGGATCAGATGACTAGCACCTCTGATATGTTTTAAGCAAGCAACCTGGGCTCAAAACAGCTCGTGGTTGCATCAACCAAACAGAGTTATTGATTTAGAAAAAGTTGTCCAGGTTCAACTTCTAATAGTCAACACAGAATTTTGGTGTTTGTAGTGTTAATCTAATGACATGTAGTGGACTTTCACAAAAGACGTTCATACATCATGGTCATAGGGGTGAGCGTCGACAAAGGACATTGCTCTTTGATAATGCATATATGGGAGCCAAAGGAATTAAATGATGAAATCACCGACAAACTTGTAAAAACGTCGTGAAGACCATGACTGGGAGTTTAGGGATAAAATCTAGTTGCTCCACGAGAATCAAGGTCACTACAACCTTGGTTCTCGTGGGATACCGCAACCTATATCACCATGGTTTACCCGAAATTGAGAACAAGAGAAATATCTAGGTAGAGATTCCACTCCTAAATCCTAGATTGAAGAGGAAAAATATCAAAGAGAACTAACTAAAAGGGCAATTTAGTCAATTCACATTAAAAAATTAGACATAATTTCTCTCCCCTCCAAATCCCCCCAATATTAGAAGGGAGCCAAAATTGGCTCAGGAGGGGTGTTGCACCCCCCCATTTCCCTCCCCTCCCCTCCTAAAAAATGAACCAAACATGAAAAGTTTTTAAAAACCCCTCCCCTCCCCTCCCCTCCATTCCTCTCCAACCAAACACTCCCATGATAGTTTCCCAAGTTTCAATTGTGCTCGATCAGGTTCTTTTGGCATCTACAATGAATATAAGAATCATTTATATCAGTATAACGCCCTCAATCTCAACTGTTGGGTTATAAAATCTCAGATGTGAAGGCTTGAATACTTTCCCCCTCGGGTTATTGGGCCTCCTCTAACATGCACAGTATGTAGGGCTTATGCACACCTTTAGGAGTTCCCTCCACTCTCAAAGACTCCCCAATGTTGATATTCAACATAAAAGAGGAATGCACAATACCAAGAAATCCACCTACATTACATATTTTTTATCATATTAATTCTATTTCTTGATTATGAACAAAATTTCTGCAAACTAGTTCCTCTTCATGTTGTTCTCGAGTAAGGGGCGTTGCCTTGGCAGTCAATTCGATGTGGCTGTCAAGCGAGAAGGAAAACTAGCACTATTGGAAAAATATATATAAGTGAGTCTCATTGACTGAGATTGGTTCACTCTGTCCTGCCTTGACTGCTTGACTTCTTCTTCTACCTTGATTTTGATTCCTATTCATATAAAATATTCTATCGGTAAAATTCGAGACATACACAGAGTATGCTTTCACCCGACTAGCGAAAATCCACCCATCTGTTAGTGAATAGGCGGGATTTGAATGAAAAATCCCGAAAAAATGCAACAACTCACATTGACTCCGATACCGAGTCGTCAGTCTACCTTTACCCACCGAAAGGGGGCCAATAGCTAACTCACTCAAGCATCTTATTAGCCCAAAATTCTTCTTTCCAAAGGATCCTGCTGCACTGCTTCTCCAGTTTTAATTTTAGCAGGATCGTAAATTCTTGTCATCCTCGTATTCATTGGAATCTAGTTCATACTCTTCCTCGACATTATAATCATACTCATCATCCAAAATCATGTTGTGAAGTATAATCAACATGAAGTATAATGCATTTCATCATGATGCTTCGAAGCACCTCTTGATAAAAAAACGAGAAGATCCCCTAATGATTGAGCAACGAGCTAGAAGGATACCAAAACACCTTTCCACGTCTTTTATGTAACCCTCTTGATTTGCAAAAAAAAGCATGTTTCCTTATATGTGGACGGATTTTGAATTGTTTTGACAAAGGATGTACATCGTGGGTAAATTTTGTCTGCAAGATAGTACGGAAACTCATACACTGTGTTATCGGTTGTGTATGTTATCTGATTTATTTCTCCCCTCAACACTTGGTTGAACATCGGCAATTGATTGAGAACATTGATGTCATTTTGAGCTTCCGATACACCGAAGATGGCATGCCAAACTCATGTATCCAATGATGCAATAGCCTCAAGGATGATTGTTTTATTACCTTTTCTATTCTGGTAGTCTCCTTGCCATGCACTCGGACAATTCTTACATATCCAATGCATGCAATCAATGCTTCCAATCATGCCTGGAAAACCACGGGCTTCACCTTTTTGCAGAAGCCTATGGTAGTCCCCAGGCGCTGGACTGCGAAGGTAATATGCCCCATATAAAGTTTCGACGACATCACAAAATATGATTAAGGACTCAAGGATAGTGGATTTTCCTGCCCTAACAATCTCATCCATCTGGTCTATGGATTCGCCATACGCAAGCATTCGCAAGGTGGTTGTTAGTTTTTCTCTGGAAGCATACCTAAAACGCCTATAACATCACGTCTTTAAAGAAAATAATGGTCATAGTTAACAACATTTTGCATAATCTTGTTGAATAAGTGGGGAGCCATTCTAAATCTGTTTCGAAAGTCGGAAACAAAGTACAATGGATTTGGGTTAAAATAGTCTTCCAATATACTCTTACCCCGGTTGTGTCTTTTTCTATCTGTGTTCGGTGCATGACCTGTGTGTGAGCCACCACGTGGTTATTGCCTTTCTTGATAGATCATAGCCACCACTATATTCACTTCATGGGTATAAGCTTCTCTAGCCCTTGCTTCATCGGTCTGTCTCCGCCTAAGTTCTTCTCCCTCTCGCTTAATTCTCTCCATGACCTCCCTAGTGTAAGACAATGAAATTAGTAAGATGATATACAAAATTACTGGAATTGAGGGGAATACAACAATTTTGGTGAGAATGAATAAGAAAGTTTGATGCATATTTATGGAGAAATGAGTGTATAGAAAATTGAGACATGGCACTTTGAGAACCGGGCGAAATCTTATTGAATAGTATTATCAAAATCCTCATTCAAAAGTTTCATTTCTGTTCAAAATCAAATAAGATTTCTATATCTATAGAAAATCGTTTCAAAAAAATCAAAGTCCGGATTTTCCATATTTGTCCAAAATCTAGAAAGATGTTGTATCTATCCAAAATCGTATCCACAGTCCTCATCCAAAATTTCATATTTGTCCAAAATCTGATAAGATTCTCGTATCTAGCCAAAATCTTATCAAAAGATCTCATCCAAATATTCCATTTATGTCCAAAATCGGATTAGATTTTCATATATGCAAAAACTTTCTTCAACAAATCTTATCAATCACAAATCAACAAAAAAGTAATAATAAAATAATTGTGAATAGTAACTGCCCAGACAGTTACTATTCACGTGGGTAGAAAGGGTATAAAACTTTGAGAGTCAGTGATTATTTGGAATGAAATGTATCTTCGTGGGGGGGGACCTTCTGACTTTTGCCCATGTAATAAAGGTGGAAGTGGTCTTAGGGGCTGTAATTTCTATGCACAACAAACTTAGTATGCTTAGTTTTCAGCCATTTAAAGCCAAATTTCCAGACCTTCGAATTTCAAAATGCCATGCTTTCAATCCTTAAATAATAACAATATATTATTTTATTTTATTTATTATTACTTAAAATTTAAAGAAAAAAACCCTCTTACCATCTTTTTCTTCTCTTGTTCCCCAAATTCAAAATCTCAATCACCAAACTATAACCCAAAAGAATGTCACACATTTCTCTCATCTTCTTCCCCAATTTCAAGCCTCTACCTATACATACTTAACCCTAACCAAAAGCTGCAACCTCTCCTCCATCACCTCCTTCTGTCTCCCATCTCAAGCCCTTCCATCTCCACTCCTTAGACCCCTTTGCAGCAACTCCTCCATCACCTCCATATATATATAGAGTAAGTCTATTAAGAGCTGGGAAGCTGAGATTCTTATCGAGAGCTGAGAGTCCCAACCGTTCGATTGCGATCCGATGGTCAAGATTTGATCTGACTATCAACTGATATGTTGAAGGGCAAAATAGTGATTTCTCAGCTTCTTTATTTCTCAATCGAACGCTACTCTCTCCCGTTCTCTTTCAGCTTCTTTCTTTCTCAATCGAACGCTACTCTCTCCCGTTCTCTCTCTCTTTGACGAATCAAAAAAAAGCTCAGGGTTTCTAATTTTGGTCATTTCTCATCTCTCCCGTTCTCTCCCTCTCTTCGATGCGTCACCCATCTCCATTTCCTGAGCAATTCGAAGCTAGGGTTTCTGATTTTGGTCATTTCTCATCTCTCCCATTCTCTCCCTCTCTTCGACGCGTCGCCCATCTCCATTTCCTGAGCGATTCGAAGCTAGGGTTTCTGATTTTGGTCCATTTTAATGGGAAATGGAGTGTATAATTTTGGTAAACATTTCTGAGCTTTCTTCTCCTCCTTTCACCCGATCGAAACCCTAACTCCATCTTTCTTCTCCTCCCCGACATCTTCGTTCAGGTATAATTTTGGTAAACATTTTTTTTCAATCCCTTATTGTGTAAATTAATTGCTATGCTTTGAAAATTGTTATATATTTTCTATTCACTTGTTCAAAGTCTTTATTGTTAATTAATTTGTCAGGTAATGTTTGCATCTAAAGAATAGTGTGTGGAACAAGATGATCAGCTACAATATGTCAGGGAAGTATTCGATTCCCCAAATAGTCTATTATATTCATGTGATTGTGAGTTTGCTTCCTCGTTGGATAACTTGGATTCTAGTTTTACAAGTGATAATGAGATGGATTATGTTTATGAAGTTGCACACTATGAATCATTTATTTAATGATTTGTAGGAGTGACTAGTGATGAATTAATCCTATCTTAGCTTTATTTTTCCTCATTGGTTATAAGTGATGATGAGATGATTATGTTTCTGAAGTTGCACACTATGATTTAATGATTAATAGGAGTGAGTCTATTATGAGATGGTGAGCTGAGATTCTTATCGTGAGCTGAGATTCTCAGTCGTTCGATTGCGATCCGATGGTCAAGATTTGGTCCGACCATCAACTGATATGTTGAAGGGCAAAATACTCATTTCTCAGCTTCTTTCTTTCTGAGATTCAAATACACAGACTAACTCATATAGAGTTAGTCTATTATGAGATGGATTTATTTAGGGCTTGTAGCTATTTAGTTGAAAATTTTAGAATTAGAGATGATGTGGAACCCATAACAGAAGAGGCTCCAAATATTGCATGAACTTTATTAGTTTATTTCTGTGGATTTTGTAGGTAAGTGTCTTACATGATTTAAAATAATTTTTGACCTATATCTGTAATTATTTTTCTTTAATACCAAATAACATATTAATCGTTATGTCTTGACTGTTTGCAGTCAAAATGATGATGGACATAAAAGAGATGCATGATTTGAAATTTATCTTCGAAAAGTTGGTAAAATAATTTTGTTTATACAAATAATACCAAGTTAGTAGGCAGTGATGAAAAGTTTATGCATGATTTTTTTTTTATTCATGATTTCCCCTTTTTGGAGTGTGTAGGCAGTGATGAAAAGTTGATACAAGACAAGTAAAATGATTTTGTTTTTTTGCACCCTCTTACCAAGTTAGTGTGCAAGTCTTTTCAGACTCAGGTTCAGTTTCTATTATCGGCAATTGGTATACATATTATTGTATATTTTGAAATTTATCATTGTTGTTGTTAAAGTGATTGACTTGGAAGAGGTGGAGATGCCAAAAAAAATATTTGTTTGGAACTAGTAGGCATGGCTTAATAAAGCAGCCCTAGTGACAAACTCAAATTTCTGCATTTGACTCACTTATACTTGATTTATTAGTAGGCAGTGATGAAAAGTTTATGCATGATTTTTTCCTTTTGGAGTGTGTAGGCAGTGATGAAAAGATTATACATGACAAGTAAAATGATTTTTTTTTGCACCCTTCTACCAAGTTAGTGTGCAAGTCATTTCAGCTTCATGTTCAGTTTCAGTTTTCGGCTATTGGTATACACTTTTTTTTTTGGTGGTGTTCAGTTTCATGTTCAGTTTCTGTTGTTTTGAGCTTACACATTTTGAACTTCATGTTCAAATTTTGTTGCACTGAGCTTACACATTTTGAGCTTCATGTTCAGTTTTTGGTGGTGTTATTCTGAGCCTACAGATTTTTTTGCATCTCTTGTTGTTGTTCTGAGCCTACAGTTTTCTTTGTTGTTGTTGTTGTTCTGAGCCTTCAATGATTTTTTTACTAAAATTTTTTTGTGAATCACTTTGTTCTTTGTTCTGAGCCTTCAATATATTTACGTACTTGCTTCTTTATTTTTTGGTGAATCACTTTGTTCAGAAATTCAAGAGGAAGAACAAGAAGGATGTTAATGGAGAACCCGAGAGCCTTGAGAAGACTGAGGAATGCTTGCGAGAGGGCGAAGAGGACACTCTCATCGACTGCCCATTTTTGACCCATTGTGAATGTTTCGACTGCCAGGAGGTTTAAATGTGTTTTAGTGTGTTGATCATGTATGGATTGTAATGAAAATAATGGAAGTTGAAAGTTAAAACTAGTTTGTGGTTACAATTGTATTTTTAATCCTTTTGTTTGTGACACTGATGTTGCTGCTGCTGCTGCTTTGAAAGGTTCTTTCAAGTAGCTGCTAGATATGTTCACTCTTATATGAATTGGTATAATCTCCATTTGGTGGTGTTGTTCTGAGATTACACATTTTGAACTTCATGTTCAGTTTCTGTTGTTCAATTTTCTGTTGTTTTGAGCTTCATGTTCAGTTTTTGGTGGTCTTATTCTGAGCCTACAGGGTTGATTTTGTTTGGTCTGGTGTCAGTCAGTTTTTTTTCCAGGAGGTTTGAATGTGTTTTAGTGTGTTGGTCATGTATGGATTGTAATGGAATTAATGGAAGTTAAAAGTTAAAACTAGTTTGTGGTTACAATTGTGTTTTTAACCCTTTTGTTTGTGACACTGATGTTGCTGCTGCTGCTGCTTTGAAACATTCTTTCAAGTAGCTGCCAGATATGTTCACTCTACATTAGTATTCATCATATCATCACATGACACCAAAACAATAATAACAAATATATCTGAATAAATTTCGGTCATCATACAAGTGTAAGGTAATGCCATGGTCTTGACGCCTGAAATCTTATACATGCAAACATCCTCAACCAAGCCCAATAACAGAACACGAGAAATTAATATCATAAATAATGTTATTTGCTTCAATACATTGATAGTATACCTGCTTCAATAACGCACAAGTACATCAAAAACTTTACAAATTTAGCAACTATACAACTTTTATCACCAAGTATACAAGCTTTTTGCTCCAAATGTCAACTGGTGTAGAGTAGTGAGTAGCTCCAAGAAGAACTTCAACCTGAAATCAACCTGAAATCAAAATTAAACAGAGCTCATTCAGCCTGGAAACAACAATATATTTATTTAAAAAATATAGTAGGCTCAGAACACAAAATATCATTCAGCATGTGTAAGCTTAGAACAACAGAAAGTGAACAATAGAAACTGAATATGAAGTTCAAAATGTGTAAGCTCAGAACAACAGAAACTGAACATGAAGTTCAAAATGTGTAAGCTCAGAACAACAGAAACCGAACATGAAGTTCAAAATGTGTAAGCTCAGAACAACAGAAACTGAACACCACCAAAAAAATGTGTATACAAATTGCCGAAAACTGAAACTGAACATGAAGTACTATTTATGTCACGCCCCGCTTCCCAAAATACAGAATACGAGTGCATGACGAAACCCAGCAAATGATTTTAACATCATTCATAAGCTGTAGGATCGACTCAGCATCAGAACAAGAATATAACAAGAAAGATATATATAACCAAGCATGCATGAATAATTTATTAGCAATAGAAACAACTGAAATATAATAAAACATCCAAATAGTTTCAAGTCTGGATCAAGTTAAAACTCGGGAACATCGGCCCGTTACAAGTTCTCAAATTTGCAAGAAATAATAATCCAAGAAAACAAATAATGCAGGAAATAAATATTCTAATCAAGTTCTTTCTCCACTTGAAGGCTAGAACCTTTGCTCACCAATTCCAGCGGGTAGCACATCTCCAAAGTCTGCTTAATAAGTATAAAAAGGAAAAACAGGGAAAAACAAAAGAATATGCCCTTAGTGCAAGCTAGGGCCACAAATAGTAAAAACGAGTACAAGTAATGGGGAATTGGAATCAAGAATGTAACAGAGATATAACAAGTAATGGAAAGAACCAAGAACTAGCTAACAAGGAGGATAACTCAAGTATACAGGCTGGATAACAAATACTAGTGGTAAAACAAGTGACAAGTGAACACATAGGGTATCTAACCTCAAGTGACACGCATCTAGTTCAAGTGTCAGGTATCTAGTCTCAAGTCTAGTGTCAAATTGTTAGATCTCAAGTATCAAGTAACAAGCTATCAAGTATCAAGTTTCAGGTTTCAAGTCTCATGTATCATTTTTCATGTATCATATCATCAAGTATCAAGTAACAGGTGTCATGTTCAAGTTTCATGTTCAAGTCTTGTAATTGTTACTATCTAGGTAGCACTTCATGCATCTATACTTTTACTACATGGTTGCTACAGTCAAAACAATTTCGTTTAGGCCTAGTAATGGAGTCCATAGGGCGGCGTACTCAGGTATCAAGTATCAAGTATCAAGCAAGTGATCAATCATGGACTCTAGGGGTGGCCCCCGTGGACTCTAGAGGTGGCCCCCGTCACCCATGACGTGGCACTTAGTTCCATGTGATCTCAAGTATATATAATGTAATCATATAATGGGCTTTAGAGGTGGCCCCCGTAGCCTCTAGAGGTGGCCCTCATCACCCATGACGTGGCACTTAGTTCCATTTAACATACAACTTTGGGAAATACGGATCCCCTTCCGAGTACACTTTCCTATGTTGTCCACTTTATAGTCCTTCCCTCAAACCCCGGCTTGTTACATTTGTTCAGGCAGAATTATGTATTTGGGTTTATGCATGTGAAACAGGGTTGAAATAATGTTAATTAATTCTGGGAAAAATTGGGGATGTCCTATAGGGTGTCCAGCAACCGCATATGAAATTTTAAGTCAAACGTTTGCTGTTTACATAGCCAAATTAATTCACAAAGTAAAGGTGTAAAACAGTTTTGCAAATCTGCGTCTACCAACACAGCTGCAGTAAAACTGCCACAACTCCTAGAACGTAACTCCAAATTCAAAAATTTTGGAGTCTATCGATATCTAAACATCCAGGGCTACAACTTCTATTCAGGTCTCGGGTTCAGATTCTAATGTTAAATGGGTCGAAACAGCAAAAGAAGATTCAGGACAGCAACATGTGGGAATAGCTTACTAATATAGATTACATGGGAATTTGTCATTTGGTGCCTAAGTTATTGTGTGATATAAATACATGATATTGGTGGTCCAAACAGCAAGCAATAATTATTTTCCAAGTCAAATGGTTGTAAGTTCATCAAATGTACAATATACCATGTGTCTACAAATTTACGGCTCCTTAATCTCATGTGTTCATGTGTTCAAGGGGTAAAAGAGTCCAAGTAATTATAATTTAATACAACGAAATTATTGTGACTCTTAGAATTATAAATTTTGGAGGTTCAATATTGATCAACAACGATATTCAAGGAGGAGTCACAATTCTAACTATTTGTAGTATTTTTCAAGAGGTGCTTGTACTAGAACAAATAAATTGTACAAGGATACTTGCCTTAATTTGACGACGATTAGATCCACTTGTTGTAGAAAATTGGGTTGAAAAATCCCGGAAGAAGTCTCCTAGAAGCACGTGCAAAGATCGACCAAAGAGTAAAGATTCCCCCACACCCGATCAGCCAAAACAGCAAACGGCAAGATCGGGATCTGCTGCGCCAACACACCAAACAGCAAAACCAGCCAATGGGATCGCTTCTACGTAGCGGATCCCTCTCGAACAGCGAACAGCGGAGATAGATCCGCTGTGGCAGAACAGCGCACAACGATCAGATCAGTCCAGAGTAGCACGGATCTTGATGGATCCGATGGTCGAGATTCAATCCCGCCAAATCGCTGCCTCCTTCGTTCTCTTCTTCGTCGAAACACAGTGCGAGAGAGAGAGACGCAAGGCTGGCGGGGGCTTCGATGTGGCGACGCGACGGCGTGACAGCGACGATGGGGAGGACGACGGTGGCGGAATCAACGGCGCGACGTCGAGAATGACGTAGCGTGTGGCTCTGTTTCCTGGGTTCGAACAGGGGAGCGAGCGGAGGCGGAGCTTGCGGTGGTTCGGGGATGCTAGCGGTGTGGACGAGGGTCGAGGTGATGAGTTGAGCGATGGTGAAGGTCGGAGAAGTACTGGAGGTGATGGTGGAGAGTCGATGGGTTACGGTGGTTGGGAAATGGCGATTTAGGTTTCAAGTTCGAGAGGTTGGGGATGGTGGTTTGAGGACGACGGTGGGGGTGCTGTGGTGGTGGTGACGAAGGTGATGGAG
Organism: Hemerocallis citrina; assembly: GCA_017893485.1. Classification (NCBI taxonomy): domain Eukaryota; kingdom Viridiplantae; phylum Streptophyta; class Magnoliopsida; order Asparagales; family Asphodelaceae; genus Hemerocallis; species Hemerocallis citrina. The sequence continues at coordinate 332,648,434 of CM030359.1, read as the reverse complement.
AGGCGATTGGAGGTGCGAGGTTTGGGTATTGGGTTCGTTTTGGGTGTAGACAAGAAGAGAGGGAGTGAGCGGGGAAAGTTTGGTTGGGTTTGGTTTGGGAAACAGGAGAGGGAGAGTGAACGGGAGAGAGAGAGAGAGTGGGTTTGCTAGAGTTCTGATTTGTGGGGGAAGTGGGTTGTTAATAATAAAGAGAAGATGGTGGGAAGTTGGAGAATCGTGGGATTGAGGGGAGAAAGAGTCTGGATTTTAGTTAGGGGGAGAGGGTTTGGGTAGATTAAGTCTTGGATCCAATATCCAATAGGGTATGTGTTGGGCTTGAATGTAGTTGGGCCAAAATACAATAATATAATAAACAATTAGAATTAGTGAGCCCACAACATGACAAAGCCCAAATACAATAAATTAGGGGAAAAAGACATCAGTAGAATTACAAGAATAATAACCCGTACAATCGTAAACAGGGATTACAATTTACATTTTACTCTTCTCTAGAGGGAGGGCACTCAGAGGTTGCAAAGACTATAGCTAGAGTCAAAACAACATTCTACTATGAAAATATGCTAAAAGACATTAGTAAGTTTGTGAAAGAATGTGCAGTTTGTCAGCATATATACTAAGTATGATACACAACCCCTAGTAGGAGATTACTTCAACTTGTGCCAATTCCGGAGCAAATTTCAGAAGACATAGCAATGGACTTTATCACTGGTCTACCACCTACTAGGGGTAAAACTACTATACTGGCATGCAGTCATTGACAGATTGTCTAAGTATTCTCATTTCATTTCTCTCCCCACAAACTACAATGCAACCAAACTAGCAAAACTATTTGCTTCTTTGTGAAATTGGATGGGTTTCCCAAATGTATTAGATATGATAGAGACTTTTTATTTGTACGTAAATCCATTTTGGAAGGAAATCTTCCAATTGCAAGGTATTAGACTGTGTATGTCAAGTGCATAACACCCACAAATGAATGGACAAACAGAAGAGAAATTCCAACAGATTACATTCTTGAACTACAAGGCCAATATCATGTAGTTAGAAACTATTATAACCCTTCACTTCACATCTAATAGTTAACTAATTAATATCATGTAGTTAGAAACTATTATAACCCTTCACTTCATATCATGTAGTCATTTCTCAGCTTCTTTCTTTCTCAGATTCAGCTACTCTCTCCCGTTCTCTCCCACTCTCACTCTTTGACGAATCCAAAAATTGATGTTACTGCAAAACTCCATTTCCGGATAGGATTGAATAAGGGAAAATATAACATGAAAGCAAAATTCGATTTCCTGATGTAAAGAGCCAAATTGCTACTACTGCATAATTGCTGCGACTGAAAAATTCCATTCCACTGTATGACATGTTCAAAATCTATCTCATCAGTCATCATTCTCTGAATTTAGCAAAATTCAGTGAAGTGACAATCGTAAAGCTTCGATAGGATTATTTCATCACTAGTTACTCCTATTAATCATTAAATCTTAGTGTGCAACTTCAGAAACATAATCCATCTCATCATCACTTATAACCAATGGGGAAAAATAAAGCTCAGATAAGATTAATGCATCACTAGTCACTCCTACAAATCATTAAATAAATTATTCATAGTGTGCAACTTCAGAAACATAATCCATCTCATCATCACTTGTAAAACTAGAATCCAAGTTATCCAACGAGAAAGCAAACTCACAATCACATGAATATAACAGACTAGTAGACTACTATAGCATAATAAAGTCATGGTTAACAGTAAACCAAACATAAAATAGAATGATATCGATTCGTTTCACATAGTGAACCACCACCAATCGAACTATCAAATAAGTCCAATCAACAATCAAACCTTAAAAAAACTGGCAGTAACCATAGATGCAACTCATGAACCCTATGCAGAAGTTGCCCTCAGTTACCAACGGCAAATGGGTTTTCAGATAATAAGGTGTGTCATCACTACCTACACCAACACAAAAAAAATATAGAAAGACCAAACCCCAAAATGGATAAATGGGAATCGATTACTTTCCTGACATGTTGTAGCTGATCATCTTGTTCCACACATTATTCTTGAGATGCAAACATTGCCTGACAAATTAATTAACAATAAAGAGTTTGAACAAGTAAATGGAAAACATATAATAATTTTCAAAGCATAGCAATTATTTTACAAAATAAGGGAATTGAAAAAAAAATTGTTTACAAAATTATACCTGAACGAAGATGTCGATGAGGAGAAGAAAGGTTCAGTTAGGGTTCCGATCGGCTGGGTTTCAATGGGTTTTTGGGGAAATGGGAGATTTTGAAACCAGGAGAAGGGGCGTCGACCATTTTGAAGGGGTTTGATCTAATAGAAGATTCGATAGTAGCCAAACCCCTCAAAACCCCAACACTCCATTTCCCATTAAAATGGACCAAAATCAGAAATCCTAGCTTCGAATCGCTCAGGAAATGGAGATGGGCGACGCGTCGAAGAGAGGGAGAGAACGGGAGAGATGAGAAATGACCAAAATTAGAAACCCTAGCTTCGAATCACTCAGGAAATGGAGATGGGCAATGAGTCGAAGAGAGGGAGTGAACGGGAGAGATGAGAAATGACCAAAATCAGAAACCCTGAGCTTTTTTTTGGATTCGTCAAAGAGAGAGAGAACGGGAGAGAGTAGCGTTCGATTGAGAAAGAAAGAAGCTGAGAGAGAATGGGAGAGAGTAGCGTTCGATTGAGAAAGAAAAAAGCTGAGAAATGACTATTTTGCCCTTCAACATATCAGTTGATAGTCGGATCAAATCTTGACTATCGGATCGCAATCGAACGGTTGGGACTTTCAGCTCTCGATAAGAATCTCAGCTTTCCAGCTCTTAATAGACTTACTATATATATATATATATATATATATATATATATATATATATATATGATAAATGCTCCATTGAAAATGGGTCTGTTTTCACACACCCGTGAAAATAGACCCGCTTTGGTTGTATGAACCTAGGTCGTTGTTTGAAACAACGGCCTTGGTTATAAAAAATTGAATGAACCTAGGCCGTTGTTGTGAACAACGACCTTTTATAACCTGGGCCGTTGTTCCCAACAACTGCCTAGGCTATAAAATTTTATAGTTTGAAACAACAAAATTTTATAGCCTAAGTCGTTGTTGGGAACAACGACTTAGGTTATAAAAGGCCATTGTTCCAAACAACGGCCTAGGTTCATTCAATTTTTTATAACCTAGGTCATTGTTTCAAACAACGACCTAGGTTCATTCAATTTTTTAGAGCGAATGAGGCGAACAATTATTTGGGATGAAATTCCCAAATTACCCCTCCGCCACTTAAGTGAGATGAGTGATGGACGGGCTCGATATGATCCGTTGATCCCGATCAAGAGCGATCCAACGGCCAGAATCGCTGTTTTCACGGGTCTGTGAAAACAGACCCGTTTTCAATGGAGCATTTCTCTCTCTCTCTCTCTCTCTCTCTCTCTCTCTCTCTATATATATATATATATATATATATATATATATAGTTAGAGAGAGAGAGAGAGAGAGAGAGAGAGAGAGAGAGAAATGCTCCATTGAAAACGGGTTTATTTTCACCGGGTTGGAAAACGGCGATCTCAGCCGTTGAATCGCTCTTGATAGTGATCAACGGTTCATATCGCTGCCGCCCATCACCCATATCACTTAAGTGGTAGAGGGTTAATTTGGGAATTTCTTCCCAAATAACTCTTCACCTCATTCGCTCTAAAAAGTTGAATGAACCTAATCCATTTTTTGAAAAAACGGTCTAGGTTATAAAAAATTGAATCATAGGCCGTTGTTTGGAACAACGGCCTTTTATAACCTAGGCCGTTGTTCCCAACAACGACCTATAGCCTAGGTTATTTGAAACAACGAAATTATATCCTAGGTTATTTTATAAAGTCCGTTGTTCCAAACAATGGCCTATGATTCAATTTTTTATAACCTAGGCGTTGTTTCCAACAACAGCCTAGGTTCATTCAATTTTTTTTTGTGAATGCGGCGAAGAGTTATTTGGGAAGAAATTTCCAAATTAACCCTTCGCTACTTAAGTGATATGGGCAATGGGCGGCAGCAATCTGAGTCGTTGATCACGATCAAGAGCGATCCAACGGCTGAGATCGCTGTTTTCACACACACACACACACACACACACACACACACACACACACACACACACACACACACACATATATATATATATATATGGGTAAAACGAATATGAGCAACTTGCTAATTTAGTAAATAAGCAATTAATTATGTGGCATGCATGTGATATATTGGACAACTAACTCTTTTAAAGATTTTCCAATCACATGTATGCCACATCATCAATTGCTTATTTACTAAATGAGTAAGTTGCTCATACCCCTTTTCCCTTATATATATATATATATATATATAGTTAGTTAGTTAGTTAGTTAGTTAGTTAGTTAGTCTATTATGAGCTCATGAGCTGAGATGTTTATTGTGAGATGAAAATCTTAGCCCTTCGATTTAGATACAACACATGGGATGTGACTGCCCAAATGAAAGTGATAGAGCGGTAGTTTGGTAATTTTTTATTTCTCTATTCAACTCTCTTCATCTCTCTCCTTCTCTTATCCCAAATCAGAACCCCAAGCGAATCTCCCAAATCCACCCCCCGACTTGCACCCCAAACCCTAACCTGACTTCCACCCCCAAATTCGAACTTCCTCACGCGCCCCCTCGACGCGAGGCAGACCTCAAACCTCCTCGACCTCACCGCTGAATCTTCCAAATCACCCAGCTCCGTCGTCGACTGCCCCTCTCTCACTTTCATTTGGGCGGAGTTACATCTCGTGCGTTGGATCTAAATCAAAGGGCTGAGATTTTCAACTCACGATAAGCATCTCAGCTTATGAGCTTATAATAGACTATATATATATATCTATATAATAAAACACAAAGAAAGCTATCAAGTGGCTCTCATTCATTAGGGCTGAAATCAATGTGCCAGATCTATCCTCACAAAACATATTTTTCCGCTCAAAAGTTTTCCCCCGAAACTCAAATTCAAATCCCTAAACCAACTCCTTTATTTATTTATTTATTTCCTCCTCTGTCTCTCATTCTCTCTCTATTTACTCAGAAATTTATATTTTCAGATTTCAGGTTTGTAAATTTTCAGATTTTTATGTATTTTTTTATTACTCATGTTACATTGAAAATAGCAAATGTCTCATCAACAGTTAAATTTCATCATTTTCCACACTCAAAATTCTAAGAAGTTGGATTTTACACCCTCATTTATAATTTTTTCCAGCATATACTAATGGAAACATAGACTTTTATTTACAACTAATTATTGTTTTACTATTCAAACTTGAGGTACATAATTATTGTTTTACTGTTTACAAGACTTTCATATGTTGTATCGTTCTGAAGACATGCCGTAGGCACGTGCCCACGGGCAAATATAGTGTATATATATATATATATATATATATATATATATATATATATATATATATATATATATAACACCCTGGCTTGCTACTAGCATAGTCAGGGCCGGCCCAGGGGTATGCCCAACAAGCCAGCAGGCTTGGGTAACCCTCCTTTCATAGGGCAATTTTTTTTAAGGCCCTATATATGTATAACATATAAGGACAATTGAATCGAACTTTAACAGCCTACTAGGCCAGTCCACTAGGGCAACAATATTTTATTTGTTTTTTACTTTTACTTTTTATTGTTACTATTAAAAAATTTACAAAGGAACAACAAAATATGTGCTAGGATAGGGCAACCCAGATCTTCGGGCCGACCATGAGCATAGTTATTCATCTTAAGATATTATTCTACCTATAAGTTTACTCAGTGATTAACATGACACTCCACATGCTTGTTCTTCTATCTTATACAAATTGATTTTAATTCTCCTACAAAGGAGAAGAAAATATTAACACTTATTTAATAAACTAATGGGCCGGACTCATTAGTTGGATCTACATTTGGCCCATAAAATGAATAATTAGGCTAACTATAAAATCATATTGTCAGTTATTATAAATTGTCCTTTTCATTCACTTTTCCTTCTCTCTTCCGTCTCTGTTCTTTCCGTTTTCTAAAAAAAACCTCACCCTTAAATGGGTTTCGATTTCACCCACTTACCCATGGTTTGACTTGGATCTATCGGGCAAAGCGGAATGTTGGTATGAAAGAACTTTTTTGAGTAAATTAGTGTATAGAAGACCACGTATTTTATTAAAAAGAGCTTAAGGAAATGCTCCGGATACAAAAACTAGCGATGGCGAACGGGTCGAACGAGCCGGTCCGGGCCCAACCCGTGCGGGTTGGCACGCACGAGTGGGTGGGCCGGGCCGGGTTGTGGTGTTATGCGGGCCGGGCCGGGCCGGGTCACTTTTGTATTTGGGTGGCCCGCCCAACCCGTGAACCCATTAGGGCTCAATCCGGGTTGGGCCGGGTCGACCAGCGGGTTGGCCCGTTTAATAATATATATATATATATATATATATATATATATATATATATATATATATATATATATATATATATTTGGTAGCTTAAATTGAACTAATAATAATAATAATTTTACAAATGATGTATACAATTATACAAACAACCATATTTTGTTTGATGAATATTACATTTCTTAAAAAATTATAATACAAATAAGTAATAATACTACAATTCTTCAAATATCCCAAATGATGTTTAATTATAATACTAAGTATGTAATTCAGTAATAATACTAATAAGTAATAATACTACAATTCTTAAAATTAGAATCAAATATCCCCAAGGCCCAAATGATGTTTAATTATAGTACTAAGTAAGTAATAATACTAATAAACAAAAAAAATCGTAATAATAATAATAAGATTGAAAGAGTGAAATTGACAACAAATTTTGAAATTTTATTCATATGAATTTAAGTTGTACAATTTGAACAATTTATAACGAAATGAAGAATTCAATTCAATAATAAGTTTTATACAATAACATATTTCTTATGTACAATTTTAATTGACTACAATTTTTCTAATTTAACATAACAAGAAAAGCTATTGTTGTTGTTGTTGTTGTTGTTCTTCAGGCGAGTTGCTCCCACTTGTGGAACTCGATAACGCTTTCCCTTGCGTCCTATCTTCAGCCTTCAGCCAGTCTTCTGTGCATACGAGCATCTCTAACGTCTCGGGCTTCAACCGATTCCTGTAATCAGATAGAACTCTGCCACTTGTAGAAAATGCACTCTCAGAAGCAACTGTAGAGACAGGAGGAGTTAGCAAATCTTTAGCCATAATTGATAGAATACTAAAAGTGTGTTCGTGTTCTTTCCACCACTGTAAAATATCTAGTGCAGAAGTAAAAGGCTGAGCATCTTGTTGGTTATACCAATTTAATTCATTTGGTTGATTAGTCCTAGGTTTTTTAGATTGAATTTTTTCAAGTAAACTAAATGTTCTATCACCAATTCTACTTTTACCTTTAGAACTACCAGAAGAAGAACTAACTACAGAAGTTGTACTACTAGAAGCAAAATGTCTATCATAATAATCATACAAGTTATTTAACGTAGATTCAAATTGAACTAAAAAACTAGCGCAATCAATTGTTAATTCTACAATGTTATCTAAATATCCAAAAAATATTTCTATCAAATTCTTCGTACCTTCTAATTTGATACGAGGATCCATAACAGTAGCAACACAAATCAACATAGGAGGAGGAAAATAATACTTCAAAAATTTTGTAAATGCAGGTTTTACAATGTCACTAATATGGGTATCATTTAACATTTCGTTAAATGTTTGCATCATGCTAACTAATTCAATAAAAATGCTACTAGAAGTAGATTCATATGTTTTTGAAAATTTTAAAGTTGCGATTTTAAAAGGTTCTAAAAATTTCAACAAAGATTCAGCAAAAAACCAATCATTGGGAGTCATTTCAAAATTAGGCATATTTTGTGCGATACAAAAATCATTTACAACTGCTTTATATTCGGTGACAACACTTAGTAAATCAAAAGTAGAATTCCATCGGTGTCTAACATCCTTTGGAAATTTTCTAAAAGAAACATTTCTAGCTCTACACCAAGCTTTCCATTCTTGTAGCATGCTTGGTTTTAATGCAATGAGCTGTACACAATTTCTAATTTTAATTATATATGGATCAGCTATACCTAATGCATCTTGAACACATAAATTTATAATATGACATGCACACCTAACATGAAAAATATTGTCAGATGGAGGGTTTAATATTCTTTTTAAAGTATTAATTGCTACATTGTTGTTAGATGCATTATCAAAACTAATAGCCATAATTTTATAGCGAATATGAAAAACATCACAAATTTCTAAAATACGGTTTGCTATTTCAGCGCCACTATGTGGATACGACAACGACGCAAGTGATATAATTCTTTTATTAAGAATCCAATCATTGTCGATCCAATGACAGGTTATTCCCATCGTTGGAATATTGTTGATACCCGTCCAACAATCCGAAGTTAAACTAACCCTACAAGTTAAACTCCATAAAATTGCAATCAACGCGTCCTTCATTTCCATGTACACTTTAAAACAATCCGATTTGCAAGTATTTCTCGGAATTCTTTTAAAATGAGGGTTTAAGGCCGTTTGATTAAAATTTTCCAAGTTCCTACTCTTGGGATAGGTAAATGGTAACTCTTCCTTAATTACTAATCGGGCAATTTCCTGATGAACAAGTTCGGGATCATAAGGGTGGCTATCTACCTGACCGGTCCTAGGGTTTATTCTTTGTTGGCCTTGTATTTGATCAAGAAGATCTTTATGATTATTTAGGATGTGCCTACTAAGTGTACCGGTTCCGTCACCCCTCTTGAATTTGTATTGTTTACCACATGATTTACACACTTTCATACCTACACCCGGAGTATTTTCGTCCGGAATATACTCATAAAATTTGTGCCAATCGCTAGTTTCTCCTCTACTTTTCCTACTACTACGGGGTTGTGTGGTTTCGGTTTGTTGTTGTTGTTGTTCTTCTAAATGTTCATGTCCAACATCATCGTGTGTACCCCATTGTTCCATAGTAGGATCAATGTAATCTTGGGCGGGCTCAATAATTGGGACAATTGGTGGCCTACGTGAAGATGAGGAAGAATCTTGTCCGCTACGACCGCTACCGCGTGATCTAGACATAGTGTAGTAATGTGGTATGTAAAAAAAATCTACAATGTAGAAGCGGTGAATTATACAAAAAAAAACTAAAAAACAAGAGGGTTGAGATAGAGAAGTTCAAAAAACAAACAATAATTTTAACTACAACGAAAAAAAAAAATAACAAGAGAGATAGAGATATTTTGATACCGTTCACCGTGGAATACGCGTATAAAAAAAAACCGTGAAAATTAGAATATAATAGAAAAGATGGAGGAGCGCTTTGCCGATTTCGCAATTGAAGAGTTGAAGTAGATTTGAGTCGATGGTTGAAGAGAGTTGAAGACGTTGAAGACGTTGAATTTTGTTCTCCGATACGACCGAAATTTGATCGTGTATACGCCTCCTTGTACACTTGTTTGATGATTACTACAATTGTTCAAATTTTTTTTTTTGATGTATAATAGTAGAGAGAGTAAGAGAGGGAGGTGTGATTTTTTTGGAGATTTTTGGGGGCTATTTATAGGCTTAGAAGTGGGAAAAAACAAAAAAAAAAAAAAAAAAAAAAAAGAGCAACAGCAAGCAAGCAACGGCTCTAAGAGCCGTTTGCTGCTGTGCTGCCAACGCCCAACGGCCCCAACCCAACCAACGGCTAGCGACCCGGGTTGAATTCGCGGGTTTCGACCCGTTCGACCCGCCACGGGTCGGGGGTCGAAATTCGCGGGTCGACCCGCGGGTTGGCGGGTCCAATTTGCGGGTTGACCGGGTTCGTGGGCCGGGTTTCGCGAATCCAATTCGCATAAATAGCGACCCGGGTCGACCCGGTACTGTTCACCGGGTTCGACCCGAACCCGTGAAAGTCTTAACCGGGCCGGGTTCGTGGGCCGGGTCGCGGGTGGGTCGCCGGTTGACCCGGCCCAGTTGCCACCCCTAACAAAAACAAGTACAACAGCCAACACAAAATGCATAGCAAAGTACAACATTGACAACTACTAAATAAGGATTGTGCCCATGCGCAACAAAAGCCCAACTGATACAACATCTATGAACAACAAAAGACCATATTCCAAAACTTGTTGACCATCACCTCACGGCAGCCTCCCAATCCGCCACCCAACCCCTTGGTAGGTCTCGGTTGGTGGTGGATCACAACGCCGCTCACTTGCAAGTTCCTTTACCTCTGGACAGGCCGACTCCCCCACCCCCTCATCCTCCACCTGTGTGTTCAATGATTCAGCCAACTTGGCCCTCACATGCTCATATATATATGATTGTTCACCAAAAGGTAATATCGGCCTTGATCATAGACATTAAACAGTGTATAGAGTTGTGTGTCTCTAAAGATTCTTGCATTAAGATCCCATCAAATGCCCCAGCAAATGGCCGCAACTGTCACATCTCACAACTTATGGATGCATATCGGCACCTTGGGTGACCTCCATTGGCTCCACAGAGCCCACACTAGTCAATATCTGTTGGAATTGATTATATATTCAAAACACTTCTTTTATTTAAAATTGTCTTATGGCTCAACGGTTAAAGTTTCGAGTTCACATGAGGTTGGGGGTTCAATTCCTACATTCCACATATATATATATCTATGACCGGGCCTTAGGGTCTGTTTTAAATAAAAATGTTTCCTTTCTTATTGGCCAGTTTTTTACCAATAAAATCATTAAAACCTTGTTATGGCACTTTATGGTCTGATTGTTATGACATTAAATCAGAATGAAAGAAAAACATTTTTATTTTTGGATATAAATATATGGGCTATGTCACATACATGATATAGAAATAAAAAAAACAAATTCTTGATCTCTTCTAAAATATTTTTCCAAATTGTTGAGCAATTTTTTACTCGATATGGTGCAAGTTGGTACGTGCTGCTATTGGAGCATTAGGCAGCACTGTAGACAGAATCTCGTTGTATCTCGGGAGAAGTGTTTGGTGATCAACGATTCACTTCCAGAATCAGCCAAATAGTTTATTAAAGAAAGTGCAACCCACGCCTCGAGTCATTTTTTTCCCTGTCGCAGATCAACTCCATATCCTTTCTCAGAAGTTCATTTGGTACATACAGGTTTACCCATCCCTTTCTGAACAATTTTAAGAAACTATATTCTGTAATCTGTAATGGGTCTAGTTTCGGACCACAAGTATGAAACCAACAAATCGGAGAAATTTGCTGACCTGAACTTCAAGCGATGGAAGAACAAGATGTTTTTCTATCTGTCGCTAAAGGAAGTTGCCCATGTTCTTACCTAAGACTGTCCTGTAATGCCTAACCCAGAACCTGTTGATGTCCATGATAATGAACAAATCTTAGATGACATAGCAAAATGGAAGGATGCCGATTTTAAATGTAGAAACTTTATCTTGAATGGGCTATCTGATGAACTGTATGACTATTATTTATAGTCCGATACGGCTAGATCTGTTTGGGAAGCCCTGCAAAAGAAATATGACACCGAAAAGGCTGGCTCAAAGAAATTCACAGTCAGTCGTTATCTCAAATACACCATGGTCGACGACAAGCTGGTAACTATTCAATCACACGAGCTACAGCACATTGCTCATGAGATCATTTCAGAGGGAATATCCCTCGATGAGCAATTTCAAGTAGCTGTAATGATTGACAAGTTAGCACCTGGTTGGAAAGACTACAAGAATATCCTGCGACACAAATCGAAGGAACTGACCAAGGAGAATTTGATAACTAGGCTTATAATTAAGGAGGAATCCAGAAAACAAGATCAGAAAGAAGAAGTCCTGCTTGTTCATCAAAACAAAGCGAATGTAACACCCCGCAAAATTGGAAATGACAATTTTGCCCTTGTGTGTTACGCACGTGTATTTTGTAACGTGTTTTCATCACGTATTTTGATTTCCGACTATTTGTGTATTTTCCGTATTAATTTTATCCTATTTTGAGTCAGCTCAAATATATATTTCAATCTTAATATTTTACGTGCTTTTTACGTATTTTTGATGCACGTATCGATTATGTATTTTCACTGCTATGTGAAATATTTTTTATGTGTTTAAATTATATATCTTAATATTTTACGTGCTTTTTACGTATTTTTGATGCACGTATCGATTATGTATTTTCACAGCTACGTGAAATATTTTCTATGTGTTTAAATTATATATTTTAGGCATTCAAATCTATTTTAAAAAACGGAAATTCATTTTCTCGTATTTTGATCTAAATACTTTTGTACGTGTAATGCACGTGTTTTCTACGTACGTAACAATTACGTCGTGGAATATATAAAATTGATAAATATATTTTCTTATATTGTATTTTTATTATCCTTAACATTTTTCTGTTGATAACGTAAAATTTCGTATTTTTGATATTTTACGTGCGACGCACGTATTTGTTTCGGTGCGCGTATTTAAGCGTATTTGTTTTCAAAATATATTTTTTTTTGAATGTGTGTATTTATTTTATTTGTTCACGATACATTTTAGATTTTTAAGTAAACTACTTTTTCTTACATACAATATATATATATATATATATATATATATATATATATATATATATATAGATTAGATAGTATATATATATAATGTATATAATGTACACCTTGATTTATAGTTGACTGGGTTGGTTGATTTGGTAAAATAATGAATAAATATATGTGAATTTTGAGGTGGGGGCCCACGAGGATGCAACCAAACAGCAAGTTGGCTGGCTTTGACTTCAGTCAACAAAAAGCTAGTGACGTGGCTTTCAAAATGGGGGCCCACCTACAAAATGTGTGCTGTGCATTTCATTGTGTGAGAAACCAAATGAGGGGGGTTTTGGAAATAATGAGTTGTGAGTTAGAGAATTAGAGAGGTGAAAAATGAAGAGTTGGGAGTTTTGAGAGTTAAGAAAATGAAGTGTTGAAAATTAAATTGAGTGATTTATTAGGTGGGTAATTTTGCAAATTGAACCATCAACTTGTCCTATAAATAGCACCCAATTCTCCTTCTCTTTTCACACCAAAAAGTAAATCAAAACAAGAGAACGAAAAAGAAAGAGAGTAAAAGAGTGTTCATGTGCTTGGAGGAGTCTTGCTAGGAGAAGAAGAAATTGCTAGGAGCTAGGATTGCTTGGTTAGAGCTAGGAGTACTTCCATCTTGTTTGTTCAACCTTCACTAGCGGTGGGTATTTTCATACTTTCTAATTTTAGAACTATGCATGCTAGTAATGATCATAAATAAGTATTATATTTTGATATGATAAAGTAGAACAATCTATTCTATTGGATATGGTGAGAATAGTAGTGAATCAGGTTATAATTGATAAATTAAATTACAACTTGTTAGTTGGTAATGGGAAAAGAAATGATTGATGATTTCGCCATGCATTAGTATACATGAATGAATAGTTGATTGTATGAACAATTGTTGGACATACTTCTTTTAATAAGCAAATGAATTTTTTGTAAAGTAAATTTGATACTATTGAACTCATTTGATTGTTCATAAAAGATCTAATGTACTATTTTGATTAAATTGAGTAGATGCAAATTCATGTTTATTAATAAGAGAAAGTAATTTGAAAGCTAGTTTATTTTTCTAAATATGATTTTTAATCTATGAAATACTGTTAGAGAATAAATTCAGTATATATGAACAAATTTCAGTCTAACAAAAGATTAGATTAAATAAAGAATCGAGTTTGTATGAAATAATGGGATAACAGAGAGTTTAAACAAAAGTTGATGAGGTGACTTAATGTCGTTAAGCGCATCTGGCCCTGTGATCTGGCGTTGCGCTGTTTCCTTGTCGACCTGGGTTCGAATCCTGTTACGCCCAAAATATTTTTGTCTATTTTGTTTTAAATACACTCAAAGCCCGAGAGTGGGTATAAGGGAGTTTCAGTGTAGGATTTGGACAGCAAAGTCCACATGGACTATTGGCTAGCGGAGGGGGTTGGGTGCTTACGGGTCTTAGGTTTGAAACCTATGGCCACCTTTTGATATAATTTTTGTGTTTTTAATATTTTAAGGGAATTTTAAATTAGGGGTGTCAAAAAATACCATATTACCGTACCATACCATTACCATACCAAAAAATACCGAAACTCGATAATACCGTACCAAATTTTCGGTATTGTACCATACCAATTTTTTATGGTACGGTATTGATACAAAATGTTTATACCATTGGTATACCGTACCATACCGAATATATTTAATATACATTTAATCTAATATTTTTATTTTAAAACCCAGGCCCAGAAAAGTTTCAGGCCCAGCACAGTTTTTCTTTCATTTTTTTTCTACCCTAGTTGACTACTCTTCTCCAAACTCTTCATTGTGATTTCAATCATATATCAAATAAGTAATTAGTAATTACCCAATCACCGACGCACCGAACAGATCTTCCTCTTCCCCTTTTTTAGTTTTTTTTTTTGCTTTGAACCTAAGGCTCACGCACGACGTCCGACGCACCGACTGATCGCTCGACTCAACGACTGATCGCTCCTCATTCAATTTTTGGTATTGATTTTGATTCTGATCGTCACCTTTTTTAGTTAATTTTGTTCTAGTTTCTTATCAGTATCCATGTTTTAATTTGTAACCACATCTGTTTTGGAAAGAATTGAGGTCATAAGGTAACCTAGGAATTACAAATTATATTTCAATTTTAAAGGAACTGAGGTTACCATTCAATGAGAAGACCTGTGGGAGAGTCGAGAGACTGGTCTATTTGACCTTCAATAGAAATCAATATTTGGTAGTTAATTCAAGTATGTTAGTAGCTATATTCATTAATTAATGAAAGTATTCAATGACAATCTCCCAGTTCTCGGTGATAGCAAGAAGGGACCAACAACAAAACTAGATTGAACATACCTAGGGTTCTTGATGTCTGGTACTACCACGGTACTACCATTACCATACCGATATTTCGGTATTACCGAACTCGGTAGTACCAAAATATTGGTACGGTAATGGTAGAGAAATTTGTGTACCAAGTACTCCGGTACGGTAGACGGTAGAGTAATTTTTGTATGGTACGGTACAGTATACCACCCCTAGTTTAAATGCAATAAAAATTTGGGGAAAAATTCTAGATTTCTATAAAGTGAAATAGAGTTTATTAAAAAGGGTTGTAGAATTTTTCAAGTATATTTGAGATGTTAAAAAGAAGAAATTGAGATAGAAGGTGAATTTTAACTTAAGATTTAATTAGTAAAGAGTATGAAATTTATATTTTTGAAGAAGTGAAAAATGTGTTTGTGTGAAGTAAATTCTTTTGAAAAGGTTTTTACTCTTACTTGGTTTAAGAATTGTTTTGATGTGGTTGAGATACATTGTATGAGCTTGAAATTGTTGATAAGATTTCATGTGATGAAGTGTGTTCTTGAAAGAAATTATTTGCTTATAAAGATTGTGAATGAATAAATAGATCATGAATAGTGTCAAGACTAAGAAATGGTTGCTTTGTGGATAAGATATTGATATTTTGTGAATAAGTTGAAAAATGAAAATATCTAAGTTTAAGACATGTTTATTAAAGGGTATGAATACCTATGATTTCTTGTACATGAAAAGTTATGATTTAGAGTTAGTAAGACCTCGGGTACTGGCACTATTGAAATGAAAGATTTGAGATATGATTTGGAGATATGGCCATAGAGCTATCTCGTATTTGTTGATAAAGTCCGGTAGGAGGTAAAACTAATTCTAGGTGTGGAAAATTATTCATGTCTTGAACTTAAGAAATTTTAGGCACATAAGTGAAAATGTAGTAAGACCTAGGCAAACATAAGTGGGGCACTCTATATAGTCGGACGGTGGGCTTGTTGCGGCGATTCATTGGGACTATAGACCCAGTCAGGCAGGGGGATTTGTTACGGCGGTTCTCCGGGACTGTGGTTGCCTCGTGAGAGACGAGCTTTTATTTTAAATCAGGGACTATGCGTAGTCGGGCAGATAGTTTTCCATTCTCTATGTATATACATATACCGGGGCTAGAGGGGCACTTGCGGGAGGTTCGCACGATGAGGAGTCTGTATAACAGTCGAGCGGGGGATTTGTTACGGCGGTTCCCTGGGATTGGGATCCGTACTTGTGGAACGTCTTAACTTTGTCTTATTACTGTGTAGTTGTCATGGCGAAGGATCGAATCCTTCATTGTGGAGTACGTAGGTGCTTGCCCTCGGACCTATGTAGTATGGGATGCATAGAATTCGAACAAGTATGCATTAGTGTCATCCTAGTATAAAATATGTGCATTAGGCATTAAGGCATGACATACACTTACATATTTAGCGTAGGCACAATTTAACACTTTATTATTCATCCAATTTTGTGATTTGTTAAAGTAATGAGATCGTTATATGTACGGCATAGAGAGGATGGCCGAGTATAACATTTTCGTCAGTTGTTAGTGACTGATGTGCCCACAGCTTAATATGCAAGTAAAGGACTTTTTATGGAGAAGCAAAGATGTTATGATGCAGTTGATGATTCACATTGTTATAGTTGTACAAGTTGTATTTTATTTCATTATTATATTTCTTTTATTTTTCCGCTGTGTAAACAAAATGTAAAGAACTCTGATGTATGTTGAAAAGTTTTAATTTCCTTATAAAATTATACGAAGTGAAGTAAAGATCCTGTGAAATCTCGAATTAGGTCTTATTTGGAATTCAGGGCGTTACGGCGAAGTTCCATTTGAAACCAAAGAACAAACCTTTCAAGAAGAATGCTAATCGGAAGTTCAATTTAAACTTTCGTCAGAATGGTCAAAATGGACGTCAGAATTCGAATAAAGGAAATAACTAGCAAGCCCAAAGCAACAACAATGGAACAAATCCTATCGAGTGTTGGAAGTGTCATCGCTTTGGACATATCGCTAGGAACTGCCAATCGCGTACGCTGCACCACAGGAAAATGCTATCGAAGGGCCTTTAGTGGCTATGATCACTGAGATCAATATGGTTAGGTGTAACCGAATGGTGGTGGGATGATACGGGCGCTACTAGGAATGTTTGCTATGAGCGCAGCTTGTTCAAAACTTATAAGGAGGCTGAAGGTCAGAAAGTGCAACTTGGTGATTCACACTGTATCAATGTGATGGGCACTAGAGAGGTGGACTTGGAGTTTACCTCTGGCAGGACTTTAACCCTCAAGGATGTCTTGTACACTCCTGATATGAGGAAGAACTTGATTTCTGGATACCTTCTCAATAAGGCTGGATTTTATCAGAGCATCGGATCCGACCAGTATGTCATAACTAAGAATGGGATTTTTGTGGGAAAAGGATTTGCTTGTAATGGAATGTTTAAACTCAGTATTGAAATGAGTAAGAATAATGCTTCTGTTTACTCCTTGTCTTCTTTTAATTTATGGCACTCTAGACTATGTCATGTTAACAAGAAATTGGTAAATAATATGAGCAAACTTGGCATGATACCAAAAGTTAACTTAAATAAATTTGAGAAATGCACCTCTTATAGTCAAGATAAGATAATTAAAACTTCACATAAAAGTGTAGCAAGAGAAACAAAAATTCTAGACTTGATACATTTTGATATATGTGAGATGGATGAAACTTTAACTAGAAATGATAAAAGATATTTCATTACATTAATTGATGATCATTCAAATTATACTCATGTTTATCTTATGATACATAAGAGTGAAGCAATTGACATGTTTAAAACTTATGTAACTGAAGTGCAAAATCAATTTGAAAGAAATATTAAGAGATTTCGTAGTGATAGAGGTGCAGAATATGATTCTAATGAATTCAAACAATTATATGCTTCATTAGGAATTATTCACGAGACTATTGCACCTTATTCACCCAAATCTAATGGAAAAGTTGAAACAAAGAATAAAACTCTTACTGAATTGGTAGTTGCTTCTCTTATTAGTTCTGGAGCACCTAAATCCTTATGGGGTGAAGCTCTTTTATCTGTATGTCATGTTTTAAATAGAATTCCGCATCTATCTTCTGATACTTCAGTATACGAATAATGGAGAAGTAGAAAGCCTAATATTGATTATTTTAGAGTTTGGGATTGTTTAGTATATGTCAGAAAACCTGACCCAAAAGAATCAAACTTGCAAGTAGAACATATGAATGTGTTTTTATTGGTTATGCAGATAACAATAAGACTTCCAGATTTTTAGACTTGAATAATAATGTGAATATCGGATCTTTAGATGCTGATTTTTATGAGGATAAATTTCCTTACTTATTGAGGAACAGTGGGGGTAGTAGTGGGGGTTCACAACCGTCTACTTCCTCTAGCGTACCTCAAACTAGTACACATTTTAATGTTGATATAGATTCTGAGCCTCGTAGAAGTAAACGTGCTAGAACTGCTAAAGATTTTGGTGATGACTATATTGTATATACTTTAGAATCTGACCCTAGTTCTATCAATGAGGCCTTAACCTCACCCTATGCCGATTTGTGGCAAGAAGCCATAAATGACGAGATGGATTCACTAAGCTCTAATGGTACTTGGGAGTTAGTGGACTTACCTCGTGGTAGTCGTACTATAGGATGCAAATGGATTCTTAAGAGAAAGCTAAAACCAGATGGCACAATTAAAAATTTTAAAGCTAGACTAGTAGCTAAAGGATATGTACAAAAGGAAAATATAGATTTCTTTGACACTTACTCTCCTGTGACTCGTGTGACTACCAATGAGTTTTATTAGCTATTTCTGCTGTGCATAATTTGTTGATTCACCAAATGGATGTTAAAACAACTTTCCTTAATGGAGAACTTGAAGAGGAAGGTTATATGGATCAGCCTGAAGGTTTTGTGATTCCAGGACAGGAACACAAAGTCTGCAAGCTGAATAAAACTGTATACGGTCTTAAGCAAGTTCCTAAACAGTGGCATGACAAGATTGATCAATTATCATTCTCAAATGATTTTTCTATTAATAATATTGATAAATGCCTTTATTATAAATCATCCAGTGATAGTTGCATTATGCTTTGTCTGTATGTAGATGATTTACTCATTTGTGGTTCTTCGCTTGAATTGGTTTAGAGACTAAAACTATACTTATTCAAAATTTTGATATGAAGGACCTAGGTGAGGCTAATTTTATTTTCGGCTGAAATTCACACGTACTGAAACTGGTAATACTCTTGATCAATCTCATTACATTGAGAAGATCTTGAAGAAATACAATTACTTTGACCGTAGACCTGCATGTACACCCAGTGACCCTCATGTTAAACTTTTGAAAAATTCTGGTGCTGCAGTTAAACAAAAAGAATATGCTAGTATTATTGGTAGCCTTCGCTACGCTGCTGACTGCACTATACTTGACATTGCATATGTTGTAGGGGTATTATGTAGATTTACGAGTTGTCCTAGTTCTGAGCATTGGAATTCTATTGACAAAGTCATAAGGTACTTGAAAAAGACCATGAACTTAGGACAGTATCTACCATGGAGTCTGATTTAGTTGCTCTAGCTGCGGATAGTGAGAAGGCAAGCTGGTTGAGGAACCTCTTGTCTTACATTCCTTTATGGAGTAGGCCTATACCTTCGATCTTAATCCACTCAGATAGTACTGCTGCCATAGCTAAAGTACAAAATGCTTACTATAACGGTAAGAGATTAGTGATTCGTCGCAAGCACAGTACAGTGAGAGAGCTCCTGACGTCTGGTGCTGTTACTGGGGATTTTGTAAGATCGAAAAATAACCTTGCAGATCCTTTGACGAAAGGATTGTCTCGAGACAAAGTTTGAAACACATCGATAAGGATGGGAATGAAGCCCATTTAGGATCACAATTGGTCGGAACCCAACCTACACGACTGGAGATCCCAAGACATAGGTTCAATGTGAAAAACAAGCCATACTGTGATTGGAATCATGCAACCTAGGAGTTTACCACTCCTTAGTCCATCATGATGTGTATGTGCATGATGTCTTGTAGCATTAGTAAGGATGAGCTTGGCTCTTAATGAGCTCTATATCTCTGAATGAGAGGAGTGCCTAGCTACAAGAGCACTCTTGATATAGACACTGGGGTGATTGTGAAGTGGGGCCGCTTCTATGAGAATGTGGCTGGTTCTCTAAAACATTCACCTATACTGGGATAAGCACAAGGCCGGAATGTGCTGGCATTTAGAACTTGCACCTGGTAGAATCACGTGTGGTTTTCCTTCACTAAGTAAAAACGGGTAATGAGTTCAAGACTTAAGATCACTCATTATTCTTGCATTTTGGGGATTGTCCACTATATAAGGTTCAAGTCTTCAGACATCTTACTTATGCATGTTTTTAAACTTTTATTAATAAATAAAAAATAATAAAAATAAAAAATAAATAAAAAAATATATAAAAAGACCTCTTTTCAAATCAGTGTTTTAAATATATAAGTGGGGGATTGATGGAATTGAGTATACATTCAAAAAACTTCTTTTATTCACAAAATTGTCTTATGGCCCAACGGTTAAAGTTTTGAATTCACATGAGGTTGGGGGTTCAATTCCTACATTACACACACACACACATATATAACCGGGCCGGGCCTTAGGGCCTTAGGGTCTCTTGAAAAAAAACATTTTTTTTTGTTTTAAATAAAAACGTTTCCTTTCTTACTGGCCAGTTTTTTTACCAGTAAAATCATTAAAACCTTGTTATGGCACTTTATGGTCTGGTTGTTATGACATTAAATCATAATGAAAGAAAAACATTTTTATTTTTGGATATAAATATATGGGCTATGTCACATACATGATATAGAAAGAAAAAAAAAACAAATTCTTAATATCTTCTAAAATATTTCTCCAAATTGTTGAGCAATTTTTTAATCGGTGTGGTGCAAGTTGGTACGTGCTGCTATTGGAGCATTAGGCAGCACTGTAGACAGAAGCTCGTTGTATCCCGGGAGAAGCATTTGGTGATCAACGATTCACCTCCAGAATCGGCCAATTAGTTTCTTAAAGAAAGTGCAACCCACGCCTCGAGCCATTTTTCTTCCTGTTGCAGACCAACTCCAGATCCTTTCTCAGAAGTTCATTTGGTGCACACAAGCTTACCCATCCCTTTCTGAACAATTGCTGATACTGAACTTCTGACAAAAGAAGTCCTAAATCGTAGTGCTAACATGGAAGTTCAGTAAAAGGTGATCCACTATTTCATTCTCCCTGTGGCAGAGAATGCACTTAGTCAGCCCAGTCCAGTGCCTCTTACGTAGATTGTCTCAGGATCGCTCTCCGTTCCACCAACCTCATGAATGCCTTCACTTTGATCGGTGCCTTAATATTCAAGGTGATCCTTGCCGTCTTCGAAATTATCCCCCTGAAGTTGAGTCTGGAGTAGAACGACTGAACCGAAAAGGCATGGGACGGCTCGCCTCCATCCAATTTCATCTTCCTTATTGTCCTCCACTGGAGTCCAGTCATTAAGGAATGCCAACAAACTATCTTTCTCCCCGCCTTTAGGGCTCACCCCTGTCGTTAAGAAGTCGGATATGCCATCTAGATCTTCCCCAATGACTAGCCACCAACACGTTGGGGTCCAAATGTAATTTCACCGCACCAATTGTCCTTCTAAAAATTGATGCACTTACCATTTCCCAATGTGAAGGTTGTTACGACAAAGAAAGCCTCCCTCACCTTCCTTACCACTTTCCAAAAACTCGATGCCCTTGCAGCATATTTTTCATTTCCATTCCTAATCACCTCAGCTAGATATTTCTTTGTCATAAAATTGTGGATATTGCTTTGTTGTTTAGCGCCATCAACCTACACCACCATTGCCCCCATTATGGTTTTTTCATCAATCCCAGATTAAAAGATACCCAGTCCTCCTTCTTTTGGTGTACATACCTGCCCCCACTTGACCATGATGTACCCCTTCTTTCCATTCCATTGTCTGACCATAGAAACCTTCTTCTAGCCTTGTCAATCTTCCTCTCCACCCATACAGGCATCTCAAAAAGGGAAGATAAATACAAAGGAATAACAGACCATACTGAGTTAATAACTATAGTCCCCCCCTTCCCCCCCATAGGTAGGTAGAAGCTTCCCATTTCACACTTCTAAGCCTTTTGAGCACCCTATCTAAGAGGCTCGTCTAGTCATTTTTCTTTAGTTTCCCTAGATTGATCAGCAAACCCAAGTATTTGATGGGGAGTTCCTCCTGCTTACAACCAAAGAGAAATACAAGAAGCGTACCTCTTTCTTGCTCAAGATGGCCCAAGAAAATAAGCGAGCTCTTGTGGAAGTTCATCTTTAGACCTGAGAACATGTCAAATTAATATACAATCCAGTTCATGATGGCCTCTTTCCCCAAGCTATAACTCCTAAACATCAACATATCATCCATGTGCGTACTGGAGATTAACAAATCTTTACATGCCCCAGCTGGGCTCAGACCCTTTACTAGTCCCCTAGTGCTTTGTAACCTCGCCAACATCGATCATGTTAAGGCCATCTGCCACCAGCACAAACAGCAGTAGGGATAACAGTTGCCTTGCCTTGACAAAGTCCTCTCTACATTTGATTTCTTTCCTGCACTCCTCATTGACCAGAACTAATATCTTCCTCGTCTTAATTCAGAAAAATGTCAATCCATGCTCTCCACCTTTCACCAAATCCCCTATAGATGAACACCTCCCATAGGAACTCCCGCTATACCCTATATATGCATTTTTTAAATTTAGCTTCAAGATGTTATCCGCTCTGAGCTTCATGTACCACCGTCTGAGCCACCGCAATCCCGTTCAAATATCATTCATCTTGCCACAAACCCTGTCTGGCACTTGCCCAACAAACCTGGCAAAACCGTTTTTAGCTGATTGTCTAGGACTTCTGCAAGAATTTTGAGCAGCCCGTTTAATAGAAAAATTGGTTTGAAATCTCTTTCTTTCTCTGGGCATCCACACTTGGGAAAAAGAACATTGTGAATAGTTTAGTTCCATCTAGTTCGCATTGGTTGATGAAAAACCCTTGGAAGAGGGCCACCTCCCAGAAGGTCCTTTAGAACATGATAGGGAAACCCGTCTGGCCCCAGTGCCTTATCAGCCCCCAGTTGCCAGACCACTCCCTTGACCTCTTCCATTTCGAAAGGTTTTTCCAAGTCCATTAGGGACCGAGTTGAATCATCCCAGTTTCTCTCCTCCAACATCCACTGATATTTTCTTCTGGAACTAAAGAGCTCAGTGAAATGTGTGTCCACTTAATTGGTAACAATCACTACCATTGACCTCCCCTTCTCCATCCAAAAGATGATGGATGCAGTTTGTTCTACGCTGCATATTTGCCAACTTGTAGAAAAAAAACAATTGTTTAGATCTCCTTCCTTCACCTCGACTTTTGGCACCACATGGTGACTGAGTGACAATTAAAAATTAAAGTAAATGCAGAAGTAAGAAGATAGTGTTCAGAGAAAGCAAACATGATAAGTAGGAGAGACACAACTATTTATAGTGGTTAGGCCCCCAAACTTAATCCACTACCTCCTTACTGCAGAAGTTCTTCGCCATAGAAGTTTCACTAAACTCAAAGAGTGAATCTTGGATTCAGGCAAAGTACCTGTTACAATCACATGACTTCTAAATATAAGCCTCATATAAATTGCTTCGATTTGAAGCAAAAGAAAGTAAAAAAGCAAAACCGTAGTCTTGACAAAGAAAACAATAAAAGCATTCAAATCTCTCTTGATCTCTAGCCAATGAAAGAGCAAAATGAAGGAGTCAGAAGAGATGAAGAATACACTATGGATTGAAATCTCTCTTGAACTGTAACCAAAAAATCTGAAAGAAATACCATATATTCACTTGAGTTGCGGTCAACTACATGAATTGATAATAGTCTGGCATTTCTTCCAGACAAAGGTCGAGAGGAAATGGAAGTTGTTTGCGGTCAACTGTTTTGACAAAAGAAACTCAAATGTTAGTTGACTACAATTTTTGCAGTCAGCCGAAACATTCCAGATTGGAATATTTCGGTGAATCCATATTATACTCTTTCCATTTCTTTCATGTTAACAAAATTGATTTTCTTGATATCTTGAGTGATTTCTAAATAAAGCATAAAATAAACCATATTGACACACTTGATTTTCTTGATATCTTGAGTGATTTCTGAATCTTTCTTCTTGTGAATTTTTTCTCGATACTTTCAACTTTCTATATCGGCATGATTCTTTCTCTTGTGCATTGTTGATGCTTTTGCTTTGATTTTGAAAATCTTGTTTTGTCTTTGAATTTCATCTTATTCATATCTATATTTGCATATAAAGATCTTAGATGAAATTTTCAGATACACATGTGAATGTTTTGTACACACCAAACAAAGAGTTGACAATCTTTTTCTTTTGGTGTTGACAAAACATGTATGAATTAAAAAATTTACCCCCCCCCCCCCATTCATGTATACAAGATAAAACATGAGTGAATGAAAGTGTGTATGTATGAAAGGATATATCATATGTGAGAAACATGCACATACAAGCCATTTATAATTATACATGAAATAGAAAGAGCCTAGAAGATGTCAAGACATTTACACCACATACACCACATATAGAACATTCACAGAAGATATAATCCAAACTTAGCATATTTTGTTGCAAACAAGGCCTCATACATGCTATAACATCAAGCTACCTAACTGATACCATATGTGAAATTGAATACATGATACTTGAAATTAAAACATGATACACTTCGATTAAACATACTTAAAAGACAAGTTCAAAAAAAAAACATCAAATCAAATCAAATTTGTTGTGCCAACTTCTCCCCCTTTTTGGAACATACCAAAGGGGTCTACTCATCTTCTTACTCATTGCCTTGACCATTCCCATCACCTTCATTGCCGCCACTTCCATCCGACTCCTCATTGTCAACTGATTGATAGGGACGGGAAATTTGCGAATACATGATACTTGAAATTAAAACACGATACACTTCGATTAAATATATTTAAAACACAAGTTCAAAAAAAAAATTCAAATCAAATCAAATTTGTTGTGCCAACTTCTCCCCTTTTTGGAACATACCAAAGGGGTCTACTCATCTTCTTACTCATTGCCACGACCATTCCCATCATCTTCATTGCCGCCACTTCCATCCGAATCCTCATTGTCAATTGATTGATGGGGATGGGAAATCTGCTTCCATTCTTGTACTTTATCAATATAGTCAAGGGTGCTAGTGTAGTACCAGTGCATAAGATTTTCTATGTTGTCAAAGTGTTCATGAATTTCATATTGGAGAACAGCAAACCCGAGTGTTCAATTTGAGAGGGTTCGATTGCTTCTTGTAAGACCTCCTGGACATATGCACTCCAATGCCCATTTGAGATGAATGAATGGAAGCATTTAGTTTGCTAAGAAGATATTTTGGAACATCTATACCGGAGTTACAGTCAAGGTTATTGATAATCGTGCCATATGGAAAAGCACGAGTGTGAGTGGGGGCCGCAGTCATGGTACAAATTATAAAAGTAGGGAAATCAAACTTGTACCCCCAAGAACAAGAAAATGATAAACAATTGATCATCACGAATTTGGGTTATTCATTGCCCTTAGGCTAAATATTGGCAATGATAATCTTATCAAGAACACGACACACATCGGTATAATGTTTGAGCTTTTGTTTTTCAGAGCGACGAACATTTGGTTTGAGCCAAATATAAATTGAGCTATGATAATAATTGGGCTTGTAAGGAAGAGGGAAAAGCATCAAAATTTTGAGTATTTAGTTTTCAACGGTCAAGGGAAAAGCATCAAAATCACTGTCAATAAGCGAGTATTTAGTTTTCAAGAATGGGATAGTGAGTTTGACTGGTTTGCCAAGCACTACGGATAAAATTTCGAGTTTATTAAGATCGAAGGTCATGTTAGCATAAATAGGTGGGTAATAAACTCGGAATGGACACTCAGAGTAGCTAAATAATCTGCCGTGCCATACTCGATAAGAAGCTCAACCATACTGCTAAAATTTCCCATAAATTCTTCGAGCTTAACAGGATGTAATATACATAAAACATGGTGGGTGTAGATTCAATATATGGGCTCATATGAATTAGTAATGGGCACAGATTAATTGGTGGATTATATATGGGCTTGTAGCATGGGCCTAGTTAGCTTGGATATAAAAATATGTGAAGTGAAATAGGTTGGATGGAAGTGTAGGAAGTTTAGTCCAACGTCGGATAAATGAGTGATTTAATTTGTATAATAAAGTCAATGAACCCAAGATGCCTTCAAACTAGCTAGTCTTTAGGTTAGATTTTAGCCCTGTGGCGGGGCCGTGGAAAAGACCAGGGTAGTGACTACGAGAATGACTCGAGATTACTAGACTAGTAGGTGATCGGACCCGGAGCATTACAGATGGTATCAGAGAGGACTTTCGACCTCAATGGTGGAGCCACAATGGGTGTACACAATGATATGGCCAGGGACAATATGCTAACAATAAGGTCAGGGTAGTACACTAGTGGGATCATGGTGGTGGCATCCATGTGGACTACATCGGCTAGAAAGGAGGTATATGATACTAGTTCGAGCTTAGCGAGGACGTTAAGTCTATAAGGAGATGTGATTGTAATATCCCTAAAACGTGGTGGGCTTAGATTTAAGAAATGGGATCATAGGAATTATTAATGGGCTCAGGTTAATTGATAGATTGTATATGGGCTTGAATAAAGGGCCTAGTTAGTTTGGATATAAAAATAGGTGAAGTGAAATAGGTTGAATGGAAGTGTTAGAAGTTTAGTCCCTCATTGGATAAGTGAGTTGACTGATCCCTTATGTTATAATGTCAATGAACCAAAATTGTCTTCAAACTAGTTAGTCTTTTGGCTGAGACTTTATCCCTATGGTGGAACTGCGAAAAATATTGGGTTGTGACTATAGAAATGATTCGGGGTTACTAGGAAAATAGGTGAGCGGATCTGAGGCATTATAAAAAATGTAATACTCCCAATATTTCAAAGAGTTATTGCATAAAATGAGTATTTGCAAGGGAATTTCATAATATTAAGAGCATGAAATGATACATGTATATATATGTGACACCATGGTTTTAATAACTAGGAGTAGGTAGAGTGAGGATCTCTATGCAAAAACGAATGTTTGGGATTTCTCAGTTGTGTGACTAAGCTTTAACAAAGATACTGTACTTAACAATCTTGGCAAAACATGTGTATAAAGGTCAGTGGAGCTAATCAATAATTTTGCATTTATCAAGGGTGAAAAATGGCGGACCAAGGAGCAGGGAGACGAAAATTTTATGGAATATCTACGCGCCACTAAAGGTGAAAGCTTTTCTGTGGCTGGTGTGAAACGATGCTATCATTTCTAAGGTTAACTTACAGAAACGCAATATGCAAATTGATGTTAGATGTATTAGATGTGCAGATATAGACGAAGACACAAACCACATTTTATTCATATGTCCTAGAGCCATATTAGCATGGGAGGTGGTGTGTCTAGGGTTTGGGAGCGTAGACGTTCCGAAATCAGTCATCAAGGTATGGGGTGTATGAAGGGATATCATTATTAGGAAGGAGGATAGAGTAGCCTGGGATATATCCTCTGCTGCTACTATGTGAGGCCTCTGGTTATGTCGCAACAAGCTCTGTTTTCATAATATAGATTATAAACATCCTGTTATGATGCATAAAATATTCGTGTCTATTCATGCTTGGGAAGGTCATGCAGGAGCAAAGAATAGACTGTGAATGGAGGAAGAGGAGTAGGCCACGGCAGGACAGGAGGCGATGAGACGCTGCGATGGATGTCATGCATTACCTGTATCTTACTTTTAGCTGTCGGTGTATTAGTATTTCCTTATCGTTCTGATTTTGGTTAGAACATGATTATTAGTATTGTAAACTGTTTTTCTATGTTTCGTTAATCTTTTATTAATGAAGCGATGATGCTGTCATCTTTTTATCAAAAAAATAAACCCTTCATATGGCACCTCATATTGCCATATAGGGTGAGTACAACTTACATATATATTGGACATTTATGGTCATAATTTCTAACGACAAAACTATAATTTCTAGGACTTTAGTAAATTATTGGGTTGCAATGAAATTTCGGCAGAGATATGGTTATATCTACAATCTATAAAGTTTAATAATTGATGGGTTGTAAGTGTTAGTCTGGTCAGTGACAAACCTCTTTACTGGTGAGTAAATTTTTTTTTAAATTTTTTTATTTTATTTTATTTTTTTTGAGGAAAAAGGTGGAATAAGGTCCCCTGTTTCATTAATAAGAAATTAATCAAACAACCCCAGCATACTGGGACAAGGTGGTGAGTAAAATGTTAAGAGTTTAAATTCTTCTTGCAGATAAAAACCCCCAATATATTGGATTGTGTGGGTGTATGAGGGGCAGCAGCCTTGTTAAAAAAAATGTAACGAAACGGATGGACCTTTCACTTGGGTAGGGATGGCAAACGGGTTGAACGGGCCGGGCTGGATCGAACCCGCCCAGGTTGGCCGTGACTTGGGCGGGCTCGGGCAGGTTTGCCGACTTAGCCGGGCCAGGCCGGGCCGGGTGCAAACTTGATTTAGGCGACCTGCCCAACCCGTGAACCCTTTTAGGGTCGGGTCGGGTCGGGTCGACCCACGGGTTGGTCTGTTTAGATAGATAGGTTTTTTTTATTTAATATTTTTAGCTTAAAATAATAATAATAATAATACTAAGTAACTAATAATACTAATAAACATTAAAAATCGTAATAATAATAATAAGATTGAAAGAGTGAAATTGGCAAAAAATTTTGAAATATTATTCATATGAATTTAAGTTATATAATTTTCACAATTTATAATGAAATGAAGAATTCAATTCACAAATATGTTTTATACACTAACATATTTCTTATATACAATTTTAATTGACTCCAAATTTTCTAATTTAACATAACAAGCAAAGATATAATACAATTTCTAACGTGCCGGTCGAGTTGCTATTATAAGCAAAGCTATTGTTTTTGTTGTTGTTGTTGTTTTTCCGGTGAGTTGCTCCCACTTGTGGACGTTAATAGTGCTTTCCCTTGTGTCCTATCTTCAGCCTTCAGCCAGTCTTCTGTGCAAACGAGCATCTCTAACGAGTCGGGCTTCAAGCGATTCCTGTAATCAGTTAGAACCCTGCCACTTGAAGAAAATGCACTCTCAGAAGCAACTGTAGAGACAGGAGGAGTTAGTAAATCTTTAGCCATAATTGATAGAATACTAAAAGTGTGTTCATGGTCTTTCCACCATTATAAAATATCTAGTGGAGAAGTAGAAGGCTCAGAATCTTGTTGGTTATACCAATTTAATTCATTTGGTTGATTAGTCCTAGATTTTTTTGATTGAATTTGTTCAAGTAAATTAAAGGTTCTATCATCAAATTTACTTTTACTCTTACCTTTAGAAGTACCAGAAGAAGAACTAACTACAGAAGTTGTACTACTAGAAGCAAAACATCTATCATAATAATCATACAAGTTATTTAATGTAGATTCAAACTGAACTAAAAAAGTAGCGCAATCAATTACTAATTCTACATTTTCCTCAAGTAAGGCAAAAAATATTTAAATCAAACTCTTCGTACCTTCTAATTTGTTACGAGGATCCATAACGGTAGCAACACAAATCCACATAAGCGGAGGAAAATAATACTTCAAAAAATTTTGGTATGCAGGTTTTACAATCTCACCAACAAAAGTATCATTTAACATTTCGTTAAATGTTTGCATCATGCTAACTAATGAAATAAAAATGCTACTAGAAGTAGATTCATATGATTTTGAAAATTTTAAAGTTACGGTTTTAAAAGGTTCTAAAAATTTTAACAAAGATTCGGCATAAAACCAATCGGTGGGAGTCATTTCAAAATTGTGCATATTTTTTGCATTACAAAAATCATTTACAACTGCTTTATATTCGGTAACAACATGTAGTAAATCAAAAGTAGAATTCCATCGGTGTCTAACATCCTTTGGAAATCTTCTAAAAGGTACATTTTTTAGCCTACACCAAGCTTTCCATTCTTGTAATATGCTTGGACTTAATACAATGAAATGTACACAATTTCTAATTTTAACTATATATAGAACGGCTATTTTTAATGCATCTTGAACACATAAATTTATAATATGACATGCACATCTAACATGAAAAATATTGTCAGATGGAGGGTTTAATACGGCTTTTAAAGTAGTAATTGCTACATTGTTGTTAGATGCATTATCAAAGCTAATACACATAATTTTATCGCGAATATGAAAAACATCACAAATTTCTATAATACGATTTGCTATTTCAGCGCCACTATGGGGATACGACAACGCCGCAAGTGATATGATTCTTTTTTGAAGAATCCAATCATTGTCGATCCAATGACAGGTTATTCCCATTATTGGAATATTGTTGACACCCGTCCAACAATCCGAAGTTAAACTAACTCTACAAGTTAAACTCCATAAAATTGCAATCAAAGCGTCATTAATTTCGATGTACATTTTAAAACAATCCGATTTGCAAGTATTTCTCGGAATTCTTCTAAAATGAGGGTTTAAGGCCGTTTGGTTAAAATTTTCCAAGTCCCCACTCTCGGGATAGGAAAATGGTAACTCTTCCTTTATGACTAATCGGGTCATTTCCCAACGAACAAGATTGGGATCATAAGGGTGGCTATCAACTAGACCGGTCCTAGGGTTGATTTTTTGTTGGCCTTGTAGGCCAGCAAGAAGGTCTTTATGGTTATGTTGGATGTGTCTACTAATTGTACCGGTGCCGTCACCCCTCTTAAATTTGTATGCCTTAGAACATATTTTACAAACTTTCAAACCTATATCCAGAGTTTGTTCGTCCGGGATATAATCGTAAAATTTATGCCAATCACTAGTTTCTCCTTTACTTTTCCTACTACTACGGGGTTGTGTGGTTTCGGTTGGTTGTTGTTGTTGTTGTTCTTCTTCTAATTGTATGTCACCTACAAACTCGTCGGGTGCACCCCATTGTTGGGTAGGAGGATCATGGTATTCTTGGGCGGGCTCACTAGTTGGGACAATTGGTGGCCTACGGGAAGAGGAGGAGGAATCTTGCCCGCTACGACCGCCACCGCGTGATCTAGACATAATGTAGTAATGTACTAATGTATGTAAAAAAAAATACACAATGTAGGAACGGTGAATTATATAAAAATAATTTAAAAAACAAGAGGGTTGAGATGGAGAAGATAAAAAAAACCAACAATAATTTTAACTACAACGTAAAAAAAATATAACGAGAGAGGTATGAAATTTTGATACCGTTCACCGTGGAATACGCGTATGTAAAATAAACCATAAAAATAAAAATAGAAGTAGAACTAGAAAGAAGCGCTTCCCCGATTCCGCAATTGAAGAGTTGAGAAGAGCTTGAAGGAGAATTGATGAGAGTTGAAGAGAGTTGAAGACGTTGAATTTTGATTTCGATACGATAGAAAATTGATCGTGTATATACCTTGTTGTAGACTTGCTTGTTGAATACTTCAATTGTTGAAAAATTCCTTAGAAATGATTTATAATAGTAGAGAGAGTAGGAGAGCAAGGTGTGATTTTTTTAAGGGGATTTTTGGGGGTATTTATAGGCTACAAATGTTTAAAAAAACCCAAAAAAAAAAAAAACCAAAAAAAGGGCTAAAAGAGCCGTTATTGGGCTATGTTGCACAGTGACCCAACGGGTCTCTGACCCGTGGGCCAACGGTCGACCCGTACGGGTCCAACGGGTCGTAACCCGCGGGTCGACCCGCGGGTTGGCGGCGGGTTGGATTGTTTTTAACGGGTTCGCGGGCCGGATTAGACGGGTTGGATTCACGTTTTCTTCGACCCGGGTCGATCCGTTACTATTTACGGGTTCGACCCGAATCCGCCAAACTCTTAACCGGGCCGGATTCAACGGACGGATCGCGGGTGGGTCGCCGGTTGATCCGGCCCAGTTGCCATCCCTACCCTTGGGTCACTTGGGTCACTTGGGTTATATAGAATAATTTTAAAAGCACTGTTTTGAAAAGGACGGGTCTAGTCTGATCTTTCATGGTTGTGGTCCTTGTGGACATGTGGTTTCTGTATTTAAAGAAACATTTAATATGCTTTTATACTTTTCCAAAAGAAAAAGAAAATAGGTGTTTTCCAGATTTACGTGGCCACTACCAATTTTACTACCATTTCTTTCACTACCTTAGGTGGCATACTCCTATTGGAGAGTTCTCCCACCTACTCTATCATCCCCTACCTATTGGAGTGTGCCACCTAATGTAGTGAAGGGAAATGTAGTAAAATTGGTAGTGGCTCTAGCATTTAATTTTTTGCTATTTTCATATTTCCACCCAAATTCTTCATATTTACATATTCTCATCTCAAATTGATATGATGATTTTAGAAACACATAATATTTAAAAGACTATTTTGTCATTTTACATTCTTTTTTATTCTCTAATTTTTCATTAAATTAAAGAAAATTCAAGCTATCATTTTCACTTTTCTTCAAACCTCTTGCAACAACAATGTAACCATCAAATTTCAATTTCTTCAAGTTCCACAGAAAAATATCTTAGATTCTTACTTCAAATATTTGTGGTCATGAAATTTTGTGAGTTAGAAGTTAGGATATGGTATTTATTAAAAGATAGAGAACATACATTGAAGTGGAGATTAAGAGGTTGAGTTTTTTCTTTGTTTTTTTGTTCTAATAGGTGATGAGTTGTGTTAAGATTTGATGTACAGATATAAGACACTGCTGGGAAAATCAAAGAAAATGAAAGAAAATAAGAGAAAAGTTTTAAATGAAGAAGATGGTTAGAGGCAGTTTATATATTTATTGGGTTTGTGTCCAATATATTCAAAGTATATTCCTCACAATTAATAGAGAAAGTAATGTCAGGTGAATTTTTGAAACCACTTAAAAAATTTAGGTGAGAATATAAAAATATAAAGAATTCGGGTGGAAATATGAAATTAGCTAAGATTTAGAATGTGAATATGGCAAAATCCAAGAAAATAATAGCACTTAAATTTAGTAAACTAATGGGCTTCACTCATGGTTTGGCTCTACATTTGGCCCATAAAAAGAACAAATAGCTAACTAGAAAATCATTTCCCAGTAATAAATTTTCCATTCATCTTCTTTTCCTTTTTCTTTCTTGAGTTCTTTACTCTCTGATCAGTTGCTTTTTTTTAAAAAAATAATATGAAAATATTATAATACCGTAGTTATGGATAAACATTCAAAGAGCTGTAAAATTGCCGACATGCTCTCATCTTACACCGACCTTCTCTCAATCAATATCAATTTCCTAGCTCAATCAACTTTGTACAGGAGATCGGTCTGCCATTATCCTAACTAATGACAAGTTTGGCATCCCCGAGAATCTCTTTGACTATCACAAAACATCTAGAAGAAAATGGAAAATGATAACACTCTACAGAATTACAAAAAGCACGAATAAAGCGAGAAACCAAACAGAATCTTTTCCCACATTGAGTAAAACTGTTCCAGGAATGAACACTATGACTTGATTCAACTTCTCGTAAAATCGATCATTTTTGTAGTCATAGGATCTGAACTACAAGTGGCCATGTGCACCAGATACTGCTAACATGGTCAGGAGAATTGAGTAATAAAGAGAAGGCACTATCTCTGATCCCATCTCTGTTTCTTACTTTCAATATTTGGAAAGCATCCTCCATTTTTGTATGCTTTGCTTGCTTGCTTTACATCCTCCCTATCAACGGCTTCCACCTTTTTAGTTCCTAACCTCGTTGCTTCCCACTTTCCTTCTTCCTTTAAAAAAAAAAGGTGAAGAACCTCCAATCCTCTTCAACCTACAAAAGATGCCACCATATCTTAATAGCTAAGGAAAAAAAAATAGCAGAAAGTGGGTGTTATATGGACATTTCCTTGTCATTCACATTTTAGCAGATTGATAGATTCGAATCAGACATCATTTCTTTGCTATATTTTTATATTTATATTCCTCTTTGGTGATGCCACTTAGGCGATATAAGCAAGTGAGATTCAACTCACCTTCAGCTGCAAACTTCTTGAGTTTTTGTTTAATGGTGCAGTACTCTGTCAGAAGATTTCATGATCAATTTAGAGTAGTTAGCACTTGACCAGGAGCAAGTTGCAAAACAATATATAGTATATCTTTTCGGGTTAACTAGACCTGGTTGGAACTTGGAATCAAACACATGGCAAAACCATGAAATTTATAGCCTACCAATTTGAAACCAAATTAGAAATTTTAGTGTAATATTGAACGAAATAATTACAAGTTCGATTTCAGTGAATCAATGACTGTGTTCTTGTGTCTCATATGTGATGCGTTTTAGATAGCACTGGTATTAAAACCCTCGACCCGGACTCGACCCGGACCCGATGTTGGACCGAAACCGACCCGATCTAATTTGGGTAGGAAACGGGTCCAAAAAACACACGTTGAAATTTTGTGTTGGGTCCGGGTCCACTAAAATTTGATTGGACCCGGACCCAGACCCAGACCCTTATTAAAGAAATAATGAATAAAAGGACCCTACCTGACCCAGACCAGTAATAAACAAATACACACATCCAGACCCAGACACCATATCCCTATTTCCTAATTCCCTATGCCCTAACCCTAAAAGTAGCAAGCTCAAGATAGAACTGCCTTGCGACACCCCTCTCTTTCTCCATTCTCCAAGTCTTCGATCCTTGCTTATCTGAGCTCTCACTTTCTCAAATCTCCAAAATACCACTTGAAATCCCCTTTCCCAAACCCCACCTCCGCCCTCACCTCCTCCGCAAACACCTCCGTGACCTCCTTGGCCCCTTTTCGATCCACTCCCACTTCCGCCATATCTCCCTCGCCGCTGCCGCAGCCAATCCTCCTCCGTTCATCCACTCCAGCATCCACAACTCCGTTCATCCTCTCTTTACAAACGCATATTGTAATAAAGATCAAAGGTTTGATTTTTATTACCTTTTCTCAAATCTAGGGTTTCAGATTTAAGTTCAAGTTAATCGCCTAGTATATAAGATCAGCATATAGAATTTAAATTCAAGCATATAGTAGCAGCACATAGGATTTAAATTAGATGATATTCTCTTTCTATTTATATAGAAATCTGATATGCTTTAGACAATTAATAGATATTCTATTTAATTTAAGATTGTATGTAGAAATCCTCTTCAATTTAAGATTGTATATAGAAATACTTAATCTTTATATTATTTGGAACAACAAGCATATAAAGAAATGAATGCGCTTGATTAGTATTTAATATTTGGATTGTAGCTTTCTTTGCTACTTTGCAATCCTGACTTCTTTGCGGCTTCGATACTTTATATATAAGTGATGATGTTTACTATTAACTATCAGTTCACACAATTTTTGAGATCCTGACTACTTTTCTACCCTGTAGCAAAATATCTTTTAAAACAATATAATATTGAAGGAACAATCGATCAAAAGATGCATCAGAAAAACTCAAGAAAACATCAGTCAGAGCGGTAGCAATCGACTTCATATGGTAGTCATTCGACTGTCCCGCGTGAAATCCAAACTCAAGAAAACCACAATCAGAGCAGTGGCAGTCGACTGTGAATGAAATGAGAAATAACAATAAGTAAAGCATGAAAACATCAAGGAATATAAGATAGTAAATAGTAATACATGAAAGCATCAAGTGAATCTAGACTAAATGTCAAGTGTAGGAAAAACATAAAAACACAAGCATAAAACCAAGTCAAGAAAATATCAATGCTATATGTTGACTCTCTAATGCATACTTGTCGGATTCTATGCATTCCATAGTACATAGGTCCAGTGCAAGCCCTTATCGATCTCCACTTTATAGGGTTAAATTCCTTGTTATGCAACTAATCCGACTACGGTGATGGAAACAATATCCAGAATACTCCATGAATAGGCACCACAGTCCTCGACGCGCAAGCATCATGTAAGAATAGCTCTAAAACTGGAGAATCACTTCCCAACCGTGTACCCCACGAATAGGCTTGCAAGGCCCTCGACATGCAGATACACCAGGTACATTCCGTAAATAGGCCTGTCGACCCTCGATACGCGAATGCACACTACATGCTCCGTGAATAGGCCTGCAAGCCCTCGACACGCAAACATACAAATGTCCTCTCGAGACAGGACAACAAACAGTCCTGGAACGCATCCGTTGGACTAAATAGACCAAGAGCATATACTCATATTTTCCAAGTTCCATCACATCTCTACTAGTGCCTGTCCTTAAGTTGGTTATTATTAAAACACAAAAATCCTCATATCTAGAGTTAGTATATCCTACCGAACTTAAATACTCAATAACAACCCTAAGACCCAATTGGTCTAAATCAACAAATCTCATCTGCCGGTCCACAGGACTCACACTTAACTCCTAGAGATAGCATCAAGACCAAAACTCACAAATCTATCGTCAAAACGATTATATGAAGAAATTTCTCCAATCAACAAAAACCCAAATCTTATATAAAATTCCAGAATCCAAATAAATATTAATTCTATTAAATAAATGAAAATCATATTTTTAAGTTGTAGAATATCACAAAACATCAATTCATTTGAAAACACGTATAACACAAATAAGGTCCAAAAGAATACTTTTAAAGCTCCAATATAAATCTCTGTAAAACATTTTTAATCTGTAGAAAACATCTTTTAAAACAATATAATATTGAAGGAACAATCGATCAAAAGATGCATCAGAAAAACTCAAGAAAATATCAGTCAGAGCGGCAACAGTCGACTTCATAGGGTAGTCAGTGGACTGTTCCGCATGAAATCCAAACTCAAGAAAAAAATCAAGCAGTGCAGTGACAGTCGACCGCATACTGTAGCCAGTTGATTGTCCCACGGAGAAATCCGAAGACTCAAGAAAACCACAATCAGAGCAGTGGCAGTCGACTGCGTAATCTGGAAAGTCGACTGTCCCGCAGGAAAATCCGGCACTTAAAGAAAATATTAATTCAGAGCAGAGACAGTCGACTGTATAAGGTAGTCAGTTGACTGTCCCACAGGAAAATTCGAGGCTCCAGAAAATACTTCAGCCAGGACTCTGACAGTCGACTATCGACATTGGTCAGTCGACTGTCTGACCTCCAGACTGCAGTTTAAAGGTTGTGCATGTTTTAACAGATACAAGATTCCACTTTGTAAAAATCACAAATTTGAAGAACTAATTTTCTGAGATAATTAATTGTAACTTGTATAACATACAGGAGTTATTAAAACACATCAAAACATATCAAGATATCGAAATAGGAGTTTTACCCAAAAATCATTCAAAACAACAACTTATATACATATATGTTCGAATACGAATTTTTAACATCAGTTTAGACTTCAAAATCCATCAATAAGAGTAGTAAAGAGTTTAAAACTATTTCAGAACAAAAACAATTGAAATCCAATCAAAACTCCATCAAAACACACGAAAACCCAATTTCTTTGAAAACAACGAAATAAGATATATGTACACATGTTTGTGCGTCAAGAAAACTTCAAAACTCATTAATTAGAAATAAAGAAATATTTATATTTAATCTCAGTAATAAAACCAATCATATCCAATTGAAAACTTCTCAAAACTTCACAAAATCACGAAATCCCCAAATTAATCATAATGCTTAGATCCAAATCTAACTCCAAGACTTGATTCTTAGATTCAGTAGCCATTAAATTCATCCACAATCATCCATAATAAATTATCCATGCATATAAGTATCATAACAATCACTAATCAAGTTTCTACTCAACGAAAAGCCCCCAAATACAGTTATGCATTATACACAAGTAAAGGTAATCTTTTTATCCACTTTTATGCAATATCATTATACAACACTTCTCAACAAGTCAAAACAGCAAATATGTAAGGGAAAACAACCTACTCGTGATTTCAATTCAGTTATTTAACAATCTCAAGTTAACAAATTAGGGTTTCAATTATCAATAATATAGTTTCATGAAAGGATTCACTTTTAATTCATCTACTAATCAAAACTTCATATATCATCATACAAACTCTCAGCATGCTTTCTAATCTATAGATCATCACATACAACATACATAAAACAAAACAAAACAAAACATGTCACTCACCTTATTAAAGAGATCAAACGAAGATAATAAAAAAGAAGAAAAATCTCTCTTTCGCAAGAAATCCAAGATCTTCTCTTTAAATCTCCAAAAAATAATAATAATAAAATTCATTGTGTTGTGCAGCAAAAGACGGTTGCAATCCACATTTTAAATAGGCAGGGATCCAAGGTTTTAGGGTTTTGAACACATTTGCAAAAATACTCCTTTTAAAATACATCTTTACATATATAGATCAATATACTTGGAAACTTGATAAAACCAATTTATTTGAGATTTAAAAACAAAAACAACCATCATAAATTCAACCGGCACTGTTTGAAAACCCAGAAAACGAATTTGCACTTTACCCTTCAAAATGATAATTTTGCAAAAAAATTCTCTTTTATCGAAACTTGTAAAATAAATCAAATTCATCAAAACAAAAAGTAAAATTTTTGACCCTGAGTTGAAGAGGCATTATACCCAGCCCAAAAATTCGAAAATCTGGAGTTTTCACTCCAATTGGTAATTTTTCACAAAAGTCATTTTTGTAATATTTGCAAATAGGTCCAATAATTATCGGAAAAATCTAGAAAAATCACAAATAATCTCAAATAATAAATAATGAGTTTTCCCAAAATAATTTTTGAATTTGAACTTTCCAAGAAAACATTTGCACGTGTTTTGCATGTGTAAGAAGATAAATTTTCAAAAAAAATATTTATTAAATCCCCAAAAATTATTTTAATTCATTTATAAATCTTAAAAACAATATTTAAAAAAATATGGGGTACTACATCACTCCCTCCTTAGAAAAGTTCTGTTCTCAGAACTACTACTAATAGGGTCCAAACAAAACAAGCAAAAAGAATTGAAATTTGATAACTAGAAACATAGTTTAAGAAATGCAATCGCACAAGAGAATTTAATCTAACAAAAGTAATACAACCAACTCAAAGAGAACAATCATGCAAAAGAACACAATCATACAAAGGGTTGAGGAAAAACCTTCCGCTGCGCAACTCTGATAACTTGCCATCGGAAACCATGCTGCAACAATTCCTAAATCTCTGCATCTAGCTTCTGACCTTCCACCATTTGCTTCAACCTTCCGAGGATCAGTGGCCACTCCCTCCTTAGAAAGGACATGACCAAAAAAAGCTACCTCAAACTTTCAGCTCAAAAGATATCAATACCAAATGATCTCCCACCACTCTCGATATCACATTCTTTGTAATATCGATCAGCAATCAATTCTTCCCTTGATGGTATTGCCACCGTCAAGGCTCCACCTAAAAACACCTTAAGCTCCACACCTAAGACTAGCGAAAAAAATTGGGCGACATAAATGTATGCAAGAAAACAGTATCAAATAAAACTTTTGTTTTCATTCCATTAACCCAAAACACATTCTGTTACATGGAGAATGATACTCGAATCTCCAATTTATTCTCAAACAAAGTTTTACTTAATACATAAATGAATGAATTCAAAATTCTTGCACACCCCGGATCACATCCCTGAGTTACCCGTATCCTCCTCAGTCAATGTGAACACTCGCCCCTGCCTCAGAACTTTGCCTCCGCCTGCACCATCATTCTTAAGCTGCGGACAGTTTGGTCTGAGATGCCCTTCAAAACCACACTAATGTAGTACCCCGTATTCTTCATGAGTGACAGTGATGTAGTACCCCATATTTTTTAAAATATTTTTTTCAAAATTTATAAATGAATTAAAATGATTTTTGGTGATTTAATAAATATTTTTTCTGAAAATTTATCTTCTTACACGTGCAAATGTTTTCTTGAAAAGTTCAAAGTCAAAAATTACGTTGGGGAAACTCATTATTTATTATTTGAGATTATTTGTGATTTTTCTAGATTTTTCTGATAATTATTGGACCTATTTGCAAATATTACAAAAAGGACTTTTGTGCAAAATTACCAATTGGAGTGAATACTCTAGATTTTTGGATTTTTGGGCTGGGTATAATGCTTAGTCAACTCAGGGTCAAAAATTTTACTTTTTGTTTTGATGAATTTGATTTATTTTACAAGTTTCGATAAAAGATGATCTTTTTGCAAAATTGTCATTTTGAAGGGTAAAAGTGCAAATTCGTTTTCTGGGTTTTTCAAACAGTGTCGGCTGACTTTATGATGGTTGTTTTTGTTTTTAAATCTTAAATAAATTGGTTTTATCAAGTTTCTAAGTATATGGATCTATATATGTAAAGATGTGTTTTGAAAGGAGTATTTTTGCAAATGTGTTCAACATCCTAAAAACCTATATTCCGGCCTATTTAAAAGGTGGAGTGCAGCCGTCATTTGCTGCACAATACAAAGGATTTTATTATTATTATTTCCTGGAGATTTAAAGAGAAGATCTTGTATTTCTTGCGAAGAAAGAATTTTTCTTGTTCTTTATTATCTTCGTTTGATCTCTTCAACAAGGTGAGTGACATGTTTCATTTTGTTTTGTTTTATGTATGTTGTATGTGATGATCTATCTATTAGAAAGCATGCTAGTGGTTTGTATGATGATATATAAAGTTTTGATGAGTAGATGAATTAAAAGTGAATCCTTTCATGATACTATATTATTGATTATTGAAACCCTAATTTGTTGACTTGAGATTGTTAATGAACTGAATTGAAATCATGAGTAGGTTGTTTTCCCTCACATATTTGCTGTTTTGACTTGTTGAGAAGTGTTGTATGATGATATTGCATAAAATTGGATAAAAAGATTACCTTTACTTGTGTATAAATGTATGAACTCTATTTGGGGGCTTTTCGTTGAGTAGAAACTTGATTAGTGATTGTTATGATTGCTCATATGCATAGAAAAATTATTATGAATGATTGTGGATGAATTTAATGGCTATTGGATCTGAGAATTAAGTCTTGGAGTTCTGAGGAAAATGGGGTTTAGATTTGGATCTATGCATTATGATCAATTTGGGGATTTCGTGATTTTGTGAAGTTTTGAGAAGTTTTCAACTGGATATGATTGGTTTTAGTAATGAGATTAAATCTAAATATTTATCTATTTTTAATTGATGAGTTTTGAAGTTTTCTTGGCGCACAAACATATATACATATATCTTATTTTGTTGGTTTCGAAGAAATTGGGTTTTTGTGTGTTTTGATGGAGTTTTGATTAGATTTCAATTGTTTTTGTTCTGAGATAGTTTTAAACTCTTTACTACTCTTATTGATGGATTTTGAAGTCTAAACTGATGTTAAAAATTCGTATTCGAACATATATGTATATAAGTTGTTGTTTTGAAAGATTTTTGGGTAAAACTCCTATTTCGAGATCTTGATATGTTTTGATGTATTTTAATAACTCCTGTATGTTATAAAAGTTACAGTTAATTATCTTAGAAAATTAGTTCTTCAAATTTGTGATTTTTACAAAGTGGAATCGTGTATCGGTTAAAACATGCACAACCTTTAAACTGCAGTGTGGAGGTCTGACAGTCGATCGACCAATGTCGACAATCGACTGTCGGAGTCCTGGCTGTAATACCCTGATTTTTCAATTAATGGAAAATTATTTTATTTTGCACGTAGTGTGCACGTGCAATATTTTGGGTTGAATTATTTTTATTATGATGTGTATAAATATATATATATATATATTTGTTCTCCAATTATTTTGTACAAAAAGCCTTTCTTTAAAGCCTTATTTTGATTTAATTAAAAAGGCCTTTTTCTTAAAGCCCAAATGTATTTCTATTTTATTTATTTTGATAAACTATTTTGGCCCAAAAACAAAGCCCATGAATAAATCTATTTTAATTAAAACTTGTCATGTAGAAGACTAAATTATCATTATTTTATTTTTGTACAAAATTAAAAGGTACAAATTTGGCCTAGTTGCATGCACGTGCACTACACGTACACGTGCATTGCACACTTTATTCATGGCCGGCATGCACTCTTTTTGGAGGGAGATTTGATTTTTGTCATGTGATCATGGGGGTAGTTTTATGGATGTGGGTAGTTTTTCTAACTCCTACTTTGATCTAGGCCCTTCATTCTACAACCACCTAAGCAATCTTAGCCCTCCATTTCACTTATCTTTTAGTATAAATACCCCCCCTCTCATGGCTATTCTCATATGCAAATTATATTTCCAAGCTATAGTATTATTGTAGTAATAGTGTGAGTTATAAAAAAAAATAGAGAGTTGTGTGGGATTGCTTGGTGAAGGAGGGGCCGGCATCATTGAAGGAGGAGAAGCATTCGGTTTGTGCTAGGAGGCTTGGTGTGGAGCTTGTGCGCGCTTTGTCTAGGAGGAGGTGCTTTCATCTACAAGGATTTGGTTGCTTTTTGTGTTTTCTCTCCATACAAGGTGGGTAAAATTTTCATATTTCTAATGTAGGAATCTATGCTAGTCTTAATTATCAACACTATGCATGAAAAATACTAATAAGAACACACTTAAATTGAAAAGTTAGTGTATGAATGGATTGAAATGTTGTGATTAACTTGTGTGTGAAATTCTAGCATGAAATTAAAGTGTATGTAGAATTCTCCATGGTTATTAATTTGAATGAATGATGGTGGAATGTTGCTAGCATGATGCATGAAAATTTCTAATTAGAACGCTTGTAAATTGTATGGTTAAAGCATGAAATTGATTAAGATAAAGGCACACTTTAATTTGAATAGAGAGTTTTCTTGAATGATTGAGTTGTAATTATGATGAGTAGTAGTATATGTTGTGATATAGATGAACTAATGAAACTACTTTGTTATCACCAAAATAGAACTACTCAAAAATTAGTAGTTTTGGGTTTACCTATTCATATGCTAAATAAATCTTTATGTTGATA
This sequence comes from Hemerocallis citrina, assembly GCA_017893485.1. Lineage (NCBI taxonomy): Eukaryota > Viridiplantae > Streptophyta > Magnoliopsida > Asparagales > Asphodelaceae > Hemerocallis > Hemerocallis citrina. Next base: position 332,605,349 of record CM030359.1, on the reverse strand, counting down.
TGGGGATGGATAAAACCAAAATGTATGTGTTGTGAATAAAAAATTTATAGCAGTGAATTATCATAAGAAATTTGTGAATAAAAAGGGATTAGAAGACCAATTGATTATTCAATGTCGAAAATAAAAGATATGGTAGTCTAAATGAACAATTTATTAAATTGTGTGGAAAAAATTATGTTTTTAGTATAAAAAATTATTTTATACTTGCTGTTATGAAGATCAGGTAAAGGAGATTTAATCTGGAATTTTTCAGTAGTTTTTATAAAGGCAATATGAAACTAGTTAATTTGAACATCGAGTTGTTCTTTTAAACAGTGCGAATATGAAACATATGGGTTTTATTTGGGTATTGTGACAACCCGAGCTACTAGCTCAGGCGGTCACTGACTGCGGGTTGCTTCTCTAGGTCGAACGGTTCGAGCCCCAGCGATGCCAACATTTTTCTACAAATTTTCGAGAACTTATAACTATCGGTCTGTACACCCTATATACCATTTGACCCCTACTTATATCGCTAGCACAGTTTGGCCGGTTGGCGGGTGCTCTTGGCTTGTTTCCCGTTGTGCCTGGGTTCGATTCCTCCCTTCGGCACTTATAAAAAAATATATTTTTTTGTGAGTTTGTGATGTCCAAAAAATGTGAAAAAAATATGGTAATTCTCATAAAAATGCAAGGAATTTTATAAGATTGAGTTGGGTATTATTTGAATGAAATACAATATGGTTTGTGAACAAAAGGCACAATTAGAGCTATGGTTCTAAGATACACTTATGAAAATTAGAGTTTATAAAGATAAATTGAAATGGATTTATTAGAAAGTAATTGGCAAAAAGAACCTTGTTGTGTGACATGATATTATAAATTCTCACTTGAGAATATTGTGCAAAACATGAAGCATGACTGTTTATTAGTAATATGAATTTCAAATGTGAAATTATGAAGTGCATGAGTTCATGTATGATTATGGAATTAGAATCATGTTGATGAAAAGAAAAAGAAATTTGTTGGCTATGAATATGAATCTTATGAGTTGTAAGTACTCAAGTTGAAGATTGTGAAATGAAATTCGAACTAGAGTAGCTAAGTCTCCCCGGCATTGAAAAAGAAAATGAATTGAGATGAAATTAGACCAAGGTTGGTCAAGATGAAACAAATGAATAAGTCCGGTTGATGGAGAGGCTAACTCTAGAGATTATTTTGTTCATGATTTTTAATAGAACTAAGGACTAGTACATAGTGGTGATGTGATGAAAGTAGAAGAAAAACACGGGTATGGGGGCCAACGGATTTGCGGCGAGAGGGTATTCACAGGTCCTTCACGATGCGTCGTGACATGGCGTGGATACGGCTCCCGAGTACCGTCCCGGTGGCGACGCTCGTGGGATGTTCGAGTGGCTATGGGTGGTGCCATTGTTCCATGGCGGAGGCTAAATTGTCCATAGGTTGCCTGCTCGATGCGTCGTGACAGTGCGTGGGATTCCCCTCCAGGCTGCCTGGACATGGGCTCGTAGATCATAGGACATCTAAGACACTACCGTAATTACAGTAGTAGACTAAGTCATAACGGGGGATTGAACTCTAGAAAGATGAAGAACGAATAAGGGCTTGCCCTCGGACCTATGTAGTATGGGATGCATAGAATCCAAACAAGTGCGCATTAGTGTCATGTAACATAAATAAATTCATTAAGGATTAAGTGCACAATCACAACACGACATCAATAGGGTAGTCCCTTTAGTTTGAATTGTGACAAGTTTGTGTTTGCTAAATATGAAAAGTTAAGTTATACTATTTCCGGCATAGAGAGGATGGCCGTGTATAATGTTCGTCGGTTGAATAAACTGACGTACCCACAGTCTTATATGCAGGTAAATGACATGTTAAAGATTAAAGAAGAATGGATGCCTAAAGATTATATCATGCTGTTGTACTTTTATTCAATTGTTGTAAATTTTACTTCCGCTGTGCAAAAGAAAGATGTAATTATGATGTAAACTCTGATGTATGATGAAAAGTTTTAATTTTCCTGTAAAATTGTACTAAAGAAAGTGAAAAGATCCTGTAGAACATCTCGAATTCAGTGATTTGGGATTCGGGGCGTTACAGAGTGGTATCAGAGCCACGCTTTCTACACCTTTCACACTTGTACAAATTTATAGGGAACGACACCCTAGATGTGGACATTAGAGTGTGTGTTTGAGTCTAGAGATTTAAATGTAAGTGACTTACATTTGTGTTGCTCTAAGATTTATGCTTCTTCCTATCTATTTCTAAGATGGCTGATCACTTCGACCCTGTTGGAGGCGACGACTGGCATATCATTGAGGAAGAGTACCATCCTGGACAGGCAGATTCCGAGGACGAGTACTATCCCAGTGACGTATTTTTTTGAGCCTCAAGTTTTTCTGCGGGACAGTCAACTGTCCAGATTACACAGTCGACTGCCACTGCTCTGATTGTGGTTTTCTTGAGTCTGTGGATTTCTCCGCTGGAAAATCGACTGGCTACAGTATGCGGTCAACTGTCACTGCGCTGCTTGATGTTTTTCTTGAGTTTGGATTTCACGTGGGACAGTCGACTGACTACCCTATGAAGTCGACTGCTACCTGCTCTGACTGATGTTTTCTTGGGTTTTTCTGATGCATCTTTGATCGATTATTCCTTCAATATTATATTGTTTTAAAAGATGTTTTGCTACAAATTAAAAATGTTTTACAAAGATTTATATTGGAGCTTTAAAAGTATTCTTTTGGACCTTATTTGAGTTATACGTGCTTTCAAAGGAATTGATGTTTTGTGATATTCTACAACTCAAAAATATAATTTTCAGTTATTTAATAGATTTAATATTTATTTGGATTCTGGAATTTTATATAAGATTTAGGTTTTTGTTGATTGGAGAAGTTTCTTCATATAATCGTTTTGTCGATGAATTTGTGAGTTTTGGTCTTGATAATATCTCTAGGAGTTGAGTGGGAGTCCTGTGAACCGGCAGATGAGATTTGTTGATTCAGACCAGTTGGGTCTTGGGGTTGTTGTTGAGTATTTAAGTTCGGCAGGATACACTAACTCTAGAGATGAGGATTTTTGTGATTTAATAATAACCAACTTAAGAACAGGCACTAGTGGAGATGTGATGGAACTTGGAAAATATGAGTATATGCTCTTGGTCTGTTTAGTCCAACGGATGCGTTCCAGGACTGTTTGTTGTCCTGTCTCAAGAGGACATTTATATGTTCGCGTGCCGAGGGTCTGCATGCCTATTCACGGAGCATACAGGGTGCATTCGCGTATCAAGGGTCGGCAGGCCTATTCACGGAATGTACCTAGTGTATCTGCACGTCGAGGGCCTTGTAAGCCTATTCGTGGGGTACATGGTTAGGAGGTGATTTTCTAGTTTTAGAGCTACTCTTACATGATGCATGCGCGTCGAGGACTATGGTGCCTATTCGCGGAGTATTCTGGATCTTGTTTTCATCACCGTAGTAGGATTAGTTGCATAACGAGGGATTTAACCCTATAAAGTGGAGATCGATAAGGGCTTGTACCGGATCTATGTACTATGGAATGCATAGAATCCAACAAGTATGCATTAGAGAGTCAGCATATAGCATTGATGTTTTCTTGACTTGGTTTTATGCTTGTATTTTCCTATTTTTCCTACACTTGACACTTAGTCTAGATTCACTTGATGCTTTCATGTATTACTATTTACTATCTTATATTTCTTGATGTTTACATGCTTTACTTATTGTTATTTCTTATTTTATTTATTCTTGCTGTTAATACATGTTGTTGATGACTCTATGCTCTATGTTTTATTCATGTTATTTTCTCTTATGTCACTCACACTGATATGGCTAAAAATAGGGTTAAATCGGGACCATTCAAATCGGGCATGAATCTTAAAACTCGGGGGTAAAATCGTAATTTCACTTACAAACGGGTTTGAAATGGGAACTCGGTCTTTTTCCAAAGGCCCAATAACCCATAAACGGATCCGTCTTACTGGGCGCGGGTTCCAACCCGTAAGAAACCCAGTCCAGCTGGATAGAATTAGGGTTTATGATTTTCCTTAATCAATGGTCCTGATCACTTCTATCCATTCATTGGGAAGTAGGGATTTGATCTTATCCCAAAACTGGTTCCTAAGGTGGCTATAAATACCCCCAGTCCCCCACTGTTACAAGGTAATCAATCTTTTGCCAATCAATGCTCTTTCATAATCTTTCTGATTACTGACAAGAGCGTCAGAGGGTGCGTCGCCGGAATCAACCCTGGTGTTTCACACTTTTTGCAGGTCAACGGTGGGAGAATCTCGGTCAAGCTCCGGTAAAGGTGTTCAGGTTTGACTATTCAACTTCCCTCGAATCCACAAATCTATCTGTTTGCCCCCACACCGATTTCAGCGGCAACAGTTTGGCACCGTCTGTGGGAAAGGCGAATAGCAGTCCAACCTCTTCCACCGGTCAACACCGCCTCCAGCCATGCCACCAAGGAAGCTGAGATCTAGAGGGTCCAACCGTGGACCCACTCCTCCTTAACCACAACTGGAGACTCCCCTCCAACCCATCCAGCCTCAGGGACAGTTCCCTCCTTAACCCGATCAGCTGCTGCAGCAGGGGTAGCCTCTTCCCCAAAATCTTCAACACCAGCAGGCTCCACTCGGGCCCCAGAACGCTGGTATAGGGACCTCTCGTCTTCACCCTCAGAAGCAACCTCTTCACCACGACCATATCTCTGTACATAACTCTTCAACCGACTCCATGGCATCTCATAACCTCGGCCCTCAGAAGACCTCCACAACGTCATCATCAACCGGCAGAAAGAAGAGGACCTTCGCCACCATTTGAATGAAAGGTGGGCCCGTGAGGGAGTCTCCCGCTCAAAATGTCCAAATGCGCGATCTCCTTACCATCGCGACCACAGGAGGTCCCCTCTTCATAGGAGGCGGTGGGAGTCCCTGGAGTACCGTCGAAGAAGGCATCACTCTCCCGCTGGTCGACAGCCCTAGAGGGACCAGAATGGACCTATCACCCAAGTAGAATTCCAAGAGTTCCAGGCAACAATCTTGCAGGCCCTCAATATCCAACTAAACAACAACAATAATGTTCAGAGGGTCCCCACTCCTCCGCCGGTTCACAGCCATCGCCATCGGTCCCTCAGTCCTCCTCAAGCTCTGAGTCACCACCATCACATTCCTAGCCCTCACCAGTCTCCGAGCTACCAACGCCATAGCCCACTCTCCCCTTCGTACGAAGACGAGTCTAGAGGCTCACCAGGATACCGTCGAAGGGATGATACTGTCTACCGCCATCTTCACGAGATGGAGAAGCGCCTCAGTCAACTTGATAGGGACGAGGAACTGAGAGGAAGGACCCTCCGACCAAGCAGACCTCCGTTTCCTCGAACCATCATGGAGGCACCCGTTCCAGCAAACTTCAAGCCCCGCAGTTCGAGACATATACGGGGAGTCAGATCCCATGGATCACATCGAGAGTTTCAAGACTCTTATGATGATTCATCAAGCCTCCGATGCCCTCCTATGCAAGACCTTCCCAGCCACTCTCAAAGGCCCAGCTTGGGAATGGTACTCCCGCCTTGCTCCATTCTCCATATTCTCTTTTGAACAGTTTGAGGCCCTCTTCATAACCCACTTCGTGAGCAGCCGCCGCTCCGAAAAGACGAGTATTTCACTACTCTTCCTAATCAGAAGAAGGGCAAGAAGTTAAGAGATTATGTCAAGCGGTTTACCGCGGAGGCCAGGTCCATCGCCTCCCTCGACCAATCGGTCGCTGCAGCCGCCTTCCAGTCCAATGTCCTCAACTCCAACCTCCGGTCCTCCCTAGCCAAAAAGCCCCCCGTGAGATTTTTCCGACCTTCTTCTCAGAAGTGAGAAGTACATCCACACGGAGGAGGCTGAACATCGCCCCACATTTGAGGGATCCCCTTCTAGAAATAAGTGGAAGGCTGCTGAAGATGAGGGAGCCAAAAAGCTCCAGAAGGACAACGGGGGTCAGAGTCGTCCACCTCCCACATTTGAAAAGTTTATCCCTGTCAACGCCAATGTCTCAACCATTCTCATGGAAGTGGAGAAAGAAGGGATCTTGCCTCCTGTCCCGAAGATGAATACCCCTGGGAAGAAGATGGATAAGGAGAAATGGTGCCACTACCATCGAGACCACGGCCACGACACCAATGACTGTCGGGCCCTGAAGAATGAGATTGAAGCCCTTATTCAGAGAGGGCAGCTCTCCAAGTTTGTAAGAAAGGACCGGGTCGACCTTCCTACACCCCCTAGGGGGGCTAACAAGCGGCCCGAGAGGCGTGATGAGACTCCCAAATTCGAAGAAGAGCACATCTTGCACCTCATCCACGGAGGTCCAATGGGAGGAATCTCTAACTCATCTCGAAAGGCTTTCATTAGGGAAGTCATTTCGGTGCACAGCATACCCCCTCCCAAAGGCCTTAGAGTCCCGGTTACTTTCTTGGATGAAGATCTAGAGGGTGTCCGAACCCCCCACTGTGATGCACTGGTGATTAATCTCCACATGGCAAACTTCAAAGTGGAAATAATTCTAGTGGATAACGGCAGTTCTGTCAACATCATCTTCCTAGCGGCCTTCCGAGGGCTCAAATTATTACGGCACAGGCTCAAGCCCGCCGGCTACACTCTCCATGGGTTCACGGGAGTGCCAGTGACAATCGAAGGGGTCATAACCCTCGACGTAACTGCTGGCAAAACTCCTACTACCCGAACGGAGCCAATGGACTTCTTAGTTGTCGACGTCCCAGCCGCTTACAATGTGATCCTAGGTCGACCTGGCCTAGCTGCTTTAGAAGCCTTCACGTCATCTTATCTTCTAAAAATGAAGTTCCCCACCAAGGCAGGTGTAGGGGAAGTAAGGGGAAGTCAAGAGATGACCCGCAAATACTACATGACCTCGACCGGAGGACCCGTCCTTTCCCTCAAGACCCTTGAAATTCCCCAGGGGAACATCCGGCCTATTTCAGAATCGGTAGACGAGCTGGAAGAAGTGATCTTCTCGGAGCAAGATCCAACCCGCAAATTCTTCATCAGCAAAACCCTTCCCTCTGCCCTTTGTTCCGATATAGTCCAGCGCATAAAGAGGAATCAGGACCTCTTCACATGGAAAGCTACCGACATGCCAGGGATTTCTGAAGACCTCCTCGTCCACCACCTAAGTGTTGCTCTGGGGTCCAAACCGGTCCAGTATAAGAGGCATAAATTTGCCCCGGAGTGCCAGCAGGCCATAAAAGAAGAAGTAGAGAAGCTCCTCAAAGCCTGGTTCATACAAGAGGTCAATTATCCCGAGTGGCTCTCTAATGTCGTAATGGTTAAGAAGGCCAATGGAAGTTGGAGAATTTGCATTGACTTCACAGATTTGAACAAGGCATGCCCCAAGGATCCTTTCCCACTCCCCAGCATCGACACCTTGATCGATGCCACTTCGGGCCATGAGCTTTTGAGCTTCATGGATGTCTTCTCCGGATATAACCAAATCAGAATGTTCCCCCCAGATATCCCAAAGATATCCTTCATCACAGATCAAGGCCTCTACTGCTATAGGGTAATGCCCTTCGGGCTAAAAAATGTCGGTGCCACTTACCAACGCCTCGTCAATAAGGTCTTTCAAAATCAGATCGGCCGCAACATGGAGGTTTACATCGATGATATGCTAGTAAAAAGCATCCAGGGGTCCGACCATGTCGCCGACCTCCAAGAAGCCTTCGACATGTTGAGGAAGCACAACATGAGACTAAACCCGAATAAGTGTGCATTCAGGGTCTCATCTGGTAAGTTCCTGGGCTTCATGGTTAGTCAGAGGGGGATTGAGGTCAACCCCGAGAAGATAAAGCCATCCTCAATATGGCTCCTCCTACAAATGTGAAAGAAGTGCAAAAGCTTATAGGATGCCTCGTGGCTATAGGGTGCTTCCTGTTTAAGTCAGGGGAAAAGTGTCTTCCTTTCTTCAAAGCCCTCAGGGGGGCTAAGGGCTTTGAGTGGGGCCAGCAGCAGCAAGAATCGTTCGACCAACTGAAAGCCTATTTGGTCAACCCCCCACTCCTCAGCAAGCCTACTCCCAGGGAAACACTCTACCTCTACCTCGCTGCCTCCGAGCAAACCCTCTTTGCTGTCTTAGTGAGGGAAGAAGACAAGGCTTAGAAGCCTATCTATTATGTGAGCAAGGTCCTTAGAGATGCTGAGCTCCGCTATCGGATATTGGAAAATATAGCATACGCCTTGGTTATGGCAGCCAGGAAGCTCCGCCCCTATTTTCAATCCCAATCGGTGGTCATCCTTACCAACCAGCTGCTCAAGCAGGTCCTGCACAAGCCTGAGACCTCCGGACGTCTAATGAAGTGGTCGATCGAGCTGAGTCAACTCGACATATCTTATCAGCCCCGGACTCCTATCAAGGCCCAAGCCCTAGCCAAATTTATAGTGGAAAGTACAATCTCGGAAGTAAGTCAAGCACCAGATGGACCCCCATCTGGACAGTATATGTAGATGGATCTTCTTGCACCGAAGGGAGCAGAGCTGGAGTTATTCTGGCAGGCCCCGATGATTTCGTTCTCCAATACTCCCTCTGCATCAACTTCAAAGCTTCCAATAATGAAGCTTAGTATGAAGCCCTAATAGCAGGCATGGGCATGGCTCGCAAGGCAGGAGCGCAACGGGTCTGAATATTCAGTGACTCACAGGTTGTGGTAAATCAGGTCTTAGGAGAATACAAGGCGCGAGACGACCGAATGGCCAAAGTACCTAGCCAAGGTCCAAAGTCTCATGGTTTTGTTTGAAGAGGCGCAACTCCAGCGGATCCCCAGAGAAGAGAATGCCCAAGCAGATGCCCTCTCAAAACTAGCCTCTTTCTCCCTCCAAGGTCTTGAGCAGCCGTCCTGATCGAAGTTCTCCTAAGGCCCAGCATCGAAGAAGAAGTTCCCGACTCAGTAGAGTCACTACCTGTCCAACTCATGGATAACTGGATGAAGCCTTTGATTGAGTTCCTCAGAGACGGGAGCCTCCCCCAAGATCCTAAAAAAGCTCGCCGAATCCGAACGAAAGCAGAGCGGTACACCCTCGTTGAGGGAGCCTTGTACAAACGCTCCTATACCTAAGTAGATGGCAGACCCTACTTGAGATGTCTCTCTCCAGAAAAAGTCTTGTATGCCTTGAAAGAACTCCACGAAGGTAAAGGCGGAGCCCATTCAGGATCAAGGTCCATCGCCAGGAAAGTTTTGAACTACGGATACTTCTGGCTTACCCTACTTCGGGATGCCGAACAACAGGTCAGGAAATGCAGCTCCTGTCAGCAATTCTCCAACATCCGCCACCTACCCCAAGCACAACTCACCTATATCTCGCGTCCAATTCCCTTCGCAATGTGGGGGATGGACTTGCTAGGTCCATTCCCACCAGCTCCAGGCCAGCTCACATTCCTAGTCATGGCAATCGACTATTTCTCCAAGTGGATCGAGGCCGAACCACTGGCTACTATTACTAAGAAAAAAGTGCTGCAGTTCTTCTGGAAAAATGTAATCTGTAGGTTCGGCATACCTCGAGTCCTAGTAACAGATAATGGAACACAGTTTACAGGGAAAGCATTCTGCACTTTATGTGAATACCTCGGCATTCAGCAATGCTTCTCCTCCTTCTCCTATCCACAATTCAACGGTCATGTAGAGAACGCTAACAGGCAGATCCTCTCAGGCATCAAGAAGAGACTAGACAAGTCGGCCAAAGGCTTATGGGCAGAACAACTTTCTAACATATTGTGGAACTACCGCACTACGAAAAGGACCCCCACAGGAGAGTCGCCCTTCAACCTCACCTACGGGTCCGAGGCCGTAATCCCCTTAGAAGTTGGTTTGCCATCCCCTCGCCTTATTGCCTATAATGAAGAGCAGAATGCCAAAGAGCTCCGAGCAAATTTGGACCTCATCGATGAGCTCCGCAAAAGAGCTTCGATTCGCCCGCAAAATTATCGGAAAAGAATCGAGCAGGCCTACAACAAAAGGGTCCATCCCACAGATCTCAAGAAGGGGGACTTAGTCCTCAGAAAGCTAGCCATCTCATTCCCCAGCCAAAAGAGCAAGCTAGCCCCGAATTGGGAAGGACCATACAAGGTCTCCAAAGTAGTTCGGCCAGGAGCATATCGTCTTGAAGATCTCGAAGGCAGAGAGATACCAAGAACTTGGAACGTCGACCATTTACTGAAGCACCAAGAGGGTGTTTGAACGCCTCTCCGAGTACCATCAAATTTCGATCCATTCATATCTTCTTTTTATTTGTACTTGTTTCTTTATTTTCCCATTGTAATAACAGCCTGCAACTTAGAAGCGGTCGATTATTCGTTATTAATAAAGAACTTTATTCGCCTGATAATTCTCTTGTGATTGTTTTATCTCTCTGTTTAAAACCTTAATTGTGCTTCCTCAAACGATGAGTTCGGAATTCAAAACTTGGCTCAATTCCACTTTGCAAGCTTGCTCTTAGCGAGCTAGAAGTGGTTCGCCATTCGGAACTGCTCCCACAACCGTTGAAACTTACTCAAACAACAAGTTCGGAGTCCAAAACTTAGCTCGATTCCACTTCGCAAGCTCGCTCTTAAGAGAGCTAGAAGTGGTTCGCCATTCAGAACTGCTCCCACAACCGTTGAAACTTCCTCAAACGACGAGTTCGGAGTCCAAAACTTAGCTCGATTCCACTTCGCAAGCTCACTCTTAAGCAAGCTAGAAGTGGTTCACTATTTGGAACTGCTCCCACAACTGTTGAAACTTACTCAAACGACGAGTTCGGAGTCCAAAACTTGGCTCGATTTCGCTTCGCAAGTCGCTCTTAAGCAAGCTAGAAGTGGTTCGCCATTCGGAACTGCTCCCACAACCGTTGAAACTTACTCAAACGACGAGTTCGGAGTCCAAAACTTAGCTCGATTCTGCTTCGCAAACTCGCTCTTAAGCGAGCTAAAAGTGGTTCACCATTCGAAACTGCTCCCACAACTGTTGAAACTTGCTCAAACGACGAGTTCAGAGTCCAAAACCTGGCTCGATTCCGCTTCGCAATCTCGCTCTTAAGCGAGCTAGAACTGGTTCGCCATTCGGAACTGCTCCTACAACCGTTGAAACCTACTCAAACAAAGAGTTCATAGTTCAAAGCTTGGCTCGACTCTACTTCTACTCCTCTCTCATAAGCGGGTAAGAAGTGGTCCTACCACCATAGATGATTAACAGAACACGCAAATGCACAAGCACAAAAGAATAAACAAGATCTCACTTCTATAAAGTTTAAAGTTTGAAGAAACTCAGATTACAAGACCAGCTACTCTTCTCTACGATGAGTTACAAAATTCGAAAAGCCAAAATTACAAGACAACTATTTCAACGCCTCCTCGGGGCAAGGATGTTCCGGTTCAAAGACACCCGAGGACGGCGATGCCTAACCTCGGAGCTCGTCTCTAGACCGGCAAACTGAGATGCATCTTCAGCACTGCCTCTGACGGTGGCCCCAACGGACGCTCCGCTCGACAAAGCAGCCACCCCACTTTGTGCATCAACAGGGCTCTGCCGAGCAGCAGGCGAGCGAGTTGCAAGCTCGTAAAAGGAAATTTCTCTCTCGCTCTCTTCACGAGTACATGACGTGCTTCTGACATTAATCCGTTCAGGTTGGGGTTTGAGGCGAGCGACCTCCGCCTCGAGTTCGACGATTCATTGCGTCAGAGAGTCTTCCTTCACGGCTATCTTGAAGTGAGAAAGCCGAGCAGAGCCTACGTCACTAGAGCTATCGGTAATAATTCGACGGAGATGAGTAACCTCGATACTCTTGTCGAGTGTAACCCTTTTCAGCTCGTCAAGCTCCGCCGTCAACTTGCCCTTCGCTGCAACTAGTTCCTCTCTCCCCGCCGAAAGCTCGTCTTCTGCTATCGTCAACTCGTGGACCTCAGCTAATAGTTCATCTCTCTCTACCGTGACATCAAATAGTGCCTACCAAAGTGACTCCACCTCCCCTTCGGGAGGAGCTTCTCGAGCTCGTTTCTTTAGTTGCTTCAGCTCAGAGAGATGCTTTGACAACGTTAGCTTGAGGTGGTCAAGATCCAACTTGCTCTTGAGAAAACACTCTCGACTGCGAGAAAAGGGCCAACTTCGTCGCTCCTAAGTCAGCTCGAAGACAAGAGGCCTCAGTCGCTACCGTGTTTGGCGATGCCTCCGTCAGACACAACTCGGCGATCTGAAAGAACACAACAGCACTAAGCCTGAGCAACACAGCCAAATTTCAAAGCAAAGTTGTTATCAACACTTAGTTGGATTTCAAAACAAAATTATTTTCAGCCCTTAGAAAAATTTCAAATCAAGACGTCTCCAAAACAAGATCGACCCCAACACTTAGTCAAAGAAAGCAAAATTTCATTCATAACAAAAAAAAAGCGGTGGCCAGTCCGCTACAAGGCGATATATGAAAAAGAGAAGAAAAATACAAGGCAACAAAGGTCAAGGGGCCACCTTAGGCGGTAGCTCGGCGACGGGCACCTCAGTAGATGGCTCCCCTTCCTCTTCAACTATGGTTGGGGGGTCGGTCGCAGCCTCGTCGCCCCCTCCCTCCACCACCACGGCCTTATCACCTTGTTGCTTGTCCCCTTCCTTTCCGTCAGCCTCTTGCTCGGCTTTCGGATCCTCCTCGTTGACCGGACCCCACAGCCTGTAACCCGACCTGTCGAAGCTGGGAATTCGAGCCTCAACGTGCTCGAGCACGGTGGCATAAGACTGCTCCATGTTGCCCATCATGTGCTTCTTGGCCTCAACCTCTATCTCTGCCCTTGCCACCTCTACGGCCTCGTCTTTCTGCCGCATCACAGTCTCCAGGGCCCTCTTCACCTCGGCTTTCTCCTCGGCTGCCTTAGCCACCTCTGAGGCAAGCTTCTCCCTTCCCTGTGCCAAGGCCACGTCAAAGTTGGCGACCTGTGCCGCCAAAGCATCCGAGCAGTGCTGCTTCGCCTCGAACTGCTTCACGACTCTTGCCCTTCCTGCTCGGTCTTTGTCGCAAGCGACCTTCAACTCCCTCTCCTGCTCGGCGTACTGCTGAGAAGGTGGCTAAAGTGGCATGTGGCCTGCAAGAAGAAGTAGTTAGAGCGCACTGAAAGCCGAGCTAAAAACTTAGAAAATTTTCAAAGATTATCGAAATTAACTAAGAAAACTTACCGACATGAGCGACCGAGCTGTCTCTAGAGCATCGTCACTTGTCGTCCCCGCCTTCAGTGCAGCTCAGTCTTTTAGGGTCGGGAGATGACGAAGAGCCTACATACTCATCGCCGAATCCCCCAAGAAACCGTCATGGTTCATCACCCGCCAATCGGGGACGAACAGTTTCTTGTGGCCCTCGGTCAGTATGGCCTCAGCCTGCTCGGTAAGGGGTGGGGCCTCTAGTGCCAAAGCCGCCGAGACGGAGAAGCCTATGCCCTGAGGATCAGAAGGGGTCGGCTAAAGAAGACCTACAGCCGAGGCTGATCACCGAGGAGAGGCCAGATCCACGACTGTGGCCGAAGGAACCTTGGTGGGTCGGCCGGACGAAGGCCCCGCGATCGTCCTCTTCCTCTTCTTGGCCTCGTTGGCCTTATTCCACTAGACCATGATTGACCTAAAGTCCATGCTCGGAGCCTCTGTCGAATAAAGAAAACAAAGTCAGAAAAAATAATGCGTAACAAAAAGTAAACAAGGAGATAGAGACGTCCAGAGCGTACTCGGGTCGATCGGACTAAGGCCCGACCCGTGGAGCACCTCCTTGGTCATGTCCCTCCAACTCAACATCGGGAGGCCGACCAGCTTCGCCGCAACCTCTGCTTCGGCCGGAGTCAACACCAGCTCGGCCTTTGCATACTTCGGCACGTCCTCCTTCCACCGGGTCGGAAAGTCCCACGACGAAGGGCCTCGGATCAAGAAGAATTTACCCTTCCACGACTTGATAGAGTCTGGGTTCTCTATCAACTTGATGCCTTTCCGAGGCGACAGATAGTACCAGTGTTCGGTCTTGCTCATCCGATTGATCTGGTACAAGCTCCTGAAGACGACGAGCTGAAGCTCCACCTTCGCTGTTCGGCATTGGAGCAAAAATCCAGGTACATGTCGCCACATGTTCAGCATGAACTGGATCGGGCTCAGTCCATACCACCGGAGTACCTCGGTCACGAAGGGATGGAGGGGGAGACGCAGTCCGGCATTTAACGCGTCATAGGCGAAGATGCAAGTGTCGGGCATGAATGTTGTACACGCCCACACCTCGGGACCGGGGAGAATCAAGGTGTACTCCGGGGGAATGACGAAGCTCTTCCGAATCCGAAGAAAATCTCATTTGGTTAGAACCGAGGGTATATCGTCGACTTTGGTAACCTCCCTCGGTTCATTCTCTTCGTATGTTTCTGAGCGTCCGTAGATGGCCTTGGTCAGCAGCTCACCGGTATACTGCCTGATCCCCCGTGGCCGGATAACACCTCGGTAGCTGACCCATTTGTCTTGCTGGTCTCACGATCTTTACCACCGTCTCAAGGACCACTGGCCTGGCCACCTCCTTCCCCTTCTCCTTGACGAGCGAAGAGGTCAGCTCGGCCGCGAACGACCCTATTATCTCCTTCCCCCTCGCTCGGCTCCGCACTTCTTCCCCCTCCTCGTGAACTAACTGCCGATCGCTCCGACCTCCTGAGGAAGAAGCCTCACTACCCGAGGACGCTCGTGACATCTCGTAGGGTATATATATGAGAGTGAGAATATATATATACTAACCTTGATGTGACGTTCTCGGTCGGAAAAACCTTGTCGAAAATTGCCTTGCCTGCCGCGACAGCTAACGCAACCACCGCTGAGTAAAAATCTCTGCTAGCAGAGCGACTCGAGAGAGAAAGTGAATTCTGAGAGTGAAAAGTGAAAGAATGAGAGAGAGGGTAGGGGGTGAAAACTTATTGTGAAAGAAGCGACTTGGGCTTTGTAACGCTTGGGGCACCCCTTAAGCCCGTTAAGGAAGGCTAAACGACAGAATAGAGAAGGGCAGCGACAGTTCAGACTTAGCCACGCAGCTCGGCAACTCACAAGGCACAGAGTCACCGAAGCGCTCTGCCGAGCTACCGAGGCACCGACCTCCACATTTGGAGAAAAATCACACCAAACTCCTTGGGCCGTCTGATTGTCCCAAGGTTCACGCCCAAAGTTGATGAGCGACTCAGATTTAGACACGCCCACAAAACGACAAAATCACATTTTCTCGTGATCTGAACTACCTGCATCGTGATTCGTGACCTGATGGATGCTCCAGATGTCGCCACGTGGCTCAATGACTCAAGAGGAGCCGAGCCATCAAGGCACTCTGCTGAGCTACCGAGGCACCGACCTCCACATTTGGAGAAAAATGCTACCGAACTCCTTAGACCGTCTGATTGTCCCAAGATTCGCGCCCAATGTTGATGAGCGGCTCAGATTCAGACACGCCCACAAAACGAAAAAATCACGTTTTCTCGTGATTTAAGCCACCTGCATCGTGATTCGTGCCCTGATGGATGCTCTAGATGTTACCACGTGGCTCAATGACTCAAGAGGAGCCGAGCCACCGAGGTACTCTGCCGAGCTACCGAGGCACCGACCTCCACATTTGGTGAAAAATCACGCCGAGCTCCTCAGGCCGTCTGATTGTCCCAAGATTTGTGCCCAAAGTTGATGAGCAGCTCAGATTCAGACACGCCCACAAAATGACAAAATCACGCTTTCTCGTGATCTGAGCCGCCTGCATCGTGATTTGTGCTCTGATGGACGCTCCAGATGTCGCCACGTGGCTCAACGACTCAAGAGGAGCCGAGCCACCAAGGCACTCTATCGAGCTACCGAGGCACCGACCTCCACATTTGGAGAAAAATGCTGCCAAGCTACTCAGGTCGTCAGATTGTTCCAAGATTCGTGCCAAAAGCTGATGAGTAACTTAGATCACGCCACGCCCACAAAATGACAGTCACGTTTTCTCATGATCTGAGCCCCCTACCTCATGATTCGCACCATGATGGATGCTCCAGATTCAGCCACGTAGCTCGGCAGCTTGTGAAGCGCCGAGCTATCAAGCTACCGAGGAGTTATGACCGAGCTACCGGGGCACCGACCTTCACAAGCGGAGAAAAGTACTGCCGAGCCACTCGGACCGTCCGATCACTCAGATATTCGCGTTTAGGACTGATGAGCGGCCCAGATTGCGCCACGTCATAAATGGTATTAAAAATTAATTTTTTATTTATTAAATTCGAATTATTTATTTAAAAATTGTGAAAAATGGTTAAAAATTCAGGAAAATTAATTAAAATTTCTAAAAATAATTATAAATTCTGGGAAATATTTTTGAACCCCTGGGTAAATAATTATTGTTTAGGATAATTAATGAATGCCCCCGAACAATAAATCACACTTCACAAAATTAAATAACTGATCCGGAAAATAAATAGAAATTAAGAAAAGTCACCAAAAATCTAAACGTGCTCAAGGATAACCCTGAGCGCGCAACCAAATCAGAAAATCACCATAATACCTCACATGAAGATTCAAAACCCTTCGTTTGGACTCCGATACAACCCCACAAGCCATTAGAACAGTAAAACTACTCCTCGATGGCTGATCAAAACTTAGTCTTCAGGAGTGGGGAGCTCGTGATATGGCTAAAAATAGGGTTAAATTGGGACCATTCAAATCGGGAACGAATCTTAAAACTTGGGGGTAAAATGGTAATTTCACCTACAAACAGGTCCGAAATGGGAACTGGGTCTTTTTCCAAAGGCCCAATAACCCATAAATGGATCCGTCTTACTGGGCGCAGGTTCCAACCCACAAGAAATCCAGTCCAGCTAAATAGAATTAGGGTTTATGATTGTCCTTAATCAACGGTCCTGATCACTTCTATCCATTCACAGGAAAGTAGGGATTTGATCTTATCCCGACACTGGTTCCTAAGGCGGATATAAATACCCCCGTCCCCCACTGTTACAAGGTAATCAATATTTTGTCAATCAAATCTCTTTCATAATCTTTCTGATTATTGATAAGAGCGTCGGAAGGTGTGTCGCCGGAATCAACCCCGGTGTTTCGCACTTTTTGCAGGTCAACGGCGGGAGAATCTCGGTCAAGCTCCGGTGAAGGTGTTCAGGTTTGACTATTCAACTTCCCTCGAATCGACAAATCTATTTGTTTGCCCCCACATCAATTTCAGCGGCAACACACACCGTTTTGGCTGACCCCTGTAGTTTTGGAGGTTAGGGTTATCTCTAGCCTCATATTTTACAGGTGATTACCTATAGCATTGGGATTTGGATGCATGAGATAGAATGATAATAGTGCTTATGTAAATTGTAAAGAAGTGTTGTAAAAGGAAGTTTGTAATTCAAGGTGTTTTATATTCCGCTGTATTTTGTAAATAAGTGATGTTATAAAAGTTGAAATAAAAATTATCTGTATTTTTGGCTATGTTTACTATTGCAATTGAAGTTGATGATAGAAATTGTGCCACGTATTTCTAAGATATCATATTGAAAATTCAGGACGCTACAGAGATGTAGAGCATACTTCAATAGTAATAATAAACATAGTATAAAAATGAACCTAGGTGTAGACATTAAAGCGTGAGTACCTAGGTGTGGACATTAAAGTGTGAGCATCACATAGAGTTAGAACATGATGTTTTGGTTGGGGGTATGGTTAGGGTTTTGCCATGGGATATAAATATGGATGTGAATTTTGCTGTGGTGTTCTAACTTTACCCTCATTTTACAGTATTCAGTAGAATGGCAGGATCCAGTACCAGGAATGGTGGTAATGGTGATGGGGATGAAGGTTCCCATAGAGCAGGACTTGATCTTGAGACTGAGATTCCCAGAGTGTATCAGACCTCTTGATGGTGTTTTCATCGTCAAGGCTCTGCCTGGAAACACCATAAGCTCCACACCTAAGACTAGCAAAAAAAATTGGACGACACAAATGTATGCAAGAAAACAATATCAAATAAAACATTTGTTTTTATTCCATTAACCCAAAACAAATTCTGTTACGTGGAGAACGATACTCAAATCTCCAATTTATTCTCAAACAAAGTTTTACTTCATATATAAATGAATGAATTCAAAATTCTTGCACACCCCGAATCACATCCCTGAGTTACCTGCATCATCCTCAGTCAATGTGAACACTTGTCCCTGCCTCAGAACTTTGCCTCTGCCTGCACCATCCTTCTTCAGCTGCGGACAGTTTGGTCTGAGATGCCCTTCACGACCACACTGATAACAAACCTACGCCCTCCGAGGCTTGGTGCATGCTGCCTGATAATGACCTGCCTCTCCACAGTTGAAACAAGTCACGCCTTGAATCGCGGGTGCCTTCTGCACTGGCCTACTGAACTTGCCCAATGGAACTCCTTCCCACTCTGACTATCTGCTGGCCTCTTGTTCTTGTTCCAGGTCTCCTACTTCTTCTGGAACTGATCCATATCCTCTTCTGTCATAGCTAATCTCTTGATCAGCTTATCAAACCTCCTGATGCCCAATGGAATCATCTTCGACCTAAAATTCGGCCTCAATCCCTGCTTAAATTTCTTGGCCTTCTTCGCTTCATCCACAATCAGCTCTGGTGCATACCTTGACAGCTGAGCGAACTTAGTCTCATATTCACGCACTATCATGCTGCCTTGCTGTAGATTCAAGAATTCTGTTGCCTTCTTCTCCTGAATATCTAGAGGAAAGAAATGATCCCTGAATTCATCCAGAAAAGCCTCCCAAGTCACTTGCTGATCTTCGAGAGTCCTCTTCACCTACTGCCACCAAATGCCAGCATCCTTCTCTAACTGCATAGCAGCCAATTTCACCTTATTGATTGCTGGAGTTTCCAAGATTTCGAAGACCATCTCCATCTATCTAATCCAATCATTAGCCCTATCTGGATCAGACTGCCCCTCAAACACAGATGGCTTCATCTGCATGAGGGAATCAACCTTCTTAATAGGATCAGCATTAACAAATACTGGTCCAGCCCCTTGATTCTAATTCTGATTTTGCACCATATTAGCGGCCACGAATGTGTTCAAGGTCTGATAAACCCTGGCAATCTTAGTCTCAAGATCAAGTCATGCTCCATAGGAGCCTTCTGCCCCATCACCATTACCCCATTCCTGGTTCCACTACAAAAGAAAGTAGATTTTCCGGCGCTTTTTGACGTCTTTACCGGCGTTTTTTTTACGCCGGTGAAACATTCACCGGCGTTTACAATAGCGCCGGTCCAAATGCCGCCGAATCGAGCGTCGCTGAAAGGAAGGGGTCTACACCGGCGGTTTCCTGGGCGCCGGTAAATGTGAAACCTACACCGGCGACCTAAAAACGCCGGTGTATTGGGTCCTCTGAGTGCCCTCTTTTACTTCCAATATACATTCACCGGCGGCTATAAACCGCCGGTGTTCATCAATTTACCGGCGTTTACAGAAACGCCGGTGTAGAATGAACGTTCACCGGCGTTCTGTGACCGCCGGTGTACGTGCGTTTATGACTGCCCGCTTTTCCCTACTCACAAGCACCGGCGTGACCAAAAACGCCGGTAAACCCAACTACACCGGCGTTTTATCAAACGCCGGTGTTCCTTTTTGCCGTTACAACTGACGGTATTCACCAGCGTCTAGCGGCATACACCGGCGTTTGTGTGACCGCCGGTCTATCGCACACTGCAACTAATTCAATAGATAGACCGGCGTTTTATAAAAATCTAGTCTAGCTATGCCCGTTTGTATTCCTTTCTCCGTTTTCCGTTCGATTTCAATTCACAATTTCTTTTACAAAACCTGTAAACTAATTCATAACTACTGATTCAACCAATTTCATTTCATATTAATGCGCAAATGACAACCAAACACAAGAAATATAATAAAGTTTAACACGTGTCATATCCAAATATTTCAACAAACTAATTAACAGTGTCATAATCACAACCAAATTCACCGCAAAATTAACAGTCATAATCACAACCAAATTAATAGACCGACGAACATCCCAAATATCTCAACATCCCAAATATCTCAAGTCTGACAAATATCCCAACTAAACCGTCTGACATAACTCTCATCCAAAAAAAACAGTCTGACATAACAGCAAGGAGGACATAAGAACAATCATACAGCAAGGACACAAGAACAGCAAGGAGGACCACGGATTCATACCCTCGAGGAGCTTCAGTTCTGATCATCAGAATTTTCTTCATCTGGGCGACCGCTCTGTGAACAAAAAAAAAACAATAGTTTAGTTCAACAGTATACCACAATACAGAATATACATATTTTTTGAACTTGCAAAAAAATCTAACTGTATCTTAAATTATAAGATCAAAGTGCCAATTGCAAATGGAATTGTTGATGATATATAGAGAGGTAAAATAATTACATTGCAATGCTAAAAATCCGGTACTTAATTTTGTTTTTTAAATATATCTAAAATAACAAAACAAATGAAAATTCAGTATCTAACTTGAAAACTCTATATTATCTCCCTTGATTGGGAATATCCACTACCTAAAACAGTAAAACAAATAAAAATTCAGTATCTAAGCATCTCTTTCATGGATTGTCCAGACAATCCATGAAACTGTCATCGTGGACAGAAACCAAATATAAGAAAAATAAGAAAAATAAGATAGGGCTCATATCAAGTGTATTTTTAGGGAACTGTCATCGTGGAAGGAAACCAAATATATATAGAAGCCACAAATGGAAACAGAAAGGAGAAAGGTAGAGACTTTGGATACACCAGGCTAACATAGCGGCATTTTCCTCATCTCTCTCTCATCCCTTGTTTCCCTTCAGCACATGAACACAAAGAGACATCAGCAACAACAGCAAGAGCGACAAGAACGACAATAATAATAAATTATTATGAACAAGATGTCTCTATATGGGTTTCCAGATCTCCACTCGAGCCCACTCTTTCTAATCACAGCCCAATTAAGAACATAGACAACATCCACTAAACAATCCAATCATAGCCCAGTCAAAATTTGCCATCCTAGATCCAATCATAGCCCAGATAAAAAAACCATGCCGAAGATTGCAATCAGGTTACATTAACAGTATCTGAAAATGAAAATTTCTCCACTATCTGAGCTTATATGTTGCTTTCCAACTATATCGCAAAACCCAAGTGTTGTGCATATCCGGCCGGAGGATTGTGGCATACGTACCTATATACCATCCTCAGTTCAAAGTGAACCCATTTTTGGTATCAAAACAAACATGCCAAGAAGACAATCAGGTGCATGATATGAGCTTCACTAACAGTTAAGTGAAAATAGGACCAAAAAAATAGCCTTAGAAGACCATCAGGTTTGTGAAATAAGCTTCACTAACAGTGAAAGAAACTGGGGATGCTATGCAGCATACTTAGTTTGGAAATGAACCCATTTTGTGTTAAGAAAACCATTTTTGGTTAAGATTGCAATCAGGTTACATTAACAGTATCTGAAAATGAAAATTTCTCCACTATCTGAGCTTATATGTTGCTCTCCAACTATATCGCAAAACCCAAGTGTTGTGCATATCCGGCCGGAGGATTGTGGCATACGTACCTATATACCATCCTCAGTTCAAAGTGAACCCATTTTTGGTATCAAAACAAACATGCCAAGAAGACAATCAGGTGCATGATATGAGCTTCACTAACAGTTAAGTGAAAATAGGACCAAAAAAATAGCCTTAGAAGACCATCAGGTTTGTGAAATAAGCTTCACTAACAGTGAAAGAAACTGGGGATGCTATGCAGCATACTTAGTTTGGAAATGAACCCATTTTGTGTTAAGAAAACCATTTTTGGCTAAGATTGCAATCAGGTTACATTAACAGTATCTGAAAATGAAAATTTCTCCACTATCTGAGCTTATATGTTGCTCTCCAACTATATCGCAAAACCCAAGTGTTGTGCATATCCGGCCGGAGGATTGTGGCATACGTACCTATATACCATCCTCAGTTCAAAGTGAACCCATTTTTGGTATCAAAACAAACATGCCAAGAAGACAATCAGGTGCATGATATGAGCTTCACTAACAGTTAAGTGAAAATAGGACCAAAAAAATAGCCTTAGAAGACCATCAGGTTTGTGAAATAAGCTTCACTAACAGTGAAAGAAACTGGGGATGCTATGCAGCATACTTAGTTTGGAAATGAACCCATTTTGTGTTAAGAAAACCATTTTTGGCTAGGATTGCAATCAGGTTACATTAACAGTATCTGAAAATGAAAATTTCTCAACTATCTGAGCTTATATGTTGCTCTCCAACTATATCGCAAAACCCAAGTGTTGTGCATATCCGGCCGGAGGATTGTGGCATACGTACCTATATACCATCCTCAGTTCAAAGTGAACCCATTTTTGGTATCAAAACAAACATGCCAAGAAGACAATCAGGTGCATGATATGAGCTTCACTAACAGTTAAGTGAAAATAGGACCCAAAAAATAGCCATAGAAAACCATCAGGTTTGTGAAATAAGCTTCACTAACAGTGAAAGAAACTGGGGATGCTATGCAGCATACTTAGTTTGGAAATGAACCCATTTTGTGGTAAGAAAACCATTTTTGGCATACGTACCTACATACCATCCTCAGTTCACAGTGAACCCATTATTTGGTCAAATTCAATTGCCAAGATGACAATCAGATGCATGAAAATAAGCTTCACTAACAATAAAACAAAATGGGTTCACTTCAACAACAGCAACAACAGCAAGAGGGAACCAAATATAGAACAATTGGGTTTTGAATGGAGATTGTAGTCATAGATCAATTCTTCATAGAAGAAAAATACGAATAGGGCTCATAGCAAGTGTAGTTTTAACTGGAATTGTCATCGTGGAAGGAAACCAAATATAGAAGCCAGAAAGAGGAATGGTAGAGAATGAGGATACACCAGGCTAACATAGCAGCATTTTCCTCATCTCTCTCTCATCCCTTCTTTCCCTTCAACACACGAACACAAAGAGACATCAGCAACAACAACAAGAGCGACAAGAACAACAACAATAATAAATCATTATGAAGAAGATGTCTCTATATGGGTTTCCAGATCTCCACTGGAGCCCTCTCGTTCTAATCACAGCCCAACTAAGAACATGGACAACAGCCACTGAACAATCCAATCACAGCCCAATCCAAATTGGCCATCCTGGATCTTAATGAAATAAGCTTCAGTAGTAGTAAAAGAAGATGGGGATGCTAGCAGCAAACTCAGTTTGGAAGTGAACCCTTTTTTGGTTAAAAAATCATGCCAAAGATGGCAAACAGGTTACTTTAACAGTATCTTGAAATGAAAATTTCCATTAATGCCTCAGTTCACAGTAAACCCATTTATTATCAAAAAAACATGGCAAGAAGACAAGCAGATGCATGAAATGAGCTTCATTAACAGTGAAAGAGGATGGGGATGCTAGCAGCATACGCAGTTTGGTGGTGAACCCATTATTTGATCAAAAGATCATGCAAAAGAGGGCAATCGGCAGGATACCTTAACAGTAAGTTAAAATGAAAATTTCCATTAACTGAGCTTAATTATATGTTGCTCCACTAATTGTTGTGCCCAACTAAATCTAAAACCAACTTGTTATCCAAATCACAGACCATTTTGGCGTACGTAGGTATAGCATCCTCAGTTCACAGTGAACCCATTTATTATCAAAAAAACATGGCAAGAAGACAAGCAGATGCATGAAATGAGCTTCATTAACAGTGAAAGAGGATGGGGATGCTAACAGCATACTCAGTCTGGTGGTGAACCCATTATTTGATCAAAAAATCATGCAAAATAGGGCAATCTGCAGGATACCTTAACGGTACCTTAAATTGAAAATTTACATTAACTGAGCTTAAGTATATGTTGCTCCAGTAGTTGTTGTGCCCAACTAAATCTAAAACCAACTTGTTGTGCAAATCACAGACCATTTTAGGCGTACGTAGCTATAGCATCCTCAGTTCACACTAAACCCATTTAGTATCAAAAAAACATGCCAAGAAGACAAGCAGATGCATGAAATGAGCTTCATTAACAGTGAAAGACCATGAAAATTTCCAGTATCTAAGCATTTATTTTTCTATTAATTCTTCATCCCAACTAAACCATTCAAGTTAAGGAAATCAAGATGCATCTATCTGAAAAATATGCTAAGTTTGGAAAATAAGGAAAATCAAGAGATGATACCGAAGAGAGCGAGAGAGAGAGCGAAGGAGGGAAATCGAAAATGACGAATAGGGCTCATAGCAAGTGTAGTTTTAACTGGAATTGTCATCGTGGAAGGAAACCAAATATAGAAGCCAGAAAGAGGAATGGTAGAGAATGAGGATACACCAGGCTAACATAGCGGCATTTTCCTCATCCCTCTCTCATCCCTTCTTTCCCTTCAACACACGGACACATAGAGACATCAGCAACAACAGCAAGAATGACAAGAACAACAATAATAATAAATTATTATGAACGAGATGTCTCTATATGGGTTTCCAGATCTCCACTCCAACTCGTCTCTTTCTAATCACAGTCCAATTAAGAACAATTGGTCACAGTCACTTTAAAAGAAACATATATGCTCAGATAATGGAAATTTTCATTTTAAGATACTTTTAAAGTAACCTGATTGCCATCTTTGGCATGATTGCCATCCTCATCTTCTTTTACTGTTAATGAAGCTTATCTTATGCATCTGATTGTCATCTTGGCATGTTTTTTATAACAAAATGGGTTCTCTGTGAACTGAGGATGCTATAGGTACGTATGCCAAAATCCTCCGGATATGCACAGCAATTGGGTATTAGATTTAGTGCAGCGATGAACAGGGCTCATATCAAGTATAATATTACGGACTGTCATCGTGGAAGGAAACCGATTTAATATATAACAAGAGGGGATGGTAGAGAATGAGAATACACCAGGCTAACATAGCGGCATTTTCCTCATCTCTCTCTCATCCCTTCTTTCCCTTCAACACACAGACACATAGAGACATCAGCAACAACAACAAGAGGGGATTCGTCCAACAAAAAGTATAGATTATAATAAACGAGATGTCTCTATTTGGGTTTTCAGATCTCCACTCCAGCCCTTTCTTTCTAATCACAGCCCACTTAAGAAAATTAGATTTAGTTGGGCTCAAGAATTAGTAAAGCAACATATAAGCTCAGGTACTGTTAAAGTAACCTGCAGATTGCCATCTTTGGCATGATTTTGTAACAAAAAATGGGTTCACTGTGAAACTAAGTATGCTGCTAGCATACCAAAATCCTCCAAATCAGTACAACAACGCGGCTGAACAAACCTTATCAGCAGGTCATACTATGTCATCTAAGCATGTTATGTGCCAAAGTGGGATTGGTAATACAATGCATGAACGACACGTATTAGTTGTTTGTGAGTATGCAATAGGGTGCAGCTATGAACAGGGCTCATATCAAGTGTAGTATTACGGACTGTCATCGTGGAAGGAAACCCATTTAATATATAAGCCATATATGGAGCCAAAAAGAAGGATGGTAGAGACTTTGGATACACCAGGCTAACATAGCGGCATTTTCCTCATCTCTCCCCTCATCCGTTCTTTCCCTTCAACACACGGACACATAGAGACATCAGCAACAACAACAAGAGGGGATTGGTCCAACAAAAAGTATAGATTATAATAAACGAGATGTCTCTATTTGGGTTTCCAGATCTCCACTCCAGCCCTTTCTTTCTAATCACAGCCCACTTAAGAAACATAGACGAAATACTTATAGATGACAGCCACAATGCACACTCACAAACACTAGTACGTGTCTTTCATGCATTCAAGACCATAATCTCTTTAAAAAAACCAATTTAAATACTTACCCTGGGTGGGACTTGGGACTGCTGCCCTATTAAATTGGCCATTTGTTCTTGGAGGAGTGCAACTTGTGCCTTTAAAGTAGTCATCTCCTCGTCGTGATTGCCACTTGAACTAGATGAACTCCGTCCAAATAGCCGTGAGGGGGTTGGTCCCAGGCCCATACCACGGACACGTCCATGCCTCTCCTTTCCCCTAACATCGGTCAAGGCAACTCTCTGCCGGGTACGCCAATCTAGGCGTGGCGCCGTAGGGTCCGAATCTGAAGCAGAGGAGATTTCATCATACCTTTTCCGAGCATTAGTCTGTAAAAGGACATAACAATCAGAGTTAAAAGCAGATGAGATTTCGACTCCTCATTAGATATTAGTTCACAAATTACCAGAATCCGTGCTGCCTCAGGGCTCGCATACGTCCCATCCTTTGATTTGTGGGTGGCATAAAAAAAGTCAATGTCCCCAAACTCCGTAGGCCCCCCCAAATCTTCTGCCTATATATTAGTAAGATGAAATGGTTATAAACAAATAACTGTAAGTAAAAAATTGTTCAATACTATTGCGCCTACCAATTCTTCCTGAACCAGAGCGAAGCTCTGTGTACTAGCGGTGTGCAGCACTAGCTGCTTTGACCGACTGGCAGCTCCCACCTCCGCCCTTTTCTGTACATGCCACAATGAAGTTAACAGAAAAATTCATTATAGCCGCCATACAACCACATACTCATTAGATTTTTGTGTGTTTAATGTAAATACCTGACCGATCGCCGAACTCCAGTAGTGCACAAGAAATTGCCAATCCGAAGGCTCCACATTTTCTGGCACATTCACTGCATTCTCCTCCTCTGAAAGGTCTTTGTTATAAAACTTCGACTTCAATTCACTCTTGTGGTCCCTCCACTTCTTGGAGAGTGACTTTTCAACCCAAGGCGTAAGGGAGTCGGCGAACGAGAAGTATTGCTGCAAAATTCATTACCCATCACTAATAATACATATTTCAATAATAATTTTTCGCCGACCAATTATGTATTTTAGATGAGAAATACCTTGATTGTCGTAATAGCAGTGGCTTTTGTGGTGGTTGGCACCTTCGGGCCAACTCTCGTATGACAAAGGAAGTATGCGGGGGTTCCTTGCTATAACCCCTAATGAAGGAAGAAAATTTGCTGGCGTTATTGCCAACTGGTTGCCCAACATCGTTCGCCTCCACCTCGATCCTTTCATCATTCTGAAGCCTCCAAACATTCGTCATCTTAGTCCGCCCACGATGTTTTTTGACAGTGGGCGGCGTGCTACCCTCACCCTCTTCTGTTTGACTGCCACTATTATGTAGTGGCTGCTCATCTCCATGGCTCTCGTTGCCATCATTTATATTTAACCTCTTTCCACGCCTCGGCATGTTGTACCTGTCAAGGATTCAAATACACACATGCCAAGAAGACAATCAGATGCATGAAATCAGCTTCATTAACAGTGAAAGAAGATGAGGCCTATGCTAGCAGCATACTTAGTTTGGAAGTGAACCCATTATTTGGTTAAAAAATCATGCCAAAGAGGGCAATCAGGTTACTTTAACAGTATCTTAAAATGAAAATTTCCATTATCCGATCTTATATGTTGCTCTACTAATTCTTGAGCCCAACTAAATCTAAAACCCAATTGTTGTGCATATCTGGAGGATTTTGGCATACAGCTATAGCATCCTCAGTTCACAGTGAACCCATTTAATACCAAAAAAACATGCCAAGAAGGCAATCAGATGCATGAAATAGGCTTCATTAACAGTAAAAGAAGATGAAAATTCTAGCAGCATACTTAGTTAGGAAGTGAACCCATTTTTTGTTAAAAAATCATGCCAAAGATGGCAAACAGGTTACTTTAACAGTATCTTGAAATGAACATTTTCATTATCTGAGCATATATGTTGCTCTACTAATTCTTTAGCCTAACTAAATCTAAAACCCAATTGTTCAGCATATCCGGAGGATTTTGGCATACGTAGCTATAACATCCTCAGTTCACAGTGAACCCATTTTGGTTAAAAAAACATGCCAAGATGACTATCAGATGCATGGAATAAGCTTCTTTAACAATAAAAGAAGATGAAATTTCTAGCAGCATACTTAGTTTGGAAGTGAACCCATTTTTGGTTAAAAAATCATGCCAAAGAGGGCAATCTGCAGGTAACTTTAACAGTTTCTTGAAATGAAAATTTACATTATCTGAGCATATATGTTGCTCCACTAATGGTTGTGCCCAACCCAATCTAAAACCCAATTGTTGTGCATCGTCAGTTCACAGTGAACCCATTTTATATCAAAAAAACATGCCAAGAAGACAATCAGATGCATGAAATCAGCTTCATTAACAGTATAAGAACATGAAAATTTCAACATGCATCTATCAGAAAAAAATGCTAAGTTTCAAAAATTAGGGGAATCAACAGATGATACCGAAGAGAGAGAGAGAGCGGGGCGACGAGCGCGGGGGGGGGGGGGGGGGGGGGGGGAAGATAGAGAGAGAGCGGGGCGACACGGTCGTTTCCGTTTGCCGATTCACCTCCAAATCGGGATAGGGAGGAGGGAAATCGAAAATGGCGAAGGGAAGAAGGGACGATGACGAATGTTCGAAGGCCGTCGAAGAGGACGAAGCGGCAGAGGCAAACGCGCGGGAAGGAGAGCGAGGAAGGAGGAAAAACGAAGCGCCTTTTGTTTTTTACTTTTTTGGGGTTTAGGGAAATGGCGAGCGAAAGGTTAGGGTAGATGGGATTTATCGCAGCTTTTCACCGGCGTTTTAATTAGACACGCCAGTGAATCATAAACTTCACCGGCGTTTTTAAATAAAACGCCAGTGAATAATCGGATTTACCGGCGTTTTAATTCGGCCGCCGGTATATAACCATCGCATCTGGTGGCCCCATTCCTAATCGCTACCTACCCCGGCGCTACTAGTAAAACGCCGGGGAATATTCGCCGGTAAATCTGGTTTCTTTTGTAGTGTTCTGGGTCCCGCTATTCTACTAAATACTGTAAAATGGGAGTAAAGTTAGAGCATCACAACACAATTCACATCCATATCAATACCCTATGGCAAAATTCCAAGCATACCCCAAACCAAAACATCATGTTCTAACTCTATGTGATACTCACACTCTAATGTCCACACCTAGGTACTCACGCTTTAATGTCAACACCTAGGTTCATTTTTATACTATGCTTATTATTACTATTGAGTGATGATGAGATGGATTATGCTTCTGAAGTTGCACACTATGATTCATGATTCATTGAATAAATAATTTATAGGAGTAACTAGTGATGATTAAATCCTGTCTGAGCTTTTTTATGATTAAATCCTATCTTTTGCTGCTGAGTAAATGCGCATTTGTCCACTGTTTTTACTGCTAAGTTAGGTAGTTTGCTGAGTTTGCCTTCTTTACTGCTGAGTAACTGAGATTTTGATAAGTTGGATACATTTTTGTTGCGACTAAGTTTGCTCCGTTTATCTGTTTATACATATATGCTCATTTACTCAGTAAAAACAATGGACAAATATAGTTTTTGCTTAGTAGCAAAAGTTTACTGAGTTTTCCGAGTTTGCCTTCTTTTGCTGCTGAGGAAATGAGCATTTGTCCACTGTTTTTACTGCTGAGTTTGGCAGTTTGCTGAGTTTGTTGAGTTTACCTTCTTTAATGCTGAGTAACTGAGATTTTGATTAGTTGGATATATATTTTTTGCAACTGAGTTTGCTTCGTTTATCTGTTTATACATATATGCTCATTTACTCAGTAAAAACAGTGGACAAATGTTGTTTTTGCTTAGTAGTAAAAGTTTACTGAGTTTGCTAAGATTCATCAAATGGAGTTTTTTCTCATTATTTTTAAGTGAATGAGTGATGATGAGATGGATTATGTTTATGAAGTTGCACACTACGATTTATGATTTATTGAATAAATGATTTATAGGAATAACTAGTGATGATTAAATCATATCTGGACTTTTTAATGATTAAATCCTATCTTTTGCTACTGAGTAAATGAGCATTTGTCCACTGCACTTACTACGAGTTAGGCAGTAAATGAGATGCGTACTTGAGATGTGATTTGGGAATTTCATGAAAAACTTGAGCTTTATTGTTATAGTTATTTGGAGGAGATGACTATTGTATATTGGTCCAAATGTTTGATGTATATAACATGGTAGCTTATAGACTACTGCACAATAGCTTATATGATGCATACTGATAATTGTATGCAAATCTCTCTCTTCAAATTTACAATTGAGCTTCAATTGTGTATATCATTGATAGCTATGTGAACAACCACAATATTAAAATAAATGAAAAACACAGACAAATAGTTATGTCCCCATGTCCATTTTTGCAATTGTCTTGTTACTGTGTTAATTTCATGTGGTATCTATGTCTATTTGTGCCAATGCAACATGAATGGGTGCTAATATAATTTTGGCCAACTTAGAAAAAAGCACCCATGAACTTTGGCCTTCATTCGAAAAGCATGCCTCAACCTTTTTTTGTGAAAAAAAAACCCTCTATAGTTTAGTTTGTAGCTTTTGTATTTCTGATGCCAATTTGTATATATTGTTAATTTGTTTTCTTGTTGAAATTGTCCCATATTGTTGGGGAACCAAGACTATCTAACTTCTCAACTTATAAATTTATGTGTTAATGTGTTATACTTTAAAGACCCAGATCCGAACCGGACTCGTGACAAGAAACAGGACCCGAACCAGACCCGGACCCAGACCCAAAAGGGAACGGGTAACAATTTTATGAGGAATCAGAACCGAACCCGGACCCGAATTTCATGGGCCTGGGTCCGGGTCCAGTATTTGGACCCGTCATTGACAGGGTCCGGGTCCGGGTATTGAAGTACCCGACCCGACCCGTTACCAGTGCTACTCATACTAACTAATCAATTCATTGACCGAAAAACATAGCTTCAAAACATAGCTTCTAATGTAAGAGCATCTGTAGTCGTTCCAACTCAAAATTTGGGTATTTGACAATTAGAAATATGAATTTTGGGTTGTAGCTGTAGTCGTTGAACCCAAAATTTGGGTTTTAAAAAAAACACGAGAGAGAGAGAGAGAGAGATGATAGATTAAGTTTCGTCCCATTCAATATATATTTTTAAAATTAATCTACTTCCGGACGGAGGATGATTTATCGTCCAAAAAATGTGAGTCAAATTTGCATCGGACGGTGGATGATTTATTGTACGACACTTGTGAAATTAAGAAATGTAATTAAATCTTAAATCTTAATTAAATTTTAATTAAATCAAACTAAACATAACTTTTGAACGGACGTATGATGATCTTCCGTCTTTAAAAAAAACAAAAACAAAATTGACATCAGACAAAATTTTATCTCTCGTCCGATACAATTTAGCGGAAAAAAATTTAACGAACATAATTTCATATTTCGTGAACTATAATTTTCAAATTCCTACTTCGTTTACCAAATATAGCAGTCTACGTTTTCTCTCATACCTAAATTTTGGATATTTGGACAACGACTGCAGAACTTTTTTTAATGTCAAATTTTGTAAAATTTGACTTAATAATAGCATCCACAATCGTTTACTAAAATATATGGCAAAATGGAAAATGAAAATAGCAATATGAGAATTTTAGTGCAACGGTGATTTGCTAAATTTGAGAAAGACGATACATGTTGTTTCGTCCGTTTTTTTTAAATTTAATTAATTAATGATTAGATATTAAAATAGGTTAATTAAATAAATTAAATAATAAAATATATCATAACCTACTTAATTATACACTAACCTAACAATTATACACTAACCTAATCAGAACTTTGGGCTGGACGGGACAGGTTGTCCCGTCCAAGCCAAAAAAGCTTGAAACGGGACAACATGTCCCGTTTGAGCATTTTTTTTATTTTTGATTTTTGATTTTTTTTTTTTTTGTTCAGACAGTACATGTTGTATCGTTTGATCGTGATTAAATTTTTTTTTTTTTTTTTTTTTTTAAAGGTCAGACGAAACAACATGTTCCGTCTGATCCCATTAAAAAAAAAAAAAATAGGGACAGAACATGTTCCGCCCCCTATAATTTGAGAATCGACAGTTCGTTTCTCAAATATGAGAAGCGACTGTAGCGAATATGGCAAAATAGCAAACGACTGCAGACCATCGTTTCTCAAAATATGATAAAATGGCGAATATAGCGAACGATTTTGGATGCTCTAAGAGCATCCACTGTCGTTGGCTAATAACTCAAAAATTAGCAATAGATTTAGGAAAATGCCTCGCAGTAGTTTGCTAAAAACTCAAAATTTAGGATAGAAATAAACAGTAGGTTGCTAAACTTAGCAGTACCATTAGACAATTGCTAAATATAGGAGACGGACGATGTTCATCCGTTTCACGAAAGGGACGGATGAAGATATGCCGTCCGATTGAATTAAAAAAAAAAAAAAATTAAGAGACGGTTGAAGATCTTCCGTCTCTCGGTGGATTTAATTCTTTATAAATAAATAATATATTTTAAATATGTAAAGTTTATAATTTAAAAAAAATTGTGAAAGTGAGAGACGGATAAACTTCATCTGTCCCCCACTTCCGCATGACCCTTTTACCCCTAAGGTGATATTCTGATTATATGAAGGGAGGGGTAACTTGGTCATTTCCGCCAATGTGAAATACAAAAAAAAATAATACAAAACAAACCAACAGGCCAGGCAGATGAAGATCATCCGTCTGGCATTGTTCATTTATTATTATTATTATTTTTTTGGGTTGTAAACGAAATTTAAAAAAAAAATTAAAGAGAGACGGAGGAAGAAGCACCGTCCGATACAATTAAGTATTTTTTTTCTTTCTCTCAAACGGAGGATGAAGCTCCGTCCTTTCATTTTTTAAATAAAAAAAATTAGAAAAGCATTAGACGAATGAACAAGATCCTTCAAATACATTACTTTATCAAATTTTAGAAATAACGATAGCAGCGATTGTTGCTAAAAACTAAAATCTCATTGCTAAAAATAGAATAGATTTAGCCAACGAGAATGGATGCTCTAACCAACGACTACACCACAGGTGCTCTAAGAAGAGAACCTAACAGTGAATCCCTAAATGTGAGCCACTAAGTGTGGTAAGCACCCTTTTTTTTTTCTTTTTTTTTTTCTCTCTATTTTAAAATAATGGAAAGTAGAAATTGAAAATTTCTAAGTGGATGGAACTGCAGCAAATTGCTAGATCATCAGTTGACTTTGCATCATCTGATGCTTTCTTAAACTCAAACAACGAAACAGTGTATTTATGATGCAATTTAGTAGTGGAGTTTCTCCTATGGTGTTGAAAAACTTTAGGGTTGAGAAACAACTATTTTTAATGAAATTTTGTGCACCCAACTTTGGCTGGCCACCTACCATCTACCATAAGACATGTTCAACATGGGATTATGTTTACTAATTAAGTTTTTTATTAGCAAATAGAGAAACAAAGGACAGTGCTTTCTTCTTTGCTTTCCTGTTTATATTTCATGAATTGATAGGAAAACTCTTAACTGAAAATGGTGAGGCATATTAGAGCATCCACAATCGTTTGTTATATTTGTCAATTTATTATTTTTTGATAAATGAGCTGCTACAGTCGTTTGCTATTTTGCCATGTAATGACAAAGTAGCTATAGTTCTTTCTCATTTTAGAAAACATCCTTAACTTAATTTGCATTGTTGGTTGGAGAGGAAACCCGTGAACATTTTTTTATATGATTGCTACACTTACACGAAAGTTTACCCCAAATATATATTATAAATGCATGAAACCCATTTCTCACTAAACGACAAGGCTTTATTAAATTTTTAATCATTTTCAAACATAAAGGTTTGTCTTTTCGTGAGAAATGGGTTCTACCGTATTTACAATGTATGCTTGGGGCAAATTTTAATGTAGGTGTAACATTTTGATTTTTAAATAATTTTTTTCTATCTTTTTTTTTAAAATTTAAATTTCTATTTCTATATTTGGTTGGCATTTCTATTTGCTGTTCCATTGGTTTCTGTAGATTCTCTATCCTGTGGGGTCAGCCAACTGGAAGGCAACAAATGATATGTTGGAAAATTAATTTCCAAGAACTTTCCCAGATCAATGGCTATTTTATGAATATTAAGAGTGCGTTTGAATAGTTGTTCTGAAAACGGTTTTGTGAAAACGGTTTTCTGAAAATGAGAGTGTAAAAACTGTTTCGATAGTTTTCTGAAAATGAGATTGTAAAATCTGTTTGGTTAAAAAAAAATTCTGGAAACTGTTTTCTTAAAAGTAGACTGTAAAATGCTGTTTGTATTAAATTTTTTTTGAAAAAATGTTTTTTTTTAAAAGGAATGTATAAAATGCATTTGGATAAACCAAATAATATGAAATTTTAATAAAAAATAGTTATTGGATAATGTGGTTAGAAAAGGCGTTTGGATTTAATATTAAATTATAAAATTTATTTTTTTTACAGTTTTCGTGACAATGAGCATATAAACGGTGTATGTTTAATCAGTTTGCATTAGTTTTCTTATGATTTTTTTTTCTTTGCAGTTACAGAGCAAAGTTCTACAAGTATACGAACAAGCAACGTGCGACTATGCAAAGCTTTCTTCACTTTAATTTTTTTTTCTTCTTCGTATCTTCTCATCAATGGCAAGCTTTCGACTATGCAAAGTTCTATCTGAATTGTGTAAGAGTCGGCTAATACAACAATTGTAATCTACAAATTTTGAGCTCTAAAAAATTAGTGGTTAATAAATGCAACTGAAACTTCAGTCTCAATCCGTTATAAATCATCACATTGTTTCAGAATCCATCATAAAAATTAGAAGCCATGAGCAGCATCACAACCCAACCACAGAGGGATATTGGACACAGTATGCAAATATTGGACACAAGCATACTCACAACTTAACCCCTTAGAAAGCAAGAAGAAGCCATTGCGACCGATCAGTATCCATCAGAACCCATGACAAGCATAACACAAGCATCAGTATCCATGAGTTGTTAAAAGGAATTTAACCAAAAATTAAAACCGATCAGTTGAAGCCATCACAATCCATCAGCAACCCTAAAAAACCATGAGCAACTGCAGATCCCATGACAGGTAGATATTGTACACAGTATGAAATTTTAAACAAGGAAGAATTCAATGGTTTAGGTAAATTGGGAGGTCATCATGTCCACATTGATGAAAGGAACATGTACAAAATATCCATTAGAAGTTTGTGTTTGGTTACATTTATTTCACAAACTGAGATGGCCCAAGCATCAATTTTGCATCACAAGCATGAGAACCCTTCAAAATTTATAACATAGTAACAAGAATTCAATTTCTATTGTGAAATTATATCTTAACCTCTTACAAAGCAAAAAGAACCCATTACAATTCATCAGTATCCATCATATGCCATTAGCAGCATCAGAACTCATCATAGGAAGGTAATTGTACACCGTATCCATATTTTACAAATTGAAACTCACACCTTAACCCCTTACAAAGCAAGAAGAAGCCCTGGGCAACACTTTCTCAGCATCCATCAGCTGTTATGATGGACATCAGATTCCATGACAAGCATAAAAGAAGCATCGGTATGTATCAACAGCACAAAGGTTTGTTCCCAAAAATTAAAACCATCAGTTGAAGCCATCACAATCCATCAGCTACCCTCAAAAAACATGAACAACTGCAAATCCCATGAGTAATAGGTATTGTAGACAATATGAAATTTTAAATGGAGGAAGAATTCAATGGTTTTGGTAAATTGGATCAGAGGCCATCATGTCCACATTCATGAGAGGAACATGTACAAAATATCCATTATAAATTTTTGTTTGGTTACATTCATTTCACAAACTGAGATGGCCCAAGCATCAATATTGCATCACAAAACAAGAGAACCTTTCAAAATTTATAACATAGTAACAAGAATTCAATTTCTAATGTGTGAATTACACCTTAACCTCTTGCAAAGCAAAAAAGAACCCATTACAATCCATCCTCAGTATCCATCATATGCCATTAGGAGCATCAGAACTCATTATAGGAAGGAAATTGTACAAAATGAAACTCACTCCTTAACCCCTTACAAAGCAAGAAGAAGCATTGGGCTTCACTTTCTCATCAGTATCCATCATGTGTTATGAGCAACATCAAAACCCATGACAAGCATAAAACATGCATCAGTATGCATCAGCAGCACTAAGGAATGTAACCAAAAATAAAACCATCAGTTGAAGCCATCGCAATCCATCAGCAACCCTCAAAAAACAATCCTGAACTGCATCAGTTCCCATGACAGGAAGATAT
This sequence comes from Hemerocallis citrina, assembly GCA_017893485.1. Lineage (NCBI taxonomy): Eukaryota > Viridiplantae > Streptophyta > Magnoliopsida > Asparagales > Asphodelaceae > Hemerocallis > Hemerocallis citrina. The sequence goes on along the minus strand of CM030359.1, from coordinate 332,569,118 downwards.
TGTATACAGTATGAAATTCTAATCAAGGAAGAATTCATTGGTTTAGGTAAATTGGATCAGAGGCCATCATGTCCACATTCATGAGAGGCACAAAAAATTGGTACACAGCAAAATTTTCTTTGCCCCACCATGAAATAGTGTCACATTGACACAGAACTCATTCACTCTGTGTAACATAGTAACAACAATTAAATTTTATAAATTTGAAAATCATACCTTAATTCCTTATAAAGTTAGAAGAAAACCTCCTCATCATTTGATTAGAAACCATCAGTAGCCATGAGCAGCATCAAAACCCATCGGATGCATTATACTATGTACAAGATGGAAATTATCCAAATTGAAAATTGTTACCGCTAAATCTGGTGTGGAGGCAAACAGATAGTATTTGTGGTTTCTTGGAAAACTTTAATAGCAAACCTGAAACCTGTTCTGCCGGAGTTTGATCGTTGACTCTCGCCATTCACCTGCAAAAAGTACGAGACACCGGGGTTGATCCCGGCGACGCACCCTTCGATGCTCAAGTCAGTAATCAGGAATGATTATGAAAGAGCGTAAATTGGCAAAAGATTGATTACCTCTTAATGATGGTGGATGGGGGGTATTTATAGTCTCCGTTGGGATCAGATTTAGGAATGTAATCCCTGTGATCAGATTAGGAATGTAATCCCTAATTTCCAGTGAAAGGATAGATGTGAATCAGGGCTGTTGATTAGGACTAATCAGGAACCCTAATTCTATCCTGCTGGATCGAGTTCATTTCGGATTGGGACCCGTACCCAGTTGAGGTGGATCCGTTCGTGAGTTATTGGGTCATGAAGAAAGACCCAGTTTCTATTTTAGACCCGTTAGTAGGTGAAATTACCGTTTTACCCCTGAGCTTTAAGATTTGTGTCCGATGTGAACGGTCCTGATTTAATCCTATTTTTAGCCATATCACGAGCCCCCCACTCCTGGAGACTGAGTTTTATAGTCTTCGAGGAGTAGTTTTGTTGTTCTAATGGCGTACGGGATTTTATCGGTGTTCTTAAGGGAGTTTGGAATCTTGCTTGGGGTGTAACGGTATTATTCTAGGCTTGTAAAATACCCAAAAATATCCTCAGAATTTTTTGGATTTTTGGTGATTTTTCCAGATTTTTTTGAATTTTTTTCTTATTTTTTTGAATTTTTTATTCTTTTTCCGAATTAAATAATTAATTATCAAAAATATTAATTAATTATTCTAATAAAATAATTATTTTTTTTCAGAATTTAAAAATAGTTTTTTTGAATTAATAATTATTTTTAGAATTTTTAATTAATTTTTTTCGATTTTTTAATTATTTTTTTGGATTTTTTAAAATAATTAAAACAAATAAATAAATAAATAAATTAATTAATTAAATATTACCTGGACACGTGACGCGTTTCTGGACGTCGATCGTGATCAGATGGCGTGCATCGCAAAGCAGATCATGCTCTGGACACGTGGCGCATTTCTGAGCGTCGATCATGATCAGATGTGCGCGCATCGCAAAGCAGATCATGTTCTGGACACGTGGCGCATTTCTGTGCGTCGATCGTGTCGTGGCATGATTTTTGAGAAGATCAGACGGATTGTATGGGTCGGCGGGTTTTTTCTCCAATTATAGGGTCGGTGCTTCGGCACCTCGGCTCGGCGACTTGGATCTGCCGACTGATGGACTCAAGAATATTCACATATAGGAGTAATAATCTTATTGCAATTGTACATTTAAAAGCTCTATATGTGGTATTTAACTCTTATTTTCTTTTTTCCATAGGAAACAGCCTAAAACAGCAAAACGAAGCAGATTCAGGATTTTAAGGATGATACTCAGAATATTGCAGATCATCAGTCGACTGATTCTTCCACACAGGCGACTGAACAGAGAAATCAAGTTTACGCAGAAGTCTCGACACAGTCGACTTACGCTAACACCAGTCGACTGGTAGGCGGCAGAGTTAAACGATAAGATATTTGAAGATTCGTCCAAATCTAATCCAAATCAGAACAGAAAAGGAAGAATAGAAGAAAAGAGAAAGAAATAACATGCAGAGCAACGAGGAAGGAAATAAATAAAAGAAAAGGACTTTCTATAAAAAGAGGAGTGCAAACCCTAATTCTCTTCTCTTGTTCTATAAATACCAACCAAGAAAGAAGCGGCGGGAGCTCTCTCTCTCGAGGAGGCCGGATCCATCATCAAGAACCGATCGTCAACAGCAAGCATCAAGAAGGAGAACAAGACGACTACTGATTGGGCTCAATTTCAACATCATACAAATCAGTGTTCTTCTGTTCTTCCTTTGAATCTTATTTTTATTGTAGTCATGAACTCTATTTTATCAGTCAATAAAAGTATTATTATGTGGAACTAACTTTCATAGTTGGGTAGATTGAAACCGTAGTCATGTAATGCTTATATTCTTCTGAATGTTACTCTTTTACTTATTGATTAAACCTGATTAAACGAATAACAATTTACATGAATCAAACTTGTTCAGATGTTCTAGGGGCAGTCGACTGAAGTGACAGCCAGTCGACTGACATACAGAACTTAAGATTATCAAGTTGTGCAGTGTAGATCTGAAGCTGTTATATGAGCATATTGAGACGACCCGTATCTCGTGCTCATAACTTGTAACAAGGAAATCTCTAGGGGTTCTTGGTTTAATCAACTTAAGGGATCTAGATCTGATACCAATTTCTAGAACCTTGAGTGTTTGTTCGTTTCCACTGTTCTTATGTTTTCTTTAAGTGCAACTTAGTAGATACCATGCTAAATACTTAATGAAAGAAACGAATTAGAGTAGATACCATGCCTAATTCTTGGCTTAGGGAAACATTACTTTAAGGAGTAGATACCATGCCCTTGAAGAGAACAAACATGAGTAATTGGAGTAGTATATAACTTAGCATTACTGACTATTGGTGGAGATCAAAACCCAACTACTTTAATAGACATTTGTGACTCAATTTGTGATGCTATTTATTTATGTTTTAATCTTTTCATTTCTTTTAGACTTTTAGATCAACACTTTAAGATTCTGTTTTATATTTTATTGATTAGTAAGTTAATTTCTACAATCTCTGTGGGATCGACCCTTGCTCGTCACTACGCTTCTCCAAACGATTCGTACACTTGCGAGGTTTTAATTTGTGTCTAGTTTATCTATTTAATTAGGTATCTAGATTGCACAACAAGTTTTTGGCGCCGTTGCCGGGGATTGTTTAGTATTTTAACTTACAAATCAGTAAAATCTTTTTCTTTTTATTTTATTTTATTTCTTCATTTTCTTATATTTTCTTTCTGGTTTAACAGACTCAGACCAGTCGACTGTCTCTAAGGACCAGTCGACTGTACAGCGAAGAATTCCAAAAGCAACAATGGGTGAAAAAGTATTAAATCGAGTACCAATGCAAGACAAATTCATTCCAGAGAATATTGAGCAACCGTCTTTTCAACCCAAAGTCACAGGGAATATGCAACTATCACCTCAATTACTTAGCATGGTTCCCCACTTCAATGGTAGACTAGACGAAGATCCGCACCTCCATTTACAAGAGTTCTTTGATCTTTGCAGGACACAAAGCGTCCAAGGGCTTACCCCTGAACAAATCAGGTTAATCTTGTTTCCTTTTTCTTTAAAACTTAATGCTAAGTTGTGGTATAATTCCTTGGAACCAGGATCAATTAATTCATGGGAGCAATTGGCGACAAAATTCTTGAAGGAGTTCTTTCCAGCCCAGAAAACCAGACAACTAAAAAGGGAGATTCTACTTTTTCCAACAAAAAGATGGCGATTTTTTTTTCGAGGCATGGAAGGACTTTAAGAACAAGCTTCTCAAGTGTCCTACGCACAACGTACCTAAGGATGATCAGGTACAATCATTTTATGAGGATTTAAATGACGCTAACAAAGCAATTGTAGATGAAGGATGCAATAGAATGTTGATGAGGAAGAGTGCTGAGGAGGCCATAGAGCTATTTGAAGAACTCAGCGAGAACTCACAACAATTCTCCACAAGGAGGGGTCTTTCGAAAAAATATGGAGTATACGAAATTTCTCATAATAATAACATGCAATTAGAAATGGAAACCATGAACAAAAAGATTGATATGCTTGTGAATTCAACGTTGGGTGGCATAAAAAGCCAACCAAAAGAAATTTGTGCAATTTGTTTTCATTCTAATCATACAACTAATTCGTGTCCCATGTTTTCTTTCGCAGATCAGGAGCACACAAACTACGTAGAACAGGGAATGTACCCGCCCCAGAACATTTTTTTTTCAAACACGTATAACCCAGGGTGGAAAAACCATCAAGGCAATCAATTCGCACCAGGGCATACGCAGCAATTCCAGGGCGGGAATGGGTATGATAGGCCAGCACAAGAACAGAGGAAGTTGGATTTCGAATCAACCATTCTTCAATTACTCCAACAGCAATAGCAAACAAGCAATCAACAAGGACAGGCCATTCAAAGATTGGAATTTCAAATTGGTCAAATTGCTACGGAGATAAGTGAAAGAAAGGCAGGAGAATTCCCATCACAAACCATACCTAACCCGAGAGGACAAGAGCAGTTCCAATCAAGGACGACACTAGAGGAAGAGATTGAGTTTAAAATGTTTGATGCACCACAATTTCCACACGATGATCATGAATGTTATAATGTTGATGTGGTTCAGGAAAATTGTGACAAAACATTTCAGGAACATAGTGTTGATCCATTACAAGAAACAATTACACACCCTCTAACATTATCTTATGTTGAACAGGAATACGATGACTGGAGGATAGCAGAGACAGCACATCACCTTGAAACTCCAAAGTCATATTCAGGTAAGCTTGCACCTGCATTTGAAAAATTGGTATCTGATAACACTTGTGTTGGCCAGGACAAGTCGACTGATGAACAGGACAAGTCGACTGATGAATGGAATAAGTCGACTGCTACCAGGATCCCAGACAGGGAGCTGAAGTCACTACATGACCATTTGAAGTCTGAATATGTGGGAGAAGACCAGACACTACCTGTGACGGTTGCTGCAACTTTCAGGATGCACAAAGAAGCAAGGCTGCAGGGAGTCTTGCAAAATCACAAAGGTGCACTAAGGTGGACCCTTGCAGACAGGCTTATGTCAAGATGGTACGGTCCAGACATTGTTGCAGAGGTTTCCCCACATAGAGCGTTGACGAAAAATCAAACGTTCGAGGTGAATGGCAGAGGGGGAAACCTTATAATAAGATGAGTTTTGAGCCGCAAGCCATTCAATACATTGCACAACTCATCAAGTCTAGCTGAAGACAGGAAACACAACGCTTAGTGGGAGGCAACCCAATTTTTCAGGGGAGTACTTACACTCTCTATTTATTTATTTCTTTAGTCATTGCTTTATTTCTTTACTTTATTTTCTTTCCTTCAAATTAGTTGGTAACACATGCCTATCTTAAGTTTTATGCGAACATTGAGGACAATGTTCCATCTAAGTTTGGGGGTATTAGTTAGTTACATTTGGAGTCTTTTGATTTTTTTTAGGATAAACAATTTCTTATAAAGTAATAGTAAGGATACTTATTTACTTTAGAATTGTTGAGTTTCATAATTCCTTACAAAATTGTATGAGTCATGCGATTATACATAAAAAAAACAATTGTGATGCTTTTTCTAGTGATTATTCCCTTTAGATCTAGTCTTAAATTGAGTTTAAGTAAATAGAGTGATAAAATATATATATATATATATATATATATATATATATATATATATATATATATATATATCTATATATATATATATATATATATTTGAATAAAGTCAATCTACTCCAATGTTTTGACTGCTTAGTAACTAGGGGTATTCATCACCAATGTTTACCTTTACGTCAAACGGCAATTTGAAATATGAGTATGCAAAGCACTTTAAAGTTTGTGACTTGTTGAGTAACTGGGTGGATTCATCACAAATATTTTGCATTCGCGTCAAAAGGCAAGTGACAACTTTAAAGAAGAGACTATATATTTAAAAAAAAAAAAAAAAAAAACTCTAGTTTGCTACTCGGTTTGTAGTAGAGAAAATGGATAATCACAGATTGAGTAGTTGCATACTATAACTACATTAATTGCATGGCAAGTATGATTGAGTTGGGGATTATGACTAGACAATTGCACTAGAGAAAGTGGGTATGCTTGTTTTTACTTTATTTGCAAATTGTTTATAATTTTAATTGTAAAATTTTGATGCTTGCATAATGAGACACTTTCTTGGTATGAAGAGTGAGTACTACTATTTTCCCCTTGTTCATAATTTTAGTTTGCATGAGGACAAGCAAAAGCTAAGTTTGGGGGTATTTGATGGACTCAAGAATATTCACATTTAGGAGTAATAATCTTATTGCAATTGTACATTTAAAAGCTCTATATGTGGTATTTAACTCTTATTTTCTCTTTTCCATAGGAAACAGCCTAAAACAGCAAAACGAAGCAGATTCAGGATTTTAAGGATGATACTCAGAATATTGCAGATCATCAGTCGACTGATTCTTCCACACAGGCGACTGAACAGAGAAATCAAGTTTACGCAGAAGTCTCGACACAGTCGACTTACGCTAACACCAGTCGACTGGTAGGCGGCAGAGTTAAACGATAAGATATTTGAAGATTCGTCCAAATCTAATCCAAATCAGAACAGAAAAGGAAGAATAGAAGAAAAGAGAAAGAAATAACATGCAGAGCAACGAGGAAGGAAATAAATAAAAGAAAAGGACTTTTCTATAAAAAGAGGAGTGCAAACCCTAATTCTCTTCTCTTGTTCTATAAATACTAACCAAGAAAGAAGCGGCGGGAGCTCTCTCTCTCGAGGAGGCCGGATCCATCATCAAGAACCGATCGTCAACAGCAAGCATCAAGAAGGAGAACAAGACGACTACTGATTGGGCTCAATTTCAACATCATACAAATCAGTGTTCTTCTGTTCTTCCTTTGAATCTTATTTTTATTGTAGTCATGAACTCTATTTTATCAATCAATAAAAGTTTTATTATGTGGAACTAACTTTCATAGTTGGGTAGATTGAAACCGTAGTCATGTAATGCTTATATTCTTCTGAATGTTACTCTTTTACTTATTGATTAAACCTGATTAAACGAATAACAATTTACATGAATCAAACTTGTTCAGATGTTCTAGGGGCAGTCGACTGAAGTGACAGCCAGTCGACTGACATACAGAACTTAAGATTATCAAGTTGTGCAGTGTAGATCTGAAGCTGTTATATGAGCATATTGAGACGACCCGTATCTCGTGCTCATAACTTGTAAGAAGGGAATCTTTAGGGGTTCTTGGTTTAATCAACTTAAGGGATCTAGATCTGATACCAATTTCTAGAACCTTGAGTGTTTGTTCGTTTCCACTGTTCTTATGTTTTCTTTAAGTGCAACTTAGTAGATACCATGCTAAATACTTAATGAAAGAAACGAATTAGAGTAGATACCATGCCTAATTCTTGGCTTAGGGAAACATTACTTTAAGGAGTAGATACCATGCCCTTGAAGAGAACAAACATGAGTAATTGGAGTAGTATATAACTTAGCATTACTGACTATTGGTGGAGATCAAAACCCAACTACTTTAATAGACATTTGTGACTCAATTTGTGATGCTATTTATTTATGTTTTAATCTTTTCATTTCTTTTAGACTTTTAGATCAACACTTTAAGATTCTGTTTTATATTTTATTGATTAGTAAGTTAATTTCTACAATCTCTGTGGGATCGATCCTTGCTCGTCACTACGCTTCTCCAAACGATTCGTACACTTGCGAGGTTTTAATTTGTGTCTAGTTTATCTATTTAATTAGGTATCTAGATTGCACAACAAGTTTTTGGCGCCGTTGCCGGGGATTGTTTAGTATTTTAACTTACAAATCAGTAAAATCTTTTTCTTTTTATTTTATTTTATTTCTTCTTTTTCTTATATTTTCTTTCTGGTTTAACAGACTCAGACCAGTCGACTGTCTCTAAGGACCAGTCGACTGTACAGCGAAGAATTCCAAAAGCAACAATGGGTGAAAAAGTATTAAATCGAGTACCAATGCAAGACAAATTCATTCCAGAGAATATTGAGCAACCGTCTTGCATAGCTTTTCAACCCAAAGTCACAGGGAATATGCAACTATCACCTCAATTACTTAGCATGGTTCCCCACTTCAATGGTAGACTAGACGAAGATCTGCACCTCCATTTGCAAGATTTCTTTGATCTTTGCAGGACACAAAGCGTCCAAGGGCTTACCCCTGAACAAATCAGGTTAATCTTGTTTCCTTTTTCTTTAAAATTTAATGCTAAGTTGTGGTATAATTCCTTGGAACCAGGATCAATTAATTCATGGGAGCAATTGGCGACAAAATTCTTGAAGGAGTTCTTTCCAGCCCAGAAAACCAGACAACTAAAAAGGGAGATTCTACTTTTCCAACAAAAAGATGGCGATTTTTTTTTCGAGGCATGGAAGGACTTTAAGAACAAGCTTCTCAAGTGTCCTACGCACAACATACCTAAGGATGATCAGGTACAATCATTTTATGAGGATTTAAATGACGCTAACAAAGCAATTGTAGATGCAGGATGCAATAGAATGTTGATGAGGAAGAGTGCTGAGGAGGCCATAGAGCTATTTGAAGAACTCAGCGAGAACTCACAACAATTCTCCACAAGGAGGGGTCTTTCGAAAAAATATGGAGTATACGAAATTTCTCATAATAATAACATGCAATTAGAAATGGAAACCATGAACAAAAAGATTGATATGCTTGTGAATTCAACGTTGGGTGGCATAAAAAGCCAACCAAAAGAAATTTGTGCAATTTGTTTTCATTCTAATCATACAACTAATTCGTGTCCCATGTTTTCTTTCGCAGATCAGGAGCACACAAACTACGTAGAACAGGGAATGTACCTGCCCCAGAACAATTTTTTTTCAAACACGTATAACCCAGGGTGGAAAAACCATCAAGGCAATCAATTCGCACCAGGGCATACGCAGCAATTCCAGGGCGGGAATGGGTATGATAGGCCAGCACAAGAACAGAGGAAGTTGGATTTCGAATAACAGCAACAGCAAACAAGCAATCAACAAGGACAAGGCCATTCAAAGATTGGAATTTCAAATTGGTCAAATTGCTACGGAGATAAGTGAAAGAAAGGCAGGAGAATTCCCATCACAAACCATACCTAACCCGAGAGGACAAGAACAGTTCCAATCAAGGACGACACTAGAGGAAGAGATTGAGTTTAAAATGTTTGATGCACCACAATTTCCACACGATGATCATGAATGTTATAATGTTGATGTGGTTCAGGAAAATTGTGACAAAACATTTCAGGAACATAGTGTTGATCCATTACAAGAAACAATTACACACCCTCTAACATTATCTTATGTTGAACAGGAATACGATGACTGGAGGATTGCAGAGACAGTACATCACCTTGAAACTCCAAAGTCATATTCAGGTAAGCTTGCACCTGCATTTGAAAAATTGGTATCTGATAACACTTGTGTTGGCCAGGACAAGTCGACTGATGAACAGGACAAGTCGACTGATGAATGGAATAAGTCGACTGCTACCAGGATCCCAGACAGGGAGCTGAAGTCACTACATGACCATTTGAAGTCTGAATATGTGGGAGAAGACCAGACACTACCTGTGACGGTTGCTGCAACTTTCAGGATGCACAAAGAAGCAAGGCTGCAGGGAGTCTTGCAAAATCACAAAGGTGCACTAAGGTGGACCCTTGCAGACAGGCTTATGTCAAGATGGTACGGTCCAGACATTGTTGCAGAGGTTTCCCCACATAGAGCGTTGACGAAAAATCAAACGTTCGAGGTGAATGGCAGAGGGGGAAACCTTATAATAAGATGAGTTTTGAGCCGCAAGCCATTCAATACATTGCACAACTCATCAAGTCTAGCTGAAGACAGGAAACACAACGCTTATTGGGAGGCAACCCAATTTTTCAGGGGAGTACTTACACTCTCTATTTATTTATTTCTTTAGTCATTGCTTTATTTCTTTACTTTATTTTCTTTCCTTCAAATTAGTTGATAACACATGCCTATCTTAAGTTTTATGCGAACATTGAGGACAATGTTCAATCTAAGTTTGGGGGTATTAGTTAGTTACATTTGGAGTCTTTTGATTTTTTTTAGGATAAACAATTTCTTATAAAGTAATAGTAAGGATACTTATTTACTTTAGGATTGTTGAGTTTCATAATTCCTTACAAAATTGTATGAGTCATGCGATTATACATAAAAAAAACAATTGTGATGCTTTTTCTTGTGATTATTCCCTTTAGATCTAGTCTTAAATTGAGTTTAAGTAAATAGAGTGATAAATATATATATATATATATATATATATATATATATATATATATATATATATATATTTGAATAAAGTCAATCTACTCCAATGTTTTGACTGCTTAGTAACTAGGGGTATTCATCACCATTGTTTACCTTTACGTCAAACGGCAATTTGAAATATGAGTATGCAAAGCACTTTAAAGTTTGTGACTTGTTGAGTAACTGGGTGGATTCATCACAAATATTTTGCATTCGCGTCAAAAGGCAAGTGACAACTTTAAAGAAGAGACTATATATTTAAAAAAAAAAAAAAAAAAAAACTCTAGTTTGCTACTCGGTTTGTAGTAGAGAAAATGGATAATCACAGATTGAGTAGTTGCATACTATAACTACATTAATTGCATGGCAAGTATGATTGAGTTGGGGATTATGACTAGACAATTGCACTAGAGAAAGTGGGTATGCTTGTTTTTACTTTATTTGCAAATTGTTTATAATTTTAATTGTAAAATTTTGATGCTTGCATAATGAGACACTTTCTTGGTATGAAGAGTGAGTACTACTATTTTCCCCTTGTTCATAATTTTAGTTTGCTTGAGGACAAGCAAAAGCTAAGTTTGGGGGTATTTGATGGACTCAAGAATATTCACATTTAGGAGTAATAATCTTATTGCAATTGTACATTTAAAAGCTCTATATGTGGTATTTAACTCTTATTTTCTCTTTTCCATAGGAAACAGCCTAAAACAGCAAAACGAAGCAGATTCAGGATTTTAAGGATGATACTCAGAATATTGCAGATCATCAGTCGACTGATTCTTCCACACAGGCGACTGAACAGAGAAATCAAGTTTACGCAGAAGTCTCGACACAGTCGACTTACGCTAACACCAGTCGACTGGTAGGCGGCAGAGTTAAACGATAAGATATTTGAAGATTCGTCCAAATCTAATCCAAATCAGAACAGAAAAGGAAGAATAGAAGAAAAGAGAAAGAAATAACATGCAGAGCAACGAGGAAGGAAATAAATAAAAGAAAATGACTTTTCTATAAAAAGAGGAGTGCAAACCCTAATTCTCTTCTCTTGTTCTATAAATACCAACCAAGAAAGAAGCGGCGGGAGCTCTCTCTCTCGAGGAGGCCGGATCCATCATCAAGAACCGATCGTCAACAGCAAGCATCAAGAAGGAGAACAAGACGACTACTGATTGGGCTCAATTTCAACATCATACAAATCAGTGTTCTTCTGTTCTTCCTTTGAATCTTATTTTTATTGTAGTCATGAACTCTATTTTATCAATCAATAAAAGTTTTATTATGTGGAACTAACTTTCATAGTTGGGTAGATTGAAACCGTAGTCATGTAATGCTTATATTCTTCTGAATGTTACTCTTTTACTTATTGATTAAACCTGATTAAACGAATAACAATTTACATGAATCAAACTTGTTCAGATGTTCTAGGAGCAGTCGACTGAAGTGACAGCCAGTCGACTGACATACAGAACTTAAGATTATCAAGTTGTGCAGTGTAGATCTGAAGCTGTTATATGAGCATATTGAGACGACCCGTATCTCGTGCTCATAACTTGTAACAAGGAAATCTCTAGGGGTTCTTGGTTTAATCAACTTAAGGGATCTAGATCTGATACCAATTTCTAGAACCTTGAGTGTTTGTTCGTTTTCACTGTTCTTATGTTTTCTTTAAGTGCAACTTAGTAGATACCATGCTAAATACTTAATGAAAGAAACGAATTAGAGTAGATACCATGCCTAATTCTTGGCTTAGGAAAAAATTACTTTAAGGAGTAGATACCATGCCCTTGAAGAGAACAAACATGAGTAATTGGAGTAGTATATAACTTAGCATTACTGACTATTGGTGGAGATCAAAACCCAACTACTTTAATAGACATTTGTGACTCAATTTGTGATGCTATTTATTTATGTTTTAATCTTTTCATTTCTTTTAGACTTTTAGATCAACACTTTAAGATTCTGTTTTATATTTTATTGATTAGTAAGTTAATTTCTACAATCTCTGTGGGATCGACCCTTGCTCGTCACTACGCTTCTCCAAACGATTCGTACACTTGCGAGGTTTTAATTTGTGTCTAGTTTATCTATTTAATTAGGTATCTAGATTGCACAACACCGACCCCTCCGAAGACTCCACGTGGCGCGGTCAACGGGGGCGTTGATCGCCACGTGGCAATATCCTTTTTTTTCCTCTTCCCTTCTTCGCCTCTTGCTCTATTTCTTTCCTTCGTCTTTTTCGAGTCGTCTTCCTTCTTCGGCTTCGTCTTTCTCTGTCTTTGCTTTTCGTTCGACCAAGCCTTCGACCTCGCCGACTCAAGCTCGTGAAAGCTCATCAAGCGGCGATCGTGGCAAAGGAGTTGGGCGAATGTGGCGTAGCTTGGAGTGTGACGAGCTCGGCGAACGTGGAGGAGGTCGACAGTGGAGAGGCACTCTTCGTTGGGGCTCGGAGCACGTCTGGCTAAGAAGGGTGACCTCGGAGCTCGAAGCATTGTGGAGCTCGGTTCGGTGGAGAGAACTCGGAGCATTGTGGAGCTCGGTTTTTGGCCTCGGCAGATAGGGGGGTCGGCACGGCGATGAGGTCGAGCTCGGCAAGGTGAAGTTGGGTGGTGTGGAGCTCGATGCTTCGGAGCTTCGACAGGTGGAGTGGGTTCGAGCTTGGAGAAGGAGAAGTTCGGAGGTCGTTGACGAGAGCTCGACGACGGAGGGGGTGAGGTCGTCGAGGGCGATGATGAGCTTGGTCGAGGCTCAGCGCTGGAGCTCGTCGGAGCGTGATCTCAGCAGAGGCGAAGGAGACGGAGCTCGGCAATGAAGCGTGTCGAGATGGGCTCGAAGCTTTTGAGCTTGTGCACGATGGAGGGTGATCTTAGCGAAGGTGAAGGAGACGAAGCTCGGCAATGGAGCTCATCTGAGGTGATGGAGGAGCTCGACCATGGTGGAGCTTGGTCGTGAGTTCTAGCTCGGAGCTCGTTAATGGCGGTGGTGAGCTTGCTGAGTTGACGAAGGTGGGTGCTGGAGCTCGACCATGGTGAAACATGGATAATGGAGATTGCTGATGAAGGAGCTCGACATGGGAGATGATGGAGGTTGGCGAGGAGCTCGACGTCGGAGGCAGGCGAAGAGCTCGGCGACGAATGGAGCTCGCGAAGGAGAACTCGGAGTTCGACCATAGGGGAGCTCGGCATCGTAGCTCGGAGGTGGAGCTCGCGATGGTGGTGAGCTCGAAGAGGTCGCTCAAGAGTGGAAGGAGGTTGGTTTTTCTTGTTTGGGTTTGGCGCCAAAATGGTTGAAGAAGAAGGGGTCTGTTATTTTTGGTGCAGTGAAGAAGAGAAGAGTTCGGTTTTTTGCTCTTGTTTGGTTTTGGTGGGAAATTAGAAGGGAAGAAGAGAGTGCTGAAGTGGGTTATGGGTTTGGATCCCTTAACGGGTCGACCCCGACCCTCTCTTCTTCTTCTTTTTCTTCCTCGCTGCTTCTTGTTCGGCAAATCCGAGCACGGATTTTGAGGTGCATTTTTGCCACTTTGCAGCTCGGTAGATCGGTAGCTCGGATTTCAGATCCGAGCTACATGGCTCCATCTGGACGGTTGATCAAGATCGTGGCGCGAATCACGAGACAAAAGGCTCAAATTTCGAGAAAACGTTATCTTGTCGTTTTGTGGAGACATGGCGCGATCTGAACCGTTCATCATGTTCTAGCACGAATTTTGAGACAATCTGACGGTGAAACTGGCTCAGTAGCATTTTTCTCCATATGTGGAGGTCGGTACCTTGGCACCTCGGCTCGGTGGCTCGGCCATGGCAGAGCTCGGCCCTGAGAAGAAAGAAGAAGGGGAGGAGAGGCATTCTGGTGCTCTCCTCTGCCTTGTTCTTTCACACGGTGAAGAAGAGGAGAAGTGTTGGGTACTTTTGGCGGGAAGACTGAAAAAGAAGGAGAACAATGAAGAAGCCAAGAAGGGTATGGGTCGGATCGTGGGTATCGGATCCGACCCCGACCCGTTAGCCTTTTTTTCTTCCTTCCTCTTTATCTGCTTGCTTGTTCGGCGAATTCGAGCACGGATTTTGAGGCACATTTTTCGCCACAGTTTGGTAGATTGGTAGCTCGGATTTCAGATCTAAGCAACATGGCTCCATCTGGACGGTTGATCACGATCGTGGCGCGAATCACGAGACAAGAGGCTCAAATTTCGAGAAAACGTTATCTTGTCGTTTTGTGGAGACTGTGGTGCGATCTGAGCCGTTCATCATGTTCTAGCACATTTTTTGAGACAATCTGACAGTGAAACTGGCTCGGCAACATTTTTCTCCATATGTGGAGGTCGGTACCTCGGCACCTCGGCTCGGTAGAACAGCGGTTCGGTGGCACGTCGAGGTGCTGGTCGCCGAGTGAAGGAGTTAAGCGTTTTGACAAGTTCTCGTTTTGAAACGTCGCAACGCTCCGACCTAGTGGCTCGGTTGCTTGGCCAAGCTGTTCGGTAGCTCGGCGTAGTGGAGCTCGGTCATGGCGGAGCTCATTGAGGTGAGCTCGGCGACGGAGGAGGGGTCGGCATATGGGAGAGGTGAAGAGCTCCGAAGCTTGGTGATGTGCTGTTTGGTTTTGGAGATTTTTGAAGAGGAGCTCCACTCCTTAGGGGTGGAGAAAAGGTGCTAGGAAGATCCTCGTAAAAGCCATGGGAAGACCCATTCTTTGAAGTGAGTTCAAGGAGCAACTCTAGGGGGGAGTTGTGAGCTCCGAACTGGTTGAGAAGAGGTCCGCTTTAGAGGGAGCGGAGTGAAGAGCTCGGCTCTGGGAGAGAGCGATCTAGAAGACGAGTTTGAGGAGCAACTCTAGGAGAGAGTTTTAACTCCGAACTCGTTTGAGAAGAGGTCCGCCTTGGAGGTAAGCGGAGTGAAGAGCTCCTTTTAGGAGAGCCATCTGGAAGAAGAGTTTGAGGAGCAACTCTAGGAGGGAGTTGTGAGCTCCAAACTTGTTGAGAAGAGGTCCGCCTTGGAGATGAGAGGAGCGAAGAGCTCAGCTCTAAGAGAGAGCTGTCTGGAAGAAGAGTTTGAGGAGTAACTCTAGGAGGGAGTTGTGAGCTCCGAACTCATTGAGAAGATGTCCGCTTTGGAGAAGAGCAGAGTGAAGAGCTCGGCTCTGGAAGAGAGCCATCTGGAAGACGAGTTTGAGGAGTAACTCTATGAGAGAGTTGTGCTCCGAACTTGTTGAGAAGAGGTCCACTTCGGAGGAGAGCGGAGTGAAGAGCTCGGCTCTAAGAGAGAGCCGTCTAGAAGAAGAGTTTGAGGAGCAACTCTAGGAGGGAGTTGTGAGCTCTGAACTCGTTGAGAAGATGTCCGCTTTGGAGGCGAGTGGAGTGAAGAGCTCGACTCTGGAAGAGAGCCATCTGGAAGACGAGTTTGAGGAGCAACTCTAGGAGAGAGTTGTGCTCCGAACTTGTTGTGAAGCGGTCCACTTCGGAGGAGAGCAGAGCGAAGAGCTCGGCTCTAAGAGAGAGCCGTCTGGAAGAAGAGTTTGAGGAGCAACTCTAGGAGGGAGTTGTGAGCTCCGAACTCGTTGAGAAGATGTCCGCTTTGGAGGCAAGCGGAGTGAAGAGCTCTTGCTCTGGAAGAGAGCCATCTGGAAGACGAGTTTGAGGAGAAACTCTAGGAGAGAGTTGTGCTCCGAACTTGTTGAGAAGAGGTCCACTTCGGAGGAGAGCGGAGTGAAGAGCTCGGCTCTAGGAGAGCCATTTGAGAGACAAGTTTAAGGAGGAACTCTAGGATAGAGTTGTGCTCCGATCTTGTTTGAGAAGATCTCCGCTTTGGAGGCGAGCGGAGTGAAGAGCTCGGCTTTAGGAGAGCCATTTGAGAGACAAGTTTGAGGAGGAACTCTAGGAGAGAGTTGTGCTCCGATCTTGTTTGAGAAGATCTCCGCTTTGGAGGCGAGCGGAGTGAAGAGCTCGGCATTAGGAGAGCCATTTGAGAGACAAGTTTGAGGAGGAACTCTAGGAGAGAGTTGTGCTCCGAACTCGTCGAGAAGAGCTCCACTTTGGAGGTGAGTGGAGTGAAGAGCTCGGCTTTAGGAGAGCCATTTGAGAGACAAGTTTGAGGAGGAACACTAGGAGAGAGTTGTGCTCCGAACTCGTCGAGAAGAGCTCCGCTTTGGAGGCGAGCGGAGTAAAAAGCTCAGCTTTAGGAGAGCCATTTGAGAGAAAAGTTTAAGGAGGAACTCTAGGAGAGAGTTGTGCTCCGAACTCGTCGAGAAGAGCTCCGCTTTAGAGGCGAGCGGAGTGAAGAGTTCGGCTCTGGGAGAGAGCCATTTGAGAGACGAGTTTGAGGAGTAACTCTAGGAGAGAGTTGTGCTCCGAACTCGCTATTTAAGTGACAGAATCAACGGTTGCAGGAGCAGTTCCGAATGGCGAAACACTTCTAACTCGTTTAAGAGCAAGTTATCCAAAGCAGAATCGAGTCAAGTGTTGAACTCCGAACTTGTCGTTAGAGGGATTCAATGGTTGTGGAAGCAATTCCGAATGGCGAACCACTTCTAACTCGCTTAAGAGTAAGTTATCCGAAGCAGAATCGAGCCAAGTGTTGGACTCCGAACTCGTCGTTAGAGGGATTCAACGGTTGTGGGAGCAATTCTGAATGGCGAACCACTTCTAACTCGCTGAAGAGCAAGTTATCCGAAGTAGAATCGAGCAAGTATTGGACTCCGAACTCGTCGTTTAAGAGAGTATCAACGGTTGTGGGAGCAATTCCGAATGGCGAACCACTTCTAACTCGCTGAAGAGCAAGTTTCCGAAGCAGAATCGAACCAAGTGTTGGACTCCGAACTCGTCGTTTAAAAGAGTATCAACGGTTGTGGGAGCAATTCCGAATGGCGAATCACTTCTAACTCACTGAAGAGCAAGTTATCCGAAGCAGAATCGAGCCAAGTGTTGGACTCTGAACTCGTCGTTTAAGAGAGTATCAACGGTTGTGGGAGTAATTCTGAATGGCGAACCACTTCTAACTTGCTGAAGAGCAAGTTATTTGAAGCGGAATCGAGCCAAGTGTTGGACTCCGAACTCGTTGTTAAAGGTTAGTAAGTTACGGGAGCAGCCATGTAGAAGAAGCTGGACTCTGAACTCATCATTTAGCGAGTCGTGACTCGGAGAGATAGAGAAGCAAGAGCAATAATTTTCAATGAAAAGATGTAAAGTTTTATTGAAATAAACTAAGTGGCTGCTTCAATAGGGCGAGCCATTATTACATGCTATTGGCCGGGTTACAAGCATCGGCCTTATTGAAAATCAGGATCCTACTTCTACAATAAGGTGAAGACCTCTTGGGAGGAGCTGGCAGATTCTGAGTCTTGAAGCTTGGCGGGCCCTTCTATTCGTTTGTAGGCTCCTCAGGGAGAAGCTCGGCCCCCTCTTTTTGGACGAACTTAGTCAGGTGTCCCCGCTGTATGAGTTCTTCGATCTCCTCCTTGAGAGCCCGACAATCATCCGTTTCGTGACCGTGGTCCCTGTGAAAGCGGCACCACTTATCCATGTTCCTCTTCTTGCCAGGTGTATTCATTCTAGGGGGAGCACGGAGTAGCCCTTCCTTGTCCACCTCCATAAGAACTTCTGATATATTAGCAATGAGGGGGGGTGAACTTCTCAAAATGAGGAGTCGGGTGACACTGTCCATTGCCGTCCTTCTAGGATTTTTGGGACCCCTCTTCGCTTGTGCTCTTCTGTTTGTTTCCCGGGAGATGTCTCCTCAAAGCTCGGGATTCTCGGCTTCTTCGGCCCGAATGTACTTCTCGCTCTTCTTGGCCAGAGAGGAGTGAAGGCTAGAGTTGAGGACCGATGGCGAGGACTTTGGACCCGTGGAGAGGTAGGAGCCCTTTGGGCATTGTTGTTGTTGGGTCGGAGATTGAGGGCTTGCAAAACAGTCGCCTGGAACTGCTGGAACTCGGCACGAGTGATGGGTGCCTCATCGTTCCTCGGATGTTGCTGACCGGCAGGGGAGTGAGGTCTTCTCCTATGGTGCTCGGGTGACTCTCTCCACCCTCTTCGGGTAGGGGACCTTCTGTAGTCTCGGCGGTGAGGAGATCGCTCATTCGGACGTTGCTGGCGGGAGGCTCCCTCTCGGGCCCGCTTTTCATCTAAACGGCGGCGAAGATCCTCATCCTCCTGCCGATTGAGGATGGTATTGCGAAGTTTGGAAACTCGGGGATTGTGGGAGGCCATAGAATCCGTAGAGGCATTGTGTATTGAGATGCGGTCCTGATGGAGAGGTTGCTTCTGCGGGTTGGGACGCGAGCCCCCCGCACCGGCATTCTGCAGCCTAGTTGGACCCCGAGGGGGTTGCTAATTCTGAAGAGGAGGCTGCTATTCGTTTGTTTCCCACAGACGGTGCCAATCTGTTACCGCTAAATCTGGTGTGGGGGCAAACAGATAGTATTTGTGGATTCTTGGAAAACTTGAATAGCAAACCTGAAACCTGTTCCACCGGAGTTTGACCATTGACTCCCGCTGTTCACCTGCAAAAGTGCGAGACACCGAGGTTGATCCTGGCGACGCACCCTCCGACGCTCAAGTCAGTAATCAGGAATGATTATGAAAGAGCGTAAATTGGCAAAAGATTGATTACCTCTTAATGATGGTGGATGGGGGGTATTTATAGTCGCCGTTGGGATCAGATTTAGGAATGTAATCCCTGTGATCAGATAAGAAATGTAATCCCTGTAATCAAATTAGGAATGTAATACATAATTTCCAGTGAAAGGATAGATGTGAATCAGGACTGTTGATTAGGACTAATCAGGAACCCTAATTCTATCCTGCTGGACCGGGTTCATTTCGGGTTGGGACCCGTACCCAGTTGAGGTGGATCTGTTCGTGGGTTATTGGATCGTGAAGAAAGACCCAGTTCCCATTTCAGACCCGTTAGTAGGTGAAATTATCATTTTACTCCTGAGCTTTACGATTCGTGTCTGATGTGAACGGTCCCGATTTAATCCTATTTTTAGCCATATCAAAAATCATACATTACTTCCCTCTAAACCAGGTAGCACTGTGGAATATATATAAGCATTGAGAAGGCATCAGTTGCCATGAGCAGCATCCGTTCCCATCACAGTAAGATACACAGTATGTAATATGTATATTTTCATAGTTGCCTAACTCAAACCTTAACCCCTTATAAAGCGGAAAAAAACCCACCACAATTCATCAGTAGTCCATCACTTCCTACCATAAGCAGCATCTAAACCCATGAGTGCAGCCTCTTCTCTACAGTATGGAAATTTTGTATGGTTAAAATAATACCTTACTGCTTCATACTGGTAGAAGAAGCCATCAGAAGCATTCATGCGACATCAGCTAGTAATATCAGCATCAAAACCCATCACACGAAGATTTATGTGTACAGTATGGAAATTTGAGACCCTGTGAAACTCATTCCTTAGGTCCCTTATAAAGTAAAAAAAATACCTTAAACAATCCATGAGTGCACATACAAGATATCATGAGCAACATCAAAGTTGTCATTACTCCAGAAAGTATATAGGATCAGAATAAAGCATCATCATATCCATATTTTGAAATACTATTAAAAGGTAACAAAATTCTCACATGCGCCTGACACGAATCGAGTGATGATGGCTTCTAATGCTTGTAGAAGGTAACAAAATACCTTGTAAGTATTTTATTTATAACTGTGTATAAATTAAAATGTTAATACAAAACAAGGTTATATAGGATCAGAATATATCTTCATCATCTCTTTAATTAGTCGTAGGCTCAAAACACATTATCATAGAACAATTGTTCTACCAAATCATCATGATTAGTGTAGAGCTGCATTTTTTAAAATGCCATGCCAACTACTACTAATTATGCGCCCGCCCCATCCGTCGCCCATAGTTGAATACATCATTCACTGGGTCAGTATAATGAGAATATATCATCATAAAAGTGTTGTCTGTTTACGTTAATATAAAATAAATCTGGATCAGAATATACCATATCCATCATATCCAGATTGATCAGTGGCACATGATGGTAGGTGGGGGCGGACACAGAACCTTTTCATTGATAGTATATTTCATCATTGCCTAGAACGACATATATGTTAAAATTTCTTTTAAATATATTTAAACGAGAGGTACTTCATGTTAGGAGAAAACTCCATTCATTCATCTAAAGTATCACAGTGCACTGCATAAAAAAACACTGCATGCATCCAACTGCACTACATTAACATCCAAGTACAACTTGCAAATACATCAGTACACCATGGAAACAAAACATCAAAACCCGTGACATATCCCACAATCAGAATGAAAATAAAGGGACGAAATCATACAAGATTGAAGATGCATTAGAACCAACTATTTAACTATCTTGATAAGATGAAAACTTTTGACATGAAAAGCGTTTGGTTACCGTCTTCTGAAAGTGAATTTTTACTTCTCGTCTCATAAAAATCCAAAACGGGGTAAGGGTCAAGGCGTATAAGATATTTGATTTTGTATGTATGCATCCCATCCCACATGAACCAATCATGTGTTCTTAGAGGATTGAATTAGTCGTAGGCTCAGAACACATTTGTATAGAACATTTGTTCAAATGAAGCATCAAGCTTAGTATAGGGCTGCATTATTATGCCATGCCAACTATATCTAATCAACTGTCCACCCTCTCCACCACCTATAGTTAAGTATGAAAAGCATTCAATCAATTTGGCATGAATAGTCCACATAATAAACCAATCTTGCTTAACATAAACCATAAGGGTCAATACAAATCCCCCCCCAATTATGTTCATTTTTATGGATATTCACTGCGGGTGTTAATTTCATATTCAGAACTATACAAAGCTAGTAGGTTTGTGAAGGGGGTGGGGGACACACATGCCTCTAAATACAATGTTTGAATTTCATCATAGCCAACATACTTAAATCAAATTTAGATGCGATTATCAAATAGATGGGTTTCAATTGAAAGAAAAGCATTTACAACCATATATTAGAATAGCACAATGAAGCCATGAACAAGTACATTGGGCCTTAAAATTACATTAATGTCTTGCATTCCACATTGCCATAGCAATTTGATCTCTTTTAGTATTCATGCGATTCAATTGAGAAGATGACATATCCAAAGGTTGAGATGTGGAAGCATTATCTTCATTGTGTAGATGAGTAATTTGTTCATCTTCTAAATCAGAAAACAATGCATCGTCCGTTGAATATCTATGTATAAAATTATGAACTGCACAACAGGCTGGTACCATTAGAACTTGCCTTGTGAAGTAGTAGTTGGTCATATACTTGAATATGGGAAACCTTTTTTTGAATACACCAAAGGTTCGTTCTATGACATTTCGTAGCCTAACATGCTGTTTGTTGAAAAGTTGCCTATATTGGGTGGGTGCATGGTTAGGTCCTTCGAAATCTTGCAAGTGATATGGCTCCCCTACAGTAGGGAGCTAAAGACCCTGGCATGTTTGTGTAACCACAATCTACTAAGTAGTATTTATCATTGGGAGGGATTGGCAACAATCCTTCTGTTAATGCACTTTGTATTATCCGGGAATCATTAGCACTTCCTTCCCAACCCGCATAAACAAAAGTGAACATCATGTCAAAATCACAAACGGCCAGGCACATTTTAACATATATCACCTTTGCGACCACGATAAGTATTTTGTCGGCTAGCGGGTACGCAAGCATTTATTAAGGTGCCATCGGCAGCACCAATAGCTCCCTACATTATTGAAGAAGAAACATACTACTTTATTGAACACATTTGAATTATTAGAATAATATGGTGTTAAACATGAAGGTAACAAAATACCTTAAACCATGGATAAAAGTCTGTGGAACTACTGATCCTTTCATGTACATGTGTCATGTTTGGGGGAGTAATAAGAACTGTTGCTGCTCTTGCCAAACCTTTCAACACATTAGTAAAATATCATTCGATTATATCCAATGAATGCTGAAACCGTTCAGCAGCCCCTCTCATTCTATGACTGTGACCGACAATGTACAAAAAATGGCAACACTTTCCTCATGAGATACGTGCCTATGTTGTATTTCCTCGGGCGTTTCCTCAAAGTAGTTGCCATTTTCTTATAAATTGAAACAAAGCCAGAAAACAATCCAGATTCATGCGAAAAATGCGAATACATTTATTCGGTGGACCGTCCAAGATTTCTTGTAGATATTCGCGGCCTAACAGTTTAGGAGAAAAATGGGGACTTTCATTATTCATCTCTTCTAGCGACTGAAGAAACAACAAGTCATCAAGCCCGTCACTATCATAACTTGACGTGTCACTTGACAATTCTATCAGTGTGGTAGCAAGTGCAATAGTACTGAACTCTGAAAAAAGTAGAATACATTTGCATAAAGAAGATTCGAATTTTAAGTACTTTATCAAAATAGTGGAGGTCATATAAACAATAACACCAATATTTTATCTTAACTATCAAAGTTAAATATAAAATCACAGAAACAACAACAGCCAGTGAAGGAAAATGCATCTAAAATTAAACCGTTACCACACAAAATCCAACACATTGTGCCAGTACATATTCACCTTACTACTAATACATAAATATTTCAATAAATTGGTAAGACATTTAAACAATACATTGGGTTTGAGCCAACTTTAACAAATTAGTAGTACTTTTTCGCAAGATTGGCTAACCACATGGGTCTAAGTTCCGGTTTCATCAAAATGAAGCCACGACGCCAGCTATGGCTTGCAACTATGTTGTCCATTGCCACACCGAGCTTTGTTTCATCAAGACCCTCCATATCATTAATTATTTCCATGCACTTATCAATGGAGAACTGATCTTCTGCATCTGACCGATCACTTCGATCGCCCATTTTCTTCCTATAATATTCAGTTCTTACAATATGCAATTCGGTATTGGCATCAATACAAATATCCATTCTCGAGCTATTTGTTGCTCGACCGCTAGACCCACCAGTGCATCTCTTGTGAGACCCCGAATGTATTGGTTCGCAATCATCATCATCAACCAAATTTACATGTGGTGCATTGGGGGGAGTGGGGTGGGTGAACTCAAAGTTGACCCTTTGTTCCTCATCGGAGTCATACACCCTTTGAGTTGAAGCCCTAGAAAGTAAGCCCTGGGCAGTAAACTTACCAAAAATTTTGGTCAAAGCATCATAATTGGCCAAACCCTTCGATTTGAATTGACTAGATTTAGGGTGTGCCTATTCATAAATTATTGTGTTGTTAGTTTACAAGTACTAAAGTCATTAATAAGTATATTACGAGGATAATCACACACTTCATAAAAAAATAAGTTATATGTGAACCTTGACATAGGCTTCCCAAACAACGGGCTCGCAAGTGACTGTATGGTTGTCTTCATCCCAACCCATACCACTTTGATTCTTCAAATTGTGAAACTCCCTCCACTGCAGCCTAAGTCGGGAATGTTTTTCTTTTAATTGTTTAACAGTGTATGTACGGTTACACATGTGATTCAAACTTCCCACAAATTGTTGCCAAACTTTCGCTTCAAAGGTTGAACTTTTCAAACTATTTCGATCGACCTCCGCCTCCATCAATTCCACAAATATACGTACATTACATGCTGGCCAAATAACAATATCACTCTCCACCTCAATCTCCTTTCCTTTACTAGCCATCTTCATTAGCCACAGAAATGATCAATATAAAATAACAATCATCAATTGCTCAACATCAACAGTGAACAGGAAAAAGTAATTTGAGGTTACTATAGCAATTGTAGATTATGTCTACTATCCAGTTCCAGTTCAATTGAAATCACAATTCAAAAAAAATCTCCAATTCCAGTTCAGCCACCATCTTTAATCCAGTACAATTGACATATCTAATTTCCACAAGTAACAAAAGCGACGTCGACCGTAGGATCAGAACACATCATTTCCAATTTCAGTTCAGTAAAAATCTTTATCCCTCAATTCAGTATAGGTTCGAAAATAAAAAAACAACAAAAATTTTTTTTGATTCAGATATGGAATTAACACATCGACGTCGAACTTGAGGATCAGTACTCATCATCTCCAAATCACAGCATAAAATAAAAAAAAAATTGTCCCTCAAATCGGTACTCTGGCCAAAAAATAACACCAAAAAAGGGGATTTTTAAAAAAAATAGATCTAGAATTAACGACCCAAAACTAAACACAAGCAAAAAAATTAAATCAATTTTAAACATACCTTGGTTTGCTTGCTTTCAAAGCTCAAGAAGTTGTCTCCGACAGATTCCCTCAGCCGTTGTGTGATTCTACTACAACGTTCTCGAAGACACCTTCTTGTAAAAGCAGATCTGGTCTCACAGACCACAAATCGACCGTCGAGGGGGTTGAGAAGGGGGAAAATAGAGCGAATCGCAGAAGAAAGTATCGACTCTTGATTAGAGTAAAGAGGCAGTAAAGGATACTGAAGATGGGAGTAAATGGGAGTAAAGAGGGTGTAGGGTTTTCTTCCTGAAGTCGGCGTCAAAGAAGAGAGAGGAGGGGGGAAAAGCCAAAAAGAGAGAGCAAAAGAGGGGTTGGGTATTTTTCTAAAAAGAGACCCCAAAAGAACTTCTAACCAAACGCGTTTTCAAAAAATATTTTTCACAAAACAGGCCCAAAACAACTATCCGAAGGGGCTCTACGTTTCGGAGAATATATCTCTAATATTATAATGGGAGAGTTGGAATTGTAATGTTGTCAACATACAAACCCGTGCGTTGCACGTGCAACTCCAACTCTCCCATTAATTACAACAATAACGAACAACCAAAAAAAATTCACCTATTTAAAACGTGCAACGCACGTGCAAAAAAAGTTTACAAAGTTTTTTTAACACTAAACATACACATATGTTACACGTACAATTCAAATTCTACTTATAAATACGTGCATTGCACGTACAAATTGTAGTTTTTTCTTCAAAATATTTTTACCAATTACGTGCAACGAACACCCACTCCAAAACTATTTCTTAACACGTAAATCGCACTTGACAATCCTCCAACTCTTATCAAAACGTGCATCGCACGTGAAAAATCCTAGTATATATAAGAGTAATGCTTCATCCACTACCAGTTTCACTACTATTTTGTTCACTATCTTAGGTGGCATACTCCTATTGGAGAGTTCGCCCACCTACTCTATCTTCTCCTACCTAGTGGAATGTGCCATATAAGGTAGTGAACAGAAATATAGTAAAATTGGTAGTGGATGTAGCATTACTCATAGTATTAATACCCGTCATTGATTTTGATTAGTAAGCTAAATCTGAATACATTAACATTTATCTGTGGCAGAGTGAAAGTATATAATTGTCAAAATAATATCTTTTATTATAAAATTGTTCATACCACAAGGGCTTGCATAAAGTATATGCATAATCTACCTCATCTCTAAAATAAATATTTATTAGCAATATGCAATTGCGATGTACGCTTTAAAATTTATTTTGTTTCAAGTAAATATTACGACGTAGTTTGGCATTGAATCTGAGAACTCATCTTACCATCTCAAATTCTTATCATACTCTTTAGAATTATTTTTAATAGTACTAACTTTTATTTTAGTATTACTTTTGTGAATAATTATGTCATAAATAAATTTGAACATTGAGATTATTATTATTATGATAACAATTAACTAAACAGATAGTTAATATAACTTCCACTTAAAATTATGATTTGTCTACAAATAACATAATTCCAACTCTCCTATTTTAATATTAGAGATTATAATTATAAATAACTTTTCCTTTTTGGTGAAATGCATAAGATGGGGTTCCATGTCCTCCAAAAGTAAATATTAAAAAAAAAACGATTCCATATAAGTACATTTTAAAGGGGTTAGTGGAACGAGACACTTTATTTTAATTTTGGGTTTTTCCCACGTGGGTCACTAACAAATATGAAAATTTCATATACGTCACTTAAATCAAATTCTCCCCCTCCGCACCCCAAATCAAATTTGAATTTCAAAATCCTAAATTGAAATTCAAAAATGATTCAAATTTCGCTCTCCATATATGTTTTGAATTTCAAAAATCTAAATTGAAATTCAAAAGACATCCAAATCTTTCCCTCCATACTCCCAATGAAATTTGAATTTCAAAACCCTATTTTAAGTGACGTATATGGAATTTTTATATTTGTTAGTGACCCACGTGGGAAAAACCCAAAATTAAAATAAAGTGTCTCGTTCCACTAACCCCTTTAAAATGTACATATATGTAATCGTTTTTTTTTTAATATTTACTTTTGGAGGACATGGAACCCCATCTTATGCATTTCACCAAAAAGGAAAAGTTATTTATAATTGTAATCTCTAATATTAAAATAGGAGAGTTGGAATTATGTAATTTGTAGACAAATCATAATTTTAAGTGGAAGTTATATTAACTATCTGTTTAGTTAATTGTTATCAGTTATCATAATAATCTCAATGTTCAAATTTATTTATGACATAATTATTCACAAAAGTACTACTAAAATAAAAGTTAGTACTATTAAAAATAATTCTAAAGAGTATGATAAGAATTTGAGATGGTAAGATGAGTTCTCAGGTTCAATGCCAAACTACGTCGTAATATTTACTTGAAACAAAATAAATTTTAAAGCGTACATCGCAAATGCATATTGCTAATAAATATTTATTTTAGAGATGAGGTAGATTATGCATATACTTTATGCAAGCCCTTGTGGTATGAAAAATTTTGTAATAAAAGATATAATTTTGACTATTATATACTTTCACTCTGCCCAAGATAAATGTTAATGTATTCAGATTTAGCTTACTAATCAAGAAATCAATGACGGGTATTAATACTATGAGTAATGCTACATCCACTACCAATTTCACCACATTTCTCTTCACTACCTTAGGTGGCACACTCCAATAGGTAGGAAAAGATAGAGTAGGTGGGAAACTCTCCAATAGGAGTATGCCACCTAAGGTAGTGAAGAAAATGGTAGTGAAATTGGTAGTGGCTAAAGCATTACTCTAATACTATTTGGTTTGGCACCTGAATTCGGAATTTTTTCCCAAACTGTCCCACTTTTTTGAAAGTTTTTTTCCCAAATTGTCCATTTTTTAAAAAAAATTCTCAAAATGCCCTACTCGCTTTCTGAAAAAGCGAGTTTGGCTAATTCCTCATCGCTTTTTTAGAAAGCGAGTCTTAGGTTTGAGTTTTGAACTTGCCTACACTCGCTTTCTCAAAAAGCGAGGGGATTTATCCCAAACTCGCTTTTTGAAAAAGCGAGTGTCGATTGGTTTGGTTTTGCACCAGCCTACACTTGCTTTCTCAAAAGTGAAAATTTATCCCAAACTCGCTTTTTGAAAAAGCGAGTGTCGATTGGATCTTTAACCTCCAAACTCAAAATCAGATCTCACTTTTCTTAAATTATCTATCTTCCTCCTCCTCTTGTAACCCCGAAACCCTAACCCATCTCTCATATCATTTTCATCAAATAACCACAAAAATTCATTGATTAACCCATAAAATTGCTCTCAAAATCCTAAACCCATCTTCCAAAAGATCCAGATTTTGGAATTTTGATATACTTGAAGAGGATAGCAACTTCAACTATTCTACTTAAATATTTACGGCTATATCCTTTCGAATAAGCTTGTGAAGGTATGATGCATATTGACCTATTATTTTATTCATTTTCATAGATTTTGTTTTTGGGTAGATAATAACTCGTATATTCGTATAAATATACGTAGGTATGGATTACAATATTCCTATTTGGTTATACTTTGGTGCTGAAATAATTCGTGATCCAAAGATTGGCTGTTGTTATAGTGTGATGGATCCTGAAATAGTTTGGGTACCTTGTACCATTACAAAGCAGAATTAGTTAAGAAAGTTTATGAAGTTACTAATTGGGATAGGGATCAATGGAATGTGAAAATTTTAGCTCGATACACAGCAGAAAAAGGAGATGGTCAGAATTTTATGACAGTGCCTGACGTAGCACTCTATTCACATAGTAGAACTCAACTGTACCGAAGTTGATTAATGGTACTTTAGTCAATCACTGATCGTGCTTGAACAAGAAAATAGGCGGTAGCGAGCAACACGCGCCTCCGTGTAGGGCATTCACACGACGCAATCATCTACCAACCTGTCCAACTCATCACGGAAGTAGGTCACCTGTTGGGGTTGGCAGTCCATGTAAGATTTTTGGACCAGTACACACCGAATGGAGGTAACATTTCCTGGTCCTCGGGGAGATGGACCCAGTGGGGTTATTGCCTTCGCACTACAGGCCGACCCACGTGAATACGCTCCCAACTCCAGATTTGTAGCAATATCATTGGTCCATTCATCTGTACCTAACCAAGACTGCACAAACACAAAATCCTGTAGAGGGACGATAACGCGAAACTACCCCAATGGGAGGCACATCAAGGGCACAAAGCTTTTGTTCGAATTTGGGAACATACGCCTCCAAACAGTGTAAGAATGTAGGCCCTGCAGTAGCATTCGGGGGACGGAAGAGGAGCTGCTCCTTTAAAGAGAGTTCCAGGCTCGAATATTTGATTTGTTCTTGCCTTGCAATTGGTCATTGATTGGCCCTTCTTTTGCCTATCTGTTGGCAGAAAACCTTCATTCAATCGGTCCTTGAATGTGTCCTTCGACCACTTCAACCGAATAAATTTTCCATTAACTGCTCCGGCTTCCACTTCGACACCGAGGTAATGTTTCACTAAATATATCGGGTCGAAGTCCATTGTGCCGGTCACTGCCTGCCCATCAGCTGGAAGGCCGGTGAGTACAGAGACGTCCTGCAATGTCATTGTCATCTCCCCAACTGGCAGGTGAAAAGTGTGTGTTTCAGGTTGCCATCTCTCAAGCAGTGCTGTAAGAAGAGGCCGATCACACTTGCTGGATCTCATCAATGCAATACCATATAATCCACAGTCCCTTAGAATCTCGTGAATCCGTGGGTGCATAGGAAGTGGATGACCCCCCCTAAATATACATTCTTTC
Organism: Hemerocallis citrina; assembly: GCA_017893485.1. Lineage (NCBI taxonomy): Eukaryota > Viridiplantae > Streptophyta > Magnoliopsida > Asparagales > Asphodelaceae > Hemerocallis > Hemerocallis citrina. The sequence goes on along the minus strand of CM030359.1, from coordinate 332,539,722 downwards.
GATTCACCTTTCCACACATCCTTCAATGGTGCTGCAACTAGAGAGTAAGGAGTGTAGGTTCGAGGGGACCAAGACCTCCGAGAGGAATATAAGATGATGAAGGGGCTGAAGAAGAAGTACCCACCACATTTGGATTAGTTGAGACCTATACAACAACAATTACATCAACAGACCGATATAACATTTTATTATATGATAATCAAACTAATTGAATATAAACAATTATAAGCTTACATTAGTACGCTCGGTACCACCACGACGACCACCACGTCCACCGCGAGGAGGTGGGCCAAAAGAAGTACGTGGTCCATTGCCTCGAGGAGGTCTACTACTAGATCCTTCCTCCACATTCGCCATCGTCTGTGCCATTTATAATAAAATAGAGTATACTACAACTAAAAACAGTCGTTATTAACTTTACCAAAATATACAACCTAAATATATAACCTACATATCTATGACCTACATATATACAATCATTATTAACTATATCCAATTTTTACCCCCAATTTCGACATAGATCCACATTTTATCCACAATTTTTAACTACATATATCTAAATATATATACAACATTTAAAAAGATAGAGTTTTATAAATATATCGCAAGCTTTACCCCCAAATTCGAAGCACTCCACCTCCAACGCAAGCTTCACCCCCAAATTCGAAGAACTCCACCGCAATTACCCCCAAAATCGTAGCACCCCCAAATTCGAAGTGGACAATCGAACGAAGATGAGATATTGAAGAATTTTGTGAGTGATTCGATGAAATTTGATAGGTTAATGGCTGAAAACAGATCAAAATATTCTTGGGTTAGGGTTTCGTGACGAAGAGGAGAAGGAGATAGAGAAGAATGAGATCTGATTTCGAGTTTGGGAGTTTAAGATCCAAACGACACCCGCTTTTTCAAAAGCGAGTTTGGGATAAATTTCCTCGTTTTTTTAGAAAGCGAGTCTAGGTAGGTGCAAAACCTAAACCTAAGACTCGCTTTCTAAAAAAGCGAGGTGCCAAACTCGCTTTTTCAGAAAGCGAGTATGTCATTTTGGGAATTTTTTTAAAAAATAGGACAGTTTGAAAAAAACTTTCAAAAAGTGGGACAGTTTGGAAAAAAATTCCTGAATTCGCACCTCGAATTGAACATATTCAAGAGTTCTTCAGGACTTTGGTTTGTTGTTCCCTAGAATTTGTCGTATATTGTAGCGCCCCGAATTTCCAGATTAATAACATAGAAATTTCGCGGCACATTCCCAGTGATCCACTTCAACATAATATTAAACATCAACAACACCACTAAAATTTTCAACATTTATCTCAACAAATCTTTTACAATGCACAGCGGAACTCAAAATAACTCAACTCAATATTCTCTTCATTTACAATACTAATTTATCTCAAAAACTGATATTACAAATTTACACAATCTCTTATATGTCATTAATTCTCAAAACCAACTTAAGCATTCCATCTCCAACTCTAAGCGCAACCTGCAACATGTGAGGCTAGAGATGATCCCTAACCCCCAAACTAAAGGGGTCAGCCATAAATGGTGTGAGAAATATAAAAATAAACAAATAACAACAAAAGGTCATAACTCATAATTCTTAAACAACAAGTACTAAAGGAATATGGGAAGTACGAAATGAAGGTAACATAAAATGTCAAGTGATACTAAGCTAAGTGTCATGTGTAGAATACAAGAAAAACCATATGCATAAAACCAAGCCAAGAAAACACAAGTTCTAAATGCAGACTCTCTAATGCGTACTTGTCGAAGTCTATGCATCCCATTCTACATAGGTTCGGTGCAAGCCCTTAACGTCTTCACTTCATAGGGTTCAATCCCCACGCTATGAACTAATCCTAACACGATAACTACTACGAGATGAAGATAAACCATGGATAGTATCACATGCCCGATAATTCCGGAGATAGATCCCACACCCAAGATATTTCACTTGAATAATTCCGGAGATCATCCCACACCGAAACATTGACACGTCCCCACAATATACCACATGTGCTTCACCTCGACTCCGATAATTCCGGAGATCAATCCCACACCACAATAGTTACCGTGATAATTCCGGAGATTGTCCCACACCACATGACTGTGATAATTCCGGAGACATATCCCACACCACTAATAATCTACTGTGATAATTCCGGAGATTAAATCCCACACCGAAAGCCATACTGAGGTTCGTGACTCATGTTCCCGTTCATCATATCACCACTAGTGCCTATCCTTAAAATTGGTTAATAGTTTACTTAACGAATCTCCTAGAGTCATGCACCCTACCGGCCTAAATTCCAATCCAAATAACTGAAATGCCTCAATGGGCCTCAACCAAATACTCAACACCGGTATACTAGGGTCATTCACCTCTAGAGACACAAACTCAAAAGACTAAACCAAATCCCACTAACAAAGTGGCTCGACTAAATGTCTCAATGACATACTCAACTGAATATCTCAAGGTCAATAGCTTAATCTTAAACTGAACTGAAACATCAAATATATAAAAACTAATCATTCGAATTAACACTGAAGTTTACAAATATCCTTCAGTACCAGTCGACTCATACTGGCGATAAGTCGACTGTCCAGAGGACCAAATTCAAGATTTGACAAAAATAAACTAAGTCTCGTATCAGTCGACTTACAAGAGGGTCAGTCGACTTACCCGAGGAAAATTCCAGCAATCCTCTCAAAAATATTCTAAGTGTTTAAGTCGACTTAACTGGGCTATAGGTCGACTGTCCAGAAGGACAAATAATTCTTTCAAAAATAATTTTTACAGTGGACCAGTCGACTGCCTAGGGACTAGGTCGACTATCCAGAACAATTTTTTTTTTTTTTGCAACAAATTCAAATAAAGTATCAGGCGCGTACCAGTCGACTGCACTGTAGGCCAGTCGACTGTTGGCCTACAGAATTTCAAGATTCAAGTCTGATTACAAAATCGGAATTTGGAGTTTCTAATGAATCAATGTTTGTGAAAATAGTTCGTACTCAGGAAAATAACAAATCTCAACGAAGTTTCTTCAGGTATATGTATAAATTACTCAAAACATCAATATGTCAAGATCTAAATTCTCATATTCTAAATCACAAATCCTTTTGTTAGGGTTTTACAAGATCTAAGTCTCTTTCACAAAATCAATAAGAATCTGATTTATAATTCTAATGTCCAGGTGTTCATGCACAAATCTCAACATGTTTCTAGCAAACAATTTCAATATTAAAGATCTACTATTTCATTCAAAATTATTCACATGATTCACACCACATTACGAGATCTAAATTGTTCACCACAACCAATCATTACATCATGATATTTGTACACATAAATCGACCACAAGACAAATTTCTTCCATGCATGATATCAAGTCAAACAACAAACATACATCAAACAACAAACAAATTTTTATATTACTCACCTTAGAATTTGAGAATAGTCCACAAAGAAATCCTCTTTTGCTAGATCCAAAAATCTCTTGCTCCACCAAAAGATCTCCAAATTCAATATTTTATCAGCAATGACGGCTAGGAAAGGAATTCTCTTAAATATGCCGGATGGGTAATTAGGGTTTTACCCGCAACTTTGCAAAACAATCCTTCCCAAAAATACAATTTGCATGTATAGATCATTCTTTGGAAATTCCATCAAAACTCATTTAAATTTGGATTTATAAGAAAGTATACATTCTAAATCTCAATTTGTGCTGTTCAAAACGTCCAGATTTTGTATTTTGCATTTTAGCCCCTAAAATTGTCGAATTTGCAAAAAGGTCCTTCTTTTCTCAAAAATTGCAAATAGCTCCAATAAATTTCAGAAAAATCTGGAAAAATACTAATTAAATCTCAAATATTAAATAAAGATTTTTCATAAAGAAAACTAAATTTTTACACTTCTCATAAAAGCATTTGCACGTGTTTTGCACGTGTACAAAAGATAAATTTTCTGAAAATACTCATTAAATCCCTAAAATTAATTGAAATTCATTTTCAAATATAAAAATAATATTTGAAAATACGAGGTTCTACATATATGTTGACTGCATGTAGAGTTGCATGACTTTTATCTTATTTCCAATTTTTTTCATGTAAAACAAAAACTTAAAAAGTGTTTTAAATTAATATTGGTACAATGTTCTTACAACTCAAACAAAACTAATTTTTCATGCATTTGCTATTCCTACTACAATAACCAAACTATTTTTAGAATATTTTTTCAAGTAATTACTTTCGCTACAGTATTTCTCACTCTCTTAAATTATTTTAGAACCAACCAAACTATCCTTAACTGAACTATATGAAGACTATTGTTGAAAAGATTACAGACAAGCGAGAACCTGACCATTACAACACAAAAGGGATTTCCCGATGTTTTTTTTGCCTACACCAGTGTTTTTAAACGCCGGGGTAGACCATACCGGCGTTTTAAAAATACGTTGGTAGAATTGCCGAGGTAGCGCGCGTCACGGTAGCCTCGGGGTCTACCCGGTGTTTTTTAAAATGCCGGTATAGGCATTGATCTACCCCGACATTTGCAAAAAATGCCGGAGTAGGCCTATTTTCGATTTTTTTTAAAAATTATTTTAAATTATTTCTTAATTAAAATTCAACCTACCCCGGCGTTTTTTTTGTAAAAATACCAAGAGGAGTTTTTTTTTTGTTCCCTTCATAATTCTAAACCCTACAGATTATATTTTTAAATAATAACACATAAAGATCTAGTAACAAATACTAAATTCAAACAAATATTCAAATATATAGCAATAATATAGACAAAAATAATATCTCATATTCGTCCACATACAATCAACATCCAAATACATATATATCCTTACATACATATACACACCAACATAAGTCTTGCATTCTTCACCGATGGAGGGATGCACTAATAACCCTTCAAAGCACAAAAGCTTTAAACCTTGAGGAAAAGCTCCAATTTGTTCAATTCAGCAGCTAAACTAGCAACAACCTGCATTGTTCAATTCCTGGTACAAGTTTAGTTTAACTCGAAGAAGGGGATAAAAGAACCTTTGACATAAACCATCTGAAATTAGTAAAAACATACTCACTTGATTCTTTGCCTGCCTCAAGTCTTCCATGTTTAATGGTCTCAAAGTAATTTTTGGTTCTTCATTTCCCTTTTTATTCTCTTTTTCTTCCTCCTTTGTTTTTGATGCTTCCGCTGCATTTTCTCTCTCTCTCTCTCTCTCTTTTTCAGTCCTTTTCTTCTCCTCATAGGATAAAGGTGAAACAACAGTCATAAAATAAGAAGATTCATTGTTCTAAGATTCTAGGGATCAATCATAACCATATAGTACAAGTATCCTATGTAGGCCATAAAAGTATATGCAACATCTATATGATAAGAATGAACTTGTTACAATCAGAATTGAAGGGCAATGAACTAGATGTGCATAAAAGTGACAAACTGCATTCAGAGGATGAGGGTTTAGCTCATACATATGTCTAAAAAGGAACTACAAAATTGCTCTGTAAACTTGAACCATGACGATTAATATCTTGGTAAAACTTTAAAGGATTAAGTATAATTGGATAAATTATTTTGAATACCTGAATAACTTCCTTGGTCTCTTCCAAAGCTTTTCTTCCTGTAAAAGAATATCAAACCTGAGTCGGATAGAAACAATTAGTTCACAAACTAAAAAGAAACTAGTGTCTGGAGCTTCCTGAAATCCTGGAGCTTCTCGCTCCTCTTCAAAAAAAAAAACCCAACCCCTACCATGGCCTCTTCTACCTCCACCTGCCTCCACCTCCTAAACAACCTCCTCCATCTTCTATCCAGCTCCTTCATCTCCACCAAAGTCACCCGCAACCACTAGCATAAATCACCCTGTCCACCTTTCCCACTAGTAACTACCTTGTCCAAAAGCTATAGCAGCTTTTGAAGAATGAAACATCCAACCAAGAATTCTAAAGGTGAGAACTTTCGAGGAGAGAAACAAGGCATCCTGGAATGGAACTCTCGAAGATCAATGGAAAAGCGTAGTAGAGAGGAGTCTGATCTGCATCAGGAATACCAGGGAGCCAACGCCAATAATGGAATGGCCTATCAACAGAGGGCCAGCACTCACCGAGGAAGCAGGGGCTGGCACTCTGGCTATAGAGGTCAGGAACTCAGGCAGAACAGGGAGGTAAACAAGAGGACTCAAGGGGAGCTAGAGCATGCTGGTTCGCCAACAAGAGGGAGAATGGATCTCCACACTCCAACCGTGAATAGAAGAATCTACGTGGACGTAACTAGAGGCAGAACAGAGGATCTCGAAAGAGACCAGCTTTGGCGAAATAGAGGTTCGTCGGAGTTGGAAGTGGGGATGATAAAAGAGGATGAGGAAGGCGAGTGGATTTTGTTTAAATCAAAACGTATTAAAAAAGCAGAAAAATTGGCGGAGAAGAGGAAGACGTCTTTTTCAGGATCAGCAGGCATGACGACTAAGCTACCGCAGTGTCATAAATGCGCTGGTAGAGGGCATACAATTCATGATTATGTGAATGACTGGTTTTGCTATGTTTGTAAGAAGAACGGGCACATCTCCAAGGCTTATCCTACGTTGAGGGTGTCAACGAACGTCAAGGGGAAAGCGAAGGCAACAATGGGTCTGGATAAAGAGGCGACCATCTCAGAGAAGAGGGTGGAGTCAGAGGAGAGCGGTGATGAGCACAGATGCACTTTCAGAGCGACGTTCTCCCCAACACCGTTGATGGCAGAGATGGAGAGCAGGTTCAAGAAGTGTATTCTCATCAAAGTTCACACTGGAAATCCATCGATCGCGAAAATTAAGGAACTCCTCCTCTCCAACACAGAGATTGATCTGAAGTGGGAGTGGGTGGTAGAAAAGATTAAACATGACGTTTTACTCGTTCACTGCGAGAACGAGGAGAGAGTGAAAGCTTTTCTACTCTTGGGAGGGATTGAAGGCGAGGATTTTTACTTCACTTTCAGTAGATGGAATCGTTACTTCAAAGAAGTGAAGACCAATCACCTTCCTTCTGTTGGATCCTGTAAGCAAGGCAAATAACACTAGAGGGGGGCTGAATAGTGTTGTATAAAAAAATTAATCAATAAATTGAACTTTTCACACTGTTAAGTTGACTGAAAATAGAAGGCAGTCGACTGAAGCGTCAGATAAGAAGAGTAATTTAACTAAAGAGTTACAAGTCTGTTAAGTCGACTTAGAGAGTAAAGCAGTCGACTGACCAGACTCGATTTACACAAGAAACTCAAAGAAATTAAAAAATGCAAGTTTAGATAATACAACCACAGAGAGTCAACACAGCAAACACCACAATGTATCCTGATTCGGTTCTCCTGACCTACATCCAGTCCCCAAGCAACCCACTTGAAACTTCCACTATTCTTCAAAAAAAATTACAAGAATACTCTACGGCTTTTGACAATAACTATGTCAAATCCGTAGAGCTCTCTCATCACTAGAGAGAGCAAAACCCACTCTACATCCTAGAGTGAAACCGACTCTAAAACAAGAGTCCTACTCTCCAACCAAGATGACCACTTTCACAACCCGAGAGTGAAACAACAACAAAAAGAGATTTACAACAACGTAAAGCCTTGTATGAGAAAGTGACTTCAGTCTAGAACGGATTCAATGTTATACAAGACTGAAAATCAGAGAACCAAGTTTTAAAGAAAGTATATGCTTTTTAAACTTGTACTTTTTCTTCTCAAAAGCAAAAGACTTCAATCAAAAGTTTTGGTAACCTTTTCCAATTGAAATCTATACTCTTTTTATAGAGTTAGATTCTCTTGGACATTGAGAAATAGTATCCCAACTGTCATACAACGGCAGTAAAAAGTTTGAATTTGAAAAACGAATTTGAAATTCGGAAAACTTTCAAAACTGCTTGAACAGTCGACTGGGTTGCCATATGAGTCGACTGGTCAGAGATTGAGTGAGTTCAGTCGGTTTCATACTTTAATAGTCGACTGCTTTCAAGAGTAAGTCGACTGGTACTCAATCAGCTGAACTTATACAAGCTTTGTTTTGACATTTTGATTTTGTAAAACATTTTCTTTATGTAGCAAATGTGTGAGTGTGTGTGTGACAAGGCTTTTACAAGATTCTAAGACTCACAAATAATACAAATAACATTACAAGACATTTGTTCAATGTAGCTAATCACTTGAAGCACTTGAAAGTCTTGAATTTGAAAGCTCTTGAAAGTCTTAAACTTGAACTTGAGTCTTTGTGGCTTGATCTTGCCTTTGTGGCTTGAGCATATACTTTTGAAAGCTTCATCACATTGTATTGGCTTTGAATGCTTCATCATGGTATTGACCTTGAACACTTTTGAACACACATTGCAAAAGATATGTAATATAGAACAATTGTGTATTGTGTTGTAGTCAGCAAAATCAAGAATCTTGTTTGAATACTGTGATGATTCAGTAAAGTTTGAGTCATCACAGTAGGATGACTTAACAAGTCCATCAGCTGACTGATTCACATCAGTCGACTTAGAAATCCTATCAGTCGACTTGTCTAGGATAGTTTGCTCTAGTGATTTAATAACGTTATCTAGTGGTGATGATTCAATTTCATCATCTTCAATAACATTAGACGAAGGTAAAAATTTATCAAATGAAACATGCATAGATTCTTCAATAGTCAAAGTTGACTTATTGAAAATTCTATATGCCTTACTCCTAATTGAGTATCCAATGAAGATACCTTCATTAGATATAACATCAAATTTATCTAAATTATCTTTTGTGTTTAATATGAAACACTTACAACCAAATACTTTAAAATATGATACTTTAGGAATTCGTTCATAAAAAAGTTCATAATAAGTTTTCTTAAGCTTTGGCCTAATCAATATTCTATTTAAAACATAGCATGCTGTAGAAATAGCTTGAGCCCAGAAGTATTTAGGCAAATTGCTTTCAACAAGCATAGTACGTGCACATTCTTGCAATGTCAAATTCTTTCTTTCGACCACTCCATTTTGTGGTGAAGCTCTAGGAAATGCAAATGAATGTGTTATACCATTTTTGTTGCAATATTCTAAAAATGTTTCATTCTCAAATTCTCCACCATGATCACTCTAATAGTGACTATGGTTAGAGATTTTTGATTTTGAATACGTTTGAAAAATTTTGCAAATTCTTTAAAGGCTTTATTTTTATGTTTTAAAAAGATTACTCATGTAAATCTTGAAAAATCAGCTACTAAAACAAATACATATCTACTTTTATTTAAAGAAGCGACTCTAGTAGGACCAAATAAATCCATATGGATTAATTCGAGAGGCCTACTTGTAGAAATCATTTCTTTTATCTTAAAAGTAGATTTTACTTGTTTTCCTAGTTGACATGCATCACATATCTTATCTTTCCTAAAAGATAATGTTGGCAATCCTTTAACTAGGTTATTCTTAGATAATTTAGCAATGTTTTTTTCATATTTACATGTCCAAATCTCTTATGCCAAAGCCAAGAGTCATTGTTAGAAGAAACTAAAAAAAATCATTTAAAAACTCATTTGTTTTTAAACATAATTCATATATATTATTTTTCCTAAATCCTTTAAAGATCACATTTTGCATAGATGAATCATAGATTAAGCATGCATCTTTTTCAAAGACTATTTTATAACCCTGATCACAAAGTTGACTAATACTTAACAGATTATGCTTTAAACCACTAATTAGAAATACCTCTTCAATAGTAGGGGTGGTGTTCTTACCAACTATGCCTATTCCAATGACCTTTTCTTTGTTATTGTCACCGAACGTAACAGTTCCTCCATCAATCTCTTGTATGGAAGAAAGTAGGTTTGCATGGCCAGTCATATGCATCCGCTGTCAAGTATCCAACGTTTCCTTTTAGGTACCTATAAAATAAGAATTGTGAATTTGGTACCCTTTTCATTGGGCCCGAAAGAGATTAGTGTTTGGAAAACCAAATCCAAAGTGAGTTTGATTTACCACCAAAAGCAGGCATATAATTTACAGAATTACACACATTAAGAACAAAAGAATTTATATAAGTAATCCTGTCATTAAGACTCAAGTTGACTGGAACCCAAATATTTTTAGTCTGTCCAGTCGACTTTGTTGTACCCTTCAGTCGACTTTTCTGTGAAGTCAGTCGACTAGAAGGTGAAACAAGTCGACTTATATGAGGCTTTCCTCTTTTTGAATAAGACTCCAAACCTCTGGGTAGACGACCGAATTTTTGGTTCAGTCGACTGGTCTGATCTGAGAGATTACTTTTTTCATGGTTAAAAATATTTTTTGGTTTTTCAAAATAATCATATAACTTCTTTTTCCCACTAGAACCAGAATCAATCTTATTACTACTGGTATTATTAGAAGTATGATTTTTTTCAAGAGTTTTTTGAAAAACTAAACGCAAACTTTTTATTAGATTGAACTTGATTTTGGAGAACTTCATTTAAATTCTCTTTTCTTTTATTAAACATAGATACATTCTTGGATATCTCTTCATAATGTTTCTTAAGAAATACATGATCTATATCTAAGTTTGAAAGACGAGAATTTAATGACTTGACTTCAACATTTAAGTCAAGATTTTTTTGAGAAAGTCTTTGATTAACTTTCTCTAGATTTTTAACTCTTATCTTCTCCTTTTTTAGTTCTTGAAAAAACTTCATTAAATGCTTTTAATAAATCATTCGAATCAAAATTGTCACTTACTCATTTTGAGTGGCCATGAAGACCACATTTGCGACTTCATTTGATTCTTCATTCTCTTTTTCGGATGATGAGTCGCTATCATCCCAAGTTGCTTGATATGCCTTCTTGTTCTTCATTTACTTGTTCTTTTTGTACTTGTCATTCTTGAAGTTAGGAACTTTCCCTTTCGATTTTGCATTTTCTAACGGACAGTCCTTCTTCATGTGACCCGTCTTGTTACGCTTAAAACAAGTGGGGAGTTCATTAGTATCTTTAAACTTAGAATTGAATTTACCCTTTCGAAGAAATTTCTTGAATTTTCTAGTGAACATGGCTATTTCTTCTTCTTCATCTTCTGAATCGGACATGGCCTTGAAAGCGAGAGTCTTCTTCTTGTCTTGTTGAAGTTCTAGATCCTTCTTGCATTCTTCTAGTTGTACTTCGTATGCCATTAGATTTCCCAAAAGATTCTCAGAGAGAGTTGTGTTAAATCGTTGGCTTCTTCTATAACGGTGGTCTTCTTCTCCCATTCAGGGGTTAGGGCACGCAGGACCTTCCTCACCATCTCTGCTTGTGAATATGTCATTCCAAGAGCCACAAGAGAATTTGTGATATCCGTGAACCTTGTTATCATGTCCGACACATTTTTGTTCTCCTTCATACGGAACATCTCGAACCTGTGAACAAGAACAGAGATTTTAGATTCTTTTACCTTATTTTTACCTTCATGTGTTACCTCAAGAGTGTGCCAAATTTGATAAGCTGTTGTTGCATTTGACATACGATTAAACTCCTTTTTGGTAAGTGCACATAAAAGAGCATTCATCGCCTTTGCATTGTTCATGGTGTTACTCTTCATGTCATCGTTCCATTGTGCATAGAGAATTGTAGCTGCGGTATATTCTATCTCGGTCATGTTCCAAATCTCATAGTTGATGGACTGTAGATATATCTTCATTCTACACTTCCAATAGTTGTAGTTTGTGCCATCAAATAGAGGTGGCCTTTGTGTGGATTGGCCTTCATGGTATTGACTTGCATTTGAAGTAGATGTCATTGCACTCAACCTAGGCTTTGATACCAAGTATTGGATCCTGTAAGCAAAGCAAATAATACTAGAGGGAGGGTGTATAGTGTTGTATAAAAATTAATCAATAAATTAAACTTTTAGCACTATTAAGTCGACTGAAACGTCAAATAAGAAGAGTAATTTAACTAAAGTATTACAAGTCTGTTAAGTTGACTTAGAGAGTAAAGCAGTCGACTGACCAGACTCGATTTACACAAGAAACTCAAAGAAATTTAAAAATGCAAGTTTAGAGAATACAACCACAGAGAGTCAACACAGTAAACACCACGATGTATCCTGGTTCGATCCTCCCGACCTACATCCAATCCCCAAGCAAACCACTTGAGATTTCCACTATTCTTGAAAAAAAATTACAAGAATACTCTACGGCCTTTGACAACAACTATGTAAAATCTGTAGATCTCTCTCACCACTAGAGAGAGCAAAACCCACTCTACACCCTAGAGTGAAACCGACTCTAAACCAAGAGTCCTACCCTTCAACCGAGAGGACCACTCTCACAACCCGAGAGTGAAACAACAACAAAAAGAGATTTACAACAACCTAAAGCCTTGTAAGAGAAAGTGTTTTTTTTATATTGGCTATGGGTCAACTTCTGAGTCAGTCTAGAATGAATTCAATGTTATACAAGACTAAAATCAGAGAACCAAGTCTTAAAGAAAGTATATGCTTTTTAAACTTATTCTTTTTCTTCTCAAAAGCAAAAGACTTGAACCAAAAGTTTTGGGAACCTTTTCCAATTGAAATCTATACTCTTTTTATAGAGTTAGATTCTCTTGGACGTTGAGAAATAGTATCCCAACTGCCATACAATGGCAGTAAAAAGTTTGAATTTAAAAAACGAATTTGAAATTCGGAAAACTGTCAAAAACTACTTGAACAGTCAACTGGGTTGTCATATGAGTCGACTGGTCAGAGCTTGAGTGAGTTCAGTCAGTTTCGTACTCTAACAGTCAACTGCTTTCAGGAGTAAGTCGACTGGTACTCAATCAGCTGAACTTATACAAGCTTTATTTTGACATTTTGATTTTGTAAAACATTTTCTTTATGTAGGGAATATGTGAGTGTGTGTGTGACAAGACTTTTACAAGATTCTAAGACTCATAAATAATACAAACAACATTACAAGACATTTGTTCAATGTAGCTAATCACTTGAAGCACTTGAAAGTCTTAAATTTGAAAGCTCTTGAAAGTCTTGAACTTGAACTTGAGTCTTTATGGCTTGATCTTGCCTTTGTGGCTTAAGCAAATACTTTTGAAAGCTTCATCACATTGTATTGGCTTTGAATGCTTCATTATGGTATTGACCTTGAACACTTTTGATACACTCCAAAAGATCTGTAAATATAACAATTGTGTATTGTGTTGTAGTCATCAAAATTAAGAATCTACACCTGCAACTTGGATTCGCCTCTTCAATATTCCTTTTCACCTTTGGGTTAGGTCAGGTTTCAACAACGTCGTTGCTGGATTCGGACATGTTCTCGCCAGAGATTAGAATACCAATCGTCAATCGAGAAGAGAATATGCTAGACTTCAAGTGGGTACAGAGTGCTTGGCTTCGATCCTAGCGATTATACAAGTCAGATTTGAAGATACGTGCTATGAGGTTAAAGTAATTGTGGAAAGGAAGAAGCGAGTGTCTTTCCAAGATTCACCGGAGTGCAATTCTGACGGATTGGAGATTCGGTCGACCTTGAAACAATTGGAGGTTGAAGATGCAATTGAGCCACACTCTAAAAAATCGAATGATCAGGGTCGTCCATTCAAAAATAATGAAAGTAAAAAGGCAGCGGATCTTTTACCATTCAATCGTCCAACAGCGGTGTACTCTCGTCCTTCTCAGCAAAATCCGAAGGTGCATACAGCGGATCTGAAAGAGGGGTTTGGGGAAACTGGTGAGGAAGCATGTCACATTCCGCAGTTTGAGAGGAAGGGGGTCTTGTGGGTCATACCTCGGGAGGTGACGCGTATGCGGCGCAGGGTTGGGGAAGCAGCCGGTATTGGGAAGAGGGGTCTGGTGGGTCGTACTTTGCGAGGTGACGTGGTCGCAGCGCAGATTGAGGGAGCTGATAATGGGAAGAGGGGTCTGCTGGGTCGTACTTCGGGAGGTGACGCGGTTGCGGTGCAGATAGGAAGGAGGTGGTCATAGGAAGGAGGGTGACGGTTCCAAGGGGATGCCTCGAAAAGGGGAGAAGCTTGGTGTGATAGGAGTATAAGGGGACAAGACAGGGGGTGACGAGGTTAGGAGGGGTCACTGTGCTGTCTACGAAAAGTCGGATTTGATGACACTAACTAAAAGAGAGTTTGATGAGGTAGTTGAGCATGCTGTATCTGTGCTAACAAAAAACTTTGTCTCTTTGGAACTGTGGGCACAGGGATGGATGTGCAGATTGGGGAATCTACTAAGGTTGTAGGGCAACTGGACTTAACTAATCAATTGGGCAGTGCTGGACCTACTCACTACGCTACGAATGATCAAAACTTAATCTTCAGTACCAGAATAGAGGAGCGTAATGAATGTCCTATCGACACAGGGATCTATGAGGAGTTCCAAGAGAAGGGAGAAATGTTGCAGGTTGATACAGACCGGGGGCAAGGAGCCTAGGAAAAAGATAAGGAAGGAAGGATTGGGGATCTAGAGGACAACCAAGAGGGGTCAGAGTCCGATTGTGACGAGGCGAGATTTAAGAAGCAGGTCAGGTCTCTCACAGGGGATAAAGTCAGTGGTAAAGCACGGGGAGTGGAAGAGTCTACAAGGAAAAGTAAGAGGAAACTAGATCGATGGGGGTCGAGTGGACCGAGTGAAGAGGATCTTATTAAATTGGCGGCTAAAGCTAAGGAACCGGCATCGGCATGCAGAAGTAGTTTTACTGTTAATATGTCTATTTTAAATGCTATTTCCGACAATATGCTAGTCTATTACGGGTCCATGTTTTGCCTAGCCATGGGGTCCACGAGAGATGAGCAAACTGAAAGGGTAAGGGCTTTAAGAGGTGAGGCATACAAATTAAGCATGTAGAGGGACTTATTGGGTAGTATTAGAGGAACTTAGAAGACCCACTATGTCCATGTTATACATGTTTTGGAATGTGAGAGGGATGGGGTCTAGAGTAAAAAAAAGACTTGTTGGCGATATGGTTGCTAAGAGGAAGCCATCATTTTGTGCTTTGCTAGATGCTAGAAGTGTGAATCCTCTGGGCAGGGAACTGGTAGATATCAGATCTTTAGGGTCTTTCGAGTGGCGTTTTCTATCGGCTACGGGTTTCTCGGGGGGAATTGCGTTAGTTTTTGACTCAAATTTGTTTCAGTGTATCGAACAACACAATGGGAGTTTCATAGTCACCATTAGGGTTAAAAGAAAATGTGATGGTTGGGAACAAATGATCACGTCGGTGTATGGTCCTATACTTGAGGGAGAGGAGGGGCCAATTTTGGACTGAGCTAATCTCGATTCGTGAAAGATGGGATGGGCCGTGGGTTGTGGAGGAGATTTCAACATCACTAGATTTGGGTACGAACATAGAGGTAGAGGGGCGTCCGAGATTGACAGGCTAGAGTTCAATAGAGTTATTAATGTGCTAAATCTAGTGGAGGTAGAGGCCAACGACCGGCAATTTACGTGGACTAACATGTAGGCCGATCCTATTTTAGCTAAGCTGGATAGGATTCTGGTCTCCTCAGATTGGGAAAATCTTTTCCCCTAGCTTGAACAAAGACAATTCCCAGATTCACATCGGATCACATATCGTTGATTCTGGAGTGCGGGAACGAGACCTGGAAGGAGCCGTGCAAATTTAAATTCGAAAAGGCTTGGCTAAAGAGTGACAATATCACAAGGGTTATAGAAGAGTCGTGGAACAATCCAATCAAGGCGGATAATGCGATATCAAAGTGGATTTTGAATCTTAGATGACTTCGCGGCCAACTAAAAGCCTGGGCAAAAAGCGAGTTCGAGGAGTGTAAAAGAAATAAGGAAAGATTAGGAAATAGAGTTCAAGAATTGGACAAATTAGAAGAAGGTCAAAACCTAGACAACAGAGTATGAAGAATTGGCTTCGAGTAAACTAGAATTAGGGGTGTCAAAAAATACCATATTACCGTACCATACCGTACCATACCATTACCATACCAAAAAATACCAAAATTTGGTAATACCGTACCAAATTTTTGGTATTGTACCATACCAATTTTTTATGGTACGGTACTGGTACAAAATGTTTATACCATTGGTATACCGTACCGTACCGAATATATTTAATATACATTTAATCTAATATTTTTATTTTAAAATCCAGGCCCAGAAAAGTTTCAGGCCCAACCCTGTCTTTCTTTCATTTTTTTTTCTACCCTAGTCGGCTACTCTTCTCCAAACTCTTCAATGTGAATTCAATCAGATATCAAATTAGTAATTAGTAATTGCCTGAATCAACGACGCACCAAACAGATCTTCCTCTTCCCCTTTTTTAGTTTTTTTTAGCTTTGAACCTAAGGCTCACGCACGACGTCCGACGCACCGACTGATCGCTCGACTGAACGACTGATCGCTCCTCATTCACTTTTTGGTATTGATTTTGATTCTGATAGTCCCCTTTTTTTGTTAATTTTTGTTCTAGTTTTTTATCAGTATCCATGTTTTAATTTGTAACCACATCTGTTTTGGAAAGAATTGAGGTTATAAGGTAACCTAGGAATTACAAATTATATTTCAATTTTAAAGGAACTGAGGTTACCATTCAATGAGAAGACCTGTGGGAGAGTCGAGAGACTAGTCTATTTGACCTTCAATAGAAATCAATATTTGGTAGTTAATGCAAGTCTGTTAGTAGCTACATTCATTAATGAAAGTATTTAATGACATTCTCCCAGTTCTCATGACAGCAAGAAGGGACCAACAACAAAACTAGATTGAACATACCTAGGGTTCTTGATGTCTGGTACTACCACGGTACTACCATTACCATACCGATATTTCGGTATTACCGAACTCGGTACTACCAAAATATTGGTACGGTAATGGTAGAGAAATTTGTGTACCAAGTACTCCAGTACGGTAGACGGTAGAGTAATTTTTGTACGGTACGGTACGGTATACCACCCCTAACTAGAATCACATAGATTAAGTGAAATGGAAGAACTATACTAGATTCAAAGAGAAAAGGTTCGATGAATGAAGGAGGGGGATTCTAACATGCCATTCTTTTACAAAGTCACAAGCGGTAGAAGAAGGAACAATTTCATAGCCGGTCTGTATGTGGGAGATACTTGGACGGAAGACAGTGCATTAATCAGCCAGCATATTGATGCGTCGTTTAGAGAGCTGTTGGGAAAGTCAAGAAGGAAATGGTGTGGCCTTAACCGTGATATGTGGGGGGAGTCGAGAATAGAGAACAACAACGTTTTAGAGGGTCATTTTACGGAAGAAGAAATTCTCAAAGCTATAACGGCATTGGGTCAGGACAAAGTGCCTGGACCAGATGGTTTCCCAATATTTTTTTACAAAATATATTGGAACGTTATCAAGAAGGAGCTAATAGAGATTTTCCAAGAATTGGATCGGGGAGAGGCACAACCGGAACGACTAAACTACGCAAATGTCATCCTTATTCCAAAATCGGCGGTGATAAAGAGAGTGTCTGATCTCAGACCCATTAACCTTTTAAATGGATCGTTCAAAATTATAACAAAGGTGCTAACAATGAGACTAGCTCCTCTTCTTGGCGAGATCATAGATGACTCACAAAGTGGTTTTGTGAGAGGAAGGGATATCATGGATAGTATTGCTTTGGCCCCTGAGATGGTGTTTAGAGCTAACAAGGACCGGGTTAATAGCTTCCTGCTTAAGCTGGATTTTGAAAAGGCTTATGACACGATAGAATGGGATTGTATAGATGAAGATTTAGAGTTAAGAGGTTTGGGGCCGAAATGGAGACTGTGGATGAGGAAGTGTGTCAGAGACGGGAAGTCTTTCATCCAAGTTAATGGATTATATGGAAAAAAAATTCGATGTTCTAGAGGCCTGAGGCAAGGAGATCCACTTTCACCACTAATTTTCACTCTAATTGGGGACGACCTAGCATAAATGATTATAATAGGTAGACAGACCCAAGTTATTAAAGGGGTAAAGGTTAGAGGTGTTCCGGAACCATTGGCAATATTACAATATGCTGATGACACCCTCATTTTTGGAAATGCGAATTGGGAGGAAATTGTAGCGCTGCGGGTTATGCTAAGATGCTTCGAATACTGGTCGGGTTTGGCTGTAAACTTACACAAGAGTTGTGTCACGGCACTGAGTCGGGTATCAGGGGAGTGTGTACATGGAGTAGCAAGCGTAATGGAATGTGCTAAGGGAGAATTCCCCATCCGATACCTGGGGATGCCTATCAGACCAGGGAGATTACGAAAAGAGGATTGGAACCCGTTGGTGTAAAGGATTGAAAAGAAATTAGCAGGATGGAAAGGAAAATGCCTCTTCCTGGGAGGAAGAATTACCCTCATTAATGCAGTGTTGAGTAATATTCCGACTTACTTAATGGCTATCTATGAATTACCGGGCTGGGTCATCGACCGAATAGATAAGTGTAGGATGCACTTTTTGTGGAAAGGTAACCAAGATAATAACAAAGGGTTTTACCTTGTCAAATGGGGAAGGGTTTGTAAGAAGAAGGAATTTGGAGGGCTGTGAATTATCAATTTATGGGACATGAACAGAGCGCTCCTAAGAAAATGGTGGTGGAAGATGAATAAGCATCGGAACTCATGGTGGGGCAAATCATTTAACTTGTATAGAAGAAGGAAGAAATATAGATTTGGCGGAAGGAACAGACAGGGGAAGACTTCACAAATGTGGAAAGGAATTGCCAAGAGGGGAGAGTGTTTTCACGCAAACACTACATCGAGGGTTGGAGACGGTAAAAAAACTAGATTTTGGAAGGACAAATGGTGTGGGGATAACACGCTACAATCACTGTTTCCTCTACTGGCTAAAGAAGCGAGTAACGACAATCTGATGGTGCGCGATATCTGCCAAAACGGTAGACTAGCGATCGAGTTCCGAGGAGGTCTCTCGGGTAATAATATTACTGGGTACCAAAGTCTCAAAGTGTTGGTTAGGGAAAGGGGTCACTTGTATAACACAGATAAGGATACTAGGGAGTGGAGTCTACAGGCTAGTAGGACCTTCATGGTCACATCAATGTATCGTTAGCTGAATGATGGGGGTGTTAGGTGTCAAGAAGCGACCATTATCTGGAAATCGGCAGCTCCGAACAAAGTGAAAGCTTTCTTATGGTTAGTTATGAACAACGCTATTCTCTCAAAGGCGAATCTCATAAAACGAAAGCTACTGATCAATAGTGCTTGTCCGAGATGTAACCAAGGGGTGGAGGACGTCAACCATATTTTTTTAGATTGCCCTAGGGCGAAAGTGTCATGGGAAATTCTGGTTCTGAGTTTCGGGTTGGTGGAAACTCCATCACGGGTTGAGGATTTCGAGGGGGGAGAGCAGGCGAGATAAATGGGTTAGATCGGAATTTAGGGTCTTGTGGGATACCACGGTAGCTGCTAGTTGTTGGACCCTGTGGCTAGACAGAAACAATGCATGTTTTCGTAACACTAGAAGTGCTTTTAACATTATGCTGTTCAATATTCTGAGTCTTATTTCTACTTGGTCAGGCAGGACAGGGGTCAAGAGGAGGTTGCAACCGGATTTTCAAGAGTAGTCACTATCGGGATTGGGGGAAGAGCGACTAGTATGTGCTTTTAGAACTGTCGGCATAGTGGGGATGTTTCTGTTTCTTGTTTGTGGGTGACTTTATTTTGATGTATTTTGTGTCTACACAGTGTTGAGCTAGATGGAACTATGGATGTTGTAATATTTTATTCCATGTTGTTTCTTTAATTTCTTATTAATGAAACTGATGACTAGTTGGTCACTTTACCTGTCAAAAAAAAAAAAAAAGAATACCAAACCAATGGAAGATAGTTAGATAGTCCCGGTTATAACACCATGAGGTGAAAATGTACAAGTGAGCTTGAAAGTTAATATGTCCAACGATATTGATGTCAAGTAAATGAGTATCATATAAACAGCAAGGGGAATTTGTGCATTTTGAAATAGTTGAGTCAGTTTCAGATAATCAGGTACTAAACAACTATTTTGAATGAGACTTCTAATCCTTCTTTGCTAAGTTATACTAAATATAAGGTAAAATTTTAAAAAAGTACATAAAGTTTTGGGTCAGTTTAAAAAAAATACACAAAAGTTTTTTTTTATTTTTAAAAGGACACAATGTTTGAATAAGGTTCACTGGGTTAATTAGGGTTAGGGTTAGTTCGGAGGGGTTTATTTAAACATCTGATTAGTTAAGTGGTGTTTTTTTAAATACAAATAAAAGATGAATGTGATTTTTTTAAACACAAATGAAAGATGAAAGTTGTTTTTTTTAAACCCTACCCTAACCCAACTCTAACCCTAACCCTAACTAACCCAGTGGACCTTATTTAAACATTGTGTTCTTTTTTTTAAAAAAAAAAAAAAAATTGTACTTTTTAAAACTGGCCCAAAATTTTGTGTACTATTTTTTATATTTAGCCTAAATATAATGATGAAAATCATAAAGAGGTACACCAAAACTCACATGTCTAATTTCATTTACGTTAGATTGCTAAGTTTTTGAACCAATGAACACTCATTTTATTTGGTCTATAACTCTGTATCTATATTGAGTTAGACTACAAAGCATTTTGAAATTTGAACTCTAGATCTTTCATTTACTGTCTTGGTGTTTGAGAATCTACAGCAGCATCTAAGACTCAAAATTAAGTTGGACCATAAAATTTCTAGATCGCAATAGAGAAGAGAACTAGCAGTGGTCCAAGGTATAAAGTTAACCGGGAGGGATAGAGATCATCTAAAACTTTTTTTTTAATTTTTTTTAACGCCACCCTGTTTCATTAATAAGAGGTTAATAAAACACTTCGGAGTACCGGGAGAAATACAAAAGTACAGTGCAGGAAATAAAACATAGCCCCCCCAACAAACCATGCGGGGTGGTTCTAATCATCCATACATCAAACAACCAAAAGTACAGTAGGTCGATACAAAACACAAAATAGTAGAGCTGACGGCTAATGAGAATCTTTATGACTATGGAGGGCGTCACCTCTCAGTCCAGTGTCGGCCCAAACTCTACCTCCTCATCATCAAATTTTTCCACCTTGAAGACTCTGGCAATCCTCCCTCTCGCTCCTGTGGCAGCAGCTGATATGGCTAAAAATAGGGCTAAATCGGAACCGTCCAAATCGGGCACGAATCTTAAGACTTAATGGCAAAATGGTAATTTTACCTACAAACGGGTCTGAAGTGGGTACTGGGTCTTCTTTCCAAAAGCCCGGTAACCCGCAAACGGATCCGTCTCAGCTAGGTGTGGGTTCCAACCCGTGATAAACGCAGTCCAGCAGAATAGAATTAGGATTTCTGATTAATCCTAATCAACGGCTCTGATTCGCATCTATCCTTTCACTGGAATTAGGGATTACATTCCTAATCTGATCCCAAAGACGGCTATAAATACCCCCCATCTACCACCATTAAGAGGTAATCAATCTTTTGCCAATTTACACTCTTTCATAATCTTCTCTGATTACTGACTTGAGCGTCGGAGGGTGCATCGCCGGGATCAACCCCGGTGTATCGCACTTTTTGCAGGTGAATGGCGGGAGTCAACGGTCAAACTCCGGTGAGAAGATTCCAGGTTTTTGCTATTCATTTTTCCTAAGAATCCACAAATACTATCTGTTTGCCCCCACACCAGATTTAGCGGTAACAGATTGACGCCGTCTATGGGAATCCACGAATAGCAACCCTTCCTCTTCCCGTCGGTCAGATCTTCTCCGGCCATGCCTCCACGAAAACTCAGATCTAGGGGGTCTAATCATGGACCTACCCCCTCTCAGCAGCAGCAAGAGGTCCCCCTTCAAACCGTCCAGCCAACGGGACCCTCTCCTCAGCCTAATCAGGCCCCGCAGTAGGACCAACTTCTTCCACAGAATCTTCAACCCCCTCGCGGTCAAACCGGTCCTCAGAATGCTGGCACGGGGGGCTCCCATCCCAATCCTCAGAAACAACCCCTTCAACATGACCATGTCTCCATGCACAACCCCTCTACCGATTCCATGGCATCTCACAATCCCCGAGCCTCAGATGACCTCCGCAACACCCTCAACAATCGACAGAAGGAAGAGGACCTTCGCCGCCGTTTGGATGAAAGGCGGGCCCGAGAGGGAGCCTCCCGCCAACAACGTCCAAATGAGCGATCTCCTCATCGCCGAGACTACAGAAGGTCCCCTCCTAGAAGAGGGCGAAGAGAGTCCCCTGGACACCATAGGGGAAGATCTCATTCTCTTGTGGGTCGGCAATCCCTGAGGAATGATGAAGCACCTATCACCCGTGCCGAATTCCAGCAATTCCAAGCAACCATCTTGCAGGCCCTCAATCTCCGACCTAACAACGACAATGCTCAGAGGGCCCCCACTCCTCCTCCAGTCCAAAGTCCTCACCATCGGTCCCTAACTCCTCCCCCAGCTCCTAGCAACCACCATCAAATTCCTAGTCCTCGCCACTCCCGGAGCTACCGTCGTCGTAGCCTCCACTCCCCTTCGTATGAATACGAGTCCAGAGGCTCGTTTGGCTACCAACGAAGGGATGAAACCGTCTACCATCATCTCCATGAGATGGAGAGGCGCTTGGGTCTGCTAGACAGAGAAGAGGAGCTTAGAGGAAGGACCCTCTGTCCAAGCTGACCTTCCTTCTCTCGAACAATCATGGAGGAACCCGTTCCGATAGGCTTCAAGCCCCCACAGTTCGAGACTTACTCCGGAGAGTCAGACCCTGTGGACCACATCGAGAGCTTCAAGACCCTCATGCTGATACACAAAGCTTCCAATGCTCTATTGTGCAAAACCTTCTCGGCCACGCTCAAAGGTCCGGCTCGAGAGTGGTACTCTCACCTCGCCCCATCCTCCATATTCTCATTTGAGCAATTTGAGACCCTTTTCGTCACCCACTTCGTGAGTAGCCGCCGCACAGAGAAGACCAGTATTTCGCTACTCTACCTCCACCAGAAGAAGGGTGAGAAGCTCAGGGACTATGTGAAAAGGTTCACTATGAAAGCCGGGTCCATCGCTTCCCTCGACCAGTTGGTCGCTGCAGCAGCCTTTCAGTCGAATGTCCTCAACTCAAGCCTGCGGTCCTCCCTTGCCAAGAAGCCCCCACAGAACTTCTCCGACCTTCTCCGAAGCGAGAAGTATATTCGGGCCGAGGAAGCTGAGCATCGCCCCACCTTTGAGGGGCCTTCCTCCGGATCCAAAAGGAAGGCGACCGAAGAAGGAGCCAAGAAGCTCCAGAAGGACAATGGCGGTCAGCGCCGCCCTCCCCCCAGGTTCGAGAAATTCACTCCTCTTAACGCCAACATTTCCACTATTATCATGGAGGTTGAGAAGGAAGGGGTTATACCTCCTGTCCTGAAGATGAACACCCCTGGAAAGAAGAGGGATAAAGAAAAGTGGTGCCGTTATCACTGGAACCACGGCCACGACACCAATGATTGTCGGGCCTTGAAGAATGAAATTGAGGCCCTCATTCAGAGGGAGCAGCTGGCTAAATTTGTGAGGAAAGACCGAACCGATCTTCCTCCTCCCCCTCGGGGGCTAACAAGCGTGCTGAAATGCACGAAGAAACTTCCGAGTTTGAAGAGGAACGTGTCCTGCATCTCATTCACGGAGGCCCCATGGGAGGCACCTCCAACTCTTCTCAGAAGGCCTTCATAAGAGAAGTCAATTTGGTTCACGGCACGCCTCCCCTTAAAGGCCTTGGAGTACCGGTCACCTTTTCAGATGAAGACCTTGAGGGTGTACGAACCCCCATTGTGACGCACTAGTGATCTACCTCCATATGGCAAACTTCAAAGTGGAGAGGATTCTAGTAGACAATGGCAGCTCCGTTAACATTCTCTTCCTCACTGCTTTCAAAGGCCTCAAGCTATCAGGCTTAAGCCTGCCGGCTACACGCTTCACGAGTTCATAGGAGTGGCAGTGACTATCGAAGGGGTAATCACCCTCGACGTAACCGCTGGCAAAACTCCTACTACCCGCACGGAGCCGATGGACTTCATGGTAGTCGATGTCCCCGCTGCTTATAATGTGATTCTAGGCCGACCTGGACTAGCTGCTCTAGAGGCTGTCCCATCGGCTTATCACCTCAAGATGAAGTTTCCCACCAGGGCAGGGGTAGGGAAAGTAAGAGGCAGTCAAGAGATGGCCCGAAAATGCTATAGGACCTCTACCGGGGGTCCAGTTCTCTCCCTCGAGACTTTTGAAATTCCCCAAGAGGGTGTCCGGTCAACATCTGAGTCGATGGATGAATTGGAGGAAGTGCTCTTCTCCGAGCAAGATCCAAACCGCAAGTTCTTTATCAGCAAGCCCTTCCCATCTACCCTATGCTCTGACATAGTCCAATGCATTAGAAAGAACCGCGACCTCTTTGCATGGTCGGCTGCTGACATGCCAGAAATCTCCGAAGAGCTCCTCGTCCACCACCTGAGTGTTGCCCCGGGTCCAACAGAAGAGGTGCAAATTTGCTCCCGAGTGCCAACAAGCTATCAAAGAAGAGGTGGACAAGCTCCTTAAGGTTCGGTTCATACAAGAGGTAAATTACCCTTGAATGGCTCTCCAATGTGGTCATGGTAAAGAAGTCCAATGAGAGCTGGCGAATCTGCATCGACTTCACCGACCAAAACAAATCATGCCCTAAAGATCCATTCCCTCTCCCTAGTATCGACACCTTGATCGATGCAACTTTGAGCCATGAACTCCTCAGCTTCATGGATGCCTTTTTCGGGTATAATCAGATCCGCATGTTTCCCCCGGATATCCCGAAGACCTCCTTTGTTACTGATCAAGGGCTCTACTGCTACAGGGTAATGTCCTTCGGGCTGAAGAATGTCGGTGTGACCTATCAATGCCTCGTCAACAAGGCCTTTCAACAATAGATCGACCGAAATATGGAAGTATATGTTGATGACATGCTAGTCAAAAGCATCTGTGGCGCCGATCATGTGGCTTATCTGCAAGAGGCGTTCGATGTATTAAGAAAGCATGATATGAGGCTCAATCCAAATAAATGTGCGTTTGGAGTCTCGTCGGGGAAATTCCTAGACTTCATGGTTAGCCAAAGAGGAATCGAAGCCAACCCCTAGAAGATCAAAGCCATACTGGACATGGCTCCTCCCAAAAATGTGAAAAAGGTTCAGAAGCTAACCGGGCGCCTCGCACCTATAGGGCGCTTCCTCTCTAAGTCAGGGGAGAAGTGTCTTCCCTTCTTCAAGGCTCTCAGAGGGGCTAAGGGATTCGAATGGGGTCAACAACAGCAGGAGTCATTCGATCAGCAAAAAGCCTATCTAGTCAACCCCCCTCTCCTCAGCAAGGCTATCCCCGGGGAAACACTCTACCTCTACTTAGTAGCCTCCGAACAAACCCTCAATGCTGTCTTGGTGAGGGAAGAAGATAAGGCTCAGAAGCCCATCTATTATGTGAGCAAGGTACTCCGGGATACCGAGCTCTGCTACCTAAATTGGAGAAGATGGCATACGCCTTGGTCATGACAGCTAGGAAGCTTCGCCCATATTTCCAGTCCCACTCGGTGGTCGTTCTTACCGACCAACCGCTGAAGCAAGTCGTTCACAAGCCGGAGACCTCCGACCGCCTCATGAAGTGGTCGATCGAGCTGAGCCATTATAACATATCATACCAGCCTCGGACCGCGATCAAGGCTCAGGCCTTTGCTAAATTCATTGTTGAGAACACCATCCCCGAGGTCAGTCGAGCAGCAAATGGGCCTCCTATCTGGTAGGTATATGTGGACGAGTCCTCTTGCACTGAGGGAAGCAGAGCCGGGGTCATTCTGGCAGGCCCAGATGATTTCGTTCTCCAATACTCCCTCAGCATTAACTTTAAAGCCTCCAACAATGAAGCGGAGTATGAAGCACTTATAACCGGCCTCGGTATGGCTCGCAAGGCAGGGGCACAATGCCTATGGATTTTTAGCGACTCTCAGCTGGTCATGAATCAAGTTTTGGGCGAGTACGAGGTGCGAGATGACCGAATGGCTAAGTATCTAGCCAAGGTCCAAAATCTCATGGCTCGGTTCGAAGAGGCGCTCATTCAGCGGATCCCCAGAGAAGAAAATTCCCAAGCAGATGCCCTCTCCAAGCTGGCCTCCTTCTCCCTTCAAGGTCTCGAGCAGACCGTCCTGATTGAAGTGCTCCTGAGACCGAGCATAGAAGAAGAAACTCCCAACTCGATGGAGTCACTGCCCGTCCAACTTCAAGACAATTGGATGAAACCCCTGATAGAATTTCTAAGGGATGGGCTCCTAACCAAAGACCCTAAGGAAGCTCGTCGAGTTAGAACCAAAGCGGAGCGGTACACTCTTGTTGAGGGGGTCTTGTACAAATGCTCCTTCACCCAAGTGGACGGCAGACCCTATTGAGGTGCCTCTCCTCGGAACAAGCCTCGTATGCCTTGCAAGAGCTTCACGAACGCATAGGCGGAGCACATTCAGGGTCAAGACCCCTCGCCAAGAAGGTGTTGAATTATGGATACTTCTGGCCAACCCTCCTACAAGATGCCGAACGACATGTCCGACGATGCAGCACCTGCCAGAAGTACTCCAACATTCGTTGCCTACCCCAAGTTCAGCTCACCTCCTTATCAAGTCCTATCCCTTTCGCAATGTGGGGGATGGACTTACTAGGGCCATTTCCACCAGCTCCCGGCCAGCTCACGTGGCAATCGACTACTTCTCCAAGTGGATAGAGGCCGAACCATTGGCTACAATCACAGAGAATAAAGTGCTGCAATTCTTCTGGAAGAACGTCATATGTCGGTTCGGCATGCCTCGGGTCCTAATAACCGATAATGGAACACAATTTATTGGGGCCGCATTCCAATCTCTGTGTGAAGACCTCGCCATCCAACAACGTTTCTCCTCCGTCTCCTACCCCCAGTCAAACGGTCAAGTAGAAAATGCCAACCGACAGATCCTCTCCGGTATCAAGAAGAGACTGGATAAGTCCGCCAAAAGTTTATGGGTTGATCAGCTCCATAACATGCTGTGGAATCACCGCACTACTAAATGGACCCCCACAGGAGAGTTGCCATTCAATCTCGCCTATGGGTCCGAAGCTATGATCCCCTTGGAAGTCGGCCTACCATCTCCTCGCCTTATGGCCTATGAAGAAGAGCAGAATGCCAGAGAGCTTCGGGAAAATTTGGACTTGATCGATGAATACGGGAAGAGCATCAATTCGCCAACAGAACTATCGAAGGAGGATCGAGTTGGGCTACAACAAGAGAGTTCGTCCCACCGATCTCAAAGAAGGGGACTTGGTCCTTAGAAAGTTAGCTATCTTTTTCCCAGTTAGAAGAGTAAGCTAGCTCCAAATTGGGAAGGACCCTACAAGATCACCAAAGTAGTTCGGCCCGGAACATACCGTATTGAAGATCTTGAAGGCAGAGAGATTCCTAGGACTTGGAATGCTGACCATCTATTGAAGTACCAAGGGAGCACCCAAACGCCTCTCTAAATACCTTCGGATGTCGAACCGTTCCTTTCCTTTCCCTTGTATTTTACTTTAGCTTCTTATTTTTCCAATGTAATAACGGCTCGCAACTTAGAAGCAGCCGAGTAGTAGTTTTCAATAAAGAGCTTCTTATTTTCGTATTTTACTTGTGAATTGGTTATATCTCTCTGTTTCTAACTTCCTTGCGCTCAAACAATAAGTTCGGAGTCCAACACTTGGTTCGACTCCGCTTTGCAAG
The DNA here is from genome assembly GCA_017893485.1 of Hemerocallis citrina. Classification (NCBI taxonomy): domain Eukaryota; kingdom Viridiplantae; phylum Streptophyta; class Magnoliopsida; order Asparagales; family Asphodelaceae; genus Hemerocallis; species Hemerocallis citrina. Next base: position 332,512,047 of record CM030359.1, on the reverse strand, counting down.
CTCACTCTTAAGCGAGCTAGAAGTGGTTCGCTATTCGGAATTGTTCCGACAACCGTTGAAACATACTCAAACGACGAGTTCGGAGTCCAACACTTGGCTCGACTCCGCTTCGCAAGCTCGCTCTTAAGCGAGCTAGAAGTGGTTCTCCATTCAGAATTGTTCCCACAACCGTTGAAACATACTCAAATGACGAGTTCGGAGTCCAACACTTGGCTCGACTCCGCTTCGCAAGCTCGCTCTTAAGCGAGCTAGAAGTGGTTCTCCATTCGGAATTGCTCCTACAACCGTTGAAACATACTCAAACGACGAGTTCGGAGTCCAACACTTGGCTCGAATCCGCTTCGCAAGCTCGCTCTTAAGTGAGCTAGAAGTGGTTCGCCATTCAGAATTGCTTCCGCAACCGTTGGAATTCGCTTAAACGACGCGCACGAAGTGTTTACAACTATACTAGACATAGGAGAAGAGCACTTGGAGGTGCTAAACCTTCGGTCCCTATGGTTCGTTCAAAGTTAAAGTTAGACATTCGGTGCCTACAAGAAGAAAGATTTTGAGTAGTTGTTAAAAGTTAGGAGAGTTGTACTTGAGTAAATGCCTACCGACAAAGCACAGAAACACAAGAGAGAAACAAACTTTCAGTTATATAAAATTCTAACGCAAAAAAGCGTTCAAGTTACAAGACCAAGCTACCCTAACAAGGTACTACAAAACTCGAAGAGGACTAATTACAACAAGTTGTTCAGTGCTTCTTCGGAATAGGGACGTTTCGGTTCAGAGATACACGGGGGCGACGCCGCCTAACCTCCGAGCTTGTCTCTAGAGCAAAGAACCGAGACGCCCCTTCGGCGCTGCCTCTAACTGTGGCTCCAACCGAGGCGCCACTAGATGAAGCAGCCACACCATTCTGAGCATCGGTCGGACTCCGCCTAACGGCAGGCAAATGAGTCGCGAGCTCATAGAAGGAGATCCCCTTCTCACTCTCTTCGCGAGTACACGACGTACTCCGAACATTGACCCTTATAGGCTGAGGTTTGAGGCGAGCGACTTCCTCCTTGAGCTCGACGATCCTATCCTTCAGAGTATCGTCCTTCACAGATATTTTTAAATGAGGAAGTTTAGCTGAGCCTGCGTCACCGGCACTGTCGGCAATGATGCGACGAGGGTGGGTCACTTCGATGCTTTTGTCGACTGTAACCCTCCTCAACTGCTTGACCCTCGCCGTCAACTCGTCGTGCTCGACCATCAGCTTGCCCACTGCCGTTGCTAATTTGTGTTCTTCCGCCGAGAGTTCTTATTCGGCTATTTCCAAATGGCGAACCTCCGCCAATAGCTCTCTTTTCTCCATCTCAGCGACGAACAACGTCGTCCTAAGGCAACTCCACCTCGCCTTCGAGATGAGCCTCGTGAGATCGTTTTCAGAGTTGTTTCAGCTCGGAAAAATACTCCCTCGAAGTAGCTTTGATATCCTCTAGCCTTAATTTGCTCCTAAGGAAACTCTCTTGGCTGCGAGAGAGGGCCTGCCTCGCCTCCTCTAGTTCGGCACGAAGGCGAGTTGCTTCGGAGACCGAACTAGGTTCGACAACCTGAAAGACAGAAGTATATCAACACAGAAAAACAAAGGATGGTCCGAGCCAAACACTTAGCCAAATCTCGAAGAAACTCCATTTCAAAAAAAAACCCAACACTTAGCCAAAATTCGAGAAGAAAGTTCGAACAAAAATTTTATTCACATCAAAAAAGCAGTGGCCAGTCTGCTATAAGACAATACATTGAAAGATAGAAAAAATTACAAAGATGAGGAGATCAAGGGCTCACCTGGGACGGCAGCTCGGAAACAGGTGCCTCGGTGGATGGCCCCTCACCCCCCGATGCCCCGGCTTGGGGGCCGGCTGCCACGGTCTCGGGATCAGCAGGCACTTCGCTACCTCGCTGCTCGCCTTCCTCCTGCTCTTCTTCCTCCTCCTCTTCTCCCTCCTCCTCTTCGCTTCCTTCCTCGCTACCGGGCCACAACCGATACCCCACTCTCTCGAAGCCGGGGATTCGAGCCTCGACATGGTCGAGCGCCCAAGCATAAGACAGCTCCATGTTGGCCGCAATGTGCTTCTTCGCCTCGGCTTCAATCTCCCTCCTCGCCTTATCCACCGTCGCGGCCTGTTCCGACCTTACGTCCTCCAAAGCCTTCGCCGCTGCGGCCCTCTCCTCGGCAGCCTTAGCGACCTTTGCAGCAAGCTTCTCCTTCGCTTGCTCCAGGGCCGCCTCGAGGTCGGTGACCCGAGCCTCCAAGGCGTCCGAGCGACGCTGCTCCGCGTTGAGCTATTTCACGGCCCTCGCCCTTTCCGCTCGGTCCTTGTCACTAAGGGCCTTCAGCTCCCTCTCCTGCTCGGCAAACTCCTGGATGAGGTGGCCGAAGTGGCAAGTGGCCTGCAAAAAGAAGCAGTTAGTACGCAGCAAAAACCAAGCTATAGACTTAGTAAATTTTCAAAGAGAAAGAATCGAGACTTACCGACATTAAGGACCGAGCGACTTCGAAGGTGTCTTCACCGGTCAGCCCCGCCTTCATGGCGGCTTGGTCCTTCGGGGTCGCAAGATGCTTGACCACCTGCATACACATCTGCGAAGCCTAAGAAGCCATCGTGGTTCTTCACTCGCCAGTTGGGGACGAACAACTTCTTGTGGGCCTCAGTCAAGATCTCCTCGGCCTGAGGAGTCAAGGTTGGGGCCTCGAGCGCCAGCGCTGCCGAGACAGAAAAGGTCTCACTTGCAATGGCAGACGGGGCAGAGGCAGACGAGTTAGGAAGGGCGGCCACCTCCGAAGACGGTTCCCGAGGAGCAGGAGCGACGACGGCCGAGGGTGCCTTGATGGGTCGGCCGGACGTAGGACCCGTGCTCGTCCTCTTCCTTTTCCTGCCGTCGATGATTTTGCTTCGCTCCGTCATCATGCCCTTAAAATCCATGTTCGACGCCTCTGTTCAAAACAATAAAAGGAAAAAATAAGAAGAATTTACAAGGCATTAAAAAAGAATTACAGCGAGATGTCAGGAGCGTACTCGGGTTGATCGGACTAAGGCCCGACCCGTGTAGCACCTCCTCGGTCATCTCTCTCCAGCTCAATGTCGGGAGAGCGATCAGCTTGGCCACCACCTCCTCCTCGGCAGTGGTCAGCACCGGGTCGGCCCTTGCAAACTTTGGTACCTCCGCCTTCCACCGAGTCGGGAAATCCAATGTCGAAGGTCCCTTTATCAGAAAAAACTTCTCCTTCCAATGCTTTATCGAATCAGGATTCTCTATTAACTTAACTCCTCTCCGAGGTGACAAGTAATTGCGAGGCTCGAGCTTGGTCATCCTGTTGATTTGGTATAAACTTCGAAGGATGATGAGGTCCGGGTCCACTTCGGCAATTTGACACTGAAGCAAAAAGGTGAGCACATGGCGCCAAGTGTTCGGCATGAATTGTATAGGGGCCAGACAGTACTAGTGAAGGACTTTCATCACGAAGGGGTGGAGGGGGAAGCGCAGACCAGCATTCAAGGAGTCATAGGCGAAGACGCATGTGTCCGATGACAGAACGGTGTTCGCTCATATCCCGGGACCGGGGAGGATCAGCTTATACTCCTGAGGGATGGCGATTCCCTTCCTGATCCGGAGGAGATCCCGCTCAGACAACACCAAGGGGAGGTCATCCACCTCGGTAACCTCCCTCGGATCGTTCTCCTCATAAGTCGCCGAGCGACCAACGATCGCCTTACTCAGTAGCTCGCCACTGTACTGCCTTATCCCCGCATGACCGGACAGCACGCCAGGCAGCCGACCCGACTCGGGAGCTCATCTATCAATCTCCACAGTCTCCTCGACTATCGAAGACCGAACCACTACCCTCTCCTTCTCCTCGGCCGCAGACGACCCCGCTACCTCTTTCCCCTTCCTACGGCTCACTACTTCTCTCCCCTCCTCGGCATGCCGACCTACCGAGGACGAAGCCTCACTTCCCGAGTTTACTCTTGACATCTCGAATAAATATCACCGGAAATTGCCTGGCCCTCGCGACAGCTAGCACAACCGCCTTGGAGCACAAATTGCCGCTAGCAGAGCAAAAGTAAAAACTTGGGAGTAAAAGTGAGAAATGAGCTAAGGAGTGAGGAGGGGGGTGGTAAGAACTTATAGCCAAGAAAGTGACTTTTGGAATTTCGAAATGCCTAGAAGCCCATTAAGGGAGACGAAACGACAAAAAAAGAGAAAGCGGCGACGGTTCGGAGGAAAGACGCATCGGTTCACTTAACACCCCCGCTCGACGACTCGTGACTTGCCGAGCCATAAAGGCAATCTGACAAAATGACGAGGTACCGACCACCACATATGGAGAAAAATGCTGCCGAGCCAGTTTCACCGTCGGATTGTCTCAAAATTCGTGTCCAAATCTGATGAGCGGCTCAGATCATGCCATGCCCACAAAATGACAAGATAATATTTTCTCGTGATCTGAAACTCCAACTTCATGATACGCGCCATGATGGATGTCTCAGATCCCACCACGTGGTTCGAAGACTCGATCCGAGCTGCCGATTCAAAGGAGCGCTCAGTCGAGCCACCGAGCCACTGTTCTCCCTGGCCGAACTGACGAGGTACCGACCTCCACATATGGAGAAAAATGCCACCGAGCCAGTTCCACTGTCAGATTGTCTCAAAATTCGTGTCCAAATCTGATGAGCATCTCAGATCATGCCACGCCCACAAAACGACAAGATAGTATTTTCTTGTGATCTGAACCTCTAACTTCGTGATACGCGCCATGATGGATGTCTCAGATCCCACCATGTGGTTCGAAGACTCGATCCGAGCTGCCGATTCACCGGAGCGCTCAGTCGAGCCACCGTCCTCCCTGGCCGGACTGACAAGGTACCGACCTCCATATATGGAGAAAAATGCTGCCGAGCCGATTTCACCGTCGGATTGTCTCAAAATTCGTGTCCAAATCTGATGAGCGACTCAGATCATGCCATGCCCACAAAACGACAAGATAGCATTTTTTCGTGATCTGAACCCCGTCCTCGCGATTCGTGTCATGATGAACGTTCCAGATTAAGCCACGTGTCCCAACGGTTCATTCCGATCTGCCGAGCCACCGGAGTGCTTAGCCGAGCTACCAGGTTACTGTGGACAGAGGTCGAATTGCCGAGCCACAGGAATGCCCAGCCGAGCTACCGAGCTAATAGGGGTAGAGGACGAGCTACCGAGTCACCGGGCCGAAGTGACAAGGTACCGACCCTCACATTTGAAGAAAAATGGAACCGACCTATCTCAGCTGTTGGATCTTGTCAAAAAACGTGCTGGAACATGATGGACGGCTCAGATCGCGCCACGCCCACAAAACGACAAGATAACATTTTTTTGGGATTTGCACCATAATGGACACTCCGGATCTTGCCACGTAGCTTGACAGATCGCTACGCGCCGATCCACCGAGCTACTGAGGACACGAGCCGAGGTGTCGATGCATCGACCCTCGCATACGGAGAAAAAGCTCGTCGAGCCACCCAGACCGTCCGATCCTCTAGAAAACTGTGCTCAACACCGATGGAAGGCTCAGATTACGCCACGACATAATTCGGTATTTAAAATTAATTTTTATTTATTAAAATCAATTTATTTATTTGAAAATTACGAAAAAATGATTAAAAATCCGGAAAAATTAATTAAAAATTTTGAAAAATAATTACAAATTCAGGAAAATATTTTTGAGCCCCTGGGGAAGTAGTTATGGCTTAGAAGAGACAATTAAGACCCCCGAACAACGAATCAACACTTCGCAAAATTAGATAAGTGATCCGAGAAATAGATAAAAATTAAGAAAAATCACCAAAAGTCCAGGAGAGCTCAGGAACAACCTGGAGCGCGCATCTAACTCAGAAAATCACCACAATACCTCATATAAAGATTCAACGCCCCTCGTTTGGACTCCGATACGACCCTGTACGCCATTAAAACAGTATAACTACTCCTCAAAGACTAGTTAAACCTAGTCTTCGGGAGTGGGGGGCTCGTGATATGGCTAAAAATAAGGCTAAATCGGAACCGTCCAAATCGGGCATGAATCTTAAGACTTAGGGGTAAAATGGTAATTTCACCTACAAACGGGTCCGAAGTGGGTACTGGGTCTTCTTTACAAAAGCCCGGTAACCCGCAAACGGATCCGTCTCAGCTGGGTGCGGGTTCCAACCCGCGATAAATCCAGTCCAGCAGGATAGAATTAGAGTTTCTGATTAATCCTAATCAATGGCTCTGATTCGCATCTATCCTTTCACTGGGAATTAGGGATTACATTCCTAATATGATCCCAAAGGTAGCTATAAATGCTCTTCATCCACCACCATTAAGAGGTAATCAATCTTTTGCCAATTTACGCTCTTTCATAATCTTCTCTGATTACTGACTTGAGCATCAGAGGGTGCGTCGCCAGGATCAACCCTGGTGTATCGCACTTTTTGCAGGTGAATGGCGAGAGTCAACGGCCAAACTCCGGTGAGAAGATTCCAGGTTTTTGCTATTCAGTTTTCCTAAGAATCCACAAATACTATATGTTTGCCCCCACACCAGATTTAGTGGTAACAGCAGCTGTAGCCCAAAAAGAAATAAGATGCATGATATGAGTTACCAGAAATACTATTATATGAAGCATGAAAATCAAAATTGTTTCTGTCTAGCCATAACACCTATGTAGTTGCCGCAATGGCAATGTACCACGCATCCTTCATTTCTTGGCGAATCAAGGCAAATTTGGGACCAATCCACAAATCCTCATATTCGCTAGGGAAGTCACCTGCTCCTAAAGCGTGTAATACCTCCACCATAGTTGCCTTACTTCTTAGACAATGAATAAAAAGGTGATTCAAATTTTCCATCTGCCTATTGCAGAAACCATAGTTGGTCGTAATCTGGGGTTGTCTTTTGGTAAGGTTCTCTCTGGTGAGGATTGCATTATTGAGCACTAGCCGCAGGAAGACTCTGACTTTAGGGGGGGCTTTCGCCTTCCATAACACCTGTGCCCAGCTGGGTCTGCATCCTCAATAGTGAATTCGATGATACAGAGACCTGATCGTGAAAGCTCCCTTGGTTTCAAGTCCCCAACGCATCTAATCTAGGCCTTGAGCGCACATTACACCGGTCCATGTGATGTGTTCTTGCAATTGAAGCAGTTACTGCTGTAACTTTGAGGTGAGAGTTCTTCGGAATGATGGCCTCCAGTTTCCCCTCTTCCAAGTCTCGGCCACAGAAATATTTGGTCGGTTCGTTTTCTCATACAACTCAGGGAAGGTTTCCTTAAGGGTATGGGCCCCACACTATTTGTCCCACCAAAATCTAGTGGACCGTCTATTACCGATCGTCGACGTAACTGCTGAGTTGAATGGTCCGCTTGCTTTGGTAATTCCTTTCCAGAAATGCAAAACTTTAGACCCTACTCGGAAGCCTAAACTTTTCGTGCCTTTTCCCCGGATGTATGGTTGAATGAAATCCTGCCATCCTTCCCCGCTGTGGTAAAAAACCTTCCACCACCATTTTCCCAAAAGGGCAAGGTTCATATCTCTAAGGTCGATGATGCCTAGCCCTCCATGCTTCTTCTTCATGCAAGCAATACTCCATTTGATCAGGTGGTAACCTCCCCTATTCGAATCTGCCCCTTTCCACAGGAATCTTTTTCGGATTTGGTCAATCCTTTGTATAACCTATTTAGGAAGCTCAAAAAACGACATGTTGTAAATGGACAGATTAGACAACAATGAGTTGATGAGTACCACTCTGCCCCTAAGTGAGAGCGATTTTTCTTTCCAACTAGACAGTCTGTCCTCCACCCTGTCTATGATAGGCAGCCAGTACGACTTAGTGAGCTTCCCTAGTCTGAGTGGGAGCCCTAAGTATTTGATCGGGAACTCATCCGTCATACAGTTTAGTATGGTGGCATGTTCTCGTGTTTCGGCATCGAATAGAGTAATTGGAATCAAAGCGCTCTTGTGGAAATTTATCTTGAGGCCTGACCAGGCTTCAAAACAGTAGAGTGCCTCTTTAAAGCATATTGTTTCTGACCTGGTCCCATTACCAAAAAGTAGGGTGTCATCAGCGTACTGAAGAATCGTGCACCCTTGATTAGACGCGCTACTGGCCACTGGCGTTATCCAACCTTTTCTTTGACAATTTTCTAGCATACCCCTCAGCACATCCGCTACGATAGTGAATAGAAGTGGTGATAGCGGATCCCCTTGTCGGAGTCCTTTCTTGCACGGGAACGGCAGCCCCGACCGCCCATTCACCGAGATTGCCATTTTACTAGTATGCAAACACTGCCTGATCCATCATATCCATTTATTCCCGAATCCCCTTCCTCTGAGAGCTTCTAGCAGGCACTCCCAATCGACTGAATCATATGCTTTTTCAAAGTCCAGTTTTAGGAGGAAGTTCTTAGAGTTGCTCGTATGGCAGCGGTGGATAATTTGCTCCGCGGTGGCCACACAGTCTAGAATACATCTGCCCTTGATGAAACCCGTCTGAGTTTTGCTGACTAAGCTGTCCATTATACCTCCCAAGCGGATGGCCAGGACCTTATTGATAATCTTAGCCAAACAGTTTATCAGGCTAATCGGTCTAAAATTCCCCACTCTTGTAGACTCCTCCCATTTAGGTATGAGGACGACTTCCGCAAAATTGAACATGCCCAATCTGAGATTGTTGTTAAAAAAATCATCCATCAGTACCATAATGTCCCCTTTAATTTCTTCCCAGAACACTTGGAAGAACATCATTGGGAAGCCGTCTGGCCCAGGCAACTTGTCTACTCCCATTTTATTGATGGCCTTTTCTACTTTCTCTTCCGAGAAAGGAGCTTCCAAAGTGGATAATGTTTGCATTGAATCATTTTGGTATACCTACCAGTAATCCTCTCTAAGTGGGATCCTGAAGTCATTTTTCTTCCCAAAGAGGTCCTTGTAGTAAGCTTGAAAGGTTGTGAAAATCACATTTTCTTCTTGCGAAGTCCCCGTGTCCGTCTGTATTGACAAAATTAGGTTGGACCTGCATCTTGTGCTTGCCACTCGGTGGAAGAAGACCGTATTCGCATCTCTCTCTTTGAGCCATGAAATCCTTGACCTTTGTTGTCATTTGATTTCTTCCAACTTATAAAGATTGGCAATATTCTCTCGGAGTTCTAGTAGCTTGTTTCTTTCATCTTGTGACAGGACTCTCGTTTCTTCCAACCTTTCTAGTTCATCAATTCCTTCCAAAAAGGTGTCCTTAGCACGCCAGATGGTCAAAAATCTGGACCGATTCCATCTGCACAGCCGCTTCCTCAATCTGTGGATTTTTTCACACCAACGGGCCGCAGCGTCCGTACCAGTAGTTGGGAGTGCCCAATTTTCCATCACCATGTGGTGAAACCCCTGAATTTCTAGCCAGGGCTTCTCAAATCTGAATTTCCTAGGCCTTTGAGCTCCTCGTACCCCTGTATCAAGAAGGATCGGAATATGATCTGAAGTTGGTCTAGGGATCGATCTGGCAGTTGCTAATGGGAACATTGCCTCCCAATATATCGATAATAGAATCCTGTCCAATTTGTCCATGATCGGAGCAGCCTACATGTTAAACCATGTGAATAGTCTATCATTAATTGGGATATCTATGAGCTCTAGTTCCATGATCACCCTATTGAACTCTTCTCTGTGCCTATCGCTGGAACCTCTTCCCTTGTGCTCGAAGGCAAATCTGGTGATATTGAAGTCTCCCCCAACAATCTAGGCTCCCGACCATTAGTGTCGAATATCGACAAGCTCATGCCAGAAGGCATCACGATCTGTAGCCACATTCGGTCCATAGACGACAGTGACTGTCTGCACCCAATTATCAGATCGTCGTTTTAGTCGGATAGTCAGGGGGAATGTTCCACTGTAAACCTCGGTACAAGTGAGAGTATTCGGGTTGAACCCAATAGCAATTCCCCCCGAGGCTCCTGCGCACGGGCATAGCACCTATTCCTTGATTCTGTTGCTCCCTACCCTTTTGAGTTTGGCCGCATGCACAAGTTTGGTCTCCTGTAACCTTACAACTTCTGTCTTGGAGTTGTTAATAACGTCCCTAACCATATCTCTTTTCCCCCTATCCCCCAGCCCCCTCATGTTCCAGAATAGTGTATTCAATGGGGGAACGTGTCTGAATCGACCGTGGGTGTGGGTGTGGGACAAGTTTCAGCTTCACAGGCCTCTATCAACCCAGAGGTGGCTCCTAGTTCTTTCTGACAACTAGACTTAACCCTTTCAGTTTTCCAACCCCTAATTTTATTGAGAAGTAAAGCATTACGTTCTGTGTCACACACCTCCAAACCACAGGTTTTAGCTAGAAAAAAAACTTCAGAGTTGACATGAAATTTAATATAAAGGCTAAAAAATTTCTCGTACCTCCATCGTCGATTTTGCAGCTTCTGCTGCCGCTGCTACCTCCAGATAGTCATCCAAGAACTCCACATGAGCCCTCTTAGGCGACCGTTGCACTCTGAACCCAACAGTCCTACGAGATGAAATATTACTGCCTCCCAGTGCTGACTCTGGAAGTGTGGCCAATACCATCTCTGGCGAAATCTCCCTTTATGTATCAGCAATAAACTCTAGAATCTCTAACTCCTCGTCAGTAAATGAGAATTCTTCGTCCAGATTTAAGCATCCTTCCAGGTCCTCATCACTATCTGCAAGCTGATTTTTCAGTTGTAGAGTAGACTCTCTCATTGTGGACTCCTCATTGAGCCCACAGACTACCGATGACTCTTCAAGAATAGCGGAGTTTCCTGTGGTGGACCCCTCAATGGGCCCACTACCCGTCTGATTGCTCAAAATTATAGTGTTACTTGTCTCAGGGGCTAAAATAAGCATGTTGGGCCCCCTCTTTAGGCCCATTAATGCCTATAAAACTCTCATAACCAAGCCCACCCACTTGAGAAGCATCTACTTTGCTTCTATTTGTTCCTCCGTGGTGTAAGATACCGCTTGTCTCGATAAGTGCAAGATTTGATCTGTTACAGAGGGTGGTACGCTCACCTCCCCTGCCACATGGCATAACCATATTGTTTGGCACAGCGGCAGCAGCAGGTCGCATGGGTTTCAATGTCTTGGGCATTGGAATCACAGCGTTGAGCGCCAAATCCAAGTGTTCTTTCTTCTTAATTTTCAAAGCGGATGGGTATTCTCCTTCTTCGTAGGCTTCTTTACCATTTGTGGGTTCCCTCAAATCTTGAGCGGCAGAGCCCCCTTTCTTCTCGCTCTCCTTTGATCTATCTTCTCTGCAAACGAGCAGCTCTGCGCTCGTCGCTTTCCCCAAAGTGGTCTCTGTATCCTGTCGCCCTTGACCCAAAGAAGCCATCTTTTTCTTTTCTGGTGCTTTCCAAACCTTTTCTACCCACTCCCTGGTGGAAGGTGCTTTCTCGCTTGCCACCTTCCCCAAGCTGGCACTGTCTCTCACCTGCTCTTGTCCCGAAGCATGCTTGTTGTTACGGAGTTGGTGTTTGCCATTTTTAGGGCCTGCAATCCCTATCCCCCCTCTGTGCTCCACCACATGTCCCTCCTCGCCTGCATGCATCGTTTGACCACTTTGCAGTGGTTGTTTGCCGTTTTGGGCTATCTACTGCTCCCCCTTTTTCTGATTTACCCCTGAAACTGTGAAGTTTACCAAATCTGGACGTGGGTCTTCTTGGCCGTTAGATCCCTTGGTCTGGCTTCGCGCTTGACCACCGGTGTCCCGCCCTGACCCATGCCTCTCTGATCCCTCCGTCGTAGGCTTCCGGCGAGCTTCCATCTCTCTCGCAGCCTTGCTCACCTCTCGATGGGCCCGCTCCACTTCGTGTGTCCCGTCTATGGTGAGCTCCCATGTTGGTGAGGCCACTTACTTGTAGCTACAACCATCTCTGAGAGAGGATGGAGGCAAAGGGAACGTGATGGAGGTGGGTTCCGTCTCCCTATTTGCGTTCTTGTCGAGGACAAAGCGGAGGAGATAGGACTCCTCATAGGAGAAGACTTTGTCGAATCTTGGCATTAAGGCGATGTCCCTACTTCTGATCAGTACCCTAGCCGAGACTATCTCCGATTGGCGTACGGTTTTCTCGTCGACTTCTTCCACTGTGCCGAAGTTGGATACAATCTCTTGTAAGGCCTCTTTTTTCCAAAAATGCAATGGTATGTTATGAATCCAAACCCAGTATCTATCCCCTTGAGGTCACTTAGCACCAAATCTCGGTGACCAAGCTTTAGAGTCCATCGTGAAATGTCCAAAATCCACCGTTGCCATTCCTGTGGCCTCTATCATCTTTTGCGGCGATGGGAATGAGATCAAAAAACTGGAGGGGACACATTCTCTTGACAACCCAATCACGGTGCGCTTTTAATGGCCATCTCGTGTTCAAAGCTTGGAGAACATGGGCCTCCGATGGCCATACTTTTGTCACTCGTGCCACTGTGCACCACTGACTAAGCCACTTCTCCTTATTTTTTATAGTGGCGAGGCTGTTTGCAAGCTTAATCGTCGCTGGGTTGTCAGGCGATTTACCCCTGTGTACTCGCCGCTCTTCGTCCTCGTTGGAAGTGACGACATTTGTGCAGTTGTAGGACATGTGACCCCACGTCATACACCTCAGACATCGCACTTCCTTGGTGCACTCCATCCGGTAGTGTCCCAACTCCCCGTAGTTGAAGCACAGCACCGGTTTGCGCTTTCCTTTTCTCTGGTGTTTTCTGTTTTCCAGTAGTGTTAGTGGTGGAGAGTTGGATTTTCTTTTTCCTTTGTGAGTAACTTCCTACCACTTCTCTGCCACTTCCCCAATCGAAGCTGGTCCCTCGCCCTCTTTAGAGCCATCGTTTGGACCCCTTCTTTGGGCCCATATAGCGGTGGACCTTGGAGGGTCATGGACCACCTCCCTTGGAGGTGGTTGGTGGGAGTTGTGCGAGGGGGGGAGACAAGAGGTTGGTAATGGAGTTGCTTGTTGGGTTCCGTTGGGGGTGTGGTTGCGTTTGGAGGTAGGTTGTGGTGCATGGCCGCTGCTGGTCTTGGTGGGGTGATTGAGCGCACTTGCTCTCTGTGATGGAAGGGAATAAGGTACACTACAACACAGAAGCTATTCGCCGGCATTTTTTAAGGCCTTCACCGGTGGTTTTTTACGCCGGTGAAACATTCACCGGCATTTATAAAAATGCCGGTGCTAATGCGGCCGAATCGAGCGTTGCGGAAGGATAGGCGTATTCACCGGCATTTCTACTGGACGCCGGTATAACTTCAAAATATACCGGCGGCCAGACAAACGCCGGTATATGGAAATTTCTGGGTGTCGTTCTTTCCCCCAATATACATTCACCGGCGGTCACAGACCGCCGGTATATATCTTTTCACCGGCGATTGTACAACCGCCGGTGAATGTGTAATATTTGCCGGCGGTCATAGAACGCCGGTGTATGCTTGTTTCGGAGCGCCCTTCTTTCCCTACTTACAAGCACCGGCGTGTCGTAAAACGCCGCTATAGAGTTATTCACCGGCGTTTTATAAAACGCCGGTGTTTCTTAGGACTGTTGCAACTTAGGGTACACCGGCGTGTGTGGAAAAGCCTCTCTAACGAAATTTTCAACAAAACAATTAGATGCACCGGCGTTTTATGAAACGCCGGTGTATGCCCGTTTGTTTTTCCTACTCCATTTTTCCATTCAATTTCAATTCACAATTTCATACGCCAGTGTATGCCCGTTTGTTTTTCCTGCTTCAGTTTTCCATTCGATTTCAATTCACAATTTCATTTAAAAAAGCCTGTAAACTAATTCACAACTGATTCAACCAATTTCAGGCATATTAATGCACAAATCACAACCAAACACAAGAATTAAAGATAATAAAGTTTCACACGTGTTATATCATCGTCCAAATCCACCGCAAAATTAACACAGTGTCATAATTAACAAATACAAATACAGTAACGAACATCCCAAATATCCTAACGAAAAGTTAAAACAACAATATAAGACATAACAACAGCAAGGAGGACATAGCAATAGCAAGGATAGGCCGACCACAGATTCATACCCCTCGAGTAGCTTCAGTTCCGATCATCAGAATTTCCTTCATCTTGGAAACCGCTCTATGAAAAAAAAAACAATAATTTAGTTCAACAGTAGACCACAATACAGAATATACATATTTTTTAAGCTTGCAAAAAGATCTACCCAATTCATAAATTCTAAGATCAAAGTGCCAATTGCAATTGGAATTGTTAATGATATATAGAGAGGTAAAATAATTATATTGCAGTGCAAAAAAGCTAGTACTTAATTTTGTTTTTGAATATATCTAAAACAGCCAAACAAATGAAAATCAAGTATCTAACATAAAACATTTATATTCTGCTCTGATTGGGAATATCTAGTATCTAAAACAGTAAAACAAATGAAAATCCAGTATCTAAGCATGTCTTTCGTGGATTGTTCAGACAATCCATGAAACTGTCATCATGGAAGGAAATCAAATATAAGAAAAAATAAGAAAAATAAGAAGGGGCTCATATCAAGTGTAGTTTTAAGGAACTGTCATCATGAAAGGAAACCAAATATAGAAGCCAGAAATGGAAATAGAAAATGGTAGAGAATGAGGATACACCAGGCTAACATAGCGGCATTTTCCTCATCTCTCTCTCATCCCTTCTTTCCCTTCAGCACACGCACACAAAGAGACATCAGCAACAACAGCAAGAGCGATAAGAACAATAATAGTAATAAATTATTATAAACGAGACGTCTCTATATGGGTTTCCAGATCTCCACTCGAGCCCTCTCTTTCTAATCACAGCCCAATCAAGAACATAGACGACGGCCACTAAACAATCCAATCACAGCCCAATGAAAATTTCCAGTATATAAGCATATATGTTTCTCTATTAATTCTTCATCCCAACTAAATCATGATATTTGTGGCTCCAAAAGAAACCTGCACAAGGTTTTTTCTCACCCAATTCTTGTACAGATTAATTTGGAGGATTTTGGTATACGGCTAGCATCCTTAGTTGACAGTCAACCCATTTTGGTAAAAAAATCATGCTATGATGGCAATCAGATGCATGAATTCAGTTTCTTTAACAGTAAAAGAAAATAAAAATTTCCAGTATCTAAGCATATATGTTTCTCTATTAATTCTTCATCCCAACTAAATCATGATGTTTGTGGCTACAAAAGAAGCCTGCACAAGGTTTGTTCTCACCCAATTCTTGTACAGATTTGGAGGATTTTGGTATACATACAGCATCCTTAGTTGACAGTTAACCCATTTTGGTAAAAAAATCATGCTAAGATGCCAATCAGATGCATGAATTCATCTTCTTTAACAGTGAAAGAAAATGAAAATTTCCAGTATATAAGCATATATGTTTCTCTATTAATTCTTCATCCCAACTAAATCATAATGTTTGTGGCTACAAAAGAAACCTGCACAAGGTTTGTTCTCACCCAATTCTTGTACAGATTAATTTGGAGCATTTTGGTATATAGCTAGCATCCTTAGTTGACAGTCAACCCATTTTGGTAAAAAAATCATGCTAAGATGGCAATCAGATGCATGATTTCAGCTTCTTTAATAGTAAAAGAAAATGAAAATTTCCAGTATCTAAGCATATATGTTTCTCTATTAATATATCATCCCAACTAAATCATGATATTTGTGGCTATAAAAGAAGCCTGCACAAGGTTTGTTCTCACCCAATTCTTGTGCAGATTTGAAGGATTTTGGTATACATACAGCATCCTTAGTTGACAGTTAACCCATTTTGGTAAAAAAATCATGCTAAGATGCCAATCAGATGCATGAATTCAGCTTCTTTAACAGGAAAAGAAAATAAAAATTTCCAGTATATAAGCATATATGTTTCTCTATTAATTCTTCATCCCAACTAAACTTTTTCATGTTTGTGGCTCCAAAAGAAACCTGCACAAGGTTTGTTCTCACCCACTTCTTGTACAGATTTGGAGGATTTTGGTATACATACAGCATCCTTAGTTGACAGTCAACCCATTTTGGTAAAAAAATCATGCTAAGATGCCAATCAGATGCATGAATTCAGCTTCTTTAACAGTGAAAGGAAATGAAAATTTCCAATATATAAGCATATATGTTTCTCTATTAATTCTTCATCCCAACTAAACTTTTTCATGTTTGTGGCTCCAAAAGAAACCTGCACAAGGTTTGTTCTCACCCACTTTTTGTACAGATTTGGAGGATTTTGGTATACATACAGCATCCTTAGTTGACAGTCAACCCATTTTGGTAAAAAAATCATGCTAAGATGACAATCAGATGCGTGAATTCAGCATCTTTAACAGTAAAAGAAAATGAAAATTTCCAGTATCTAAGCATATATGTTTCTCTATTAATTCTTCATCCCAACTAAATCATGATGTTTGTGGCTACAAAAGAAGCCTGCACAAGGTTTGTTCTCACCCAATTCTTGTACAGATTTGGAGGATTTTGGTATACATACAGCATCCTTAGTTGACAGTTAACCCATTTTGGTAAAAAAATCATGCTAAGATGCCAATCAGATGCATGAATTCAGCTTCTTTAACAGTGAAAGAAAATGAAAATTTCCAGTATATAAGCATATATGTTTCTCTATTAATTCTTCATCCCAACTAAACTTTTTCATGTTTGTGGCTACAAAAGAAACCTGCACAAGGTTTGTTCTCACCCACTTCTTGTACAGATTTGGAGGATTTTGGTATACATACAGCATCCTTAGTTGACAGTCAACCCATTTTGGTAAAAAAATCATGCTAAGATGCCAATCAGATGCATGAATTCAGCTTCTTTAACAGTGAAAGAAAATGAAAATTTTCAGTATATAAGCATATATGTTTCTCTATTAATTCTTCATCCCAACTAAACTTTTTCATGTTTGTGGCTCCAAAAGAAACCTGCACAAGGTTTGTTCTCACCCAATTCTTGTACAGATTAATTTGGAGGATTTTGGTATACAGCTAGCATCCTTAGTTGACATTCAACCCATTTTGGTAAAAAAATCATGCTAAGATGACAATCAGATGCATGAATTTAGCATCTTTAACAGTAAAAGAAAATGAAAATTTCCAGTATCTAAGCATATATGTTTCTCTATTAATTCTTCATCCCAACTAAATCATGATGTTTGTGGCTATAAAAGAAGCCTGCACAAGGTTTGTTCTCACCCAATTCTTGTACAGATTTGGAGGATTTTGGTATACATACAGCATCCTTAGTTGACAGTTAACCCATTTTGGTAAAAAATCATGCTAAGATGCCAATCAGATGCATGAATTCAGCTTCTTTAACAGTGAAAGAAAATGAAAATTTCCAGTATATAAGCATATATGTTTCTCTATTAATTCTTCATCCCAACTATATCATGATGTTTGTGACTCAAAGAAGATTTTAGATCCAGGATAACAAATTTTGATTGGGCTTTGAATGGAGATTCTAGTCATAGATCAATTCTTTGGAGCTCGACTTTCTAAAGAAAATGCCGTTTGGAAGTATGCGGGTACATGTTTGTTGGATAACCAAAACTCCCATTTTTATTGAAGAAAAATAAGAATATGGCTCATATCAAGTGTAGTTTTAAGGAACTGTCATCGTGGAAGGAAACCAAATATAGAAGCCAGAAAGAGGAATGGTAGAGAATGAGGATACACCAGGCTAACATAGCGGCATTTTCCTCAACTCTCTCTCATCCCTTCTTTCTCTTCAACACACGCACACAAAGATACATCAGCAACAACAGCAAGAGGGGGTTGGTCCAACAATAATAATAGATTATAATAAACGAGATGTCTCTATATGGGTTTCCAGATCTCCACTTGAGCCTTTTCTTTCTAATCACAGTCCAATTAAGAAACATAGACGACAGCCACTAGACGACAGCCACAGTGCAGACTCACAAACACTAATACGTGTCTTTCATGCATTCAAAATTATAATCTCTTCAAAATTACCAATTTAAAGACTTACCGGTGGTGGGACTTGAGATTGCTGCCCTATTAACTGGGCCATTTGTTCTTGGAGGAGTGCCACTTGTGCCTTTAATGAAGTCATCTCCTTGTCCCGAGACCCACTTGAAGTAGATTCACTCCGCCCGAATAACCGCGAGGGGGTTGGGCCTAGCCCCATACCACGGACACGTCCATGCCTCTCCTTTCCCCTAACTGCAGTCAAGGCAAGTCGCTGGCAGGTACGGAAATCTATGGATGCCGTCGTGGGGTCAGAATCTGAAGCGGAAGAGATTTCAAAAAACTTTTTCCGAGCGTTAGTCTGTAAAAGGACATAACATTCAGAGTTAAAAGCAGATGAGATTTCGACAAATTATTAGCCATTTACAAAAACAGCAAGAGATCATCAAAAAGTAAACGCAACTGAAGATATATATAAACAATAACTTTGCTATAGCCTATATATAGTAGTAAATTTCTAATTACCACAATCCGTTCTGCCTCAGGACTTGCATACGTCCCATCCTTCGACTTTTGGGTGGCATCGAAAAATTCTATGTCACCAAACTCCGTAGGACCCCCCAAATCTTCTTCCTATATATTAGTAAGATGAAATGCTTATAAATAAATAACTGTAAGTCAAAAATGTTCAATTTGATTGCGCTTACCAATTCTTCCCGAACCAGAGCAAAGCTCTGTGTACCAGCAGTGTGCAACACTAGCTGCTTTAACCTACTGGCAACACCCACCTCCGCCCTTTTCTGTACATGCCACAATGAAGTTAACAAAAAATTTAATTAGAGTAGCCATACAACCACAAAGTCATTAAATTTTGGTTAGTAATGTAAATACCTGACCGACCGCCGAACACCAGTAATGCACAAGAAATTGCCAATCTGAAGGCTCCACATTCGGTGGCACAGCCCCTGCATTATCCGCCTCTGTGAGGTCTTTATCAAAAAACCTAGCCTTCAAGTCACTCTTGTAGTCCCTCCACTTTTTGGAGAGTGACTTTTCAACCCAAGACATAAAGGAGTCCGAGAACGAGAAGTATTGCAGCAAAATTTATGAAGTTTAACAAATAATAACTGAATTGCATAAACCGAATACCCATCACCAAAAATAAATATTTCAATAACATATTTGAGCCTACCAATTATTTATTTTAGATGGGAAATACCTTGATTGTTGTAATTGCAGTTGCCTTTGTCGTGGTTGGCACCTTCGGCCAACTCTCGTACGACAAAGGAATTATCCGTGGGTTCCTTGCTATTACCCCAATAAAAGATGAGAATTTGCTTGCATTATCACCAACCGGTTGCTCGACACTGTTTTCCTCCACCACAATCCTTTCGTCATTATTAAGTTTCCATATGTCCGGCATCTTAGTTCGCCCTCGATGTTTTTTGATAGTGGGCAGCGTGCTACCCTCCCCCTCCTCTGTTTGACTGCCACGATTAGATAGTGGCTGCTCATCCCCATGACTTTCGTTGCCATCATTTATGTTTATCCGTTTTCCATGCCTATGCATCTTGTACCTGTCAAAGATTCAATAAATTCATTAGAGGAGCAAAATTAATCAACCCATTTTGGTAAAAAAATCATGCTTAAATGACAATCAGATGCATGAGTTCAGCATCTTTGACAGTGAAAGAAAATGAAAATTTCCAGTATATAAGCATATAAGTTTCTTTATTAATTCTTCATCCCAACTAAATCATGATGTTTGTGGCTACAAAAGAAGCCTGCACAAGGTTTGTTCTCACCCACTTCTTGTACAGATTTGGAGGATTTTGGTATACATACAGTATCCTTAGTTGACAGTCAACCCATTTTGGTAAAAAAATCATGCTAAGATGGCAATCAGATGCATGAATTCAACTTCTTTAACAGTAAAAGAAAATGAAAATTTTCGGGATCTAAGCATATATGTTTCTCTATTAATTCTTCATCCCAACTAAATCATGATGTTTGTGGCTACAAAAGAAACCTGCACAAGGTTTGTTCTCACCCACTTCTTGTACAGATTTGGAGGATTTTGGTATACATACAGTATCCTTAGTTGACAGTGAACCCATTTTGGTAAAAAAATCATGCTAAGATGGCAATCAGATGCATGAATTCAGCTTCATTAACAGGAAAAGAAAATGAAAATTACCGGTATCTAAGCATATATGTTTCTCTATTAATTCTTCATCCCAACTAAATCATTCATATTTGTGGCTCCAAAAGAAACCTGCACAAGGTTTGTTCAGCCCAATTCTTGCACAGATTTGGAGGATTTTGGTATACAACTAGCATCCTTAGTTGACAGTCAACCCATTTTGGTAAAAAAATCATGCTAAGATGGCAATCAGATGCATGAATTCAGCTTCTTT